>CM052889.1:5936627-6045494 GCA_028534135.1 Potos flavus | reverse complement strand
TCTTTGGAATTTTAAACAATCCAATGCTATCAACTGCTGAGTGGATAAACGAATTGTGGTACATCTATTCAATGAAATGCTACTTAGCAATAAAAAGGAACAAACTACACACAGCATGGATGAATTTCAAAACCTAAGCTGAAGAAGGTAGATATGAAAGAGTACTTTTGGTGTGATTGCATGGCACAAAACTCTAGAGAGGACAGATCAAATCTATAGTGACAGAAATAGATCAGTGTTTTCTTGGAGTCTGAGGAAGTTCTGTATTTTGATTTTAGTGGTTGTTTAGACTTGAGTATACAATTTCCTGTGGTTTATAGATATGTCTGACTCACGAATCAGTTTGTATTCATCTGTCTTTCAGCCAACATAAATGAACAGTAAGCACATCTTATTAAAATTGTGGGGAATGATGAGTCTCTCTCCCTCTTTCCCCTAATTTCTCTCTCCCCCTCCCTCCCTCTCTCACTCCTTTCTTCCCCCCACTCCCCTCTCTTTTTGGCATTCTTCATTTGGGATATTCATCTTCTTCCTACCAGAATTCTCCTAGAAAAGAAGAGCTAAGTTAATTCAACAGAAATACATTCTTTATAGAGACAATAATTTTTCAGCTTCCCTCCTCAAGAAAGAGTGATTTAAAAATAAGGTGTGATGTGGAATCATAGATGATTCATTAGAGATGGTGGTAATCATAGATGATATCATACCCACAACTAACAAATGCTGTCACGAACAACCCTGCCTTGGTGGAACTCGATAAAGTTTTTCCAGTATGGCTTTTAAGCTGTCCTAACTGTCCAGCCCAATTTATCTATAGAGTTCATATTTGAATTGATCGTAGTTATAATAGTTTAAGGCACGTAAGAAATACTAAAGTGAAATTTCTAGTGAATTTCTCTTCATTTACCTTTCCAGCACAAATAACATACAGTATCTTAGTTTACAAAGCAGACAGCCATTTCAAGTTTTTTGTAATTGTATTGAGTATCTGACCTCATCCCATCTTTCCTTACTCAGAGGAGTTGGTTTGGCTTTGAGAAAAGTCTGGCAATACCAGCTTTCTGCCCCTCAGTGTGTGAACTGAATTGCACCTCCACTTTCCCTTTCCTCCATGCCTTTGGCTTCAGTGCACACTGGGTTCCTTCTAGCAGAATCTGATAGCTGATGCCCATCATCCTGTCTCACCATGTCTCTACAGAGAACTTGTTTGCATTGATTATCCCTTTTTCTCTCTTCCCTGTTATTTCTCCATCAACTCGCTCTTTGCAAACAGAGATCTTTCCTTCCTTAACACCTTCAGAGTTGTCTACACTAGTGTTTCATAAACTGAGCTGCACACCAGGACCATCTGAGAGGACTCTTCAAATATATTTTCTCCAACATTATTATTAGAAATTCAGATAATTCAAATTTAGTAGGTATTCCATAAGAATTAGTAAACTTCCTTTTATTAGTGATTCTAAATGCAACTCATATATATATATATATATATATATATATATATATATATAATATATAAGAGAGAGATCAGATTTTACTACTTCTGCTTCTCAACTCCCATTCATTCATTCATTCATTTCTTGGCTCACCTGCTCTATCAAACTCATATCTCTGTTTAGGAATTAAGCAGTTTTCCTGAGACTATATAAAAAGGAATTATTTTTAACCATTTATCATGTTATTTGACACATTTAAAAATACATTAACATTTGAAACCTTGGAAGATATTTGGAACACTTCGAAATAGCCAGATACATACATGTACACAAATAACAGTACATGTGTGTTTACTAAACTTTCTGTCACTTGACTCTTCCAGAAATAGAACTTTAAAAGGCTATGGGAAAGGGGTGCCTGGGTGGCTCCATCAGTTAAGCACCTGACTCTTGATTTTGGCTCAAGTCATGATATCAGGGTTGTGAGATCAAGCCCTTTGTTGGGGGCTTTGTGTTGGGCAGAGAACCTGCTTGAGATTCTCTCTCTTCTCTCCCTCTACCCTTTCCCCCTTACTCTCTCTCTCTCGCTCTCTCTCTCTCAAAACAATAAATAAAAGGCTATGGGAGACTTTAATAACATCCTCAAGCATCTGTAGATTTTGAAATTTTAGCTGTTTATACGTTGGAGTCACACCGTGACAAAACCCTATGCATGCCAGATGTGAGGCTGCAAGTCATAGATTGTGATATGCAGCAATGAAAGACAGCGCTGGTTCTTAATAGAGCAAAGCTGTCTTTCTATAGAGCTTCCAACACAGTCCATCTTTTTGGCTGATATCTTTGCAAGCTGCGATTCTGTTATTTTGGAGGACTGCTTTATTCAGAGATGAGTCATGTGGTGTTACTAAAAGAAGTGGCTTCAATGTCGAACAGGCGGAAGGCATATGTGTAACAGCTCTCTTGTCTACACTGCTGGAGTGAGCGATTAATTATTGCTTGTTACTAGACTTCTCACAATGTCTTCTACAACCGGCTCATAGGTAGCTCTATGTAGGTGAATTCAAAGCATTTAGTTGTTAGACTCTTTTGAGTTTGTTACTCTCTTTAACACTAACAATTCAGACTTCCCAAATGAGAAGACTGTAACATTTGCCTTCTTAACTTTTTACCAGGTGTCTGGTGTGCTTTCCTGAAATTCCAAATGGCCTGATTTATTGCCACCATTTATACTGAATGTTCCTCATCCATACATTGTTCCCACTGGAACTTGCATTTCTTTATTCATACATTCAACAAAGTTGAGTTGAGTTCTGGGGATTCATCAATGAATCAAACATGTCCTCATATACCTTACATTTGATTTGATGAATACTCTGTTTCCCATGATAAAGTTGAGCCTTGTTATGCAATGACAAGAGATCTGAACAATTCAGAAACTTCCTGCATTTTTAGGGTTATTATTCCATGCCTTGGCAGTGGACTCCATAGCCCTTTCCAGTCTTCTTTATAACTACAACTCTTTTTAGAGCATCTTTTGGGTTTTGTCTTCATATTTAGCAATCCTTCCATTCATTGCTATAATAACAAACTTCTAGTACTTAACTATTTACCAGACATTGTTCTTTATATAATATGTATGAGTGCTTTATATAGATGAGCTCATTCAATCTTAACAACCATCATATGAGGTGGATATATTGTTATTTCTGTGTTACAGATGAGGAAGTTGAGGCACAGACAGGTCAATTAACTTGCCCAAAGTCAGCTAGCTAGTAAGTGCCAGACGAGGAGTTCATACTCAAACCATGGGGGTCTGAAGACTGTGCTCATCACTGCTACCAGTAGCACTCATTTTATACATGTATTTTTATACATTTTTGTGCATATAGTTTTACTAATTTAATATATAACATATCATGGGACATATAACAGTATTTGTTTTGCCAAAACAACTTTTACTGAAAACTCTGGACACTTTCCACAGATATTTGCTATTAATTCACAATGTCTTTTACCCACAGAATCTTATGTATTTTTGCCTAAATATACTTAATGGGGACCTGGTTGGGCCTCCGGCTGCCCAAACTGTTCGCATCTCCTGCATAATTTTCTTTTGAAGATAAGAGAATTAATGAGTGAAGAAGAGATAAGAAGAACCAGTACTGAATTGTGTACCCACTCAGTTCTTGTATTGAAGGCCTAATCTCCAATGTGATTTGGAGATGAAGACTTTGGGAGGTAATTAAGGTTACATGAAGTCATGTATTCGTGGCTTCATGAGAAGACGGAAGGGAGCCCTGGCTCTCTTTCTCTGCTCTGAGGACTCAGAGAAGAAGTGACCATTTGCAGGCCAGTAAGAGGGCTCTCAACGGGAACAGAATGTACAGAAACAAGTCCGCCTATTTGTAGACTTCTCAGTCTCGGAACTGTGAGAAGTAGATGCCTGTTGTTCAGCCACTTAGTCTTGGTGTTTTGTTACAGCAGCTCGAGGAGACCGATACAAGAAGGGAGAATATAAAGGGGCCACAGACACTTTTCATGGGAATTATAATCTGACCTTAACTGGGTCTCAAGCCTACTTGCTTCTCTTTGTTTTGTTTACAAAATGCCTAATAACTACGACTAAAATTTGAACATCTTATATATATTTAGTTATCCATACTTGATTATACAAATATATGCTTAGTTATATAAATGTATACTTTAAATGCATCCTTAGTTATATGTGTGTGTGCATGTGTTCATGCAAGTGAGTGTGTTTTTGTTGAACTTTCCAGTTTTGTGGGTTAATATTTTTTAATAGAATAAGCATTTAAACTTTTTTTGTCGACATATTTTGTATGTGTTTAAAGATCACTTCCTGGAGCTAAAGGACTCTGAAAACTGAGAGGAGGGGGCAGCACAGCAGGTGCAGTAAACTAGGGAAGAGTGACTCCCACATTCGGTTGCAAATTTGGATCACTTGGGAAGATTCTAGAATTACTGATCCCTGGAGATCATTCCAGAACTAACTGAATCCTGTTCTCAGGATTCTTGGGGAATCTGTATTTTTACAAAGCAACTGCCCATCCCTAGCCTTTTTGTTACATGAAAAAATAAACCTCTGATGTTTAAGGTAAAAAAAAAAAAAAATCACTTCCTGGCATGTATTGCCATTAAATGCTGTTCTGTTGTTTCTTAACATATGTATTGTTTACTTATATCTGTTGATTGGTTGGAATGAATGAACAGATATGATACAACCTGGTTATGACCTCCATAACTCCTTTAAGAACTCAGATCAATGGTCAAACGTAATTACACTTTTCTTAAAAAGCTGTTATAAGATATCACAACTAGAATTAGAGGAATTTATTTGCATTGAGGTTGGTATTTATATAATCAAAATATTTAAAATTTTTCCATATTTAAAAACATGGAGGACATTGTGAGAAGGAAAGGAAGGGTGAATTGGGGGAAATCGGAGGGGGAGATGAGCCATGAGAGACTGTGGACTCTGAGCAACAAACCGAAGGTTTTGGAGGGGAGGGGAGTGGCGGGTTGGGCGATCCTGGTGGTGGGTACTGAGGAGGGCACGTATTGCATGGAGCCCTGGGTGTGGTACATGAACAATGAATCTTGGAACACTGAAAAAATAAAAGTAATTGGGAAAAAAATTTTCCATATTTACTTATCATCTAGCAATGAGTAGTAGAATCTAAACACCTTTTATTAACTAAAAAAGTGAATACCAAATAAATAACTCAAATATCATGGAAATCTGAAGAAATCATAGCCACCTTTATTTTTTCCTTTTTTTATTATGTTAGTCACCATACAGTACATCATTAGTTTTTAATGTAGTGTTCCACGGTTCATTGTTTGCATATAACACCGAGTGCATAGCCACCTTTGATCAAAGTAAAAGTTTGCCGACTTCTAGAATTCTCAACTTTAGGATGACACATTGTTTCAGCATCCAAGCCACATCTTGGGTAAGTACTGGACTTGTGAATGTGGCTTGTTAGCACCCTAAAATTTTAATTTTAAAAATTGCATTATACTAGCTATACCCCCTAGGAGAAGGGATCAAATTATATGACTGAAGGAGCCATTGTATACTTGTCATGTTCCACATTTGCTTCTGTGCCACAAACATCCCTTTCTTTTGAAGATAGCTTCGTAATGCTACCAAATCATGCAAGGCAACATATGTGGATTAGAATCAGTATTACGCTTCGTGGACTCTCAAATTATATTTGTATTAGATTTGGAAGATTCAGCCAGAACCTATTACCAAGTCATAAAATATCACATGTGTTTGTTTATATGTTTACATTTTTGTGTAGGTGTGTGTAGCAATGGAGCATTTGGGGAGAGTATTGCATGATATATAAAATAGCTTTAAAAATAGAAAGCAATCGTTAGCGGGATATAGATTGATGTTTTTAAAATATCATCTCAGCTTTAAATATAATACAGTAATGATATGTACAAAAATATTAAGGAAACACATTGAAAAGGTAGTTCAGCTAATAATTTTTAACGTTTAAGCTAAATTCTAAATGGCTTTAATGACTAGTCACTGAAATGGAATTTGGGCTTGCATAGCAGGAGGAACTAAAACCATTTCTCTTTTTTTTACTAGACTTCAGGCCACTTATCTGTCATCCCCTGTTTTCACAGACTCTCTTCCTGAGGGTCATTGTTGTGTATTACCCTTCACTCACAGAGGTGGTTTTGTTTATTTCATAGTTTTTATCTTTTATAAGCAGTTCTCCACATAATCATGAAAATCTGCCTGTAAGCCTCAAAGCACTTAGACATGCTTTGAATTAAGGATCCAAAACATAATAATAATCTACTCTCAGAAGTTCTTAATACACTCTGCACCAGGAGGACCCTATTCTGTTATGGGCAGCATGCTGGTTTTGTTTTCCAAGTGTTTTAAACTCAAAGGAGAAAATGTTAGCTTCTTAAATAAAAGTGGTCATCAACTGCTGTTCTCATCTGAACATAGTTTGTCTTAATTTAGCAGACTGTATTATGAGGGTTTTAGAATATTTTTTATTTAATGATTTTTAATGCAGAATATTCAGGACACATTTGCCGTGTTTTAGACTAAGGCAAAGTAAAGTACGATCCATCTTCTCTCTTAGTAAAGCCTACTCTTTTGATCATTCATGGAAGACAGAGCAATAGAATGTTGCGTAAAACCATCAACCTTTATTTTCAAAGCAGGCCGTGCTGCTGCTGCTTCCCGAGTGTGGACGGGGGAAGCCAGCTGGCCAGCAGCGCCTCCTTCGTGGCTGTTCTCTCTCACCGACTCGAGCTGCTGGTTCCGTGCGTGCGCTCCGGAACGGCTTCACGGCCGTGACCTAGCAGCCTCTTCCACCCGGGACTCTTCAAACCTTTCTTTAGTTCAAGCCATTCCTCGCTTCGATTTGAGGCTAACGGCAATCGCAGTGCTTTCTGTGGGTACCCAGTGTCAGGGAACTGCGCGAGGCTGCCCGCCATGAGCACTTGCAAGAACTTTCCTTCCTCCGTGGCGTCATGGGAGCTGATGCTTGCACACCTGCCGGGCGTTCACCCCTTGCCTGTGTCCGTCCCGCTGAGCTCTGTCACCATGAGAGCGCTTCAAGGGAGAGGTGGCGCAGCTCTTGAGTCACTAGTGCACCTCTTCCTAAGCACTTACTTGCTTTCCAGTGGCTTCCTCTGCAGGGAACCCCACCGCAGCTTCCACTCCCAGCTACACGATGATGATGGTAATTTACCCATCTCGTGCCGGTGCTCCAGACGCGTTTCTCCAAATGGCCCTTCCCTTAGGATCACCAGATAAGCCTCGTTTTCAGGACAGTAAAAACTGAAATCGAGTCTACAGTGACCTCCACCAGACCTGCTCTTTCTCCTAAACTTTATGTTTACGTTTTTACCAAGCTATGTAGGGTTGTCTGGGAGTCACTCTAGATTGTAGATTCTCCAGTCTAGCCTTCTTGCTCCTTTTCTCATCCTGCTGGTCCCACTGACCTTTGTCATGTCCACCGGTTGATGTCTGGACCTCTAACGTTTGGCATTGAACCACTACAGTAGTTTCCAGTTTGGTCTTCCTGCTCTCCAGTTCATATTCCTGCAATGTGTCCTGTCTTCATTTTAAAGAAAAAGGAACGAGAGGTTACTCGGATTACTCTTGCCACAGTTATTTTTCTAAAAAAAAAAAAAAAAAAATCAGAATGTGTGATTCTCTAGCTTAGGTTCATGAAATGCCTTCCATGGATTGTGGTTTTGTCCCCTGTAAAAGGAGAATAGTCACGGATGATGTCCTGCATGTATATGGTGTCTGCTCTAGATAATGGATCTCGTGCCTGTTCCATTATAAAAGTGCCCGGCCCCCTTGCCACGGCACGCTGCGGCGTGTGTTACCTTGCCTCTGGGTCCTCGCCCGTGCCGCTTCTGCGTGATGACCCGTGTTCGCTTACCGACCTCGCAGGCTGCGTTTCAGTATTCTTTCTCTTTTGAAAAGTCTCATGGCAAAAACCTCTCTCATTACTGAGTTTAAACTCCATGAGGGCTAATAGGTTCTTTTGTTAATTTCTGAAATAATATGTGTGAGGCACCCAGCACAGAGCCTGGTACAGGAAGAAACTTCTTTCACTGGCGAAATGCCATGTCTGCACTTACATCAATGGCATCTACCTCTATCTTATCTATACATTACCCATATTTATATCGCTATCTACCCATATCCATATCCAATCATTCATCCCATTAGAATGATCATATTGAGATAAAATGGAGGAGACCAGACTTGAAAATCCTCCAAGCAGACAAAACCGTTGAAGTCATGCAAACTTATGCCAAATCTAGCTCATTTCATGAACATACGTGAAACTTAGCTTATTTCTTGTAAATGCCTCTGGCAATCATAAAAAAGAAAAAAACCCTAAAATTATCTTCCTGAAAATGGTGTAAGATAATCACTTCTAACCAGTACCCTGCCATCTGGAAACTTCCATTGTGATAGCCAATCATTGTAAAGGTTAAGGAATCCTCATTTTCATTTATAAGCTGTCTGTGATGTCATGCTTCTGAGCTTCGTGTCTGTTTTGGATTTGAAAGCTCCCAGTTCACGAACTGTCCTTCGGTGAACAGTAAGCTCATAGCAATTACTATTTTACTGATAGGATGATTTTAATTTTGGATTTTTGACCATCCTTTTAAAAATGTGCATTTCATTATGACACGTTCCTGCTTCAAACCACTCAGGTATCTCTTCAAAGTCTAGAGGATAAAACTCAGGGCCCTTGATGTCTAAAAGGCCTTTGTTCTGATTCTTGCTGGACATTCCAGTCTTTTGTCTGCAGGGACCCAGATATCCCAGAGCTGTGAAGACCCCCCTAGGTATGCCTGTGACCTCTGCGTATGCGATTCTCAATATCTGCTCACCTTTCTTCCTGCTCCAGAGGCAGTCCAATAGCCAGCTCTGAGAAGGAGCTTCTGAGCATTTCATTTTTATTATCTCATTTTGTCCTCGTCACTGCTGGATGGCAGCATTATCACTATAATTTCCATCATGTCGTTGAGGACACCGAGGCACAGAAGTTTAAGACTTGCCTAGGGTTGTATCACATTCTTTCTCCACTAGAGTTGAAATTCAGAGGCAGAGACTGTGTTCTGTTAGGGTTTAATGATTAAACTGTGCAGCTCAAATATTTGCTGGATAAATGAAAAATCTAAGCCAGATATGTTTTCTGATAGTTCTACCCCCAAAACTTTATGTAAAAGTCTGCGAGCTTAGCTGTGTAAACTTTACACTTGATTTTGCCAGCATGGGTCATGCTTCCAAAGAACGTACTGCTCCCCCACCCTGTTGCTGATTTGTGAATGCAAGCATGGCCTCATTCCCAAAATTTCAGCTCTGAATTTCCAACCAGATGGGCTAGAGATGGGCTCTCCCTGAGGTGGACTGCTACTTGCTTGTAGATGCTAGAAATTACCAGCATGATTAATCCACACGTGTCAGTTGTAAACACCAAGAAAAAACAATGCAGCCCCTGCCGTTGAGCATGAGAGATGTGGCAGAGACTCTTGTAGCGAAAAGGCACCGGATGCCAAGTTGAAAGATGCAGTGCTGAGCCGCGCGTGATGTTAACGTGAGGATTTGTGTCAGATATTTGAGACTCGGTGTCATCATCTACATGGCAGATCCAAATTCCTCCTGCAAAAGAGCTGCGCACAGTTTCTGGTGAGAGTCCGCGAGATGCATTAGCAAGCCTGTCCTGGGATTGGCCATCAGCAAGGGTGGGAAGAACGCACCTTTAGGTCAGTAACACTCAACTTTCCAAACTCAACTCACTGCATGAGGAACTTGCAGATGACCGAATCACCAGATTTCTAAAACTTACTGACTTAACCCAAGGTTGTTGTTGTTGTTTTTTTTTTATAGTTTTGACAGGATTGTTACCAACTTAGAAACCACATTTTAACAACATTAAGAGGTTTCAATTTATTTGGTAAGTGTAGGACATACTTCTCTATATTCGTGGCAAATCAGTGAATTGGCGAATACAGCAAATTGGTCCTACTGCTGAGAAAACTCTTCTAACACCAGTAGGTTGGTGAATTTAAGCTCTAGGAGAATACGAAATGTGTGTCTTGCTTAATGTTGTTTCCTTAATGCACAGCAGTGTACCTAGGATGTAATTAATTGAATAAATCTTTGTTGAATAAATGAATAAATGTATCCACATATGAGATTATGGATGACTTTTTATTGTCAGAAACAGACTTTAAAGTAAGCATAGAATATGCCAGTTCTCAGGCCGATGAAAATTTTGGTTAGCAGTATTATTTTGTTGTATTATTTGTAAGGTTGCTTTAAACGTACTTGAATTAGGTGAGAGATGGCTCCTTGGAAAAAATACAAGAAAATATAAACATGGGTTTCCGAGTTGAAGTAAACTTAGTGATAACTAATAGGTCGTTTTAATAGCTGTTTCAATTCAGCGTCAGTATTTATCCAGAAAACCAGCTGCAGTGATTCTGAAATTAAAGAAAAATCATGAATTCAGTATATACATTTAATCCATTCTCACAGGCAACATAATTGTTGAATTAGTAGGTGGTTGGAAGTCAGGAAGACAACAAATTTCATTAATGTCTTACATAATTTGTCTCATTGTTACGGGAAAGACTGAATTGTTGCCCAGCCTTAGAATCACCATATTCAAGCAATGTGATTGTAATGGATGACATAATTAGCTTCATTACCAAGACAAATTGTCATCTTCTTATACAGCGCTTTATTTTGGATAATAAAGAGTTATTTCAGCCTAAAGAAAGTAGTTGAATGATGGAATGGAATGCCAAGTTGACTTATTTTATGTAAGATCTAATGGAACTAGCCATGAAACAGGAGACTATCATTTCCTATTTTTCAACTGGTAGTGAAGTCAGGTATACTATAGCGAACTGCCTAGTTTAGACAGTGAGATAATTTATTATGACAACTGAGAATAGATGCATGGCTGTCTTACTGTTCTCAGATACAGGTCCTAATGCTTCATCAAAACCCCGGCTCCTGTTATTCAACCCGTACACTTTCCTGACTTCGTTATGTCACGAACAATTATGTATTTCTTTAAAGATAAAGATAAGCCAAAGTCCATGAAAGAAAATATGTTTGTTTGGGGGGGTGTAAGCGGTATAAGGATGAAAAATAGAAGCTACAAGGATAAGAACCACCAGAAAAGCACGTATATACTCATAACCATATATGCTGTTATTTCTTTTTCATATTTATCTTCTCTGGTTTTGTTCATCAACGTTAAAATGTAGATCTAGTTCTGAAGTTTTCATTGAAAAAATCTTGCTTCTAGAAAAATAACAGTGTCTAAAAAAATCCATTGAAATTATGCCAGCTCAATGAGGTTAACCTTTTTATTTCTAACACATCTTTACCCCTTATCAGTAAGAATACATATATGTCTGTATGTACGTGTAAACATGTATGTATGTGTGTATATTAACACACACAGTGTACATGTAAGTATATGTAAGATATGTTCATAATTATTAGATAATATATGCTATATATAATGAATACATATTGGTATGTTAGATATGCACAGATATATAGATATATCAAAATACATATATAATCTATGTAATTCAAGTATTAGGTTTTATTGAAGGATACCTAGAATATCTGTGCCCCTCTCATAAATGAAACTCCACGTTTAATAACAACGTCACTGACACAATCGTAACAAAGGGATTTATGTGGTGGAGGGCAGTCATTCAAGGGTTTCTTTAGTAGACTGATATTTGTATAAAGCAGATTGCAGCTGAAATTCTCTAAACTAATTTTATCTTGTCTCTTCCCCACTCCTGTGTAGAAAATAGAGAGTCGTCTTCTCGAGGAGCTCATCATTTTGTGTTGTACACCAAAGGCTTAAAGGCATTTCATACTCGATGGCTCTCAATTCATATTCAGTTCTTTCTGGGAATTCTTCTTGGGAAGACTCCCTTTTAAAAAATAATTTACAGAAACCCTTAAGATTCTGTCGACTTCTGGATGTTCTGGAACTTTTCATCTTGATGTCCTGTCGTACTTAGTTCTCAGTGAAATCTTTGCATGGTGATCTTACAAGGTTATTCCTTCCCTTATGTAATTTTATACGTGGTGTACTGTAGCTTCCCCAGAAGACCAGTCTGTTTTCCCAATGCCGAATTGCCCATCAACCTCAAAGGATGACATTTCGAGTGTTCAATTGTCAAAGGTGGCGTACGGGTTAAGGTAACGGTTAAAGGCAGCAATGCTGACGTCAGATGTCTGAGTTTGTGTTCTCCCCTCACTAGCCAGATGGCCCTGAGAGTTAGTAACCTTCTTTATAACTTAGTTTCTTCATCTGCAAAATAGCCATTGAACCCAAGTGATTTTAAATTGTATTTTTTTGAGGCGAAGAGGGGTAGAGGGAGAGGCAGAGAGAGAATCCCAAGCAGGCTCCACACCCAGTGCACACAGCCTGACCCGGGGCTTGATCTCACCGCCCTGAGATTGTGACCTGAGCTGAAATCGAGAGTTGGATGCTTAACTCCCTGAGCCCCCCAGGCGCCCCGAATCTGATTGATTTTGAAGAGTTCAGAAGAATGCCTGCCATATTAGTATGAGCTCAGTGAGTATCAGCTTCTACCACTGTGATTCTACTTCCGTTACTACTACTGCCCCAATGTGATGACGGCTAATACTGCGGTCACTCCTGCCCTCCTCCTCCTCCTCTGTGACTGCTCCTGCTGCCGCTCGTCCTCGTCCTCCTCCCACTCGTCCTCATCCTCCTCCTGCGGCTCCTACTATGGCTGCCACTCCTACTCTACTCCTGTCCCCACTCCTCTGTCCCTACTCCTGCTGCTGTCACCCCCCCCCCCACTGCCGTTACTACGCTGTTATCCTCACCATCAACTGGCACAGTGATTTTGCCAGACTTCAGTGCCAGCATTGACTTTGCTTCTGTGAGGCTTGCTCTATTACGGTGCTGCTCAGCCCCAACGGCAGATAGGAATCAGCTGGGGAAAATGTCACAAAAACACCAAGGCCTGAATCCCACCCCCAGGAAAATTAAATCAGATATTCTGGGTAGACATATTTTTGAGGGGTCCACCATTTACGCCCCTACAATCACCTGTCCACAGGCTCGGAACTGGGTCATGGCAGACTTGCAGCCAGATGCCGCTTCCTGTCCCCGAGCAGAGCCCGGCTGCAGATGTGCGTGCGTCACTGTCACTGCAGGTTGGGGTTTGATGGGGGTGGGAGGTGGGGGTTGGGGAGTGTTGTCGAGCTCGTCCGGGCCCGATCTCAGCTGTGATTCATTTGCTCCATTCACTGTTGTGTGTGTTCTGAAACACACAAAATTGGAAAAAAAGAAATGCGTCATGAAAATGGTTGAAATTCTGTTCTGAGTGATGCCCCTAAATCTTTTCTACGCTATTTGGCCCAATTATCTTTGTAGATATATTTCCCTCCAGGAAAGAATCAATAAGTGTTCTATTCTGTTTCAGTTTCTTCCAATATTAGTTGTGTTTTCTCTCTATATATAAAAACTAAGGCTGAGTTATCCAAGTTTTTTTTTTTTCCCCCATGAGAATCAGTTTTTCTACTCCACAGACACAAATCTAAAGGCATTCATAGGTGACTGCCAGCATTCGAGAGAAGGAGTAGTGCTAGTTGGGGCCACAGCTCCGTGACGATGCCACGATATGTAGAGTGGTTACGTCACTGGTCACTAGTTCAGGGTTTCCCATCAGCCTGGTTCTGCCAATTGTCCTCTTCGAATCTTACACCTCGGCTCTAAATTCTTTCTTTATTTCTTTATTCAGTCAACACGTATTAGTTCAAGGTTTGCTGGGTGACACGTTCTGGGTAGATGCTCGAGATGCAAAACAGATACGATGTCTCCTCTCACGTAGCTTCCAGTCGAGTGGGCAAGGTCGGACACTGAACACGTAATCCTAAGGACGACAAGCGTCATGAAAGTGGACG
Source organism: Potos flavus (assembly GCA_028534135.1). Lineage (NCBI taxonomy): Eukaryota > Metazoa > Chordata > Mammalia > Carnivora > Procyonidae > Potos > Potos flavus. The sequence goes on along the minus strand of CM052889.1, from coordinate 6,031,544 downwards.
TGCGCGATGCCACGGAGGTAAGTCTCAATAGGAGCTCAGCTTATCTGAAGTTTTAGAGAAGCTGTCCTGGCAGGGAAGGGCGTCCATGACCTCTGAGGGGGTGTAGGAAATAGGGGAGCAAGGAGAAGGGCCAGAGTGCTTTAGCCAGGACAGTGCACGGAGAGGCCCTGACGTTGGACAGCACGCCTGAGGGACAGAAAGCAGACGGGCATGATTGAAGGGCTGAGACAAAGGCATCACATGGCAGAGGGTTTGTAACTCAGAACATGGTTTCTGACTTGGCAATAGGAAGTTATTAAATGCTTTTAAGGACGGAAGAGGCAGGATCAGCGAGGCAGGCGCCGTCCCCTTGTCCTAAATTCCCACGAAGCTGTCTGTGATGGGTAGTTCCCAGGCTGACGGGTGCCTTCCAATTTCCAGCACCCTCCTCTGTGGGCTTGCCTGCCTGGGAACTTGTTGGTTTGTTCACCTGGCATGTGAGCATTTCATGCCTTAATCATTAATCCTCAAGAAAGGAGAGGGTTAGTGGAATTTTTCATCCTGTGGTGAAAAAATAAGGAAGAGTCTCTATGTGATTCTTCAGAAAGCCCTAGAGGGCTTGAGCTCCAGTTGCTCGTAGGAGTAACCTATTTATTAGCTTTCTCCTTTCTCTGTCACACTTTCTCTACTGCTTTAATTGTGTTTCCAGGATCATATCCTAAATAAACTGCCTGCATGAAAATCTTTATCTCAGTGTTTTCTATTTAAGGAACGCAAATGAAAAGAGCGCTAGGAGTTCTACCAAAAAGCAGACTTTGAGAGTTCCAGATTTGGACCATTCACTGGTCACATAGCGTCAAGAACGACTGATGCTGGTGGTGGTGAGTAGGGTAGTGGTAATCCCTAGCATCATAATTACTCAGTCCCCCTCTGTGCATTGGGGTGAGGTAAAGGTTGGAGTAGAGTTGCTCGCTTATGCGGTAACTCTTATGCTTCAACACGATATGAGGGCAATGGTAATTATATGGGCTGTAGAATTGACTAGCATTTGTTAATTTCCTTAGAACAGAAGGAAAGGAAATAATAGGCTCAGATCAACAGCTATCACTTAGGGCACACTTGGAAAACTGGAAGACTCCTGTATCCATAGGACAGATTGTATCAAAAATTGAACAGAAGATGAAAACCTAAAGGAGGCAGAATGTACAGCCTAGGGGGTTTCTTACGCACAAGTCACAGTCCTAATAATAAAGTCATAGGAGCCCAAAACATGGAATGGTGACTTTCGGGTAGACTCATGATAACCTTGAACCTCCAAGTTCTGATGAACCTTCTAGACAGGCAGAAGTGACTCCCTCACGCCTCCTAGTGTTGAACACAATGACGAAGACCTCTGGAAGAACTCTGAAAATAGCATGTGGATGGTCCTTTAAAGTTTTTTATGCAATAATGGTCCACAGTTACAGAAATGTCTTAGAAAATTATTACAGAATAGGTTGGAAGGCTTAGGGAGGTAGACAGACTAGAATGGATTTATTACATGGGTCAAGAAATGCCAGTTAGTAGTATTTCCTGAGAATATTCAGAAGACACTCCTTTCATTCGAGGAGTGAGGAATACTCAAGTGAGTGTGTTATCAGAGACACTAGGAAGCTCAGTGTTGGTTGTTCTCTGTAGGCTTTGGTTTCATAGGGCACAAATGGTTTTGAGTCATGCAAGGGGAAAGGTAGGGCAGACATCGTTGATGTCTTGTCCCAGATCCCATATTCCTCAGTTCATCTGTAGTGCAGTGCGTTTTTCGCCAGTCATGCTGACAGCTTCCAAATCTCTAGCATCCTCATTTCTTTATTTCTGCCTGACAGCTGCCTTGGTGCCACAAATGTCGTCCAGGTGAAAGGCAGTAATGCGGTTCTACTAGGATTGTGGCATGGGCCAATTTCAGAGATGGAACCTACAGTACAAATTTGGATGTGGGGAGAGGGTTTACTTTTATTAATCTCCTATCTGTAATAGTTGCCCCTTTTGTTACCTTGGAACCCATGTCTCTTACCCCAGTGGCCCTGGGCATTGGTTTTTTCCAGTATTTTTGGGGAAGGGCATTTTGCCTCTGAGTATGTATCCATTTCAGGGATTTTGTGATTTATTTCTAAATTTCACTTGAAATCAACTGCCTTAGATCTCCACATATTATCACCCATCAGATTTCAATTATGTTTCACTTGCCTTTTTTTTTGTTTAAGATTTGTTTGTTTATTTCAGAAAGAGAGCAAGTGAGCACATATGGTGGGGAGGGCCGGAGGTCAGAGGGAGAGGGAGAGAGAGTCTCAAGCAGACTGTGCTAAGCACAGAGCCTGACTTGGGGCTTGATCTCACCACCCTGAGATCAGGAACTGAGCCAAAACCAAGAGTCTGAGGCTTAACTGACTGCACCACCCGGGCGCCCCTTCATTTATTTGCCTTTTTAAACATCTCCTAATTGCTTCCTGCTTAGCCCGTTCTCCTGTTCAACATTGGTGCTCCTCTCTTGCTTCCTAGTCTGGCTCTCCATGATCAGTCATCCCTGATCTAGATGAACCCTTGCTCAACATAAGTAACAGATCATCATCAATTATATTTCTGCCAATCTAAGCAAATTCCCCCATCAAGTTGCCCTACTCACAAATTATTCAGAGCTGCTGATGTACTGGTATAATGTAAGGATATATTATTTTCCTTAAAACCGGATGATTTGGGGGGATGTTGAATGTCATTTTTCTCTATGCATGAAAGAGATGGCTTGAGTGCTTTGGAAGAGCTGTAGTGTAACTCTGCCTACCTCTTCTCTTAAATTCCTCCTCTCAGCTGGGGTGGGTAGCGCCTTGTGTTTGGCTGAGAACACAATTCCCTCTTTCAACTTTCACAACATCATGGCAACTCTGTCTTCTTACATCTGGTGCATAAAACATATAGTTCTGGCTCCTTACCATATCTCAAAATATCTGCACTTAAAAGCCCCTGTTAGTGAATTTAGAAAGGATTGACAACAAGCCAGGATCTGGAAAAATCTTACCTCAGATCTCTAATATTTGTGAAGAACTATATATGTAAGTCAGTTAGTAATGCATATGTAAAATGTTAAATAATAAGAATGATATAAATAGTGACTAAAGGAGAAATGTTTTACGCATCTGAAGATGCACCATTATCCAATTTCTGTGGCAGAGACGCCTAGCTACTTAGGAAAGTCCACATCAACTTCTTTCTGGCCACATAGCTAGACTATGTTTTGTGGTTTCCCATGAAGCTAGGAAGGGCATGTGACTGAGTTCCCACCAGTAGAATTGTTGAGTAAATATGACCCCTACCTCAAGTGCTGGCTCGGCCTCCTGTTGAGACCGTCTCTCCCCTTCTGGTGGGCTGGAATGGAGATCACTGCCACGGTCATCCTAGAAGCAATGTGCCTCCAGCACATTGGCCTCTGAATGACAGTGCTGAGGGGGGACTACCTCCCATCTGCGAGCCACTCAGGACTAGTCTGTGAACAAGAAGCAAACATTGTGTTTAAGCCATTAACATTGTGATAGCCAATAGCTTACTGATTAATACAGCACAAAAATTAAAACAAAAACATAAAGACTTTATTTCAGGCTGGATATTCTCAATTATGTTTTTTGGAAGATATGGATTTTAACTGGATACTGAAAGATGGGGTAGGATTTGCATCAGTTGAGGTCAGGGTGGATATTCAAGGTACATGACAAGATGAAGCAAAAATCAAGGAGAAATTTGTGAACAAATTGATTTGAGCAAAGAAGGAGGATTTTTAAGAATAGCTCAAAGCATGACTGAATAATAGGATTGAGCCAGATTATGAAAGGCATTTAATGTTTGGACAAATATTTTGATTTAATAAGTTTGGCAGTATGTATATCTGGAAAAAACCTGAACATTGTGTGTATTGATATAATAAAATAATATTCTAAGAAGATTAATCTTGTGAACATAGTTCGAGGCCAACATGAACTAAATAAATGGCTATTCAAGCTATGAAGATAACTATTGCTTTTCAGTTAATCAAATTTAAATCCTGAGGATTTTCTTCTGTTTTGTAAATACAAATTAAAAGGCAGAAACAATCAATTTGAACGGCCTCTCCACACGACCAAGGATTTGCCTAATTATTTTTTATGAAAGGCTGGATATGTATTCTTTAGAACTAAGGCTGCTTGACCAATATTTGTAAAGGTCCTTTTACTCACAGTACTCTCAGCCTGAAGGGAAAGAAAGACATTACATGAATAACTACATAATTATAATTGTATCTAAGTGTTTGCAAGGAGGATGACAAGGAGGCATGAGTGTATAGCATGGGGTCCTAACATAATGGAGGGGGGTATTCAGGAAAGCTTTCTTGACCAGTAGAAGCTTTCTTGACCAGTAGAAGAAATTGTAGTCAAAGTAGGACATTGGTTCTCCCTGAGATCATCAATTATTTCATAAGGTCATGAGGTCAAATAAGGTTGGGGGTAGGGAATATCAAAAGGTTTGGCCATATACAGAGGGGCAGGTGGCACAAGATGAAGGAAATAAAAAACCACAGATAAATCAGGAGGAAATGAGCAATCGATAACTCCTTGGCTCTTTGAATGCTCTGCAGTGTGGAGAATGAGAGGATAATGGGTGGGACCAGAAGTCGTAAAAGTCAGTTTCAGGTACACCTATTTAAATCCATTAGAGCTTCCCTATTTGGGAAACTGCTCAGACAGTGGTTAGAGAAATGGGATGAATAGCACTAGTGTCCTCAGTGATGTACTTAGAGCTATTTAAAAATGTTTATTATCAGGCCACCTTTAAATTTACTAGGGGGAAAAAAAAAGTTCTTGTCCCAGACTAATGCATCTCACCTTCATTTCCTCTTCAATCCCTCCTCTCAGTTTAGCTGAAGACTCCATTTCCTCACTGTAATTCTCACATTATTCATAGTTGATTCTCCTTAAAATAGGTTGTTTTTTAGCACGATCGTCTGGAAGCAGTTTAAACAAAAAGCATTTGTACATAAGCTCAGTTCTCTGATTTCCAAAGACTTTCAGAATGATTAATGTTGGCTAGTTAAATATTGCACCAGTCAATAAGACCAAGTCAAGTCACTAGAACAGCAAATAAACATCAAACTCTCATTCTGAGGGCAAGGAAAGGGGAAGGTGTGTATCCCAGCCGTCCCCGCCCCCAGCAAACCAAACTCTCAGGTAACATGCCATGTGATTTATGCTGACACATCTCTGCAGTATAATTCATTGATTACGTGGGTCTTGTCCAGGCTTTGTTTAATGATAAAGAACAAGACAGACTTAGGATATGCTATTTGCCATGTTTATTAAATCATTTATTTATTAACTAATTCTTGGACACCCACTTTGTGTCCTTCATGATGGTGGGTTTTGGGTAACCTGCAGTGGAAAGGTAGCCTTTTCCCCCGGAAGTTCTGTGAGAGGAAGGAAAGAGATGCTACCTAAGAAATGATGATGATCTGGGACTCCCCAGGGGGGGAGTGCAGGGCAGCAGGCAGGCATACGGCAGGGAACCTATGCTAACCAATCAGCTAGCAGCGTTCTCCCTGAGAAATCCATGCTTGGGTTCCGACCTGGAGAAACAGTGGAATTAGCCCAAAGAAGATGAAGGAAGAGGAGTGTTCTTGGCAGAAAGAAGATCACTGGCAAAGAGCACAAACAGCTTGGGGAGATGCAGGAAGTGAAAGAATTTCAGTACATTTTGAGAATAAAATATGTGATTGGGTATCCAGAAATGAGTCTGGAAATGAATCTGGAGGCACAGGCCATATTGTAAACCCAGGACCTTACAGTGGCTTTTATCTTAATAGCAGTGAGAATCCACTGCAAAGGTTCCAGCAGAGAGGGACCTGATGATATGGGGTAGGGAAGGGGGTTACCGGGGGAGCAGTGACTGCAGTAGTGCACGTGAGAGATGGTGGGTGTGAGCCCTGGGTAGCAGCAACTATAAGGAAGCAAAGGGTGTAATGTGTATAAAAATGCCATGTGTTACAGGTTGTAAAGCTTCTGGGTGGTGAGCCTAGGACTGTGCTCTGTGGACCCCTGACCTCTGATGCTGTAACTGACTCATGGTATATTATCATCTGTCCACTAGTCTTCAGTGTTTGAAAATGTATGCAATCGTTATAGTACCAATCTATTGGGATACAAGGGTAGGGCATGAGGTTCCTGTGAAGAGTTCCCACATCCTGGGAACTACTAAGAGCACTCATTTGTCTAGGTACTATTTTCAACAGCACCGCCCTAAAACAACTTTCTTATCTTTTAAGGATATATGAATGTTTCTATAGAAGTTGAAGTAAACTAGCAGGTAAGAATGTCAATATTTCAAATTTTTTTATAGCTTGTCACATTTCTCCTTGGGGCAGACTGCATTGAAAGCAGACTTTAGAGAAGTAGAAGAGAACATAATATTCTTCAGATGTGAATTTATTAGCATCTCTCTGGGGGACAGAAGACACCCACAAAGCAGTCCTTTTATGTTGTGGGCTGTTTTCCACTAATTTTTGGTATAGAAATATGCATATCTGTTCTCTTTTCAGGAGGCAGTTATTGACCAGAGTGTTGAGAAGGCCTGGTTCTTGGTGGTATAAAAAATTTAGTCATAAGAATTTGAATGATCAGTTCAAAATTCAGATACTTTATTTTTATTCTTTATTTTTTAAAGATTTATTTATCAACTTGAGAGAAAGAGAGAAAATGAGCAGGGGGAGAGACAGAGGGAGAGAATCCTCAAGCAGACTCCCCGCTGAGTGCAGAGCCTGATGCAGGGCTTGATCCCAGGAACCTGAAATCATGACCTGAGTCAAAATCAAGAGTTGGATGCTTAACCGACTGACTAAGCCACCCAGGAGTTCCAACATTCAGATACTTTATAGATCTATAAAAAAAAGACAAATATTCTCTGCATGTTAATTTTTCTATTGTGAAAACATTACTAAGAGTCATTTTACATTTTTCAATTAAATGCATCTAGCATTATCTGAGTGTCGTAATGATTCTGACTTGTTCGTTGTAGGTTAATGGCGTTTCATATTAACAGTGTTCAGTAGGACATTGGGTTCTACTTGTTTTTCAACTAGCCCCAGACATCAGGGACAGCAGAAGCTCTAGCTCCTGTAAAGTGCCTGTGAAGGAGGTCAGGGTCCATATCCTCCAAATGCCTCCTGACTAGTTCTGTGCCTAATTAAGGCTAGGAGCCTTCGATAATAGTAGGATCTTGAGCAAGTAGGACCCAAGGCAATAAGCTGACTGCTAGGAGGAGGGCAGTAAACACCATTTGAGAGGAGAGGCCCGGGTGCAAATACTGTAGCATGCACTTCTTTTTAATTTTGCATTGCTTCGATATCCTAAACTGTGAATCAATATATCCAAATGTAAATGTTTAAAGATTCTTACGTTCCGCCTCAGTTTTTTCCTTTGACACTCCTTGAGAAGTAAATGGGCAGAAAGATGGATGGGTAGATAAATTAAAAGGCTAATTTCATTTGGGGGGATTATTTAACATATGTGTATTGTTTAGAATATTTTACTATGTATTTTTCAGTTATAAGTGAATCTTTCTTATATCCAAGTGAAATTTAAAATGAATTAGATGAAGCAGAGCAAAAAAAAAAATAGACCTTTCATTTTTATTTTTTTTTTAAAGATTTTATTTATTTTAGAGTGGGAGAGAGCATGAGTGGGGAAGTGGGGAAGGAGTGGGGAAGTGGGGAAGGGGCAAAAAGAGAGAGAATCTGAAGAAACCTCCACACTCAGTGTGGAGCCTGACTTGGGGCTTGATCCCACGACTGGGAGATCACAACCTGCGCCAAAATCAAGAGTCAGATGCTTAACTGACTGAGCCACCCACGCACCCTAAGAATATCTTAAATTGAAGAAGATCCAATATTGGGTCTGAAGTGAATTAATATTATCAAGAGAACCCTACTATGGATCCAAAGTATATGCATTTTGCTCCATAGTCGACATGTTGGTCTATTCTGAGAAGTCAGGGTTCTAAATTGTTAAAAATTATTATGTTTAAACTCCTAGTTCAGAATTTTGAGAAACAGCTTTAACACTGATACACAGCTACGTTTTTTTCTCCAGTTTTTAATTTAAATTCCAGTTAGTTAACATTTAGTGTAATAATATTAGTTTCAGGTGTAGAATTTAGTGATTCATCCTTACATACAGCACCCAGTGCTCATCACAAGTACCCATCACCCATTAAACCCATCCCCCTGCCCCCCAGCCCCCAGCAACCCTCAGTTTGTTCTCTATAGTTAAGAGTCTCTCTTATGGTTTGCCTTCCTCTCTTTTCCCCCTCTTTATTCATCTGTTTTGTTTCTTAAATTCTACATATAAGTGAAATCATATGGTATTTGTCTTTCTCTGATGAACTTATTTTGCTTAGCGTAATACTCTCTAACTCCATCCACATCTTTGCAAATGGCAAGATTTCATTCTTTTTGATGGCTGAGTAATATTCCATGGTGTGTGTGTGTGTGTGTGTGTGTGTGTGTATGCATGTATATACCACACCTTCTTTAATCAGTGCTCAGTGGACATTTGCGCTCTTTCCATAATTTAGTTATTGTAGATAATGCTGCTATAAACATTGGGGTGCATGTATTCCTTCGAATCAGTATTTTTGTACCTTTTGGGTAAGTACTTAGTAATGAAATTGCTGGGCTGCAGGATAGCTCTATTTTTAGCTTTTTTGAGGAACCTCCATACTGTTTTCCACAGTGGCTGTACCAGTTTGCATTCCCACCAACAGTGTAAGGGGGTTCCCCTCTGTCTGCATCTGTTGTTTCCTGTGTTGTTAATTTTAGCCATTCTGACAGCTGTGGGGTGATATCTCATTGTAGATACATAGCTACATTTTGACTATATGTATTTAACGCCTTGCACATTATTAAATTTCCTGTTAGGCTTCCTCAAAAACAGTCCTCTCAACCAGCCTCCTCACATTACTGGGAGCAATCTGATAATTGTCCATCTTATTCCTTCTCCTGAGTTCTTTTTGGGTCAGCATCCTGGCTGTCTTCTGATTTGGTCGGTATCTGAAACATGTGCCAAACTGAATTCTTGTATGTTACATCTTCTGGCTGTAGTCCTCTATCTCTTGATTTTCTTGTCTTCTCAAGTTGCACATTCAGTCCATCTGCAAACCCTGACGAATCTGACTTTTCCTCATAGTACATCCTGAATTCCGTCCCTTCTCACCACCACAGCCACCAACCTCTCTCAAGCCGTCATCATCTAATGACACTACCTTCTTACTCGTCTCTCTGCTTCTACCCTTGTGCCCTTCCATATCCTACTGACAATAGCATCTTGGTGATCCTCAGAGTCACCCTTTTATGGGCAAATCCTGTCACTTCCCTACTGAAAACCCTCCAAGAAATTCCCATCCAGATTTCTTGTTTTAGGCTCTAAGGTATCTGCATAAGTAGACTGTCACTTCCGCAAGAGGAGAGGTACCAGTTACTGGGTTATTGTTGTAGCCTCAACACTCAGCCTAACCCCTAATGCCTCACGCGCAGCAGGGACTCAGTAAGTGCTTGTTGGCTGAATGAATGTGTCAATGAAAAACCAAGGGGAACCACCACTTGGCCTAAGGATTCCAGACCCCTCTTTTTCACAAGGGAACATTTCTTCTGTTTCACGATATTATCCAAGGAGGAGGAACTTCCTAAGTTACTTCTCCATATAAATTTGAATCATAGTTTTTTCTCCTAAATGAGCAATTCTGTCTCATAACTTGCAGTTGAATAGCAATCCCAGGAGAGAACAACGAGAGCATCTCTGTTCGAAGCTGGGCTTCCAGGGTCAGGTTGAAGATGGAGGTTGTTCTGAACCGAGAAGGAGAAGCTCTTGTCCCCATGTTGGTTGGGGTCCTGGGCCTCTCCTAGGTATTGGAGGAGCTGGTAGGAAAGGTCATGGCTGGGGGGAGAAAACAGGTAACAATTCCAGAGAAAGTTGTTCTGCAAGGTGGAGTCTGGAAAGATCCTGTGAGAGGGGAGTGGGGACGGGAAGAAGTCTCTGAGGGGTGCAAGGGATGAGCACCTGGGTCAACAGTGAGCTTTGACGGTGCCAAGCAGTTTCTGTGGGAAAAACTAACCAGGATGTCAAGCAGCAGTGCAAGCAAAGCATGTTTTTGAAGGAAGTGAGGATTAAAATCAGAAGATGTACCCATGCTACTGGTCCAAAAAGAAAAAGGAAAATTCTAGTTTTCAATATTGTGATTTCATGATGTCTAATAATATTTATGAAGTAAATACCAGACAGTATCTCACTCGTGCCTCCAACACCGCGTCTTTCATAAAAGATGAACTGCTGTTAAAATTTATGGTCTCCTTTAGTTTTATTTGGTGTTAGTGTCCATATTATACTTGGGAAAGGTCTGGCTAGTTTCTTCTTTTTACCGGGCTGGCCAGATGTTTTATGACAAATAGACACAGTTAGCTTTTGCAATTACCCGCTAAGTGTGATATTTAGCAACTAGACAGTTGGCTGCAGTCTTTAAAATATGATACTTGCGGGGAGAACAATTTCTGTTAATAATTGAAATGCCTCTCCAAGTTATTAGCTTTCAGTTTTTATTTTCCCAGTGCTTTTTCTACACATCCATTGAAATTGTCAATCCTCTGTTATTTTGTCAAATAATAATTTGTATGAGTTAAATATTTTAATCATTGGCTCTAAAATGTTGATAAAATAGCCACATGGATAGTTTAATATCTACTTTAAGGTATGGATGAATTTTTGAGGAAAATAAGTTAAAACTTATGTATGTTTATATTTACAAATATTAGCACATAAAAGGCTCCCTGATCCTGATAGTCCTATGATATGGAAGCATTCACAATGCCTTCTCTTTTGGGAAGTATAAAAAACATAATGCAAGCTTCCATTTTGTTTTCCCTCCCCCTCCACTCCACTCTCCCATCCTTCTCACACTTGCTCTTCTTGATTTCTTGGCTATCTGAATTCAACACATCTTGAGGGTATGTTGACACCCTGAAGGCAAAAGGTGCCTGGAATGAACAAGTTTGGTCTGTTGGGAGTGCAGCTATTCCATTGGCCTTACGTCTTCACTCTGTGGTAGACGAGATGGCACAGCTCAGCTCTCTGGGGAGTAGGCTAGCCTGGTGATCTTGGATGACCTTGGGGGGACAGGTTTGGGGTGGGCACCTTCCTCTGTTGTTTGGAGGACATCTTGTTGTCACACTCAAATGCTAGAAGGGGATCTGACTCTCAAATTACATGTCTTAATCTACAGTTTTACTCAGTTGAAACTTAAATTTGGGATAATGAGGCCTTGCTAGTATTCAAAAGAATTTCGTTTTTCTGAAAGCATCCCAGCTTAGTGACAAGAACATGGGTTGTGCACTCAGAGAGGCCTGCTGCTCATTATGTACACAGATACCCAAGAGCAAAGTGCTTCACTTCCAGCCCTCAGTCTCCAGGGAGTTGGCAAGATTGAATGGCCTATTACTTATCCATCCACTTCAGGAGAGCAACCTCCTTGCTGGTCTGGGTCCTGTCCAGAGTCCCTGGTGTAGAAATCCAAGACATATTTGCACAAAGTGAAAACCCAGGTTTAGGTGTTGTGCCGAGCTGATTTATTACTGTGGAGAGAGACTACATCTCTATTTTCTCTTCGGAATTAAATTGATTTATCTGTATAATGGTGACTAATTGCTTTAAAATCTTCAAGGGAGAAAATTGCTGTAAATAGTGAAAGCAGACACAAACAGAAAAACAGACGACCCAACACCTTTCTGCAGGGACCCATTCGGGTAGCCATGTTTTCAGGCAAGCATTCTGAGGAAGTTAAGTGGAACTGAGAGATAATTTGATATAATTAGAAGTGAGTTACCTTAGAGCTAGATACGTCCAGTTTTGAATACCAGTTCTGATTCACGGTCACCGAGGAGTGGTCATTATGCTGCTTGGCCTCTCTGAGCACTAGTTCCGCATCTGTAAAATGGAGACAATAAAGAATTAGGTCTGATGTTTTTAAGGCACCCAGTGCAGCATGTGACCCATGGAAGGTTAAAAAAAAAAAAAATCACTATTATTTGAATACCGTCCTGTTAGGATGACTTAATTTTCTTATATTGTAAAATGTTCATGGCAGAAGTGCTAATTAAATATAAATTTTTATCCTGTGTCTAGTGAAACCTTGAGCAAAATATAAAAGAAATTCAATGGCATTCATAGCTCATCAGAACGTATGAATTTTGGGAAGAGGTGGGAAGTTACTTCGCCCCCTTTGATGTGAGCTGTTTAAGAGAGCGAATCTATAGGTCGGATGCTAAAATACCTTTCCCCTCTGTTTTAAAAAAGCATTTTTAGTGTTCTCATGGGCCACAGTGAACTAGACTGCCTCTTCCTGAATTCGTTAAACTATGTATACTATAGTTTTTTAAATGCTTCTTGACCCAGGCTTGAGGCCCTGGATAGAGGCCAGTCAGTACCCTTCTTAGCTATCTCCACCCCAACCAACCTCCCTTCTCGGGCCCCCACCTCCAGGCCTAGTAACCTGGCCGTAATCATTCCAGGGCCAGGTACCAGGCACGTAGGGACAGCCCCATGTCCCCAGGGCCAGTCCTAAGCCTGCTCACTGCCTCACGTAATCCTTTCCGAGGAAACCACAGTGAAGACATTTTCCCACAGTCCCCCCCCCCCCCCCCCGCCTTGTGTCCTACCCTTAATTCCCAGTGTGGCCCCTTCTGACATGACATGTGCTCCCTCTCCTGGGAGAATAAATTATCTCTCACTTTTTCCCCCCTACAGTTTTACTGAGGTATAATCAATAAGTAAAAATTACATATGTGGAAGGTGTACAGTGTGATGTTTATATATATGTAAATAAACAGCAATAGCTCGTATGCACCCATTCTCCATTTTTTGGCTACCCTTGTGTTGCTACATGTTCTTAATTGGACCCTTGAACACTCCTAGGGCTATTTTCATTTGTGGCTGGCTGTCTCATTGTTAGTTTTTGTGGGAGATGAAGGCCTGTGTCCCCTTCTCTGCCATCTTGCTGATGTCACTCTCAAAATGATCTTCCTGATGGAAGTTGTCTACTGATCTGCTGGTCTTGCTATATCGAAGTAAGAATGAGCCTATTAAAATACCATGGTCCTAACTCAGGAAACAATGGATGTTGGTGAGGATTTGGAGAAAGGGGAACCCTCTTACACTGTTGGTGGCAATGCAAACTGGTATGTACAGCCACTCTGAAAAACAGTATGGAGTTTTCTCGAAAAGTTAAAAGTAGAGCTACCCTATGACCCAGCAAGTGCACTACTAGGTATTTATCCAAAGGATACAAACATAGTGATTCAAAGGGGCACGTGCCCCCCAGTGTTTAGAGCAGCAATATCCACAATGGGCAAAATATAGGAAGCCCAGATGTCCATTGACAAATGAATGGATAAAGAAGATGTGTCATATATATGTATATACATATATATAATGGAATGTTACTCAACCATCCAAAAGAAAGAAATCTTGCCATTTGCATTGATGTGGATGGAACTAGAGGGTATTATGCTAAGCAAAATCAGTCAGAGAAAGATAGATATCATATGATTTCACTTATATGTAGAATTTAAGAAATAAAACTCATGAACATAGGAGAAGGGAAAGGAAAATAAGATAAAAACAGAGAGGGAGACAAACCATAAGAAATCCTTAACTCTAGGAAACAAACTGAGGGTTGCTGGAGAGGAGAGGGGTGGGGGGATGGGGTAACTGGGTGATGGGCATTAAGGAGGACACTTGATGTAATGAGCACTGGGTGTTAATGCAACTGATGAATCTCTAAATTCTACGTCTGAAACTAGTAATATGCTATATGTTTATTAAATTGAATTTAAATTAAAAAAATAAAAAATAAAATAAAATACCATGGTTCTATAGAATTGATGCTAAAAGCTGTCTCAAATCTTTTCAAGGCATTTTGATTAAAAAAAAAGCTTTTCTTGTGCACACAGATATTGACAGTTGAATATGTAAAGAACATATGCACAGTGTGTGCCTATACTGTCTCCCTGAGTGGGGGACAAGACCAAGCTCTAGCATTTCATTTTGTCTCATTATTTCACAGTATTGTTGTTAAAAACCAGAGCTTACTTTGAAGTAAAAATGACAATTGGGAAAAAAAATAGGATCCTGGAGGCTTCCTGGTTTTCACTGGCTGCCCTTCTCTCGTTACAATAACTGTTACATCATGTCACGTCATTGCCACACCACCGAGAAATCTGTGCTCACCCAAAGTGCCACATGTGTGCGCAGGGGCCCAAAGTGTATTTCCAGGGGAAGTACAATTTTGAGTTTTCTCCTCTGAGTTTAAAACTTTAATTTTAATATGACAGTAAAATGAGTTGATCTATCTTCCTTGGATTAACAACGAACCAATTCAGCGGGTGGAAATCCTCCACATTTGGGGCTGCTGACACAGTGACTTTATATTTCCGTGGCCAAAAAAGATTTTCACCTAATCAACGCTAGCTAGGTTTCTGACATTTCTGTTTTTCCTTTAAAGGATTGGAAAAGGAATATTTTTCATGACACAACTATTAGTACTCCTTATGATAATAGGTTTTAAGTTTGATATATTTTTCTCATATCTATTTTCTTCCTCAAGGTTGTTTCTTAACATTAAGCTGTAATGATATGTTTATGTTACAATATGTGTGAATTTATTTTTGTGTTTAAAATTTTCTGAAGAGATTGGATAATTAAAAGTTTTTCAGAATTTTAATGCCATTTTTATCAGAAAAGTTGCATTTATTTTCCTGGGAATGATGTTTCCTACTATCAAATGGCTGTGGCTGAAGGTTCTCTAGTTCTCTTTGCCGCTATGGTAACAGGTGGATTTATAGTTAATTTACAATAGGACAGTTTTAGCATGGCAGTATCTAAGATACCGTGACAAATAAGGTAACCAGAAAGGATAATGGTTAAGAGTGGGACATCAATGGTCAGATTGCTTGGGTTTTAATACTGGATCTCGATCTAACTAGCTATGTGGCTTTAGGCAAGATACTGCACTGACTGCTTCGATCCACTTAATAGATGTTAAAACACAGTGTCTGCTTTCCACATTTATCATTTGTCTAGACTGATGCAGTATTTCGTAGAAAACTTTAGTATGTTCTCAACAGGGGAAACTATGCTAATCTAAAACTACTTCAAATACCATTTAGTTGTTTTCGTTACGAAATTTGAAGCCTATTAAACATTTGACGCTTATTTTTTTGTGATGTTGCAGTATTTATCTTTATTATATAAGATAAGGCAGAGAGATTCTTGTTTTTCAAGGAAAATGTCAGAGCAAGGTTACCTTGAAGTAAATTGAGGCAGCATATTAATAGCTAGATATAATAATATCCTATTTAAAATAAAAGTCCGTGTATAATACAGAACGGTGACCTCAGGCCACATTTGTTGGCCAGGCCTCTCTCCCTACAGTTTACTCGTAATGTCATTTTATCATCACACCAACTAAAGAGCTACACTCTGGTATTAGGCAGATTTTATAGAGGTGGAAACCGAGCTATACAGAGGGCAGGAGACTTCCCTGGACCGCACGCAGAGTTACCGACATCAGGTTTTAAACGCAGACTTTCTGACTCCATCTTTGACCCATCTGAGAACTAAACATAAATCAATCCAACATAAATCAATTCAGGAAATATTTATTGATGGTACGTTTTCCTCAAGGCTCTAGAAATTCCCATTATGCCCTCAGAATGTGGGGAGAAATAAAAAAGAATCTTAACATATGGATTTACCCCTTAACGTTCTTACAGATTTCAGAATCTGGCATGTATAATGTAGTTTTGCATTAAGTTAATGAAATAATGCATGCCTTTCTTTTATAGCTTTGCAAGACATGCTCTGCTCTGAGGGAATTACAGTCCAGTACATAATAACATTAAGATATCTGACCATCATAGAAAGTAACTATCTACCAATATTACTCTAACTTGAAATAGTAAACTCAAATGGGGTAGTCTGTTACTTAAATTTGGATTGCCTATTTAGATATTTAGTTAGGTTATGAACTTGACTATGAGAGCCATCAAGGGTAGACATTTGGATGGCTGAAGAAGAGCAGAAGTGCTTGTGTTTTTGGTGGGTTGGGACTGGTGTATTTGTAATCTGAAGGACTCTGGGCATCAAAGACACTGAGCATTTGAGAGGATAAGAGGGTGAAAGCCACCGAAACAGAGATTTACTTAGATTAGCAAAGTTCCTTTACTTTTTCAAAGAGTTTTCTAGGGCATTGTTTCTGGTTTAGATATTACAGAGAGTAAAGGGTTGTTCTAATGGAGAAACAGCTTAAAAAGGTAGAAATTCTCAAATGACTCCTGCTTGGTTCTTACTACAATTTTGTTATTGTGGGATTTTGTACCCTTCTCAGTTAATGTTGGTCAATATTAATTGTTGAATTTATGCAACCATCTAAGCCAGAGTATATGATGTTTTCTAAGAAAAGCATAAAGGAACGATTATCAAAATATTAGATTTGCCAAATAGGGGCATATTTTTCTCATTTTCTCTTCCCTACATCCTGGTGAAGATTAATATTGATGAATGTTTTTTAAGCTCATTTAGCAGAAAATAAGTTTGGCATTAAAGAGTGCTGATGTAAATCTTTTTGGAAAATAAATCATTATTTTGATTCAACTCAGGATTTCCTGAGGGGAACACAATTACTTGAAGGTATTTCATATGTTAAAAAGAATGAGTTATTATTTTGAGCATTTCGTTAGATTCTCAACTTCCTGATACTATCACTATTCTTGAGAAAATACCATATATAAGAAGAACAGTGTGATTTCAATGATTTATGAAGAACTTTGTTCCAAAGATAGTCATGTGATTTTTTTTTTTTTTATCAAGTAAATATTTCATGACATAGTTAAAAATAACTGTTGTAAAATACTGACTAATGCGGGGCTTGGAATGCAAATTACACTCAATGCCGTAACTGATGGGGCTTGGCTTTCCGGTGGTTCTTTCATAGGATTTTTCATTTCCATCTATCAGATGCCATTCCCTGTGTGGTTCCCATATTATAGCCATTTCTCTGCAGCTATGACAGAGCACGGTGTCAAGCTCAACTGATAGTCTCCAGGTCCCTGGGGACCACATGGGCGCACAGACAGGAAAGACATACATTTTTGTGTCAGGGGGTAATGAGCATCTTTCTTTCCACCTGCAATTTTCACCGCAGTTCTTTGTTTCCCTGTTGATCCCGAACAATTCTTTCCACATGACATTCACACTCTCTCAAAGGGTTCTTTATTCCCCTGTACCTTGCAGCCCAGGATGGCTATGGAAATTTGCAATGAACATGAAAATAGAATTCCGGCTTGGTGACACACAGAAATAATGATGAAGGTAAACGATGAGCTCAGATTTGATGTATTATTTAGAAACCTTGCATTGCTTCCATGAAGCTGTTCCCCCGAGCACCGATAAGGCGTGACAGTGGGAAATGCCGTGATGGGCAGATGGAGGGAAATCATGTTAAATATGCTTTTTTTTTTTTTCCACACGCCTATGTGTACTTGCTCAGGGGTCAAGAAAGAAAAAAAAAATCTTGCTCACCAGCATGACTTATAATCATTACACTGCTCCAGATAATTGTACCTTGTTGATGATCAGTCATTAATTATTTGTCTATTTGTCAGGAATCATTTGCTACAGGCTTATTCCTTTGCCTTCTTTGTGTGAATGGTGTTTTATTTCATTAATAATGCTCCTCTGTGCCGTAAGACAAGAGACTTGGAAACAAGGGTGTATATTTACACAGCAGGCAGGTCTGGCTTTCACTGCTAAGGTAACAAGGAATGCGAAGGGATACTTGAAAGCAAGAAGCCAGCTTTGCCTGAACATACCAGAAAGATGAAAATGAATTCATTCGGCCTGGAGAAATCTCAGGTGATTCTGCAGTATAATTAGAACCTTTTCATGAAGATGTTATTGTGCCTATATTGCCGTATCATTTATGGAGAGCCTGTAAAAATGTATATTTTTAATTAAACAATGGAGACAGGTTATTGCTAGGTGAAACTGTCTCCAGTGCATTATCTATACTCCTCGTCTCTCACTACGCTCCTCCTCCTTCATAAAAAAATTAGTCAGTGGCTCATTTTCCCAAGAATTTGCTCTGGGAAATTGAGGTTTGCCCCTACTTAGGTTTGGGTGGTTAAAGGTTCAAGTTCCCCGTCCCATTAGTGTGCATGCAGGATGTGAAGTAGATTGCGAGGTCTGTAAATGCGGCCCAAACTATCTCCAGGGGGGCTAACTGCCCTGCTCTGCTGGAGGTGTAGGGCGAGGAGCCATCGTCAAAGTGACGACTTGCCAGTGGTTGGTAGGCACGGTCACACTCAACAGCAAATAATAAAATTAGGTGCTAAAAGTGGAATTATTAGAGAAGACAACACTTGGGGAATGATGGAAGAGCACTCTAGATGAGATAAGACTCTCGGTAAAGGTTAACCTGACCGATTGATGAAGAAAAATTAGGACGAGAATAACCACAAGACAGCGCCACGATGGGACTGCGCTCAGATTGAGTGTTTAGCGTCAGACAAAAATGGGGAGGAAAGAAAGTTCTTCATGAGGGCTGTGAGAGAATGCATCTCTTAGAATATTTTAATAACACTATAAAAGGATAACTCTTTAGTGATGCATCAAATCAGAGACTGAGAAATAATCCATAATCACTGCTAATGATTTTATTCGCTCCGTGATCCTGCGATTCTGAGTAACAGTGATGTGTACGGGACAATATGAAGTATACTGTCATTCTCCGTTTTGCAGAAAATAGAGTATATAAAAGGGACAAAGCTTCTATCTGTATCTGTCCTGATGATGTTCTTGCCCAACAATAAAAGCTGGAAGTGCTCACACAAGGAACCATGAGGTATGGGGAATGACGGTTTCCCTGATCTTGGAGAACTTTGGGGCATGCGATTGAGGGGACCCTGAAAGAGGGTACACCTTCTGATGGGAAGGTTCTGATTAGCCGTGGGAGATTTATCACTGGAACTCAGACTTGTACACCAGAAAGCCTCAGCAGGTCTGCTATGGAGATGACTCCAGGACCTTGATTCTCAGACCACAGACGGCTGGGAATTGCGCGACCTGCCCCTGGTGTAAGTAGGCGGCTTTCCCAAATGCCTGCTTTCCTTTCCTAGAAGCCTAATCAGTGTAATAATCAGTGTGGTAAAGCAGGCGCAGATACACGGTTTAAGCTAGAGGCTCGAAGTTCTTGAGTGCTTAATTGTTGCAATCAGCTTATTCATATGTTTTAAGTATTGTTTCTAAAATAATTATGTAATATAACATGATGTTGGTGGTTTTGAAACTCTGAATTTCCATGCTTGGGGAAAATATAATAGTCTATCTGTGTATGTTTTAGAAGCTGCAAGATTTAATTTTATTTACTTCTCTAGGTTCTGAGGCATAAGCCTTGCGATCATATTTGTTTGTTTTTTAGGAAGAAGTACTGTGTGAGGACTTTTCATCCTACTGTGTTTTCCCCCCTTTGCGTATGAGTGATTTTACATCTGGAATTCAGGACACACGTATTCATTTACTCGTTTAATACACACTTACTGAGTGCCTACCAAGTACCAGCGTTCCAGGTGCTGGGGAATAGAGGTGAATATAACAGACCAAGCCCGCATGGAGCTTGCATTCTAGTGGAAGAGAGAAATAATCAGAAAGCAAGTACATACATACTATAAAGTTAGATGCTAATTGGCACTAGGAGGAAAAACCCAGCATGGTGAGCGATGTGGTCAGGGAAACATCACGTTTGGTGCTATATTCAGGGCAGGACTCTCTGACGATGTGGCATTTGATCAAGGAACTAGAGGGAGGGAAGAAATAAGTCTTGCCAAGATCTGGGGAATGAATTTTCTTGGAAGATTAGCTTTATGCGGTTTACCCTAAAAGACCAGGACTGTACCTTATCTAGAATATTTTTAATACTTTTTCATGAGTCTGTATTTTGTGGTTTTATTAGTCATTTTGAGGACCTGTATTGTTAGTTTATATTATGTTGATCATAAATCCCTTAGACTGCAGCTTGCAGATTTCTCTCTAGTTTTGACTTTCTGGGAGAATGGTTCACAAAGGAAGGGAGGAGGAGTGGGTACCCTGGGGAGAGGATGTGTGTTAGGTGAAGAATGTGTGCTCACATCACAGAGCTCTCATTAATCTCTAAGTCTGAATGAATTAACTGCAAAACCAGTTATGGATTGGTGATTTGTTTTGCAGAAGAAGAAGTGGGTTAAAAAGGCTGAGAAATAATGTTATAACCCCCCACCAGACGGATTGTTATTCTTTTAATTCTTACTTCATAAAGATATCTTAAACCTATGAGCGCTCCCTTGGAAGAATTGTGCTATTGGAAACATTAGTATTTTATTGCACTTGTGTAAATTCTTTAAGAGAAAGTTCCTCCATAGCAGCCAATACAGTCTGGCTCAATGCCGAATTACCTGGAGAAAAATGGATATAGTCTCATGGTACCCATTAGGTAACCCACACTTTCAGAAAAAGAATCAAAGTGGCCTGCCTTGGGAGTTTATTCTAGAAGCCCGTTGTTGGAATTTATTAAAAGCTTGAGGAAAATAGCCCAGCTCTTACTTAGCTGGAAAATGAGTCCACTAAAGGGACTGTATTTTATATACAATGCTGTATTTTATATACAATCCATGCATACAAAGTGCTCATGGTCTGAACGACAATGAAGTCTAGGATAGAAGATCTTTTACTCTTTAAGTATTGCTCGGTTATTCTGTACTTGTGGTGATGTGCGAACTTCAAAAAGTCTCACTGATGTCAAAGTTGAGGAGCTTTCCATACTTCTGGTATCAGAAAGTTAAAATTGTACATCTGTTAGCCACTGTAATTCTGTCCATTGCATATAATCAATAAAATTAAAAATGAACTTCTCGTGAAAATAGAGTCCCAGCGCAGAAGTTGAACTTAGTACCTTTGAAATTTAAGGCAGTCACTTAATCAAACAGATTACTGTCCCTGGTTACAGCCTATGGGAATTCACAGGTGTTAAATAGCTTTAGAAGACCTCCCCTATTGTTTCTTAATGGAACACTAGAACATATGGAGACTTGCACATGGAAAATAAGCATAAATCAAATATAAGAGATACTGAGCATGGTCTAGGCATTTGTCTTTAGTTTTCCAAGCATGCACAATTCTGTGCCAATTGCGCTGTCTGCTGTGGTTTGCTATTTCATTTCAAAATAATAATGCAACAGTTTCAACATTTTAGCTTTAACCTTCTCCGTAACTAGAGGAACTATTCAAATGCTTTTGATGTGATAGTAGAGTGATTCTGTCTTTTGAGAATGACAATCAGTGCCTTTGTGATTTCACAGTATAAACTATTTGAAAGCGAGAAATGTGGAGGTGAGTAGCCTGTGATGATACCGAATCACTTGGGTATGTTTCTGAACAGTTAGGAACAGAGAGGAAATACAAAGCCAGACTAGAAAGAGTTCTATTCACCCCAGGGATTTTTAGAGTTTCTTGGTGCATATGGATTTTGGAAAAAAAAATTATTTGGATTTGATTTATTCTTTTGACCTTGACGGTATAGAATGAAGGACAGTGTCACAGTCTTCGTAGAGCAGAGCTGGGCATTAAATGTTCATGTTCGCACATTGTTTACAGACACCAAATTTTATAGGTTATTTGTAGACCACTGGCTCAAAATTCTTGGTAAGCATTTCCATTCTAGTGTAATTTCGTAAAGCCAAAATATCTGACCTGAAATCACAACATAGATTTATTTTGTCAACAGAGCTGTGGAAAGCAAAATAGGCTGATTTCAGTCCCATTGTTTTAAAGACTTATTTTAGCATCTGCCTGTGTTCTTACATTCGAAGGACAGCTACAAAACCCATTGCCTTCTCAGCATTAAAATGTGGCAGTCATGCAAGAGTACCATCCTTCATGAGTTACACATCGAAGAACAAAATGAGTGAACGAATGAATGAATGAATGCACGCATGAACCGACTCATCCATGTCCCGGTTTGAGGGGCTGTGAGAGTAATGATCATGACTTATACAAAACCCTGTCTCATGATGACTCCTCACTTCAAAAATCCCTCTTCTGAAATTGTCAGCTAATTATTACAAAAGCAAAAACCTTGGGAATCCCTCGTTTATCTTCTATTAATTGTTCCTTCTGCTAATTGGTACTCTTCCTCTGCTGTTGTCATCATTCTGACCTGCCCCTGCTTTACATCCAGTTGTTTGTATGGAGAGATCATCCTGTTGGTCGGCCTTAGGAGAAACAAATCAATCACCTGCAGCGCTCAGATAGGAGACGTTCATGTGTGATAGGGTAACTATACCACCTCTGCTTCTCATTTGTAACAGCCCGAGGAATCTCTAGGAAAAAGAGCGTCTGTGGCAAGGAAGCCATGGGTTGAATTCAAATGTAAGACTTCCATCTTTCTGAAGTCTCGTTCAGTTTATTAAGTGTCTTGCCTCCTGCTGGAGAAGACATAGATGGAGAAATCATGGTTTTCCTGGGGGTTTGAAACTCAGGTTAAACAGACATCAGAAGGGGATTCTCAAATGAATTTTCAGTAAGTGCATTGACAGGCTCAGAAATTTCCACTCTAGCAAATACAACGTTCTTTTCAATTAATGTCAAAACATCAGCTACCTTGCAGGTCTGTTAAACTAAAATGGTATCTATATTCTGTGGTTTTCAGCAGGGCCCTGTTGGAGGTGAGGTTTAATTAAAAAGTCTTTGAATATCCATTGGATAATTTCAGAAATATATGTATATTTTTTTACCTTTTTACTTGCCCTAAGGTTTTTCTGTTATGAAACCTTCTCTTCTTGATTTGCAATGTGCTGTGACTGCATCCAAAGTTGACTCAGTAAGTGGTTGAGAAAATCTTTACTGAGGAAAATATAGGTTTTCGTTCATGTAGTTAGGAGTCTGATGGCAAAATCTACATGTGTATTCTTGGTAGGAAAAACAGCTGGAGATTGTTTCCTTCTGATTGTGTTTGATGTGCTTGTTAGGATACAATAGCTTACCATAATTTGTAAAGGACACTGTCCTATCATTGGTAACCTGTGGATGGAGAGAAGACTCTTAGAAGCAGGTGCTCATTGTGTGTTTTGAATCATTGTATGCTCTCAGCTTCATGGGCTCGCAGAGTTTCCGAGTGTCTGGTACCTAGAGGATAATTAATAGTGGCGATGAATTAATGGAAACATGGCAGAATGAATGAACGAATGGATAGGTAAAACTTCGTAAGTACTGTAGCGCACATGTTTTGTAAAATGCCTCCTCTTACCAAGTGAAGGCTTGGGGACGACTGGCTGTCTGAGGATATCTGAGATGGAAACATAAGAAACAATGCAATGTGCAGAGAGAAGACACAGAGCAAGGCATCCAGAGGGAGCCTCCTTGGACACGCTCGTCTATTCGGCTACGCATGCAGATGTGATAGTAAGCCCAAAAGAGGAGTTTTTGAAAGGGCAAAAAATACAGTTAGATAGAAATGTACCATGATAGGGGCGCCTGGGTGGCTCAGTCGGTTAAGCGTCTGCCTTCTGCTCAGGTCATGATCCCAGGGTCCTGGGATCGAGCTCCACGTTGGGCTCCCTGCTCAGAGCAGAGAACCTGCTTCTCCCTCTCCCTCTGTTTGCTGCTCTGCCTACTTGTGCTCTCTCTCTATCTCTCTGTCAGATAAATAAATAAAATCTTAAAAAAAAGAGAAATGTACCATGATATAATATATTCAAGAATCATTTTACAGTCCTATTTCGTACAGGTTAATTTGAATTTGGCTAAGCCAGTGAAGTTGAATGTTACATTTCTGTATTTGAGAGAGCGCAAGAGATGACTCACTGAAGGATGGCCCCAGCTGGTACCTTCTGGATCCTTCATCACGTTCACATCAGGGCCATGCTTCTGTTGGCTGCCCCGCGCCTGTGACTATGTGTGGCAGGAATCCTGGGACAGGCTCATTCTGAGATGCAGGGCTCATCCTAAGGGCGACTTTCACTTGAGGACTTGGCTGAACATTTCTTGAATTGCTCTGCAGTCCAGTACTCCCATTGTACGCTCCCTTCTTCCCTCTCTCCTCTGCAAGCATCAGACTTGCACTGTGATCTGAATCATCTTCTTGCCTTCTCCTGCCTCTTCCTTCAATATGTTTCTGGTATATCTAATCCCATCCTGGTGTCTCTTCTTGGCCAAGTAATACAGATGGTACCGAGAACAGTCCAAAAACCTGGCAAGAAGACAGGGACTTCGGATCGGCTCACTCACTGCACAGTGGGCGAAGAACACAATATGCTGAGTGGTGTGTGGGGCCTGGATGATCCCTGGGACTAGGAGAAAGCCCAGTTACAGGGATTCCTTGCAGGTTCTGGGACTCATGACTTTGAGAGACCTTGGGGGTGGGGAGTGACAGTTCTTACCAAAACAGTGGAATCAGTTGTTTTAGGCTGACTTGTATGGATATGCCCTGATGAGGAATAACAGAGAACCAAGGGCCATTAGCTAGCAGTAAAGACTTACTACTTTGTGAGAGCCAGAGAGCCTCTGTGGTGGCTTACGAAGAAGCCATTTGCCCTTGCAGTGGAAGAGCAGATGACTAAGGATTTTTTAGAGTCCCAGAGCTTCAGAGATGTTTGAATGCTCAGCCAATGTAGGTCTGTGATACTAGGGAAGGTGCAAGATTGAGAAAATGAGAGTCCTTGAAATATGGGGTGGGGGATATCTGGATACATGCCTCTGAAGATTTTGGCTCTGTAGACACCATGAACCTCAGAGCTCACAGAGCACCCACCCCTCCTGATTAGGATGTGCTGGAAGATGCTGCAGAAGTTTCTCCCTTGCAAGGGAACAGGTACGAAGCTGTCCCTCCCTCCTCTTGTGGGTGTCTTCTGTACTAAGCATGCTTCTAGCTTCTGTAAACTTGATCCTTGAATATCTGCTCTACATGCATTTGCTGGATATGCCTTGTTCTGGACCACCTGTTAATATACCTGAGTTGCGGGGCACCTGGGTGGCTCAGTTGTTAAGCGTCTGCCTTCGGCTCAGGTCAAGATCCCAGGTTCCTTGGATCGAGCCCGCATCGGTCTCCCTGCTCAGCGGGAAGCCTGCTTCTCCCTCTCCCACTCTCCCTGCTTGTGTTTCCTCTCTTGCTGTGTCTCTCTCTGTCAAATAAATAAAACTTAAAAAAAAAAAAAAATATATATATATATATATATATATATACCTGAGTTGCTTTGCCTTGGCCTTCTGCCTCCCTCGTCTCTCTCTCTCCCCTTAGGAAGACTCCTTTCGAATACAAACCAAGTAATCCAGAGTCTACATGCACACTCAAGGCCATTAATCTACCTGCCCTAATCACTCCAGGGCCAAGTACCTGACACCCAGGGACAATCCCATGCCCCAGAGAGCACTGAAATTATTCAAACCAGCTAATCCTAAACCTGCTTACCTGCTTTTGCCTGTTCTTTCCTGTAGAAACCACAGTAAAAGCTCTTGCCTCCAGTTCCCCATTTCCCTCTGCCTCCCGCCAAGTCCCAGGGCTTCCCCGTGTGGCCCCTCTGTGGTATGACAGGCCCTTTCCTCTTGGGAATTGTGAGTATTAAACTATCTTCTCAATGGCCATCATTTCCCAATCCCAGGTCTTAGTACACCTGAAATTTCCTATTAATACGCTGTGTTTTAAATCAGTGCCAGGCTAGTAAGTAAGGTAAAACCCAACATGACCTAGCTTGAGACATATCGGGCCTGATAAGTGAGGAAGGAGACTCTGGCCTGAGGACGCTGTCCGATCTAGCTTAGTTGGTGTGAGTGGACGGCAGCCACGGGAGCGCGCCTACGGTTGGATTTTGAAGTTGTTTGATCAAGGGAGTAGGAACCTAAAGTTGGATGAGCAAGAATTCATTAACTTAAGGGCACTTTCCTCAAGCCTTGGAATTTAACACTCTGGCAAGGAACCCACACAATGAGAGGTTTTGTTGCTGGAGTAGCTCTTAGAATTCTGGAAAAAAGGGATGGGCTGTTCTCAATGAAGGGGAAATGCCTTGAGTTACTCCGGCAGATGGCAGAGGAAGTAATCAAGAAGCTGAGGGGGAAATAGAGAGCAGTCGTGGATGTTTCAGGTAATGCCAGAAGACCTCGAGAAGGCCCAGGGGACACAACAGTCACCAAAAGCATGAATCACTCACTGGCAGTTGGGACACCGACATCACTAAGAAGCTCGGTGGTGGCTCTCTCCGGCACACCAGCGCTGGTGGGAGGACCAGTGGCCGTGGTGATGCGTCAGTATCACCCAGCGGGATGAGGGAGTAATAGAAGCCTGGTGGTGACTATTTTGTGATGAGATTTACTTTGTAAATGGGGTGCTTTTATTAAATGTGGACCAGATGGAGTATTTCTAGAACTCTTAGAGTGAGAAGAATCTCTGGCTTACAACCGTTACTAGCACAGCTTGATTATCACTCCCCGATGCCTTCGGGATGGACACCCTAGACTTTTGAATGTGTCCTTAATAGCCTCTTGACCAAAGATGGTTCAGATGTGGGACACATAAAAGAGGCAGAACTTATAAATATCTCAATAAATCTTGCTATATTCTTGCTGAAGGTTTCCAATACCCACTGAAAAAAAAGAATCTATCGAAGGACTATGGCCCATTATATCCATGTGCCTCTAGGAAGGGCTTAATATTCTCGTACCAGCCCTTGCAATACCTCTATCCTGTCCATCACAAAGACAAATTGGTATGGCCACCACTTTGCACAAGATTTAAGGGCCGTTAGGGAGATTTTACTTCCCTACTTCTCTGTTATCTCTAAAGCCATCCTATTCTCAACCCCTGAGACCACTGCTTACTTTATAGTTATGGAACTATGGTCAGCATTCTTTATTCTTTCTCCTAGACTCACTGTACCTATTTGCATTCACTTGGGAAAATCAACAATACACGCGGACATTTGTGTTCAGGGGTTTACAGAAGCATCCTCTTCCTTCTCACCAGTACTTAACTACACCTGAACCATTAGAGACATCCAATTTCCCAAGGACTCCACTTTTATACAATATATGGGATGATCTTCTGCTTGTTCTCAAGATCGAGAGTCTTGCAGAATCGATTTCTTCCACTTACTGACATTATTAGTGTACAGGGACATAGAGTCTCTGAGGATAAACTCCAATTTTATCAGACCCAAGTGCATTTTCTTGGCCATGACATCAAGTAAATTAAGGGTCTCTTTCCCCTTAAAAATTGGAACCTGTTCATGACTTTCTCGGCCAATTAACCAAAGATATTTTAGAGGATTTGGTCCCATAGGATATTGTAGACATTGGATTCCTAACTTCCTTTGGACCAGCTTCTCCTTCCTATAAGCTAATGAACGCTGACACTCCTAAGCCCTTGTATTACACAGACTCACTAAAGGATTTTTTTTTTTTTTACAATTTAAAGGATTCTCCAATAATCATAAATCATAAATCTTTTTTTCTATTTGTACATTGATACAAGTTTTGTGGATTCTAACTTAATAAGAAAATGCACATCAGAGTTCCATCGCTTATTATATCTTCACCTTTATTTCATGACAAAAACCTGCCCTCCTTGTTTGCGCACAGTGGCGGCAGCTCAAGGTCAACAGAGGACCTTGCTGACTTAGACTTAAGGTCTACACTTAACCCCCTTCATTCAGACCTTCTTTTTGACTGAAAAGACAGGACATTTTTCTGTTTCTAGAATGACTTCTTTTGAAATCCTTTAGCTTTTACTATACACATTTCTCTCCATTTCTATCCATTGCTGAAACACCCGAAAACTTGCCATTCTTCTCCCAGAGTAGAGAGAAACTCCTGACTGCTATAAACTTATTTGGGAGTTTTCCTTGGTTTTATCTGACCTTCTTGAAGCCCCTTTAGATATCCTAGATTGTGAATTACGTGTGGACAAATGCTGTCTGAGAACTGAAAACAACGCTCTCAAGCTGGATATGCGAACAGAACCCACTGAGACTTGTTTAAGTCTCACCCTCTCCGAGGCATGAAATCCGCACAGGTTGCCAAGATTGTAGCCGTTACGAAGGCCTGCCAGTTAGCTGAGATAAAAGAGCAAACGTCTAGACAGAAATGGTTTTGGAGTGATTCAAGGCTTGGGTCCGCTTTGGAAGAAACACCGGTTCTTAATTGCTGCTGATGTACTCCAACTAAACAAGGCAACCACATAAAAGCAGTTTCGAGAAGCTAAGGTTCATTTTTTAGCAGATTCATATACTAAACAAGCTATGTGAACACATCCAGGACACCGAACAAGTCCAAAATTCAAAGCCAAAGTGAATTTCTGACTCTTGGCATCAGGTCTTGAGTGGATTCCAGAATCAAGCACCTGGTTCTGAAGTCACCCATTGGAAAAGATCAGATTGTTTGCATCACCCAGATGGCATCTGGTGGCACCAAGATGGTTATTTGGTCTGCACCGAGAGGCTGAATTAGAGTGTCTAAAAAGCCAAACCATAACTATCCGTGGAAAGGAAAATCCAAAAATGTCCTAAATAACTATTAACAGGGAAACCTTAATGAGAGAGATCACAGAGCATGTCTTAGCTGCGTGTTCCAGCTGTCAAGCCCCAAACCCTTCGAGAAACTGTAAAGGTGGGGCAAGGACATGAACCGGAACATTTAGGTCATTTAGAACATCCGCAAATGGATTTCATTCAGTTGTTCCCTGTGTGATTATGAATATGCTCTTAATCACAGAATATTTTCTGTTTTCTGGTGGGCTGGAATCATTTCCTTTCTCTAACTGCCATGACAGTGGCAAAGCAACCTTTAGACTCTGTGATTCCGACTTGAGTAATACTCACCTATTCCTCTTCTGTTAGGGGGACTCACATAGCCAGAGCAGAAATTAAGAGACTTTGTAAGGCTTTGCCTGTCACCCAGAAGCTTCACGAGTCCTACTGCCACCGGTCCCCAGAGCAATCAGGAACAATGAATGACACGCTAAAATGGAAACTTGCGGGACGCCTGGGTGGCTCAGTTGGTTAAGCGGCTGCCTTCGGCTCAGGTCATGATCCCAGGGTCCTGGGATCGAGTCCCACATCGGGCTCCTTGCTCGGCAGGGAGCTTGCTTCTCCATCTGCCTCTGCCTGCCACTCTGCCTGCTTGTGCTCTCTCTCTGTCAAATAAATAAATAAAATCTTAAAAAAATAAAATAAAATGGAAACTTGCAAAACTCTCTGGACAACTTCAGTTGCTGTGGTCAAAGGTTTTACTCTTAGCTCCCCTGACTATTATGCAGATTGTAGCAGGAATTCAAAGACTATCCCCACGTGAGCTGGCCACGGGATGCCCACGCATGTTAGGGATATCAGCCCCATCATTGACTCTGCTTGTTAACAGACTGATACAGACTAATGTTGTAGAATTTTCTTTAAATATTTTATTTATTTATTTAGAGAGAAAGCAAGCAAGCTGGGGGAGGGGCAGAGGGAGAGGGAGAGATAATCTCAAGCAGACTCCCCGCTGAGTGCAGAGCCCGACACAGGGCTCAATCTCAGGACTCTGAGATCATGATGTGAGCCAAAATCAAGAGTCAGAGGCTCAACTGACTGAGCCCCCCAGGTACCACAATGTTGTGGAACTTGAAGGCCAAGCTTCTTTTCCTTAAGCTCATTTGGTCTTCCCCAAAGATAAATCACAGGAAGCCCTGGATGACATTCAGCTTGGAAACCTTCTCTACTAAAAATGAAAGCAATGTAAAAGTGCTCTTAAACCTTAGTGGAGGGGCCCTGATCCACAAACACTGCAGTGAAACTCCTGGGAACTGCCCATTGCATTCATGTCTTTTAGTTAAAAAGGCAATATATACCTACCTCCTGGACATCCATGCCAACGATCCATGCCAAGATCAAACACCAAGAATCTCTTGGGCTCTCCAGGAGCACATGACATCTTAAAGTAGGCATCTTTCTCCAAAACTTCAGATCCAAACCCATTAATGCTAGGAGCAATTGATTGCCAGCCCCTTCTTTATCTCTTTCCTTTTCTTCTTTTCCTATTATTTTCCCTCTCTGTTGGTTTAAGGATTTTGATTGTAAAAATGACATTCTCTAAGTTTCTTCCCCTATTCATATCATTTTGGGTAAATCTGTATTACATGCAAATCTATCAATATTAAGTCTTGCTTTCTGCAGACCTGGCTGGGGATGAGATTGTTCTGGCTGATCCCAGATCAGACTGGATCTTGATTAAGAGGCATTATCCAAGACTTACTAGTAATTCTCATGTGAACGTGTGTCTCCATAGTCATGGCTCTGTTTTCTCCAGAGGCTGTAATGCTTTTATTCAGCCACCCACTCAAAGAATGATTGAAATTCAACTATAAAGTCACAAGAAGCTCTGATGGCAGTCATCAGCAAAGAGGCCAAGACTGCTGCTCTTGACCAGTGGTGTAGACAAGCATTCTGAAAACAAAACATGAAAACAAGTTATGGTCAAATGAGGAGACCAGAAATCCCTGCGGACCAGCTGGAGAGACAGAGAAACTACGAGTGCCGGAACTCTTCCCCTCTGAGCCTGGCGTGACTTGAGAACCTGGGACCATTTCCCATTCCTTCTCAGCTTTCTTGGCAGGCCCTGCATGAACTTAGTGCCTACACATATTGATGGACCTAAACTGCTCAACTGAAGGTCACAAGAATAATTCTTTCTTCTGTTGGGTCCCATCTTTGATGAACCAACTCCTGAAACAAACTGAAACAAATCTCTTTGTAAAGATCTATATCTCTTTCTTTCTTCCTCAAACCAAAACACACTCACACACACACACACACACTCTTACCCCTCAGGATCTGCTTGAAATACTCTCTTACCTGCCTCCACTTACTTCACCTAATTAATTCCTACTCGTTCTGTAGATCTTAAGATCACAAAGGTCATTCCCTTGGAAAAGCTCCTTGGCCCCCCATCATATACTCTTTTCCTTATGACACAGGAGAAGATACTAATTTGCAGGTCTTAGGATACTAATTTGCGGGTAATCTTTCAGTGTGTTTATTTGATTATTATCTCTCTTCCCTAATAAACTTTAAGATTCACAAGGGCAAAGACTGAATTGGATTTGCAACCATTTTATTCCCAGCCCCTAAGAGCAATGCTTGGTGTGTAGTAGCTTCTTGGTCAAGTGTTTGCTGAAAGGTTAAAAGAATTGAATGAAAAAATATATGAATTAATTCATTCATGACAGTAGGCCAGAATGGTTTAATCTGTGGAACCACTAGATTTCAGATACCTAAACTACACATTTCTGGATTGTTGCTTTAGCAGAGGTGCTTTGATACTGTTTTGTTTCATGATTAGTGGTTCTCACTTCATTTGTCCTCATGTGGAAGCATTCTGTGTTTAGATTTATTAATACATGTAATCAGATAACCATCAGATCTTGTTGCTTTGAGAACTCAGACTATTTCATTAGTGAAGGAGGAGGAGATGGAAGAGGGAGGGGAGGAGGATGAGGGGAGAAGGAGCAACTTTCATAATGAACCACATATTATATATATATATAATATACAATATATATATACATATATATTATACATATGCATATATATACATATAACATATATACATATTATATATATATATATAGTATATGTATATAATGAGAAATACTTATAGTAGAACAAAATATATTTCCTGACTGTATTATTTTTGGAGGTCATTTGACATAGTTTATTATACATCTAGATTTACTGTAAGTGAAAGTTGGGCTGAAAGAGATCTGATTTTTGCCTGATGAGGCAGGGCCTCAATTAGTGTGTGATGTGTTTTCTATGCCCTTTTAGAGGGAAAATTGTGAGCTGTCATAACATGGCTCTAAATGGAAAGATAATGTCAAAACTTCTTATAAAGCGCTGTAGGACATTTCAATTCTTTTAGCAAGAAAGAGCACAAATTTAATTATGGATCAAAATGCCTTCTGCATCAAGTGGAGAGAGGTGGATATTGGAAATCCTGTGGTGCTCCTTATTTTTCAATGTGACAAGAAAAACTAGAAGCCTAAATATCCAAGTGATTCAATTTATATTTGTTCCCATGGTTTCTAATATGTAGGAAGACTTCACACAGTTCTCTCTGAAAATAAAAAGGTTAATGAATTTTTCTGGCAATATGCAAATATATTTAAGCCTGTTTTTATGGCCTCAGGCAACACCCATAAACACACACGCTTGTAACCCATGGGGTGCTGGTAATTTTGCTGCCAATACCACACTTCCTAACAGTGAGGTAACACATTGTCACATATTACTTGATTATATCATTCCTAGAATGAAAGGTCTGGAAATAGAGTCTTCTCTAATAGCATCACATGCTAAGCCCTGAGGTGGGAAAACAAATATCGAGACAGAGAATCTGCTTTCACTAGTCTTCAGCAAATGCCCCATCTGTAAAATGAAACCTAATCACAACACTGTTGCCATCCACTGTTTTCCTGTGGCTCACCTTTAATTAATGGAAGCTATTTTCACTGCTTTTAACATTTTCTATCTTAGATTACCAAGAAAAATGACATGAGCCTATTTTCACATTAATCAATGTGAACTAATCTATCACGTCGTCAAGACATGGAGGTCATTGGTGAGTGATGGGTGATGAGTCACTCAACCACTATCAGCTTCCAGAATAAGGCTAATGACACCTACTCCAGCCTTTATTAGACTGTAATAACTCACATAAAGGCAGTGAATGAGTGATTGTTTTGAGTTCCAGTGAGTGAAAATAATCCCAAAGCGAGATTGTTCGCTTTACTTACGATGCAGAATGCTTGAGAGTGTAATCTGAAAAATACTGCTTTACAGAATTATTTTTATACCTAATTTTTCCATTGTGAAAGAAATATCACTTATCAGCTTGCCTCAATAATCGTATGTGTCATAGACCGGATGGCCGGTCAGGGATGTCCACAACCTAATTCCAGGACGCGTGAATATGTTACGTTACATGGCAAAAGAGACTTTACTTATGCAGTTAAGTTTATGGACCTTAAAATAGAGAAATTTTCTTGGATTGTTGGGGTGGGCCCGATCTAGTCACATGAGCCTTTAAAAAAAGCATAGAATTTTCTCAACCTGGACTCAAAAGACAGATAAGGTGGAAGGAGAAGGCGGCGGGGGCATGGAAGAGACATTTGAAGAAGGAGAAGGCCTGGACCCTGCTGTTGCTGGACTGGAGATGAAAGGGGCCGCATGATGAGGGATACAGGAGGACTTCTGGAGCTGGGAGAGACTCCTGGTCGGGCTGCCAGTCCCTAAAGGAGGAGCTCAGCCCCGGCGCTGCCCATAACTGGATTCAGCCAACAACCCGAAGGAGCTTGAAGTGGGGTCTCCCCAGAGCCTCCAGACAAAGCACAGCACTGCCCACAGCTGGATTTTGGCCTGGGGAGGACTCCCGCCGAGGACTGAGCTGAGCCAGGCCGTTCTATACTTGGATTTATGGTTAATGGCGCCCACGGGGACAGGAGCCTCGGGAAAGGCTCATGGAGACTAGTGCACACCCGGGAGAGGACACCATCGACAGGCTCCAGCGGCCGGCCGTGCCGGCTGCTTGCGATTGGTTGTCCTCAGCGTTTTGATCTCGAAACCTTGAGGCACCTCCAGGCTTGGATGTGGGTTTGCTTGTGCTGGCTGCGGGGCATTCTAGCCCCTCGGTCTGATGGCCTCCTTGGTTAATTAAACATACAATTGTCTTGAACTTTAAGACTTAGTGAATTGAGTGATGAAATGGATCGAGGTGTGAAATAGTTTATGGAAAATACCTATCCACATATCTTTTTGTTTCCAGGGTTCATTTTCTATGAAATGATCCAATTTCCAGCAGGAAAAAAAAAAAAAAAAAAAAAGAAAACCAAAAAAAAAGAAAAAACACCACCACAAACCCGAGAAGCTAAAAGCTTTGAACTCTGTTGAAAATCTTGAAGGAACATATTCTGAGACAGTTTTAAACTTGGCAAAAACGCGTCCTTCCATTTTTTGCCTCTACTTTCTTTTTCTTGCCTAACCAGGCAGAAAAGCCCTCTCTGGAAAATTGGAAGCCATAGGTAACCCTGTCAGGCTTCCGTTCTTCTCACACGTGCTGCTGCCCAGAGTCCTTCTTCCTTATTATCTCCGCAATGGATTTTACCCTTGAATAGTTTGTTCAGTGGAAGTATAAAAAGAGGCAGGCTGTTGACAAAAAGGATTTTGTTTTTCTGAATTGGTCCTTTTAATTTAAAAGAGAGGTGCTGAGGAGAGAGGGAGTCCTCCGCTTGGTTTCCCGCCATCCCCTGGGGCTGAGCAGTAGTGCCTGTAAGATGAAGGAGCATCTCCCTCGTGATTTCTAACTCTTCCTGTTCTGGTACTTTGCACTCAGAGTGCTCAGTAAAGGTTTGTGGAATGAATGAATGATGATATGAGCAGTCATTTATTGTAAGTTTTCAGGGGCTGTATCCCTGAGTGCTGTCATCCAATTTTTATGCATAATTTTCCCCCATAAATTTGTGGTAGCCTTGCACTGTGCTAGCTGCTCTCTATATAATCTCTCCTAATTGGCAGTCGTGTATCTGTACATCACAGGAGGGTCTATAGAAACCTGTTTCTGCTCTTGCTCTGCAAATAATGCAAAGACCTCTGAAATGTGGGATTTATCCTCAGGCTGAAAGGTCAGCGACTCTTTGAGCTGTCATCATTTCTGCGGGCCTTGGAGTGATGCGGTGATTTGCCTTCAGTCAGGGAAAATTGGGGATGTACGTGGGACAGAGCTTGCAGGTCATCTCATGCCTAAGGTATGCCCCAAGATAACCAGAGTGATATTGTAAAATCAAAGAATCCTACCCGCTCGAGAGCTACCTAGGAAGGATATGCACAGGAATAATTTAATTTTGGAACATACACAACATGTTAAGGTTTTTTGATTTTAAGGAAATAGGTATTTCTTTTGGAAAAATTTGAGGCTGGGGTTCTAATATTCTAGGAATAAGTTTGAAGTTTGAAGTTTGACTTTTTAATTTTACCAGAGCTGTTTTCTTCAGAGTAAAAAAGAGTTTCCCTGAGATGATTATGTAAAAATTATCTTCTGTCTTCTGTATTCTTTATTTATGGATCTTTCTCGGACCCAGAATGCTTAAGAATATGTATTTCAAAAGAGTTACATTATGAAAATATTCATACTTAATTCTTAAAATTTGAAAGAAATATCACTTAACAGTGTGGTGTGGGTTGAACTGTGTCCCTTTCAAAATTCATGTGTGGGAGCTCTAGCCCCCCAGCACCTCCTTATTTGAAAATAGGATCATTGCAAATGTAATTAGTTAAGGTGAAGTCGTACTAGAATAGGATGATCCCTTAATCCAATATGATGCTGTCTTTGTAAGAGGGGAAATTGGACACAGGCAAGCATACAGAGAGAATGTCATGTGAACATGAAGACAGCCACATATGAGCCAAGGAGACAGACCTCAAACGGACTCTCCCATCATAGCCTCAGAAGGAACCAACCCTGCCAGGACCTTAGTTCCAGACTTCCAGCCCCCAGAACTGTGAGACACGACAGTTCTTATTAAAGTCACCAGTTTGTGGTGCTTTGTTACGACAGTCCTAGGAAACTAATGCATTT
This sequence comes from Potos flavus, assembly GCA_028534135.1. Classification (NCBI taxonomy): domain Eukaryota; kingdom Metazoa; phylum Chordata; class Mammalia; order Carnivora; family Procyonidae; genus Potos; species Potos flavus. The sequence goes on along the minus strand of CM052889.1, from coordinate 5,995,791 downwards.
TTTTTTTAAAAACCCAGTTATCCACCTGCTCCAGTAACTGTACATGTGGTAGGCAGAGGGCTTCCCAAAGCTGTCCACTCCCTGCTACCCAGCCTTGGGGACGTGCTGTGTCACGTGGCAGAAGGGGCTCTGTAAATGCAATGAAGGTAATGAACCTTAAAATGGGGGAAGTTATTTGGGTTATTTGGGATATTCGTATGTATGTAATGATCCCAAAACCACAGACAAACTCTGCATTGTCAAGTGGGTGAATAGTGCTCCATTTTATGTGTCATCTGAGACAGAAAGTTCAGGAGCTTCGGGGGACCCCTGGATACCATGTGATTCAAATAACCACATGTTAGAATTCCAAGGACCAAATTTTATCTTCTGTTATTATCATTATTTATATGGATTAAAAAGTATCATTAATTTCATTTCAAATTTTGAAAGGTATCAAAGACAGCATGAGATTTTTGTATGGGTCAATTACAGGTCACAGAGAATGAGGACTCCTCTTAGGGTTAATCTTTCATGTTTTCAAAAGGTCTGTGTATGAATAGGACTCTACTGTTCTACCAGCTTTTAATTCTCTTTAGGAAATCAAATTTCACAAAGGTAGAAACCTGTATTTCTTAGAAACAGAAATAGTAATTTCAGGGATTTTAAAAACATTTTTTATTTAGAGGCTTTTCAAAGTGATTGTTTTTTCTTAATTCCTGTACCTTGTTTATTTTTCCATGTTGATTTTTAAATACTTCTAACACTTCGCGTTTTTTGCCTTGTATCGTTGCCCAGTAATTGTCTGTTTTCCTCTTATCTCTTTGTCAAATCGCCTGTTAATTTCAAGTCACTAACCCACCAACTTACACATGACCCTTTTGCATTTCCACAGTGCCATAATGTATATCTCTTACACCATAAACTGAGGCACATCTTTTGAAGCACACAAAACACCTTTTATGTCAGGAGGTTGGTCTGATGTTCATGTCTTCCATATTGTAGATTGCTACTAAAGATCTCCTGGTGTGCACGCATGTGTGAGCATGAGTATGTGTGGCCCAATATTACATTTTAGAAAGGTCTCCTTTAGTGTCATCTGTTTTCAGTACTCGTCTTTTATGAGAAGTGATGGAACACAATTTTCTTAAGCATATTGATTACTGATTAATTTTTTAAAAATCTCCAGTTGGGTCTAAGTCATAAAGAAACTGAATTCTTTTTCAAAAAAGACTCCATTTCTGTGTGGTTGGTTTTGAGGACGTCAGCCAAAAGCATGCATATTTGATGGCAGGTAAATACACTATGCGCTTAGTTTACAGAGTTATGAATTTGTCTTTTTTTTGTCAAGCTAAAGACTGGTCTTTGAGAGCTGTGGAAGGCTTGCTGTCTAGGCCCAGCCTCTGGGTTAGGAGACACCCGTCCACTGAGCCAGTGCCCGCTGTGCACAATCCCTTTCTTCAGCTCCCTGCCATAGCTTATTGAGGGCCTCAGAGGTCAGGCGAGGGAGGCTGCTGAGCAATGAAGAAAGGAGCTCTCTTTGCCTTGATGCGGTGGCAAATTAGTATTTTTGGAGTTATATAAAGGAGGTTTTGTGGATATCCCACTGATATGAGAATTAATTCATTACTTGTGGATTATTAATGCATGCTCAGCAAATAGGTTTTTAAGATTGTTAAGAAGAGGAAAATATAGTGGCTAATTAAACTTCCCATGTCCTTTTTAGATTTCAGTTTGTAACTTTCAAGGAAAAATGTGTGTTGTGGCTAAAAAAGGTCTTTCTTTAAAAAAAATAAAGATTTCAAATGGACAATTTTATAGAAAAAACATCACTCTAAAAGCTTCATCATATTAATGCCGGAGGAGAGACTGAAGAGTAGATTTCAATTTTCATGGAGCTATCATAAACTAAGGAGGTCTAAAAAAGGATCACTACAATTCCTCAGGTTTTATGAAAATCTCATTTAAAATTCTAAGGTCTCATTTTACATGGGAAAGAAAAAAATATTATTCATATGCAAAATAAAGAGAAGAAATAGGTGATATAAATTTACTTAATCTGATTTGAGACCTACTTTATCTTTTAGCTGCATTTGAGATTTGAGGCTTTAATTCCCATCTCTGTCATTGATTCCCCTAAGACTTCAGCAAGCCTTCAGGTCCACAGCTAGTCTATGAGATGTCTTTGAATAAATTAGAACAGGCTCTCCCTCTGGGGGATGCAATTCTGCAGGTACAGAACTTGGTGCCTTTGTGAGAAGACAGCACTCTCACAGCAGTGTGAATGCCTTTGCTATTGGTTTCAACACTGCTCACCCCTCAGTATGGTCTTCTTCTGCATTGATGCCTTTGGGTTGTATCTGGCTGGCCAGGCATGCCATGAGTTTATATTATTATTATGACCATTCTCCTATGTTGCTGCCAGCCTCCTTAGTCTTTTCTGATCCCCTACCTCCTTATTCTTAAAAAAAATGTTATGTCAGACCTGCCGCTTGACAGTCGGCTATCTATATTCCTACCCTGAATTGTCATGAGAATCCTTCCTCAGGGGGAGTCCTGGTTGGCTCAGTCAGGTAAGTGTCCAAGTCTTGGTTTTGGCTCAGGTTGTGATCTCAGGGTTGTGAGACCAAGCCCCATGGCAGACCCCATGCTCAGGATGGAGTCTGCTTGGGCTTCTCTCCCTCACCATCTGCCCCTCCCCCCACTTGCATGCTCTCTCTCTCTCTCTCTCAAATAAATAAATAAATAAAATCTTTTTTTTTTTAAATAAATAAAATCTTAAAAAAAAAAAAGAAAGAATGCTCCTTCAGGAGAAAGAGCTCAAATGGAAACAGGAAATTTATGCCAGCTCTTAAGAATCACCAGAAGTATAAGGGAACCCAAAAGGATGAAAGAGAGAAATGAAGACAAGCAAACAACAAAGCTGGTACTGTGGAGACAGAAATAATACAGAAACTAAAGAGAGCTAAAATAAAATAAACCAGCCTAAAATATTTCTTTCATTAATATATCAGAGAGATGTAAGAAGATATTACGATCATTGTAAAAAGGACAGAATGGTATGGAAAATGAATCATTTAAGAACAAGAAAGAGTTCATAGAAATTAAAAAGTAAATTTGAGTACCTCCCAGAACGTAAAGCAATGAGATGAAAAATGAAAATACTAGACCATTGTGCAGTGCAGATGTAAAACACAATTTATTGGAGATAGGGGGAGTTTTACCACAAAAGAAGTAGTAGAGTGTATATAATCCCCTACCTCTCATTGTCCCACATCTAGGCCAGATATAGGTGGTCTGCATGATGATGGTCAGTGCTATGGTCAAAAATGGCTGTTCCCTAATGTTCCATGTATTTATGGGTGCAGTGAGAGAACATCTGTCTGATATTCTAAGAGTGGAAATTCCTTGGTCATGTAAGTAGTCTTACTAGGAAAGAGGGTTCTCAGGAGCCCACCAGCTGATGTCATCCTGTTTCTCTGTTGAACTCACTGTGACATCCTTAGCCTGTTCTCTACCAGGCTATGAAAGCAGGGGGGATATGGGCCTCTGTAGTCATCTAGATAGTCTCTCCTCAGAGACATTGATGATTTGGAGATGCAGTATCTGACTATAACAATTCCAAAATGAAAAAAAAAAAAAAGAATTCCAAAATGAGAGAAAAAAGAGAATGTGGATAAAAACACATTTTCAAATAATTAAAAAATAATAATTTCTTAGTGTGGGGGAAGGGCCCAAATCTTTCTGAAAGAGTCTAAAGAATGAAGAGAGTGAAAATAAATCCAGACCATACGTGTCCTCAAGGTTTTTAAAATAACAAGGATGTAGAGAAGTTTCTAAAGTCTTAGGAAGAAATATCAAGCAAAAACAAATCTGATTACCTATAAAAGAAGTGAAAATCAGACTGACAGCAGACTTTTTATCACCAAAATTCAGTGAAAGAAGATAATAGAACAGTACCTTCAAAATTCTGAGGAGATTTTACTTGGAACACAGATTTCAAACACAGCTAAGTATCAGTCAAGGGTGAGGCTAGAGAAAACATAATTTCAGACATTTGAGTACTTAAAACATTTATTGTCCCCAGGCCTTTGCTTAGAAAGTTAATTAATTCCTCCAAAAAAATGAAAACTAAATCAAGATGTGGGCATGGGATCTAGGAAAGAATGGGTCCATCATACATGGGAGTTTCCAGCATGGTAGTTCATAGTGGTACCAGAATTCAGTCAAAGAAATTAAAGCACCCAAAACCTCCAGGAAAAATCCAAATGTCCAACCCAAAGCTATGGTCCAAGTACAGTGAAAAATAAATGGTGTCATAATAATGTCACTGATAAAGGAAGACAAAAGAATAATTCATTTGACAAAGTGCTAGTACTTTGTCTTTCATGTGTCTCAGGGTCATGGCATTGGAATGTGGAAAAGGAATTGCAATCCAGACATGATGAATAACCCAATTAGAGAATAATTACGTAGCCATAATAATGTAATTCTTTTTATTGGTCTTTCAACTTTTAGAATCAGCCTATGAACTAAGCACAGAAGGCTTGATTGTGGTGGCAGAATGAAATAGCCATGTTTTCAGCTTCGAAAGTTTAAAAAGTTCAGTTGTGCAGAGAGAGCAGAGGTGGGGGGAACTGCATGGAAGGTGGACAGAATGGTAAGGGTGTCAATATTCTCACCTTACAGAGTGAAATTTGACTGATATTGCAAAAAATTGGTGGAATGGGAAATATTTAAATATATTATTCAAAGCTACCCAGTTAAGTAACAGGAAAGTTTTTGACTATACAACTTTGCAGAAAAGAAAGAGTATGAATCAGTATAATGAGTAATATTTTTATGTTTTTAGAGTGGGGTATAAAATATTGTTAAAATTGGGAAAGGAAACATTCCTTAATGTTTTGTGCTAACTATAAGAAGACTTGAAACAGAGTTAAAACTTTGTCTCTAACGAATGGTTTTGGGATGGTGAGATCTAGGGAAGAATGGGGAAAAGGACCATGCTTTTTCATTATGAACACTTCCTTCCACTTGATTCATTATTATGTGCATATATTACTTTGATAAAACATGAAAAATCACTTGAAAATGCTTAGAGTGTAAGTAATTCTATAAACATGGAAATAACCTGGTTATTCTTTAGAATGTATCTTATTTAGTGCATTATTTAGTTTCTTTTTTTTAGCATATGATTACACATACACAAGAACTACTGAATTATCATTGTGAAATATTCCAACAATTTTGATAAAGTAAAAGTTACTCTTAACCATCATCCAGTCTTATTCACACTGATAATCTTTTGTGGTTGGTCCTATGAGACCATTTTCTATATACCTATATTATACATATATGTACAAAGAGCAACTCCTATAATTTTGTTTTATTTATGTGCATAATTTTAACATAAATAGACCACTCTAAATATTGATATGCAACTTCTTTTTAACCTAGCGATATATCTGGGAGAGATTTTTCATGTCAGTGTGTGTAGATTTGCTCCATAATGAATTCCTTTTTGTGCTCCCATTTTCTCATATCGAGGAGCAGAATTTCTGGGCTATGGGATACATGCATCCTAAACTTTATGTTTACATTCTCTCATAGAGTATTTGAAAAAGTCTGATTCCTCAGATCTTCATCTACAAAGGGAGAAATTAATGTATTATAATATTATATCAGGGTATTATGCCTATACTACTGTTTAATTTTAGGTTCCTAGATTTATTTTGTTTTGTGGGATTTGATTTCTTATTTTGTGACTTTCTGAGCAAAGGTATGGAGGAAATAAATGCTTTTTTTTTCAAAGGTTTTATTCATTTATTTGGGAGAGAGAAAAAGAATGAGAGAGAGAGAGAGAGAGCACGAGGCAGGGGGTTTAGAGGGAGAGAATCTTAATTAAGCAGACTGTGCTCTTCTAAGTGTGGAACCCAACACGGGACTTGATCTCATGACCCTGAAATCATGACCTGAGCCAAAATCAAGAGTCAGATGCTTAGCCAGCTGAGCCACCCAGGCACCCCAGGAAATAAATATTTTGGGTACTCAAATGTCTGAAATCGATGATAAGACATTTCTTTTTTAGATGACATGGAGAAAATGAAACAAGAATGCAACTCATCAAAACTGACACAAGAGGAAAGTCTAATTCTATATCTAAGTAATTGAAATTATTAAAATGAAAAGAGGGATTCCATTATATATTCTGGATAGTAATCTTTTTTATGATATATGTTTGAAATAGTTTCTACCCAGGTGTTACCTGGCTTTTAGTACTGTTTATGTTATGCTCTATGACATCTGGAAATTTAAAAAATTTATGTAGAGTATGTCAGATATTACGGTGTTCCTGATGGATCTGGTTCATCTCTCTTCCCGGGGAAACAGAAAAGTACATGGTCTGGCTCCTTTCAATTTCAGCATGGCCACATGACTGTCTTTGTCCAGTGGCAGGTAATTAGGACTGACATGACACTTCCAGGTGAAAGAATTTGAGTCAGTTTATGATTCTCTATGCCATTCTTCCCTGGGAGCATTGACCAAGGAGGTCGTATGTTCCAAATGGCACAGCTGCTAAATGGAGGAGAAATTGATACAAATAGAAAACAAATAGTAAGATTGTGCATTTAATGGTACTTACATGATGCATTATTTTATAAGCATATTAAAAAATATTATACTGAATAAAAAAGCAAATCTGACTATATGCTGTTTACTAGAGATATATCTTAAATAGAAGAAGCCAGAAAAGTTAAAAAATGAAAGGATAGAAAAGCATCTTAAGAGATATCTGGTGTGGCTATGCCAACAAGCAGAAAGATTGACATTTCATTATGGTTAAAGGGTAAAAGAACCAGAAGATTTAACAGTTCTTTATTGAAATAAACCTAATTACATAGCTCAAAGAAAATAAATATACAAAGAAAATTATACGAAGCCCAAATTGACCAAAATAAAAGGGAAAATACAGAAACCCACATTTGTCTCAGGGAGTGATAACACAAGCAGATAAAATATTGAGAGGATATAAAAGATCTCAATGTCTTGATTAACAATGTGGTTGTCGTATATAAAACATGGCACACAGCAACCAGAATGCATGCTTCTTCCAAGGACTCATGGATTATTTAACTGTAATATTTAGGGCCATAAAGCAAGTGGACAGATTTTAGACAGTTAAAATCTTGCAGTGTTCCTTGACCACAGTTGAAATAAGCTAGATTAAAAAGACGCTGAACAGGAAATACCAAATGTTTTTAAATTAGTTCATCTAAAAAAATAAATAAAAATTGACAATTAGAAAATATTTAGACCTAAAGGATCATCAAAATTATGAACCATCAGAACTTACGATAATGGAGCTAAAACCGCACCTGGGGGGAATTTACTTCCTTAAATGTATTAGAAGAGAGGAAAAGTTGAAAATCAGTGCCCTACATATCTGTCCCAAGAGGTTAGAAAAAGAACAACAAATTAAGTTCAAAGGAAGTATACAGAAGAAAATAATAAAAGATAAACATTTAATGAACTAGAGAACAAATTGCAAAAGCTAATACCAACAAAAAAATTTTGGTTTTTAAATAGACTAACAAAATTAATTAGTCCATAACAAGACTAATCAAAAAAAGGTGAAAGTACAAATTACTAAAATTGGGAACTTAAAAGGGACATCACTATAAATCCTTTGAGACTGCAAATAATATAAGAGGAAATTCTGAACAATTGTCTAACAACAAATTTTTAATTTAGATGAAATGTAAAAAGTTCAAGAAGAATGTATTTTAGTAAAACTGATAAGAGAGTTCAAATAATTCTGTATTTAAGTAAATGAATCTGATATAAATGAAAAGAGAGAATTTCTAGAAGGTCAGTAGATTACAATCAGTTGAAGTGGCATAAGATGTTATAGTTGAGAAGCATGGGACCCAAAGAATGAGTGTTTCTTGCAAGAATGAAAGGTGACTAGCATTACGGAGTAGGCAAGACTGTAATACCCCCTCTGAAATTTGAGGGCTCTGAGGTGTAAACACATGAATAGCCTTTATAAGAGCAGCAAGGAAACTGGGCCAATAGAAGAAAGTTCTATTTTAATTAAGGGAAAGAGAGGAGAATGTCACTGAAGAAGTTTAGAATGTCTGGAAATATCTGAAATTCAGAAACTTTTAAGTTAATCATAAATACGTATGTTAGAAAAGTTTAATACAAATTGTTAAAGAATATGACATGGAAATGCTGTTTGAATAAAAATAATTCGACTTTACTCTTTTGAAATTTAAGACTTTTTCTTTTTTAAAGATTTATTTGAGAGAGAGACAGAGAGAGAGAGACTGAGTTGGGGGAGGGGCAGAGGGAGAGGGAGAAGCAGACTCCCCCCTCTGAGCAGGGAGCCCAATGCTGGGCTTGATCCCAGGACCCAAGGATCATGACCTGAGCCAAAGGCAGAGGCTTAACCGACTGAGCCACTCAGGCGTCCCCCTTATGACTTTTTCTTAATTGTCACTGGACACAATGAACATCTCTGACCATATCAGTTCTGACTCTTTCCCCTTCTCCAAGCCCTATCCTATCCAGAAGTAATATAATCATTGAAATATATAGGGTTGAAGTGTGGGATGGGATATAGTGCTGGCTATACACACTTAGGAGGTAATAAGTTTTTAAAAAGACTAAGCGTTTGGGTTTTTTTGTTGTTTGTTTGTTTTGTTTTATTTTTTTAAAGATTGTGTTGGAACATCTTCTCTCCTAATGTGAAGACCTCCGTGAGTACAGCCACATCAAAGTAGCTCTGACAAAATTTCAGGTAGTCCTACTGGAATATAAGATGGGGGGAGGGGGTGGAGAGGAAAGGGTTAAATCAGCTGCCCCACTCTTTGTATTTACACTTTTTCTACCATGGGGGTGGGTGTCAGCGTACACTCCTTTTCTTTCCTGGCAGAAAGAAAAAAGGACAGTTGAGCTGGGTAGCTTTGTCAATATGATAACAGCATCTCCTAGTAAATAGATTAATGAGATTTGCTAGAATATCTTTGTCTGTGGAATGTTCTTAACAAGACGGCTTTGTGGACAGATTGTCTATAGTCAGTACGTTTCCTGAAATAATGTCACATAAGCTGGGTGACATAAAATCGATATGTTTCATAAACTAAACATCCCTGCTGAGAGGAAGTAACTTCTGAGAACTTTGCTTGCCATGGGCTCTTATCTGTTTGGGGAAGGAAGGACTTGGGAAACGTCTCACAGCCTCAGACATCTCCTTCTTTAATTTGAGCCCCTTGATTGCCTATATCTTTGAAATTATGACTAAAACTTGTTAATGGAGAAGCTCTCTGGTTCATCTGAGTCTGAAATGGCAACATGATCCTATGTGTTTGCTTAGGCATCTGTGAGTTTGTGGTTTCGGAAAAGGCTCTTTGGAAGAGCCGCGTCCAATAGTATGAGCACAAGTTGATTAGTCCGAGAGGGCCCAGGTAGATAAAAGATGCTTGAAGTAATGATAATGCTAAATAATGATGCTAGTAATAATAATGAACTGTGTGAAGGAGAGTGTCACTGGAAGTGACAAGAGACGAAGTTAATGCTGTAGGACAGGGACAGATCATGGAAAGCGTGGGCCATCCTCAGGGATCGGGTCTGGCTGGGGGGAGAGGGAGCGCTGCGGGGCCCTTGCAGCAGAGCGACACGCCTAGAACTGCGGATAGAGCGGGGGGAGACTCTCCGGGGGCTATTTTGAGGGGAAGCAGGCAGGCTGGTGAAGAAGCCATTTGAGTGGCTCACATGAGAAATAGTGAGGGTTTGAAGCAGGATAATGGTGCTAGGCGTGCAGCAGAAGGAATGCTTTTGAGAAATATTTAGAAAGGAAAGCTCTTAGGACTTGCTCTTTGGTTGGGTACGGAGCTGGGGGCACAGACCAGGGTCAAAGGCGAGGACGAGTTTTCTGGCTTGAATGACAGGTTAGGTGATGGTTCTCTGACATGAAGGGCGCCTGCAAGAGAAGGAGTTGGTTTCAGCTGTGTGTGTTGACAACTCTGTTGTCAACTCTGGCCTAGTGCTGAGGTAGATATTTCCAGATGCAACTGGGCCCCAAGAACCGAGAGAAGCTCAGGGACAAGGTCTAGGACAAATAAGCGGGCATCATCTGCATATTGTTTGCGGTCAACCCTAAGGGAGTAGATGAGATTGCCCAGGAAGAAGGAATAGAGTCAAAAGGGAGGAACACTGTCAAGTTCATTTATGATTTGTGTTGAGCACAAATGCCTGTTTTCACTGGATTCTTCAGGACTCTGTAGGTAAAGAAGGTAAACTTATTGTGATCTTTCTATTTAGAGCACATACAGTTACTTTGAGAATCAGCATATTAGAATAATGTCAGGATATTTCCTAGCTTCCCTAAGAGGTAATCCAGGTCATGTATAATGACGGTATAATTTCATTAGTTCCATCACCCTAATGGATGGGAAGCCCTGGTAACTCGAGTAAAGGTGATGAGAAAACCCTAATGATGAGTATCATTTTTCTAGTGCTTTCTCTGTGCCAGAAATTTCATGGCTGGGAAGAAGTCACACTTACCTTTCTGTCTTCATCATTATGTACCCGGTAAGCGTGTAGTATTGCTATATGAATGAAACTATGGACACATGAAGTTTTTTTTTTTTAGGAGGATCTATGCTAGGCAAAAGCTAAATGCTTTTATTATTATTAAAGACATCAACAAATACAAACATCTTAGTTCCTGAAAATTTTTGTTGCCTATTTTATATAAGCAGCTAAAAGCTATTGTATCTTGTCAACTCATCATTTCATGGGATTCCTTTATTGTTATTGTTAAGTTGTGGTGATTGCTGGTTTTATTAAACTCAGTGTAATATTGGATTTTCATTACAAATTTTCATTTTCATGGATAATAAATGGATAATAATGTTTTCTCCACAATGCAACACTATTCACTTATTACTTAATTTTCATTTTTTGAGCTTTTGTTGTCATACACATTCTGAAGTGAATAAGCTTAAAGAAAGCCTCTTGTGACTAAAGGATTTCTTATACTTCAACCTCTTGAAAATATACATAAATATTACATGTCATCTCATTACTGTGTTGCCACATGGGATTTTCTCATTTTGGAAAGTATTTTGTCACAACAAGAAAGGCACTTCTGTTTTCCCTTCTTTTCTATATGATTTTTTTTTTTTTTTTTTGCTAGAGATGTTGAGAATTTGACACACAAACCAACATTCATAGTATGGAGAGAAATGAGTATCGGAATGAGCTAAATAAGTTCAGAATGCTGGAATCACAATATTACACATAGCAGAACATTTTAATTACAATGCACTTTTATTATAACTTTTCCTACCTTAGGAATTGCCTTTTTTTTTTTGGTATTTCTGATATCAATTTCCTTGACTGATATTTAGTGTGTTATGTTGTGGCCTTGATCTTAGAGACATTTATGCTGCAGTTCTCAATTGTTTTCCATAATTGAGACCTTTCTCATTGGGAATAAAATTTCTCTTCACTTAAAAATCTAGTCTATTTAATGTAGTCTTGTAATGACTTATCACTCAACAACAGCATGTTGGATGAAATGTTAATTACACCATGAAACTTCAATTATCATAATGATGGCAACACTTGAATTTTCAGTTTTTATCCCGTCGGTGTGTTAACTCTTTCCATTATGGCACTGTGATGTGATACGGTTGGCTTGGAAATGACAGACCAGGCCAGGCTTTAACAAGAGTAGCCCTGAGACGTTGCATCCAGTCCTGAAGACCGCCCGGACCACAGCGTATTCAACTCTCTAATGAAGAATTTACCCTCTTCCCAGCTCTACATTTCTGGTCCTGATTTTCGTTTTTGCTTTGTTTTCTCTTTTGTCTCCTGGGTGCCCCATTTCCTAGTCCTTTCCTTACCATTTTCCCCGGTCAAGTCTAAGAACTCACCCCGGAGCCAACCCTTTTCCTGCAGACGTTAAGAATTAACAACCATGGTGCCGTCTGACATCGCTGTCTCTATCGTCGCTTTGGGAATTTACAAAGACAGCGCCGTTTGTGTGAGCTGTAAAAAGAAGTGCTAAGCTAGTAACTATAAAAATATGTGCTTAAAGCCTAGAACGAAAATATTGTTTAGAATTTTAAATATTAAAAATGCTCCGGATCTATCGTGCCTTGGAGGCTGAGCGAGTTTTGTGCCGCTTGATTTTATATGCAATTGTGCTGTTTTTGTCAGCCAACAACACACGATAGCATCTTTTGATGAAGGTCCAGGAAACTGAGGGTTGGAAGCCTTTAGGGGGTCACCAAAAGACATACAGTCCTTGAAATGTCAGCAGAATGAAAGGACACTGTCATTTTCTATTGGTATTTTGATATCTACCTGCACTTGGGGGGAGATTTTCTTTTCTTCATCCTTCCATTCTTCCTCAAGATCTTTCTGTAAAAATAACCAAATAAGGTGGGAGGATGGGGAACGTGTTTATAGACCTAATTGTAGAATGTTGATGCAAAGACCACAAATAAAAGCAAATGTCAAATATACAAAAGCGTTTAAAATACAGGTGGGAAAAAAACTAGCTGCTAGTATAAAAGAAAGAAATACAAAGAAGAAAATCTACACTGATAGATTTTGGCAGCAAGTAGCTGCCCGTTTATTACTTTATATTGGAAAGAAAACAATTGAAATATGAAACTTTTTGAAAAACTGCAATTTACTTTTAGTTTTGGAACAGAATTTCTAGGCTCTTTTGCTTGTGGGGACCTGGAGACATTGAGTGTAGTGTGAAGAACTTGGTGTGGGTATCTTGGTTCCATGAAAATTTCAGCACACGCTGGCTGTGCAGTAGGCAAGATGCTAATTCAGATATGAATCTTAGTTCATTAGCTGGGAAACTCAGGCAATCTTCATTTTTCTGGTAATTAAAGGATTAAAGGGAACATCAGAATGGGATCATGAACACAAAAGTTTCAGGAACTGTGTAAATGTAGTAATGTTCCAATATTTGGGAGACAAATCATGTTTGCAATTCCAACTTTATATGCTTTTGTACCAATTTACCTCTATTTACATACTGCTTTGTACCATAAATAAATTCATGGTGGTTTAGAAGAAAATGGTAAAATGTAAATTCGAATAAAATTAGACTTCAGGAAAATGTAAATTAAAATAGGAAGTAGATTTCAGGGGAAAATTGGACCCCAATTGTGCAGGCCACATGTGCCCAATAATGGTTATAGCTGAGGCATAAATTTGGCCCTGAGTTTCTTGCAGACATAACAAAAAAGGAAGTTACTCATTTATATAGATCTTATTGTTTAATGAGGTACACTGTGCTTGTTTGAATATGAGATATAAGTAACTTTTCCTGACTCCTTCAGAATAAACATTTCACTTGGGGCTTCATAGAAGGGGCACTAAGCAACTTAGGATAATGTCCTCAAAAACAAAAACAACATCAAAACCTCTAATGAGGAAGGGACTGTTTCTTTTATTGCCCCTCCATAAAAACCACGGATATAATGATACATTGCCATCCAGGCATAGCAAGAGAATACTGTTTAAATAAGCATCTTTCTGATGATTTTGGTGAAGATAAAACCTAGATTCTCAAAGTTTTTTGTTTTTGTTTTAGCCTATGCCGGAGCAACATTTCATGGAGAAACATTCATTTCTTAAGTTAAATGAGTGTCTATGGTATACAAAACACTATGGTAGGTTTAGTAAAGGATGCTAATTTCTCTGGGTCATTTAATGTTAGTCTCCGGGAGGGGCCTCTTTCGCCTCTTCTCTCTCCTCAGATCTCCATCAGCACTACTGTCCTCCTCATTGTAAGGTTTGTAAGAAAGAAACCTTGTTTCTTTCTGCCCAGAGAAAAGGGAAGCAGTCAGAAGCATTTCCCAAAGCACCCACTCCGTCTCCTGACTTACACGCATCGACACCATGTTTCTGCCATTTCTGCCTCCTACAGATGAGCTGTCACTGAGTCATCCAAAGTCATATATACTCCAGGACATTGCTTCAGCAATTGTCCCTGCAATCTTCTACATCATCATTATTTCCTCTTCTCTGGATCATTCCTGTCGGGATACAGACTTGTCATTTCCCCCTTAAAAATGTCTTTCCCTCGACACTACAGTCTCTTCAGTTCCCAACTCATTTCTCTGCTCTATTAATAAGAATCTTTAAAATATTTTTAATATCCCCTTTCTCCCCATTTTGCATAAGCAGACTCTATAATCAATTTTGTCTCATCAGTTTTCCGAAACTGCTTTCGTCAAGGTTACCAGGGTCCTCTCTCTTGCTAAATTTCACGGCCAACTCTCAATCCTTATATTCCCTGACTTATCATTTGCCATGGGTAGCCATCCCCTCCCTCCTTGCAACACTTCTTCCATTTGACTATGAGAACCCCATCCTCTCCTGGTTTTTCTGAAATTTCTCTGGAGCTTCTTTTCACTGTTATCTTTCTTCCCCCTAAATGCTGGAAGATCCCAGGGCTCACTCTGTAGGTCTCTTTTCTTCCCCATTGACAATTGATCTCTTGATGATCTCATTTAATGTCGTGGTTTAAATGTCATGTAGACCAGTAATTATCAGTCCTAACGCAGGGAGCTTTTGTAAAGATTGTCAGGGACCACAAATATTCTCATTTAAAAGGTTTGTGATTAGGCCCAGGAAGTAGCACATTATAGAAGCTCATCAGGTGATTCTTTTTTTTTTTTAAGATTTATTTATTTATTAGAGAGAGAGAGAGAGAGAGAGAGTATGAGCGTGGTGGGGAGGGGCAAAGGGAGAGGGAGAATCTCAAGCAGACTCCCTGCTGAGTGCAGAGCCCCATGGGGCTTGATCTCATGACCCTGAGATCATGACTTGAGCCAAAATCAAGAGTCAGACACTTAGCCAGCTGAGCCGTCTGGGCGCCCCTCTCCAGGTGATTCTAAGGGCAACCAGACTTAAGAAGATGCACACATATTGGGTGGAGACTAAAACTCAGCTCTGTACAGAAAGGAGCAAAGATCTTTTACCCGCACCCTTTAATAGTAACTTATTGGCCCTAGATATCATTTAAGCCCATTTCTCCACTTCTGTCCTTGCCATTTATTTATTTATTTATTTATTTATTTTCCTTGCCATTTATGCTTGATTTGGCAAATGCAATGAGATTCATAAATTTATAACCGAGAGACCAAATGGAATGATGAATAAGGTAATCAGCATTTTCTAGTTTTATTTCCATCATCCCTTGCTTTAAATTCCTGAAGACACATTATGTTCTAATTGTTTTCTTGATTAATGCTTATATTTTAGAAAATCATAAATGAAAAGACAGAATTTTAAAAGAACAGAGTAGGTTGTCATAGGCTATGTGCAGTATGACTCAATATTGAGCTGTGTGTGTGTGTGTGTGTGTGTGTGTGTGTGTGTGTGTGTAGGTCAGCTCTGGGGGGGGTCTATAGTTAGTTTCTTTCTCTGTAACAGTTCTGTATTTTTATTAAATAGGCTTTAGAATCACAAAATACAATAAATGACAACTTAGGGATACATTTTACTTTAAAAAGCAAACCTCACAACTAGGTATGTATTTTACATATTTGTAAATATTTCACATTTTTATTTTACACATTTTTTCATACTTTCTTTTACATATGTGTTCAAATACTTGGCTTATGTTTCGGTTCCAAGTGATGGTAATATTTGCTGAAGTGCTCTGTATAGTAGAAAATAGCACAGATAAAGAGAAACGAAAATTCTATGGATTAAAACTCCAATTAAATTAATTAACTAATTAATTAATTAATACAAATTAAAAGATACCAATTTGTCAGGGTGCCTCAGTGGCTCAGTCAGTTAAGTGTCTGACTTCAGCTCAGGTCATGAACTTGGGATCAGACTCTGTGCTCAGTGGGGAGTCTGCCTCTCCTTGTCCCTCTCCTTCTGCCCCTCCACCTGCTCATGCTCTCTCTCTCTCTCAAATAAATAAATAAAATCTTTTAAAGAAAAAGATACCAACTTGTTTATGTAAAGTAATTTTCGATGCTTTTTTTTTGCACAGACTTCCTCTGGTATTGGCATCAGGCAACCCCTATGTTAGTTTTCATTAGCTATTATCACCTTTTTAATAAAAGGCATCCTTTCTACATAGATTTAAATGAAATCACTTACATAATTAAACCTGAAGATCTTAACTATCAGAAATACAGATGGGCTGCACTTTTCAATAGCAATCTTGACCTTATGTTAGTAACATATTTCTCCTGCTAGGCTAAACATCTTTTCAGCTTATCAGAGGGTAATTTAAGAATTAATTACTTTAGGAATCAAGATGAGGCGAGTTGTTTTATTGTAATGACTCAAAGAGCATCTCGTTAGTGACTCTATCAACTCGGCTATTACCATTTATCAGAATAATGTGGTTCAGTGGTATTTGGCTTCAAAAAAAAACAGAACAAGAATGACTTGAATCTTGTTCTCTATTTTCAAATAACGCTGCCCCCTCCTTTAAAAAAATCTCATGTTTGTCTCTAGCATGACATAGTTACCAGTGCTTTGCGAAGACGCTAAGTGCTTGAGTTGGTGTGTGTTGTAGGGAACTTAGAGCTCTCTGCATTCCAAAACCATGCCAGGACCTCGTTTCCAAGTTACTCACAGAGATTGTCGCAGCTTCCAAATAGCAGGACATTGCATCAGTTGGATGATAAACATGCAAAAAAAGAAACCTATACTATGCAGGAAATACTGACTTCATATTCAGTTGTCTATAAATGGCTACTTTTTTGATTTCAGACTTGACTTATTTGGTTACAGCATACCAAAATTTAATTCTTGTGGTTTGCCTTTGCATATGCAATCACGATTGTGCTTACGTGGGTCTTCTGCAGTTGGGAGACTAATTTCTATACCTCAGGGTGGCTTTGCCTGCCGTTAGGGATTTTTGACTCTAGATGGCGGTATAGGGCGCATAATCAAGAGCTCAGCGCCCGTTGGTTTCTGAGTTCGGCCCTCAAAGACTCTTTAGTGAGAGACGCAATTTCAGAGGTATTTTCAACTTCCTATGTTATGTAAAACAGAGATTCATTCGTTGTATTACTTAATGTACCTATTAATGACGTGCCAACTCACACCTTAATCATGTCTTTTAGTGTTCGAAAATTAAGGAAATGGTTATGTCTGGACAAAACAGACCAGGATGTAGGCCCCAAGCAAAGCTGCTCTGTTTTTATGACTATAACAAACATTTTGGGCTAGTTTTCACTAATATCTGAAGATAATGAAGGTGTTGCAATGAAAGAGGAAGGTGTCTGGTAATTTTCTTAATTATACGTTGTGATATTCTCTCCATATGCACAATATGACCCCTTTCTCTAGGTAATAACATTGGAAAGCGGGGTGACACAAAGGTACCTTGATTATCCCTAAGATCTCCTCGCTCACATATTTCCCTTTCCCTATTTTGAGGTAGGAGGGGGAGGGGCTGGGGTTTTTTCCCTTCCAAGTTACACACCATCTGCTCTTTTAAAATAATAATGGCTGTTCCTGGAGTGAAAAGTGTTTCATAGTTGACCTGAAGCACCTCTTTTCCAGTACTTCTTACTATCGGCTGTTCCTTTTTTGCTCCCCTCTCTTGCTGCTTTCCTCAGTCCTTTCTCTTTCTTCCTTCTTCCTCTCTTGCTTCCTCTGCCCTGTCTCTTTCTCTCTGTCCCTCCTTCCTTCTCTCTTTCCTTTCTTCCTTCGTTTTCTTCATTGGAACACAGTGAAAAAAGCACAGGCTCAGAGATTAGTCCTGAGTTGAATCCGGCTGAAACCTCATACCTGTTAAGTAATCTTAGAAAAATGACTTACTTCCTTTGAATGTTATTTCTCTCACCTGAAAAATAGGGCTAATAAGACTTTCCTCATGTAGCTAAAGGGAGACAAATGAGTAAACATGTGGCACGTTTTGCACATACTTGGCATATACGATTACTTACCTGGTAATAAATCATTGGGCACACACTTACTTACATCCAGGTGGAGTCCATTTTATCTTCACAGCAGGAGCTGAAGAAAGGGTAGTTACTACTATGAACATTCTTGGGACATTTCAGTGTAATTTGCTTTTCATATAACATGTTTATGTTATTAAAATGAAACATGACTTACCTTTCCTCAATAATTTAAGGTCATTTCACTCACAGATCACAAATCCTCACACTTCTTTTTTAAAGATTTATTTATTTTAGAGAAAGAGAGAGCATGCGTGAGCGTGGGGGAGGGGCAGAGGGAGAGAGAGAGTCCCAGAGAGAGAGAGTCCACCGAGTGCAGAGGCCCACGTGGGGCTCGATCCCGCGACCCCAAGATCATGATCCAAACCGAAATCATGAGTCAGGCGCTTAACAGACTGAGCCACCCAGGCACCTCCATCCTCACATTCTTGGTGAACATCACCTTGGCTCAGGTGCTCACATGGATGCTGTAGGGACAGTAGGAGAGCAAGGATGAGCTGGGCAGCCAAACGCCTGCTTCTGGCTCTGCATTAGCTAGTCCTGGGCCCTTGATGGAATCCTTTCTTTGGTGGGGGGAAGGCACTGCATTCTCCAATGGAATTTAAAAATGAGATTATATTATCTCTCTTCCCAGGTCCCCTTCCAGAGTGGGCCAGCTCCAGCTGGGAAGCCAATGCAGATGGTCCCCAGCTTGCGATGGTTCGATGTAATGATTCTTTGACTTTCTGATGGTGTGAAAACAATACATAGTCATTAGAAACCGTACTCGGAATTTTGAACTTGGGTCTTTTCCTGGGCTTGTGATATGTGGTCTGATCCTCTCGTGATGCTGGGCAGCAGTGGCAGCTCTCAGGCAGCCACAAGATCGAGAGGGTCAAAAACGAT
This sequence comes from Potos flavus, assembly GCA_028534135.1. Lineage (NCBI taxonomy): Eukaryota > Metazoa > Chordata > Mammalia > Carnivora > Procyonidae > Potos > Potos flavus. The sequence continues at coordinate 5,976,946 of CM052889.1, read as the reverse complement.
ATGCTGACAACCGTTTTGCACCCAGACAACCATCTGTCTGTCACTTCCAGTACAGTATTCAGTAGATCACGGGAGATAGTCAACACTTTATTATTATCAAAGGGGCTTTGCGTTACACGGTTCTGCCCAACGGTAGGCGGATGTGTGTTCCCAGCACGTTTAAGGTAGGCTGCGCTGGGCTAGGATGCTGCGTCAGTTTCATGTTACATGCGCTTTCGATTTATGACATTTTCAACTCAAGATGGTTTTGTGGGAACTTAACACCATCATTAGTTGAGGGAGATCTGTAGTCTGAAATGAGAGTGTGATCAATTTCTTCTGTGTTCTCTTTTACTTCTTTCTCTTCTTACCAGCTGGCCACCCGTGCTTTCTGACTCCGATGAGATCTAAAGGAGAGAGGAAGTTTGAGGGCAGAGATGAGAGGAAGGGATAGAGGAGGTTGTTAGATGCTTTCAGGATGTGTTTGTGGCTTTTCAGAGATCCCACCTGTCTCCTCCTGATGCTAGAGATCTCTTACCAGAAATTGCCTGGATCCCACTAAATGCATCTCCTCTGGTTCACTGGTAAGTTTTCCTTTGATCCCTGAGGTTGTGGCTCTCCTTCAGCTGGTTCTCGTGGACAACCTCAGATCAGCATCATTTGGTCCATGGGAAGAGTGGATGTTGGGCTACTGTTGAAGGTCTACTGAAGAATGGAATGGCCTTAACTGCACATGGATAATTCTTATTAAACTCTTTATCTAATCTCTAACTTCCATCATAGGAGGAGAGTGGGTGGTCATTTAAAAATTACATAACTGGCTTCTACTCCCTTACATGCAGGCCTACTCACATGGTCTAGCTCTTCATTTTGGAATGTAGAAACTGTTATCATTTGTTGTTTTGAGTCATTGGGCCCCAAATGAAAATAAAATAGTAAACTCCCATTTTATAATTTATTCCATCCAGATCAAGTGACACCAGCTTTGCCATTTGTCTAGTTCTTAGCACCATTTCATAAAAAGTGTACAATGTATATTTAAAAAAACCCTAAAGATCTCTTTGGGCTTTTTTTCTCACTCCGTGTATTAACTGACCTTATTTGTAATTCATTATTTCTGTTTAAATTTTAAATTATTAATACTAGTTGATTTTCTAATGGATTTCATTTGATTGATGATTCTTTTTTATTTTTATTTATGTATTTTTATATATATGTCCAATTAGCTAGCATATAGTACATCATAAGCTTTTGTTGTAGTGTTCAACGATTCATTAGTTGTGTATAATGAATCATTGAACACTACAAGAAAAATTTATGATTTTTTTAAGAGTTATTTTATTTGACAAAGAGAAAGAGAGAGAGCGCACAAACAAGAGGAGTGGCAGGCAGAGGGAGAGGGAGAAGCAGGCTCCCCGCTGAGCAGGGAGCCCAATGTGGGGCTCGATCCCAGGATCCTGGGATCATGACCTGAGCTGAAGGAAGATGCTTAACCGACTGAGCCGCCCAGGTGCCCCAATCTAGAGGAGAGAGAGAGTGTGAGAGCATTTGAGTGGGGGAGGGGGACGGACAGAGGTGGAGAGACAGAGACAGAAAATCTTAAGCAGACTCCTCGCTGAGCATGGAGCCCAACAAGGGGCTTGATCTCATGACCCTGAGATCATGACCTGAGCCAAAACCCAGAGTTGGACACAACCGACTAAGCCACCTAGGCGCCCCATTGATTACTGATTAATTCTAATGGACCTATTTCTTATCTGTCCTTTATGCTTATAGATTTCGAGATAAGGAGATGAGCCATCTAAAAGTGACATTTGAAGAGACAGGCACCATGTCCCAAGAATCTGAGCATTGGAGCCCACTCCTGGAGAGTTGGCAAACCATTCTGATAATGTGCTCTTCACCTCATTGTTTGCTGCATAATTCCTGAACGGCACTGAACGACAGAACAGAGCGATGGGATAAATGCTGCGGTGATGGTCTGAGTGGCTGAAATCTGGTGGAGGCATGATCAGGGAGGAAGCGTTCACTGCACAGCTTGGGGCCACCAACAGCTATGAGATCCTAAGAAAGAAAGCAAAGTAACCTCTCAATTAATAAGTTACAGGGAGTCTTTCTCAAGGTACGCATCTCATATACCCATTTGATCATAGGGTTAGTTTAACAGAAATATCAAGATATTCTTGAAGATTTAATCCAAAAGGCTTTAAAATGTAGTTCTCAAGAGTGGACAGTGCTCTTAAAATTGGACTATCCGAATAAATCACATTCCACTGGCAAAGGATTATGCAAAAGAAATTCTTGAACTTTAAAAGACTAGTAAATTCTATTGTACTTTATTGTGACATTTTGATCAACAATGAAGTTGATGTATTACAGTTAAGTGTTTCAAGCATTGTGAACAGAAAATTGTTTCCTCTTCAACTCCTATTCATATACTGAACGCGGAACGTCTGGATATGAAATTTAACCAGTGTAAGCAAACAAGAGGAAACTCTCTTGATGTGCAGAGACACATTAAAAATTCAGAAATATTTTATAAAGTACAAAAAAAGAGCTGGATTTTTATCGGAACATCTAGGGTTGATTTGAAGAGAAAATGGTGCTTCTAATTCTGCAATCATCTCTGCTTTGGCTCTGGAGTATCAGTCTGTTCTGGAAGCTGGAATGACAACTGGTAGTGTGCTTTGAAAAATGGGAGGAGTTAATGAGGTCTTTTATTATATGATTATGTTCTCTACTTTCCCGTCTAATTTGCTATAAGGTAATTCAACCTGTATTTTCCCATCTCTTAATGAGAATAAATAGCTGCACAGTCTGTTTTCAGGGCTTTAATTGTTTGCTAGACATTGCAGATCTTTTCCAATAGTGCTTATGATGCTTGAGAGAATGTTTCCATTCTTGTAGAGTTTCTGCCAATCTGACTTTTTGAATAAACTCTAATGGTACTATTGTTGAGCAGACCATTATGAGGATGCTATCAAAGTCTTAGAAGTGAATTATAGGCAATAGGATAGTCCTGAGGGTGGGAAGGAGGAAGAGAGGGCCTGCAACACTACTGACCAAATCTTTCATGTTCTTAACTATAATGAAGCAGAGTTGTTACTTTTTAAAATTGCTATAGTTAAAAGCAACAATCAAACTACTAAATCTTCATCTCATGACAATTTTGTGATCTCTCTATGGAACAGAGCCTTCATTTCCTCCATCTGGCTTAATAGTTTGTAGCATATTTTCTTGATAAAATGTCTCTTCTTCTCTCCTTTTATCATGTCCTTTATGGTCACCATAAATCTTCCACAGAAGAAAAGTGCACCTCAAAAGTCTGTCTGTCTGTCTATCTATCATCAATCAAATATTCCGTACAAGCTACCAGGAATGTGCCTGGTGCTAATTATGAAGCACGTGGGGAGTCATGAAGAAATAATTTAAGAGGAAGAAATGGTAAATGTAGAGAAATGTGGATAGGAGGAAAGATAGAGATACAGTTGGATGAAATAGAATGAAAAATCTCAGCTCTGAAATTGAGACCAAATAGGAGTGTGAAGAATCCCACCAGCACCTTTCCCTGAAGCCCGTGATTTTGAACAGTGGAAGAATATTCTGAAAATCGGTGCTGGAATATGTGTGCGGTTGGTTCCAGGGGCCATGTGGATGCCTTACAATAGGTGAACAATGATCAGGAAAGGGCAGTGCTATCCTCCGTAGTATTTAACAATAAGGCTAAAATTACTGTGTATTCTCTTTGCAGCTAAAAATAAAACACCAGCTAGAAAAGTTGATGTTGATCTTTTGGCCATCGGGAGAACTGGGAAGTTCCCCTGCCTGCCTTACTGCAGAATGGATACAATCCAGGGCAAGATCCATTATGGTGTTATGGTGCTGCAGCGAAGACAGAGGGTACTTGGTGGGTGAGTGTTAATGTCCATGCTTTCACTGTGCTTAGTGGGGCTTGTCTCTCTGCTTGGCTTGACTTTAGGGGTGACCATCTAACTACTGAGCCCTAACCCCTTACATCTGACTATACCCCTACCCTTCCACTGGTGTAGTACATACATGCTTGATGGCCTCTAACTAGCGAGGTCTCTCTCTCTCAGGTCCCAGAAAACCTGTGATGGGTTGCTCTGGCCAGTTTAGTTCAAGTATTAGAACAAGTCTTAAAAATTGTTTTGCTAGTCATTTGACTGGTGTTGTAGAATGTGTGTGTGTGTGTGTGTGTGTGTACGTGTACACTTACACATCTTTGTATGTGGAATTCGCTTACATGATGATGGGTGTTGGGTTAGTAGTCCTTTGTAGTCTATTACCATGTCTGGGGTTGGAGACTGGAGTTCAGGGCAGTCAGTCAGAAGGGAAAGGAGTGAAAGGGCTGGAATCCCGGGAGCACAAGCCGAAACACCAAGGACTGAATGGGTTGAAAGCCATGTTCATTCTTGCTGACTCTGATGTTGGTGACAAAAGTATCCTGCAAAAGCTGGGACCCTTCTTCGTGGAGCTGAGACATACACTTGGCTCAGCTGCTGCTTTAAACAGAGAGGGTGACTCAACAGATCAGAAACAGCACATAGAGGCTACAAAGGGCTGTTGCCTCCCTTCCAACTTCCAAAAGCTCTCAGAAACTCCCCTGTGGCCCAGAAACATACAAGAAAGGGAGTTCTGGGGAGTGTAGTCACACCTAGGCAAGTTGGCACATTGCAGGGTAACTACACTCGTAATATCTGTGATGATAGAGGTGGTGAGTGATATTGACTGCAGCTGACATTTATTGAATGAATGCTTTCCATTTGTTAGGCGCTGGGCCAAGCCTTTCTTATGATTATTTCATCAGATCCTGACTACAATCCCGTGAATTAGGTTCTATTATCTCCCTCACAGATAAAAGCCCGAGACACGGGGAGATTCCATAATTTGCCAAATTGCACGCAGCTAACAAGTGGCAAAGCCACGATTGGAGCCCAGGTGGTTTTTAAACAACTGTTCTCAAAATATCACCTGCTAGCATAAGTTTCTTTAAACAAATCGTTAATTTTCACACTCATTAAAATGTCAACATTGCACTAAAAGGGAAGAGTGTGGAGTGTGTGTGTGTGTGTGTGTATTTGAACATCGACTAGGAAGAAAATCCGTAGAGCCACTTGTCTTCACAAACAAGATTAGTAAATTCAGAAGACTGAAATTTGACAACTAGTTAAGTAATTTATCTCAAGATAGCTGGCGTACCTCTGGTATGAAAGGGTTTCCTAATTTTCTTCCATCTCGCTACAAGTGTTGTGAAGATTCTAATACACTTTAAAGGTGCCATTTGTATAAAATTAGCTACATCCATGACGTTGTACTTTTTTTTCTGCCATTTGCTTGCTTATGAATAATGCAGTGAAGAAACTTCACTTGTGTTGCTAGACTCACTCTGGAATTCTCTCTTTATCCCAGACAGAGCAGCTGTTTTATCAATGGTTGTTTACAAATTTTTTTTTCCGTAAAACATTGTTTTTTATCTAAGAAATAATTTAGTATTGAGACTATATCTTTTCTGGTATTTCTATTGGCACACAAAAAGTAGCTTTACAGTGTGTTTTGTTAATGAGATAGAATCTATAATATACCAAAATGCTGTAATTTTGATGCATTAGCAACATCTGTATTTTCATCCAACTGTGTAACAGTTTTACCACACTATGAGTTTTTTCTAACATTGTTTTTTCAATTTTTCATTAATGTTTTCCATGTCTTCCAGCATATTTGCTGACAAAGGAGTGCATTTTATTTTGCTACTAAATTATTTTTCATGTATAATTTCAGTCATTTTTAATGCATCCAAAAGAACAAATGTTTCCCAAATTTGTAGGGTTTTGTCTTTTATTTTTAAGTAAGGAACCTCCGGAAGGACTTCTCAGCACTTACCACTGAAGCTCAGGGGAATTTTGTAAGCTACTGTATTATCATTTGCTGAAAAATAGAAGAGGTGTTTTTATGTTCTAATACTTATTTTTAAGATGAATTACTGATTATTAGCCATTAGGTCACACTATACATTTAGAATCATATTGCAAATGATAAATGATTTCCTTGATACAATTTTTTTGGTTTAATTTTTATCAAACCTAATTATTTCAATGTTGTTTTTAAACTCCTAAAAACATAGAGGTTGAACTAGGTCAATAGAGCGATCTAATTTTTTTGCTCTTAAATCGTGCTTGCATTATTATCTTCAATTTTGATTTCTTTGCAGCATCTTTTAGAACCAACTTCCCATTTTTAAAAATTTAATACTAGGAAATATAATCTATAACTCCACAAATTTGAGCCAGTGGAAAGGGTCATATACTCATGACAAGCTGTGGTGGAGGGCTGGGTGGGGGCTTCCATTTTCATTCCGTATAATAAACATTAGTAGAATTTATTTTTCCCCATGACTTTTAGATTAAGAAAGAAAGCTATAACCGGAAGTTCCAACACGCCACTTTGGAGGATATTTTTGATGTTACAGAGGATGCCTGGAGATGAGGGGACAGGACTGGGAGAAGGGGACCAAGGAAGATGCCACGCCTGTGTTACTCCTCAGGCTTTAGCCTTTGCAGAGATCATTCAGTGCCACGCGGTCATCAGACTGGTGAGGTGAGGCAAAAACTTCATAACAACAATCAGGATGTACATTTGCCCCACCTCTCTAGACAGTTCACTCTATGAATTCCCACGGAAGGACTGCGGAGCTCAAATGGGACGAGATTAAGATTCAGAAAATCAAGCATATTGCCAATGTAACTTCAGTCATTTTGATTCTTGGATAAAGTGACCAATGAAAGAGGAACATTCCTGGCAGGAAGGTAAGTTTCAATGAAATCATTGTGTAAAAACATAGGGCTTTTGTAGATTTTCATCTAAGTATACAGCTCCTGAAAATTTGATTTCATTCAATAGTATTCCTTCATTTGTTCTATATTTCTATAAAGGGGATATTAGAATGCTAATCTCAAACAGCTTGGGGCATAACTAGTAACTGTTATAGTCTCAAAATTCCCCTTTTGTAGATTGTGTTGGTTATTGACCCAGAATTGGGGTGAGTTACTAACACCTACTGAATGAGTTCATGGAAGAAAAATAGAGAATTAATAGTGTTTCGGGACATATTTACTGTGAAAACAGTCAGGAGTGACTAGTTTGGCTATAGCCTTATTTCAGTGGCATTCTGTATAATATGTACTTTGCTACTCAGTTACAACATGTAAAATGTGAGTTGAAAAAGACCTTGAGATTTTGACTCTGGGGAGCAGGTATTTTCTCACTAGTACCAGTGAAGTTGTATGGCATGGAATTCAGAATTTAAAAAGGTGATTCAGTCACTCAGATCATGGAAGAACTCTTTGTCAGGGTCTGACCTAAGCCTGGTGGCTCAGTCAGGATGAACGTGGATACATTGTACAAAGAACTGGGGAGAACACAGAGTGATCTTAGATGTCCAAAATGTCTACAGTGCACAGAACGTTATAGATATCAGTGACTATTTCAGGAGACTCAACAGAGACATGAAAAGAAGTATTATTCTAGGAAAATTATTTAACTTACCTGCCAGATGAACAGAGTGGTAACATTAATGACAGGTGCACAAAAGAGGCAGGGCAAATTCTCAGACTGTACTCTTTAGGCATTAGGATCACTTCTCTGGCTAAATGTAGAGAATCAGGGAAAATGTTGGTGGATCTTGAAAATTTTTTTTCCTGTAAGGTAGACCATTATTTCTCAAAATATGAATATGCAACACCCACACCAAATCTTACAGTATATACTCTATAGTTCAGGTTCTTGGGCATTCCAAAGATTTAATAAGTTATGCATGTGGCATCATTGAAGTTTCCGATTTTTAAAACCAGGCATTCTAGGTGCTACTTGGTGCTCCTTCTACAGACAGAAACCTTGAGAACTGCAGAGATGTAGGAAACAATTGGCTGACCTTGATTCTCTGAACGCAGTCTAACAGAAGTTGGTGAGAGAACTTCAGGAAGCTGAAGTCAAGGAGGAAGAAATTGAGAATAGCCAGTGTGTTTCGCTCTTCTATATGACAGCAGATTTCAAAAGCTTAAGTGAAACGTTAGCTCCGTTTCAAAGCACGAGTCTTTGAAGAAGAGCTGCCTGAGATGGTTGAGCTTTTTTTTTGCCATGCGATTCAGTGTGCAATTATTCAACGGTCACGTGATAAATAGAGTGTGGTACCTAAAAATACCAGTGTGTTTGTCTCTGCGGGAGGTCACTGGGTTCCAGTTTCTGAAAGGATGGGCACAAGACTGAGAAGAGGTTATGGGATTCTCTCTTCAAGGTTGCGGAGAAGATGCTGGTACAGAGTTATAGGGGATAAGGAAGGTTGTGTCTGGAAATGAGCTGCGGCCAAAAAGTGAACCACAACGCAAATGTATTTACTTATTTGTTTATCTTTGTAGTTGTTTTCATTTTACAAAGATGAGAAAGGTCTTGCCATCAGGGTTTATGGTGAGATGATAAGGGTTGACCTCTTCAACTGCTATTCTATTTCTAAGTTATTTTCACACACAAAGAAAGGTGTTGAAAGGACTTAGATAAATACCAAAATACTATGGAGAGAAGACTGCTCTTCCCCAAACAGAAACAGATTGGAACTTGGCCCTGCCACTCAGCAGTTGTGGGCCTTAGGGAGTTTCTTACTTCCTTGAGCATAAATCTATTCTTCTGATCTTAAAAATGAGAAAAGCATATGACTCATAGATTTGTTATGGACGCTACAGAAATAATAAAACTCATGTGCAGATACACAAAATGTTATTTTTCCAAAAAGTTAGGTTTTTGGCTCAAATTTATTCTTACTCTACAAAAGGCATTTGCAAATGAAACTGGAAATTACTGAATCAGGGAGGTCTTTTTTAAAACATGTGGAAAATGGGAAAAGACGTGAAAAACATGTGAAGACAATACTATTTTAACTTTTCTATGGAAGACAATGTGAGATTTACAAAAGTACAGATTAGTTTGCTTAGCATTGGTCTTTGGCAAGATTTTTGTGCATATTATTTCATTTGAAGAATGGAATGTTTGCATGTATAGGAGACATAAATTAGTGCACAATAGATCCAGACAGGGGTTCCCAATCAACAAGTCACATCAGATTGGCTGAATTTCTTTTGTGGACAAGGTTATTGAATACATAGATCAAGGAATCTTGTTGGACAGAAGTATAGGATAAAATCTACATCTCAGTTTCTTTGTGTTCAAAAACTAAATGCCTATAGCTATAATTGTTGGATTAGGAATGGATTGAATATTGATCCTTTTTCGTGTGTTAAAAGATAAACTGAGGCATATTCAAAAATTTAAGCGTTTACTTGAGCAAAAATCAAATCAGGCAGCATCTAATCTAGCAGACAGGGAGGAGCTCTGAGGAGTTGGAAAAAATGATAGACTTTTATAAGCAGAACGGAGTGGGAACAAGGAAGTTATACTAGGCAGAAATGTAGGTTAGTTATTACAAAATTATATATATATTTAGGGGATGGCAGGGGTCTAACTAGTGCTGATCAGATGATTCCTGATTGACTGGTTTAAGATTCCATTTCTGGGAGAGCCGAAAATGTAAATAAATCTCAGTTTGGTGATGTGGCATAAGCAACTCCACATTGGGCATGTTGTCTTGTTTTTAAGAGTTTCTCCCTTTTGATCAGACTCTAAGACTAATCGAGAGATGGGACCAAAATCTAAGGCATTAGGGCTACTCCCAGCTACCTCTCTGGAGTTTTTTGCTGAATCACTGTGTGGTATTCACAGGTCACAACAAGAAATTCACATATATATATATATATATATATTTAAAGATTTTATTTATTTATTTGACAGAGCGAGAGAGGGAGGGAGAACACCAGCAGGGGGAGCGCGGCAGGCAGAGAGAGAAGCAGGCTCCCCGTTGAGCAGGGAGCCCTTGTGGGACTCCATCCCAGGACCATGACCTGAGCCAAAGGCAGATGCTCAAGGGACTGAGCCACCCAGGCGCCACAAGAAGTTCACATTCTTTAAATTGGTTCTTCTCTTCTTCCTTCTGGGTTGTTCCCAATGTAGGGACATCATTTCTAGGTAGTTAGCTGCAAACATGCATTTAAAGCTCTTGAGAGAACTCAGGGCACCAGGGAGATTACTATGATGATTATAAGTAGGATAATTTCCAATGTCTTGAGTGTACTTCAGAGCTATGGTCCCCAAGACCCAAACCAATCAGAATCAAGTAAGTCAAAGAAGGACTCCCCTGAAGGAGCCACTTCTTAAACCCCACCAGCTTGTTCAACAGTCTTACGTAGCCGAGTCTCAACTTCTCCAGAAGCGTCACTCCAAAATGCAACAAGCAGTGTTGGCACCTTCACACACCTTGCTCAGGTAAGAGATAATCGAGAGCTATTTTATCATCGAGAACAACTTCCAGAGCGTGCAGGGATTTTTGTTGGGCGATCATTGCTTTAGCAGCAGGTTCTACAACATACCTTCCTTAGTCATCTGCCCAGAAGCGAAGTCTGAATCAGGAATGCCCCCTGGTAATTCCGATTTGAGGAAACAAAGATCCAGAGCCACTCCTAAAGATAACCAAGAGAGAGAAAAAAAGAGAGACGATTTCGCTGAGAGCTGGCACAGACAGTCAGTAGGACGACAGCCACAAATGGGCTGCAATCCACATTTCTGTCTGGCCACATTTTCGGGGCCCCCAGCCTGATGGTTACCAGGCCAAATTCTCAGGTCACAAAATGAGACAAACAAGGAGGATAGCTATCTCTGAGAAAGAAAGGATAGGCAATCAATGGGTACCTGAAGGCAAATTCACAAGTCACAATTCAAAGATCTAATTCTTAAAATTCTGCCCCGCCTTCCCCCCCGGCGATCTGAGTTTGGAAAGGAAGGGAAGTGTGAAATTTTGCCTTCCTCTCTCCACCAGGCACCACAGATGGTGACCTAGGAGACTTGGGCAAAAATTCGTACCCTCTGCATGCTTCTGCCAGTTCTCCCAGGATCTGTCTGCAGCCTCCGGAGCAGGTCGGGCGTCCCAGGAGGTCCCATCCTGGGCACCAGACACTGTGGAGGAGGACAAATAATTTCCCCTCCATCCTTTGTGGTGAGAGCTGCTTGGGGCCCCTTCCTCACTGGGGCACCTCCGAAGGGGATACGCGTATCTACGATGGTTCGAAGTTCTCCGCTGTGCGCACGGAACTCACGACCTCTTTGACGAATTAACCTGTTGGTTGAGCCTCATCACAAAATCCCGCTCACCGGAGGCCTCGCAGGGCCCCCGCCCCGCCCCGCCCCACCCCACCCCAGACCCGCCTGGTTTTTAAGCGGCACCGGGTCCGGTTTTCAAGTCGGGCTTGGTCGGGTTTGGAAGTCGTGGCGCGCGCGCGCGAAGTCGGGCCGGTTTCGGAGCCCGTCGGGAGAAGCAAAGGCTGCAAGTGTGGGGGTTCCTGGCGGGGAAGCTGAGGAGCCAGGGTCCCCGAGGGGCTTCCCGCCACCCCCACCCCCACCCCCACCCCCACCTCCAGCGGCCGCGGGAAAGCCGCAGCGAGCTCCAGGGGCTCAGCAGGTAGGCGTGGGCTGGGGGCTCGCTCTTCCTTCTGATTCCAGAACTGTTTAAACTGAGAAATAGTAAAAAATGTAACAACTTCCTAAGCAAAGTCGAATCAAATCGGGCAGCGTGCAGCCTAGCAGATGAGAGGAGCTCCGAGTTGCTGTGCAAGATGGAGACTTTTCTAGACCGAAGGGAGGGGAGCAAGGAAGTTATTCCGGGCTGGGGGGAGGGCAGGTCGCTTGTTGCCAAGTTCCTCTCCTTCCTGGGCTGGCGGGGTCCTAGCGGGTTTGGTGATGTGGGGCTTAGTTGCAGAAGCAACTCCGACTTGGGCCTGTTGTTTTGAACGCATGCTGTTAATTTTCCTCGAACTTTCTGGTTGCCCCTTGAAAGTAGTTACCGTGAAAGCTTAGGTTGATGAGTGCAGCCGGCTTGGGTGGTTTTCTTTTGCAGCTATTTTCCTAATAGTTTGTTGCTTTGCACCTAAGGACCAGTTGGGTGTGTTTCGAAAGTGGGTGTGCGTGGAACAGAGTCAGGCTGTGGGTCCCCAAGACTTCCGAATTAAGGCCTCTCTAATGTGCAGGGAGGGCTTTAGCTTGCATTTTATTCGTGAGGAAAGTTGCCCTCTATGCCTTTGTTATATATGTATTTTTTTAGCATCTGATTTAAAGTCCAGACTCTCCTCAAGCTTTGCTTTTTTATTTTGGGCTTTACAGCTTGTACTAGTTTGCTACCTAGACAAGCCACTTTGTTTGGAGCGTGGTTCTCCAGTTTTATCCGAAAAGTTAGTTTCTCTCTACACATAACCTGGGAATGAGGAGAGCTAGGCTCTACCTGGCCAGCTGTTAGGAGTAAAAATTTTTAGTGATTACCCTGCCCGTGGTCCCCAGGAATGACACAAAATAGCACCCGCCTGGTCAGCGGGTCTGAATAAAGGTTTTCGGTAATTACCCTGCCTGTGGTCCCACGGTTCATACCTGCCCCTGACATTTGTTGCTTTTCAAGTTGGTTGAGGACTCTTGGCTCTCTTGGGTGAGTGTTTCTCCAGGTTTTTAGTTTTCTATCAGTTTGTTTTCTGTTTTCCTGGACTGTTAATTCTGTTTCATGTTCTCCAGCCTTAGGACTGGCTGCTTCCCTTTGTATTTGCTTTCTCTTCCTTCAGCGGGACCTCAAGAGACACAGACCTTGAGTCTTTGGTCCACCATATTTATGTAGTAGCTTTACGGAAAAAACAAAACCAAAACGAGCAATCCCAGTCGTGCTGATAGTTTTAAGAAATGCTGATATGGCATTTTAGACTTGAGAGCAATATTTACATACTGCAACACTGTGAAATAAGTGCTCTCCCAATTTTAGAGATGAGGAAATAAAAGTTTAAAATAGGTCAGTTGCTTGGCACCACCTAGTGAATGGAAGAACTGGGGGCTGCCGTTAAGTCTTGTGATTCCAAAGGCAGAGTTGTAAGTTGTAAATGCATTACAAAATATTGGAGGAATTAAGTTTTTTTAAATGCACCAATGCAGTTGTTGTCTTTGTTTTTCCATCCAGCATTTTGCTTATGTGTTTTCACATAGTTGTGTCAAAAGTTCAGAAATAAAAGTAAAACCACTGAATGACCAAGGTAGTAATTAGTAAAAGTTGACTGTGCCCTAAGATGTTTGTTGGTGGGGGTGGGGGGGCGCGGCGTTCGCGCCAAACATGAAACAGGACACAGGTGTGTTGTTAGAAAGCCGCTTACATAGTGAGGAGACAGAGCTCGCTGATTCTTCAGTGATTGGTTAGGATATCGGAATACCCTTGATCGTGAATTGTCCAGTGGTTACTTCATGTCACTTCTGGGGAATAATGTACGTTTTGCTTACGATTTATGGAGGCATTGAGCGACTTAGGTTAAGTCTCACTTATCGTGAAAAATAAGGGAAATTAAGTTTTTCTTTTATGACTAAAGTGGTTTTGTCTGTTTAGGGAATTTAAGTCTGGGCTGTGTTTGTGTTTGATTTTTAACAGTTGTAATTATAGTAGGTACCCATTTTTAAAAAGTACTTGTTTCATTTTCACCAAAAAAATGATATTAAAAGTATTGCTGTTACACACATCTTTATGCATTTGCTTTCAACATTTCCTGAGGACAGATTCCCCAAAATGGCAATTTCAGTTCAGGAATTAAGAGGTATAAATATTTATGCTTCATATTACATTTTTGCAAACTGATTTTCAGTATTTTTTCCAATCCTTGTCACTCTCCCCACCCGGTTTATGGCCTTATTCTATATACAGTTATCAGCCATTTTCACTGAGCTGACTTGTAATACCTAAGTACAAAATGGGGGAGAGGAGGCTTAGCAACTACCAACACTGAAAAAACAAAAAGGCTTTAACTGCAAACCTAATAAGAAGAAAGGTGCTTAAAAGCTAGCAGAAAGATATGATCTTAATCTTCTAAGAAAATAGGAATTAATTTTGTTAGTCTGAATCGTTAATTTGTTAAACCATAACTGGTACATCAAGCTCAGTGCATGGCTTATAATAGTTACTCATTATGTAAAAAAAAAAAAAAAAAAGTACTTTCAAATCCAAATGGTATTGTTTTAAAAATGATTTCTTCTTAGGTGAATGACATGGGTACCAAAGAGTTTGAAACTTTGGTACATTAAGAACTGCTAAAAAAAAAACCCCAAAACAAAAAACAACAAAACCCCAAAACAAAACTAATTGGCAGAGGAGAAGAGAAAACCTAATGCTCAAAAAAACCAAAAAAGAAAAAACCAAAAAAAACCTCCCCCCCAAACCTACCGATCAGTCATGGGGGATAGTACTAGAAACAACACAGGTTGAAATTTAAATGATTTGAAGTCGATCTGAGGAGGAAATTTCTAACCAAGCAGACCAAATAGAAAGTGTGCAATGAGCACTAATGAATTTTTGTCACTTGGAAATTCTATGGAGTTTTTGATTAGAGGTCGAATCTGGTAAACTTAATCTTTAACTGTGCTGTTCTATGATATTACGACTGAAACATAATACGAGTTATTCTAGGTTGGAATCACATGTCTGGGTGCGACATAAATAAGAACTGGCCCAATAAGTGATTAAAAACAGTACTGTTTGCAAAATTATACTTCAACAATGTAGTCAGTTGGATTTGTCTGAAACCATAAAATGGAAGGACTTACAAACTTCCATTGTGTTATTAAAAACAATATAATCCAAGAGATTGGTATTAGTTTTGGATTTGCTATAACGAGGAAAAAGGGAAAAATAGTTTTGGGAAGACCTCTTTTGAATTGTTAACTTGTCCTAAAAAGTTATTTCCACATAATTGGTTAATTATCTCTCAATAAATATTATTTATGAATTTCTTTTTTGAGAAATCCTGATGGAGTTTTTATGCAGTAAAAATTTCAGGGAAGTGTTCCTTTTTTTTTTTTTTTTAAAGATTTTTATTTATTTATTTGACAGAGAGAGATCACAAGTAGGCAGAGAGGCGGGGGGGCTGGGGGGGAGAGAGAAGCAGGCTCCCTGCTGAGCAGAGAGCCCGGTGCAGGGCTCGATCCCAGGACCCTGAAATCATGACGTGAGCCGAAGGCAGAGGCTTTAACCCACTGAGCCCCCCAGGCACCCCCCATTTTTTTTTTTCCAGAGAAAATCCTATTTGCTTTGTATTAATATATCAAGTCTATTTTATGGTTGATTAAGAATAGTTCTATTGTAGATCATTCACCTCATTTATTTTGATGGTCGATTATTTTATTTGCTATTCACATGGGAAATGAATTATTAAAATAGAAAACCAGTAAAGTGTGCATATAGTTTTTTAAGACCCTAGGTAGAAATGGAAGAAAATGGAATTGATGTTTCTTTAGTAGGCAGGCCAGAGGCAAGGGAACCAAATATTATTAATATCTGTTCTAAAGTTTACTGCACTTTGGGTAACTGGCTTAGAAAAATGACTCTCAGGTGCTTGGAATGTGTTATGTCTGGACAGATGCAGCCATGAAGGCACAGGTGGAAAGTTCATGGTACTTATCAATAAGAAAGCAAATTCAGTTCTAGTGGCCCTAGACGTCACATAAAACAAAGTGATGGATTTATTTTTATTACGGATCACTTAATAGTAAATAAATGCTTCCATTTCCCTATAATCCTCTAGGCATATAAATTGAAAAGTCCTAAACCAATGCAATACACCATACATGGAAGCAACCCACCTAATTATAGAGTCCTCTCAAACTGGGGGTCTCCAGTAGATTACTAAGACATTGGCTAAATAAGAACAGCAGAGATGGGAACGGATTTTTGATGGTGATAACAATAGTTTCCTCAGAATTTTGCTCACCTGTATTTTTCCTAGCGACAGTGTCTAATTCCACAGCATATAGTGTATGGCTTCCAACAACAGGACTGCAGTACTTTGTCAACTCCATCTTTAGAAAAGCGCATTTTTTCCCTTCATCATCTATCATGAATCATTTTTTTTTTCCTTAAAAAAAAAAAAAGATTTTACTCACACCTATCTTGTCAGGTGGTGTTTTTGTTGCAAATTAGTTGTTGAACGCCCTAAGTTGCTAAATCTTCAGCTGGAGTAAAACCAAAGGCATAAACAAGGTAAATGACACAATCCTCCTCCTTCCTCCCCCCAAACCCAATCCTGGCTGCTTATATCAGTGAGTCTCCCTGGGACTTTAAAGGGGATGGAGTCATTATTAAATGAATGCAGTACCCAGCCAGCCAGTTTTAAGATGGGAGCTTCAAAAGGGGGGAAAATGAAAGAGAACACAATTGCCTCTTTACTCCCAAAGGCTTTATTTCCCAGTTTCATAGCCCAAATATGTCATTTGGGTTCCTATCAGGATTTCTTGTAAGTGAACTGTATCTCTGTGTTGGTCTGAGGTAGGGATGCCGTGAAGGTTTAGTTCTGGCCCAAAGTATATATTTTGGTAACTAATAGCACAGCAGCTAGCTTTTTGGAAGCTAAAGATGCAAATAATGAGTTGATCCTATAATCTTTTACATTTTCAAAGCCTCTTATGGCAACCCTGGGATTCATTTTAACTAAGGGCTTGACTTGCTCCATGTAAGTCTCTCCCCTTCCTAAAATCCTTTTGTAGAGTTCCCTCCCCTGGCTCCACCCTCAGTTTCTGATGCAGCAGATTTGAAGTAGGACCTGATCCTTTGCATATCTGAGAAGTTCCCTGGTGATGCTGATTCAGGGACTGCACATGGATTACAACTAGCAGAGAATATTCTTCCCGACGTGACCAAGGCGAGCCTGCTGTCAGACCATTGCCTCCTATTCGAAGGTAGCAAATGGGTGTGTTCTCTGCCCAGGTTCTGCCTTTATGGGTCTTTTAGCTCAAGTCCTTGGAGTCTGACCTCTCAGGTCTCCCTCTGGCTCTCCCAGCCCTTAACCACAGTTTGTTGTTAGTGGACAGTGAGTTCCTTGAGGCTCCGAACTTTATTCTGTTGTTTTTTTGTTTCTTTGGTTTCTGCCGTTGAGTTTCATGTTTTCTTGGAAGAATTGTGATCCCTTGTCAGGTTCATACATTTTACTTTGTTTTTATTTGCTATGATGCAGTCATTATGTGCAAGGACTTTGGAACCATGGCCTGGTCTCAGCTTTTTGTTATTTTAGTACCTTTCTGTCTATAACTCTGGGCAAGTTACTCGTCTCTCTGAGCCTGAGGTTTTGCAACTATCAGGATTGTCCTAATACTCCCATTCCTTAAAGTTTTGTTGTGTTAACTCACTTAACACCTGTGAAGGATTTTGAAAAATATCTGGAAAGTACGTCAGCACTATATAAATGGGATCCTGTTAGTACTAGAATGTGATATCCACAAGGGCAGGGACCTAAGCTTAAATATTTGTTGAGTCAATGAATCATAAGTGGTTCAGGAAGTTTGGGGATTGAACTATGTAACTGGGATTGAACTACGAGAGAATTCGTAGTTGAATGATTAACAGCAAGAACTATATCAACACGGTAATGCTCTTGTTGACTATGCAGTGTTTACATTTTTAAAAGAGCCTTTATTTTTAAGAGCCCTTTTATGTTCATAGGAAAATTGAGCAGGAATAATTCCCATTTACTCCTCTCTCAGCACATAGTTTCCCTGTTAGTATCTTGCGTAGTGTGGTAGATTAAAATTGAACCAATATTAATATGTCCTGATACCTAAGGTATGGTTTACAATAGGGTTCATTCTTTGTGTTGTATATTCTATGGGTTTTGACCAATTGGTCATGGATCCAATGTTCCATTATCCTACAAATTTCACCAAACTAAAAATGACCTTTGTTTCACCTATCCATCCCTTCTCAACTCCCTCTATACCTGTGGTAACCACTGATCTTTTTACTATCTCTATAATTTTACCTTTTTCAGAATTTCATACAGAATTATACAGTATATAACCTTTTCAGACTGGCTTCTTTCACTTAGTAATATATACCTAAAGTTTGTTCTTTTGGCTTGACAGATCATTTCTTTTTATCACCGAATAATCTGGGTCTACCATATTTTATCTGTGAACCTGTTGGAACATCATGGTTTCTTCCATTTTTGATATTTGAGTAGAGCTGCTATAAACCTGCATGTGCAGGTTTCATGTGAACATAAGTTTTCAGTTCACTTGGGTCATTACCTAGGAGTATGCTTCCTGGATCATATGGTAACTTTTTAACTTTGCAAGAACTTGCCAAGTGGTTTTCCAAAACGTACCATTTTGCATTCCCACCAGCAACGAATGGGCATTCCTGTTGCTCTCTATCCTCTCTAGCATTTGGTAGTATGTGTTTTGGATTTTAGCGGTTTTAATAGGTGTGTTTCCATTAAAAAAAAAACCCTTCCCATAACATTTCCTCTTGATTCGTTATCGGTCCTGTGCCTGTCTGGTGGGAAATTGACGCTGACGCCCTGGAGTGTCCAATGCTGAGATTCGTTTGTATTTCTAGCTGGAAGCTGAATTTAAGAGAAATTTGCCAATCTAACCGCATAAAGGGAACTATAGCATCACTGACATGAAAGGTACACGAGGAACTCCCTAATTAATCTTGGGAATAGGGAAGCACAGGCAAAGAACTGATCTTTGACCTAATCTCTTTTAGACCGTGTGGGGTTTCATCATCCTGATCCTCCTGGCACAGCACGGGAAAAGAGAACTGGAAGCCGGGAGCGTGGGGTTAATGTATCTGATTTCCCACTACTTAATCTGGTGACCTCCAGCAAGTCACTTAACCTCCAGACCCCAGAGGGAGTTGTACTGTATGATTTATAAGATCCTTTCAGTTCCAAAATTCTGATTCTGGAATCCATCTTGCCATTGCTCTGTCAGCACAGAACAAGGGAAGGAGCGCCCACGTAGCCCACACTTTGAGGCGGACAGGATTTCATCAAGAGAAAACCCTCTTGAGTCACTTGTCAGTCTTTGAAGCAGCAGAGACCTGTGTGACAGGGTGGCCTGCAGAGAAGTTCTTTGGGGGGAGATACTGAGAATTTCAAACAGGGGGGTCCTGTGTTTTGATGACTGACGCACGGGGATCGTAGAGAGGAGAGCATCTTTGACGGGAGGAGGGCATTCGTGATTAGCGGCGGGGATGGCGGAGACGGAAAAGCACCCGTCGGAGGGCTCTGGTATACGGCGATGTGCTGTCATACTGAGATTTCTTTATTTTTTTCGTTTGTGGACGAGGTGAGAGGGCTTGTACGGACAAGCAAATTAAACGGAAGGAGGTGAACAGGGACCCCGGGAAGAGCTGAGGAACGAGAGAAAAGCCATTGTCAGGCAGCCTGATTATGCATCACTGTGCCTGTGGCTAAGTGCATTTTTTAGGGGCCAATGAAATCACCCCTCTCCCTTTGAGACTGAACGGCTGGCATATTTCTGGGAACAAAAGGGGACATTTAACTTTAAGAAAATGAAAGGGATCTCTCAAATTTTTCTGTCATGCTTTTATCTTTATCTCCGGTTAGATTTCCCACAGAGCTAATTGGTCATTCCGAAAAGGCGCTGGGGGGCAGGCAGCCATATAGTTCTGTGAAGCCCAGATGATTTTACCAGCTCTCCTGGGTCAGAGTTGTCCTTAATGATAATTGTGGGCTTTAATAACCGTCCTTTATGGCAGTGGAGGAGCGGGATGCCTGCTCATCCGTTAGGCTATTTTAATCTTTCTGAAATGACCCCCCTGAGCCTGTCTCAGTTTCTTCAGCACGTTGTCGTCTCTGCTTGTGCTGGTCACTGAACAGGTGGGAATGCAGCCGCAGCATGATCGGCGGTCGTCCCACTGACATCAAAGCCCGGAGGCAGTCTGCCCGTGCTCCCTGTGTTAGGATGTCCTGCTCTTCTAGGTGTCCATCGGAGGGGGGGGGCGGTCTCAATCCAACAGGAAACTCACCCCCAAATGATTAACAGCGGAAACACAATAGAAATTTCTGGTTTATTTAAAATATCGGGAGGACTGACCCGCTCTGCAGGGCGGCCCTCTTCACACAGACGTCCTGGCACTGCTGTGTAGGGTCTCTGCCGTCTTCAACAAGTGGCTTCCAAGGTCGCCCTGGGAGTTGTCTATTCTGGCCAGAGTGGAAGAGAAGCAGAGAGCACTAGTGCGTGGGGCATTTTTTTTTTTTTTTTTAAGGCCAGACCGGAAAGTGGCTTATCCCACTTCTGTTCGCATTTCATTCACAGCCCATTCATAGAGCCCTGCCTAGTGGCAGAATCTGGTCTCTGGCTGAGAAGCTACTTCTCTGTGCAGTTCTGGTCCCTGAAAGATGGAGCGCATCCTTTCTCCGGATATGCGCTGACCATCAGGGTGTTGTATGAACTGAGGTCATTATGGGCGTGGTGTCCTGTGGATGGGGCATTCTAGAAGAGCTTTGTTCCGGAAAGATGAAGGTGGAAATAGGAAATACAGCAGAGCAAGAGTTTCCTTACATGGCATTGGGGAAGATGCATGAGGGGTGATAGTGGCTAATGGTGTGCGATGCAGGGAGCCCCGCTCCGGCCTCCCCCTCCCCTGGTTCTTCACACGCAAGACTGCATTTATCGGTGGAATTCTGATGCTTCTCCCCGTGGGATCAGGGACACATAAGGAAACTACTCTCAGCTGTTTTTGTCGGGGGCTTGTCCTCGGCGCCGTTGGCTGGTCGCATGGTAGACAGAAAGGAATGGCCTACTGTGGTCAAAACTAGTTCAAAGGTGTTTCCCGTATAGAACGTTCTTAGGTTCTTTTTTCGTTTTTTGTTTGTTTTGGTCAGATTTTGATTTATAAATTTGTACCAACTCTAACCATTTTTAGAGCACACATTTTCCCAAAAGTGTCTTGCTTTTTACCTGCAAGACACTGATGGTCGTACTTGGCTGATGGAAACCTCTGGTGTGGCAGTAGCGTTTGCATCCCACCCTCAAGTGACATCGTTCATTCCTCCAGAATGAAGCCTGTCTCCCTTTCTCCTTCAAACCTCTTGTAGCCTCCGCAACCTGGAGGAAAGCATTTTTAAAACCGAACAGCAAGGTGTTAGAGAGTACTACTTAGTGTTACCTGTTATGAATTGTTAAAGATGAGCCCAAATGATCCTCTCTCTTATATGGTATTGGGGAAGAATTCCTTGGAATCACATGATTATCTCTGGGCCCTCTTCCTGGTTGTGGCCTCCTTGGTGTTTCTAATTAGTCACATCTTCGTTGGCCTCTTTAGGTGTGTGCAGCAGCCCTGGGTTGATGGGGAGGGTTGGAGCATGAGGTCAATCTCATTAAAAAGCGCTTATGTCCTTGTCATGAGACCCAGTTCCTGTGTCTGGGTCTTGGGCTGCATGTGTCGGTAAGAATACAAGGCATTTGTGGGTTTGGTTTTCCTGTTTTCTGAAACCTGTGAGCAGATATTGTCTGTCCTTTCCAATTTTCCCAGAGGGAAACTTCAATTTCTTTTGCTTTGTTTCCAAGAGGCAATGCTATCCTGTTACTTTTCTAACCGGTTTTCCTTTTGAGTACATATTCCCTCTGCCCTTCCTCCATGCACCTGCCTCATGCTCTCTATGCTCAAAACACTGTTTTGTTATGTATAATAAATTTTGACCTATCACAAGTGTATTACCTTGGGAATTTCAAAAATTTCAGTAACTAATTAGTGATTTTGTAACCTGGATAATTTTGGTTACTGGTCAGATTTCACCTAAAATGACTACTTTTCTGAGAGTACCAAGGATTCTGATTAGAGCTACTTTGTGGAATGGGTTTTGCCGGCATAGAAAATTCAGCTGTGGTTCTAATGATGATAAAATGTCACCTTTTACCAAAATAGAAATTTAACTGATGCTGTAGGTTGCTCTGCAGTGATTTATGTGAATTTGTGTGTATAAGGCATGAATTCTAAGATGATTGCCTTATTTGTACACACTAATAGACGTGTCAATATAGACCTTGGGTCTTGGAGTCAGAAAGACTTCTCAATTGTTGGTTGTATGAATTTGGGAAAGTTTCTTTAACCTCTCTGTTCTTTGCTAATCTAGAATTTGAAGGAACTATAGTTCCTCAGAGTTATCAGGAATAAATGAGCTAATCCATAAAAACGCTTGCAACAATTTCTGGTACATAACATGCATATTTAAAATATTTGCTGTTTTAAAGCTCCATTCTATAAAAAATTTCAAAATTTGGCACCAATATATTTTAGGAAATTCTCTACTGTCTAGTATTCCATTAGGGAAGATTTGAACTCTGGGGATGGAGTGGTCACTAAAGCTTACAAAATAAAATGATGGACTCTGGAGGACAAAACAAAACAAAAATTATAGAAATTCTTGAGGTTCTCCCTAGATCCTGAACTGTTAGTGTTGGAATTGGAATATCCTAGTGGTAAAATACATGATTTAAAAAATTGGAGAAGAAGCTACAGCTGCAGAAAGATAAAGGCTCAGGAGTAGAATATGTGGGAAATGAGACCCACAAACAAGGTGAGAACAAAAGCATTGCACAGAAACAAAAGGGAGGGCCGAGGATTACAGAAATAGTCTCAAGTCAGAGTATTTATGGAGCACATTGTGTTTTTTAAAAAAAGTTATATTTTTATCGTTTTATTTGGGAAAAGTGCTTCTTACAAAATGGCAGCTGCACAATACAGAGACCTCTGCAACAATTACTTGTTTTTTTCTTAGAGTGAAAGAATGGGTGGGATCCAGGGAATCAAGACAGTAGACGGACAAATGAGCAACTCCAAGTTATTTCAGGAACTAAAGCGACAAAATTCAAAGCTAAAATTTCCAGTCAAATTCTTCCAACAGCTTACTTAACATTAGCTCGTCTCATGGATTACCACCCCCACCCCCTTCAGTTGAAAAGCATGACTTACTCCTGCCAACCAATGACCCCACTCAAGAAACCCCTTAGAATGTAAGTTTTGAATCACATCTATTTTTTTGAGCATATTGTGTTTTGCATTATGCTGATCTCTGAGGTAAATACAGAACTATAAGCTGTATTTATTTCATTGTATTTTATTTTAGAGATTTTGAGAGACGGACACAGAGCGCGAGTGTGGTGGGAGGTAGAGGGAGAAGCAGATTCCTTAGTGAGCAAGGAGCCCCATGCAGGGCTCAATCCCAGGACTCCAGGATCATGACCTGAGCTGAGGGCAAATGTTTAACTGACTGAGCCACCGCGTGCCACTACAAGCCATATTTCTTAAGAGAATTTTCTCAGCTAGATTTTATGTAATGCACAAAATCATGACACCGTGATCTCCATTTGGGGGACTGTTCTTCATTACCTATTGCTTATAAAAATAATTGTAAAATAAACTGCTCTACTAAGGTCATTAATAAGTTTCTAATTATTAGATATATAAGAGGACTTTTATTTAAACCCTCTGCTGCTACTGACACAGTTCACTGCTTCTATCTTCAAATTTTGGCCCCTGGATCACCTCCCCCTTTTTTTTTTTTTGCTGGCACTTCTCTTAGCTTTTAGAATGTTCTTTTTCTAACTTCACTTCTAATTCTCTAGCCAACACTCCAGTAGATGTTGCCTGAATCTACTGTAGGATCAAACATTCGATTCCGCTGGGGACTGGGTTTCTCCCTCTCACGTGAGCAATCCTGACAAATGCCACACTGTCCAGGCCATTACCTGTAGACCGCGTCACTGCCGGCAGATCACTGAGTAGATCGTCTTTATTTTACTTTGTAAATTTTCCTCGACCTTATTTACCTCACAGCCGGTACCAGTTGGGATCCGTTCAGAAGTAGAAACACGAGGATACCTATATATTTTTTTCTCACTCGGCCTCTCATCTTCTCTGTTGTGTCGGTTAGGTTCAGATCCCCGTGACAGATCCTTAACTGTGGGAGCCGGCTGGCATTCGCTCTGTGGCTGTAGTCTTCACTTCTGATGTTGGAGATGGGTGGTCACCGCTTGCTCCCTCAACTGTCCCACTCCTGCTCGGTCTCCTTGCTTCTGCGTGTGCCCCAATACCATCTCTTTGCACAGAGCCTCTGCTGATCCCTTTATGATGTAAGTCAGGCCATTTCATTTCTCTGCTTAAATCCTCAATGCCTCTCATTTTACTTGAGTTAAAAACCCAAGTCCAGGACGCCTGGGTGGCTCAGTTGGTTAAGCATCTGCCTTCGGCTGAGGTCATGATCCTGGAGTCCCGGGATCGAGTCCCGCATCAGGTTCCCTGCTCAGTGGAGAGCCTGCTTCTCCCTCTGACCTCTCCCCTCTCATGCTGTCTCTCTGTCTCTCAAATAAGAAACAGAAAAATCTTAAAAAAAAAAAAAACCTCCAAGTCCATCCAAATGATCCACAAGACTCCACGTGGTTTTCTTTTTTCCTTTTTTTTTCCACGTTGTTTTCTTAATCACTGTGTTGGATTGCCGTATATATTGTATCAGCTGGGAGGAGTTCTGTGGAGAAAATTGAAATCTGGTAGTGAAAATGGGGAGTCTGTCGGGTACTTGTGGTTGCCCTGTTGGATAAAATGGCTTTCTAGAGAATGGTCGTCCTGCAGAGATGGTGATAGAGTGCTGGAGAGTTCCATGGGGCTGCCTCTATCCTTTATTTCTTAGATTTAACATTTTAAAATATTTCATGATCGTTTCCTTTTCAAAACCTAACCGATGTTGGGACCGATTTTCTTTTGCTACCTGCGGAGAAGTACATTTTTGTGACCTGTAATATTCTATGTTTTCTAAATGACTTAAAATTATTTGTAACTGTTAAGTTATATTTGAAATCATGTTTGGCTAGTATCCATCCATTCTTGTCCGATAGGATGAACTGCATACCATTTATTTTAAAAAGCTTTAGGAATAAATGTGGTTTTAAAAATATAGGGATGAATTGTAGTCCCATAACTGCTGATCTCCAGGATTATTCATAAACGTTTTTTTCTTTAAACACACATACTAATACCTGAATAATTGGTCACAATTATCTTTCCTCTCTCCATATGTCTGTTTATAATGAGGTCTTCAAAGGGAAATAACCATGTGCATAAATGTTTATTGTCATTGTTTGTTATAGTTCTGTAAGCATTTGCTTAAATCTCTATTCTACATCTCTCTAGCTTCTTTAAGATGCTTATTAATGTTTAGGTAAAACTTCAAAAACAAAGATTAAAAACAAAATTAGGAGTAAGAAACACCAGTATATTGTGCCTACTTTAAGAACTCATAATTTGGGGAAAAAACACTAAAATTTATCAAGATTTTTTTTTAAAAAATTTTATTTATTTATTTGACAGAGGGAGAGATCACAACTAGGCAGAGAGGCAGGCAGAGAGAGAGGGGGAAGCAGGCTCCCCGCTGAGCAGAGAGCCTGATGCATCCCAGGACCCTGAGATCATGACCTGAGCCGAAGGCAGAGGCTTTCACCCACTGAGCCACCCACATGCCCCGAAATCTCATTTTTCTAGTTGAGATAATATAAACAGCATAACTTTAAGATGTGCAACTTGATTTGATACCCATGTATTGTGAAATGATTACCATTCTAGTGTTAAGTAACACCTGTATCCCAACACGTAATTATCATGGGGGGAGTGTGGTAAGAACACTTACGTTCTATTCTCTTAGCACCTTTCAAGTATACAGTACTGTCATGGGCTGTAATCATCGTGCTGCCACGAGATCCCCAGGACGTGCTCATCTGTTCCCTGGAAGCTCGTACCCTTTGTCTAACATCTCCCCACTTCCTCCAGCCCCTGAGAACCACCATTCTAATATTTTTACAAGCTTGGCCTTTTTAGAGTCCGCATATAAATAATAGATAGTGTTTGTTTTCCTGTTTGACTTCCCTTAGCATAATGCCCTCAAGGTCAGTACATGTTGTCTCAAATGCAAGATTTTTCTCATGGTTGAATAATATTCCATTGTGTTTATATACCACATCTTTATCCCTTCCTCCATTGCCTGGTACTTAGATGGTTTCCATATCTTGGTCCTAGAGAATAACGCTGCATATACGGATGGTGCCTGCATTGCTCTTCACCAGGTGAGCTTGTGTCCTTCATGTATGTACCCAGAGGCGGAATTGCTGGATCATATGGTAGTTCTGTTTTTAACTTTTTGAGGAATCTCCATACTGTTTTCCCAGTGGCTGTATGAATTCATTGCCATCGAGAGAGAAC
Source organism: Potos flavus (assembly GCA_028534135.1). NCBI lineage: Eukaryota > Metazoa > Chordata > Mammalia > Carnivora > Procyonidae > Potos > Potos flavus. Next base: position 5,950,791 of record CM052889.1, on the reverse strand, counting down.
AAGGTTCCCTTTTCTCCACATCATTGCCAATTCTTCTTTCTTATCTTATGATTGACACAGCTATTCTAACATGCGCAAGGTGCTATGTCATTCAATCGCATTTCCCTGATTAGTGATCTTGAGCTTCTTTTATTTTATCTGTTGGCCTTTTTTCTGTTACCTTTTGGAATGTTTATTCAGTTCCTTTGCTCATTCTTATTTTTGCAACTGAGCTGAATGGGTTCTTCATGTATTTTGGATACTAAGCTCTTAGACAAATGATTTGCAAATTTTTCTCCCATTCTATAGATTGGCTTTTTGGTTTTGTCCCGAAGCTTTGTAGTTTGTAGTCTCACTTGCTAATTTTTCCTTTTGTTGCTTGTGCTTTTGTGGTTATATCCAAAAATTATTCCCAAGACCAATGTCAAGGAGTTCTCCCCTAGGTTTTTTTCTAGGAGTTTTATGGTTTCAGGTCTTATGTTTAAATCTTTGATCCATTCTGAGTTAATTTTTGTGAGTTAGTATAAGACAGGGGTTCAATTATATTTTTCTGCATGTGGTTCTCCAGTTTTCCGAAAACCATTTATTGAAGAGATTATTCCTTATCCCATTGAGTATTCGTGGCTCCCTTGTCAAATGCTCTTTGATCATATATCAGGGGTTAATTTCTGAGCTCAGTTCTGTTCCATTGGTCTGTGTCTGTTTTTATGCCACTACCATACTCTTTTGATTAGATACAGCTTTCTAATATATCTTGAAATCAGAAAGTGTGGTGTCTCCAGCTTTGTTACCTTTTAAGGTTGCTTTGTTTATTTGGAGTCTTTTGTGGTTCTATACAAGTATCAGGATTTTTTTTTTTTTAATGTATTTGTGAAAAATGCTATTGGAATTTTGATAAGGATTACACTAAATCTAGAGAGGGCTTTGGGGGTAATAAGGACATTTTAACAATTTTATTTCTGAAAATGGAAAATCTTTTTGTGTCCTCTTCAGTTTCTTTCACTAAAGTCTTGGACTTTTCAGTGTACAGATCTTTAATCTCCTTGTTTAAATTTATTCTAGGAATTTAATTTTTTTGATGCTATTGTGAATGGGATTATTTTACCATTTTAAAGTATTTTGTCATTTCTGTATAGAAATCAATTATGTATGTTGGCTTTATAGCCTGCAACTTTACTGAATTTGACTAGTTCTAACAGGTTTTTTTTTTCCGTGTGTGTGTGTGTGTGTGTGTGTGTGTGTGTAGTTTTTAGGGTTTTCTATATGTATGATCATATCTGCAAAAAAAGACAATTTTATTTCTGTTTTGGAGGCCTTTTATTTATCTTGCCTGATAGTTCTGGCTAGGACTTCTGGTACTAATGTTGACTAAGAGTAGTGAGTGTGGGCATCTTTGTTTCTGATCTTGGAGGAAAAGCTTTTAGCTTTTTATGATTGATGGTAGCTATTGGCTTGTCTTAGCCTTTGTGTTGAGGTATGTTACTTCTGTATCTGACTTGAGAGTTTTTAATCATAACTGGCCGTTGAATTTTGTCAGAATCATTTTCTGCATCTATGTAGTTGATAGATTTTTATGTTAACGTAGCGTATCACATTTACTGATTTTTGTGTATGTGTTTTGAACCATTTTTGCATTTCAGATCTTATTTGATTGTGGTGTATGATTCTTTTAATGGACTGGCTGAATTTGGTTTGCTAATACCCTGTTGAGAATTTTAGCATCTATATTCATCAGGGATATTGGTCTGTACTTTTCTTGAAGTGTACTTAGCTGGCTTTAGTGTCAGGGTGATGCTAGCCTCATAAGATGAGTATGGGTGTGTTCCCATTTTACATTTTGGTAGTTTGAGAAGGACTGGTGTTAATCCTTGAAATGCTTGGTAAAATTGAATAGTGAAGCGATCTCGTTCTAGACTTTGCCTAGTTGCGAGGTTTTTGATTACTGATTAAATCTTTCATTGTTGGACAGTACAGATTTCCTATTCTGTACTTAGTCTTGGTAGCCTATATGTTACTAAGGATTCTTGGATGAATTTCTTTGTGGTCTTTTTTTTCATGTTTACCAATCAGGAAACATTTAATTTTTTTTTTTTACATTTAATTTTTAACATTGTGTATATTTACTATATTTAAACTATCTGCTCTATCAGGGTCACCTTATTTGCCTTTAACTGGCCACTTCAACAGATAATGCTGTAGAGTTCTCATGCATGTATGTCTCCATTTGGATGTAAGCACAATTTTTGTCATGCAAATCTAGAAATGGAGTTACTAGGTCATAATTCATAAAACTTGATTAAGTGATGCAAGACAGTTTTCCAGATGGCTACACTAGTTACTTCCTAGCGAGCATGCGTGAGGGTTCCCAGTGCCCATATGCATACACACCTACGGTTTGTAGTACGCAGTTCTCCCAATTTTTATCACGCTTGTAGGTCATCTGTCATGCTGTGCTCAGGCAAGTTGTCATTTAAATTGTATGAGAAAATAGAAATAATGCATTGAATCTGAGATTTTACCTCTTACTTATCAACTTTGTCCCAAAATAAAAAGTCCTAAGAATGCAACCAAGCCTAAAAGGAATGAGATAGAGGATATCATGAGTTATAAGGAAGAGTACTTGGGGGGCACCTGGGCGGCTCAGTAGATTAAGCATCTGCCTTTGGCTCAGGTTGTGATGCCAGGGTCCTGGGATGGAGCCTTGTGTGGGGCTCCCTGCTAGCGGGGAGTGTGCTTCTCCCTCGCCCTCTGCCCCTCCCCCTGCTCATATGCTTGCACACATTGTCTCTCTCTCGCTTTCTCTCAAATAATAAAATCTTTTCTTTTTAAGTACTTGGAAAAGAAAATGGTGCACCTAGATTTAAAATCATTATGAAAAACAAGGAATTGCTTGATACTGTGTGACTTTGAAGTCTACAGGGTTTTTAAGACAGCCAAAGCATAATAGAAAAAATCTGGCATAAAAATTAGATTTCAGTAAGATATCTGTGGTGCTAACTAAAAGCATGTTTCTTTTTGATTAGTTGATGGTTACGGATACTGAATTTCCCAACATTAATAGAAAAAGAAAAGTCAAAGTTTTAATAAAGAACATTGGAAAATAGAAATCCGATACTTAAATACTGGAAAAATCCAGGAAAAAGAATAGAAACGTAACATTCAGTAAATGTAAAAATCGAAATTTTCAGCTGTCAAAAATGCCGTTTTTTAAATCCCTCATTAAAGATGCTCAGGTTTTGTAAAAATGAAGAAAAATTTCTATACGTGCTATTGAAATATCTCAACATCAAAACAACTGATCAGAGCCATGAACAAAGGACTCTGCCATTTTTTGGACCTGGGGGATAGAAAAAGGTTGGAGGAGGGGCAGAGTAGGCAAGGAAAAAGGCTGAGGATAGAGTCCTGGTGGAGAACGGTGTCTTCAAGTCCTTACTTGTAAGGGGGTCTAAGCAGAGGCGTTGGAGAAAGATCTTGGTCAAGGGCAACTGTGAATGGAGGGGCCTAAGGCCTAGCATGGAGGGGGGCGGGTGTTGGTATGAACATGGCTGACTGGGAGGGTTGGGGGCTGGATCCTGGACTGAAACTCCCTCCAGAGACTGCAGTGCATTTCTGCACCATGTCTACCATGAGGAGGGCAGGTAGAGCCTTCATAATTCCCTGGGATTGGCCTAGAGGATCACCCATAGGATTTTGGTCTAGAGCCAGACTCCTCAGACCTATTGTCAAATTACAAACAAACAAAAACAGACACCTCTAAGAGCCAAAAGTAACAATTATAAGCTGGGGAACAAATTTTATTACCTTGAAACAATTTGCCAAAATATCATAAGACCTGGGATTTTAAATTTTAGAATACTTCTCAAATAGGAAAAGGATGATCATCATAGGAGAGGTATTGTACTGACATAATGAGCAGATGACGGGGTTTTTCTCTCTAAAAAATCTGACCATTAGAAAATCTCGAATAATTTGGAAAAGTGGTTGCAAATAAGGACAACTAGCAAATATACAAATAATAAATAGCAATAAGTTAATAAAAATAATGAGAGGAAAAAAAAAGCCCAGAGTCTTAACATAGAACCAAGGGCTATTATACCTGAGAATGAATTTAAAGTTAACAAGCACAAAAATGGTCAAAAGCATCAATAAGCTCTTTATGAAGAAACCTATAGAATTTCACCAAGAAAGTTTCAATAGAAAGAATCAATATCTGACATCCTCAGATACCACAAAGGATGTCAGATACCACAAAGCTAATCTAGAAATGGAGTACAATCAATGAATTTCCCACTGAATGTTTTGAAAATGAGCCTGTTGAATTTAAGTGTCTCTGCAAGTATATGTGGTGAAATAAAGCCAAAGGAATTTTTTTTTAAGATTTTATTTATTTATTTGGCAGAGAGATCACAAGTAGGCAGAGAGGCAGGCAAAGCGAGAGGGGGAAGCAGGGTCCCCGCTGAGCAGAGAGCCCGACTCGGGGCTCGATCCCAGGATCCTGAGATCATGACCTGAGCCGAAGGCAGAGGCTTTAACCCACTGAGCCACCCAGGTGCCCCTATAAAAATATTATTTAACAAAGATAAAAGCCCTTGAGAAACAGCTCAGAGCTGAGTCTCTCTGGGCATCATTCTTGGCTGGGGGATTCCATCCCAGTGTGGCCCGCATCCAGTGGCTGGTCTGTGCGGGAGAACGAATGCCCCGTTCGCCTCCGCTGGGAAAAACTTGGAGGGACCCTTGCAGCTCCAGGTTCCTGGTGCAATTAGGTGAGGTCTTGTTGTCCCTGCTTCGCTGTTTCTTCTTCCTCTGCCCAATGGTGCCCTAACTGCCGTTTTGGTGTTACTTCGGAGAACACACCCGATGTTAGTTTCTAAAGGTTGCCAGAAAGACACACCACACAACGGGGGGCCTTAAAACAGTCATTTCTTCTCTCAATCCCAGAGGCTAGAAATCCAAAACTCAAGTTGTCAGTAGGGCCAAGCACTTTGAAGGCTCCAGGGGAGAATCCGTTCCATGCCTTCCCTCTAGGTTCTGGTATTGCTAGCAACCCTTGATATTGCTTGGTTTGCGAGTGTCTCTTCACGGTGTCTGTGTCGGTTGTCACATGGCATCCCTGTGGGGCTTTGCAGCTTCTTTCTCTCTGTCAGTCTCTGTGGCCCTTCTTCCTTACACGGGGACCCTCTTACTGGATTAGGGCCCTACCTAATGACCTTAACTTGCTTATGTCTTCAAAGACCCTATTTGCAGATAAAGTCACATTCCCAGATGGAGGAGGTTAGGACTTCAACATATATTTTGGGGGAGGGGGGCACTGTTCAACCCACAGTGCTTCCCAGTGAGTCTCATACGTGTAAATCCGGCCTATGAGTTGTTGCCTTTCGTCTGTGCTACACAGATGAAGGATTAGACTGTTCCTTCTTTCCTGATAATTTTCTGTAATTTCCTAAGGGGAAGATAAGATGTTAAGAGAAGTATAAATTTAAACCTATAACAATGTCCTCATTTTTTGAGTCCATTTAAAAATTCCTTCTCATTTAGACTGTGGAATGTGGTGATTTGGAGAGAGAGCACATAGATGCCCAGATAAAATGGTCACTAACTCAATATACTATTTTAAGAACTTGCTCTTTGACTTTCCAACCTTTCAAAATATTTAGGCAATTAATTTGTGGGTATACTTTTTACTCCGCTTCTGATAGTCTCGCGTTTGGAGAGCTGCTGAAAGAATTACACAAATGAGCTACGGTCTTACTAACTGCCAGCTGTAATTCTGAGCCAGACGGAGTATCATAAATGCATTATTATCTCTTGTGGTTTTCTTGCCAGGTTGCTTAATGCCTGCCCGTATGCCCTCACAGAGAGAATTGCAGCATGGCGCTGGGACTTAAGATGGCTTTCTCAGGTGTTTGGCCGGCTACGGTCGCCATGTAAATAGCTTGATAACTTGACTGCCCAAGGTGCTTGCATAGTCTGGATGGATGTCTGTTTTCTGAGGTTTCCCTAAAACTGAAGAAATAAGAGACGAGCAGGGCTGTGTAAAAGGAAAAGGGGAATCTGCAAAATCATTTCCTTGAGCGTTCGCACTAGTGTTTGACAATTTAAAGTCTCTGCTTTGGCCATGCTCGTTCATGCCCTCCCTACCTGCCACCACACCCTTCTAGCTGTGATTCTCTGAGAGGGGCTTATGGGTTACGACACCTAAGATGCAGGACGTGGTTTTAAAATCTCACTGGAGGGGCGCCTGGGTGGCTCAGTGGGTTAGGCCTCTGCCTTTGGCTCAGGTCGTGATCTCGGGGTCCCGGGATCGAGCCCCACATCGGGCTCTCTGCTCAGCGGGGGGCCTGCTTACCCCCCCCCCCCCGCCTGCTTCTGCCTGCTTGTGATGTCTCTCTGTCAAATAAATAAATAAAATCTTAAAAAAAAAAAAAAAATCTCACTGGAAAACCTCACAAAGCCCGCACCAAAATGACGTGAAGTCTGAAGAGAGGGGAGCATGTATCCTGTGATGTTCATCACTCTTTTGCAAGGAGAGGTCGGTTGAACTTTTTTCATGAAACTTTTTTTTTCTTTCTTCCTGAGACTGTTAGAAGTGTTTGCAGTAGATCGTCCTCCCTCCCTGTTCAGCACCTGGTTTCCTATCCTGGCCAGGGCACCCTGGGAGAGCTGCTGGAGTCAGCAACAAGAAAGCCCCGTTGCTCGGGCACACAAATCTGGCAGTGGTTGCCCTATGGCCGGCTTACCTGAACGCAACATATTTATCAGCTGTTCTAGTGAACTTAGTTTCTTAGCCGTCAGTGCCTACGATAACTTGGTAGCCAATTCAGCATTTTCTTAGTATCAAATCTAAAAAGAAAACCTTTAAGCAGACTCTTAATATTTCATCACCTGTTGATAGACTCTGTCCAAATCTTTCTTTGTTTTCCATAGCTTTCGATAACGAAGCCTTTAACAGACCCCCAGTCCAGGCTGGAGTATGCCCTCCTGGGGCTGAGAGTCTAGTAGAAGAGACCGGCGTCAAACAGAAAGGGGACCATAAGTTGTTTCACTGCAGTTGGGGTAAGCCCATGTTACTGGTGGGCTGTTGCAAAATATTGAGAGGATGGTGGTAGATGGGATCACAGTGATGGCTTTGGCTCTGCGAGAAGTGGAAAGATGGGAGAAAAAGAGAAATTCTGGTTGATAGCACTGGGAGAAAGGAGCTAGGTAAAGGTGAAAAGTAGTTCGAGGAGTGGCTGGCGGGTCTCTTCATGGGCAGCCTGGGGCTCTGGTGTGCCATTTACTGGGAGAGGGAGTGTGGAACTGAGGGCAGCGTGCTGTGCTGTGTGATTCTGTGCTGTAGATGAGAAGTCCTGAGCCTGGCTCAAGTCCGTCACCTGAGGACATGACGTCACGGCATAGGTGTGTGGCTTTAGAATAGTAATCCTAAAACCGGGGGAGGCTGCATCAGTGACCATAGCAACCAGACACCTTCTCATGGCGTGTTTACACCTTTTTTTTTTTTTTTTTTTTTAAGATTCTGAGCACAAGCGCACACAACTGGGGGGAGGGATGACCAGACCCTCCGCTGAGCAGGGAGCACGACGTGGGGTAAAATCCCAGAACCTGAGATCATGACCTGAGCCGATGGCAGATGCTTACTGACTGAGCCGCACACCCTGTGTGCACTTCCTAATTGATACTCCTTAGAAGTTTTCCCCACTCCTGTCTACCAGCCTCGCTTGAGAACAGTAAGGGCAATCTCCCATGGAGAGGGAGAAAAGCCTCTCATGGAAGCATTGTGACTTTAGTTCTTCTCTCTACTTCTATATAATTTTCTTTTTTTTTTCTATATACTTTTCTATCAAATATAACACATTCCATAGACGTGGAACATAATTTTTCTCATGGGACAGTTGCCTGTGACATTCAAGAAAGGTTAATTGCGCGTTGATTTGGACTTAGAAGGCTTATTTGTGCTCCAGTAGCAATCCTCTGAAGACTCAGGAATAACTTAAATACATAGTAACTAATATGTTGCTACATGTTCTACAGGCTTTTACAAATAGCAATTGTCAAAACAACCCAGAGACAGTGCTATCATCTCTATTTTATGGTTGGGGAATTTGAGGCACAGAGAAACTAAATGAATTTTTTTTTTTTTAAGATTTTATTTCTTTGACAGAGAGAGAGAGAGAGATGGAAATCACAAGCAGGGGCCGTGGCAGAGGGAGAGGGAGAAGCGGGCTCCCGGCTGAGCAGGGAGCCCAATGCAGGGCTCAATGCCAGGACTCTGGGATCATGACCCGAGTCGAAGACAGCTGCTCAGCCAACTGAGCCACCCAAGTGCCCCTGGATGACTTTTTAAAAAAATTGTTTTAAAAGGTGCATAGGAAGTGATAGAGCTGGGATTATGAACACAGGCTACCTGTAAAGTCCAAGCTCTTAATGATAGGGCTATGCTGGGAAAGGAAACTGTCAAGACTAAACCAAGTGGGGAAAAAAAAAAAAAAAAAAGTCTAAACCAAGTGAAGTTCTAGGAAGACGACCCCCCCCCCCCCCCCGCCATGCCCTGAGGCATTCCAACCTATGCCGCACAGTAGCAGTGATAAACCAGGGGCGCCGTCTTTGTCCTCCTTGCTTGGTTCAGAACATCCTACTTCTCCAAGTGACCTAAGAAAGTTCTCTCTCTATCCAGTTCGTTAGAGTTTAGAAACCGCTGGGCCAGAATCTTTGAGCTGGCTGCTATCTGGGCAGATTCTGTGCTCTGACTCTTCCCTTCCAGTCAAGCTCCTTGAAAAGAAAAAAAAAAAGAAAAAAAAAAAAAGGTTATACCTGGGGAGAAGAAACCCACCCAAATGAGAACAAGCACAAGCTATTTTAGAATTTCCTAAAGCAAGGGAGTCCATCATCATCACTTGTGTTTGGCAGAGACTCAAAGGTAGGCAGGGGAACAGGGAAGCTCTCTACTGAAAAATCAGGAGGGAAGGTTCCAGGGGTGTGCTGATTGGAGGCTGTTGGCATGGGGAGGGAGTATGTGGGCGAAGTAGGAGCCGGTGGCTCACGTGACTGGTTAGGGGAGAATATTCGCCTTTCTCGGCTTGGTTCTAAAGTGGAAGTGAGGGCAAAAATTAGGGGAGCCGGCAGTTCCTGATCAAGTCTTGGCGGTCTGGGGACCTGTTGCTGGCGAGGGCGTGGTCTGCCTCCCAGACTGGTTGCTGTTAGGTTGTGGGTCAGAGTCCTACTTTCACTGACGGTGTGGCCCATGTCTGACTGTACTGAGTCTCCTACCTTCTGTTCTCACGTTCGGAAAACTTTCCTTCGATGGTAGCACAGAAAAAAAAGGGTTTATTTCTGATCCTTTTTCACGTTCTCACATGGGGGGATAGGGTTACTCTGTCTGCCTATTTATTTGATCTGGCCAGTCACCAAATGGCTCCTCATGATTCAGATCCCCCCCTTTTTTTTTTTTTTTTAGATTTTATTTATTTGACAGAGACACAGCGAGAGAGGTAACATAAGCAGGGAGAGTGGGAGAGAAGCAGGCTCCCTGCTGAGCCTGATGCAGGGCTCGATCCCAGAACCCTGGGATCATGACCTGAGCCGAAGGCAGGCGCTTAACAATTGAGCCACCCAGGTGCCACGAGAACCCTGTTTTCTTTATCCTCTCCAATCCTCTATCGAATTCTCTATTCTAGCTAGAATGAACCACAGAAAGTTTTAGCTGACTTGGAACATCTTTTCTCATTTCTGTGGAGCTAACCTCTCTTTACTTTTAAACCTCAGTTTCAATATCACTTCTTCCAGAAAGTTCCTGGGGGACCCTCAAAAAGTCTAGGTGTTCCCAGAGTCCCCACTGTTGTGACACTCTTAAAAATATTTTAATCACAGTGCTGTTGCTGGGAGCGGTCACCTGTGTAGTGCATGGCAGAGCAGACAGCCAATAAATGTTTATTGAAATAGTGAATTTGAGTCAAAACTGAATGTGAGAAAGCAGAGCACAGCTCCCGAGGTTCTCCGAGAGTCCTTTGTGAGCCCCAGAAAGGTGGGGGCAGGTGCCCTTCATGGAAGGTTTTTTTTCTGTAAGCTTGTAAATTCATTCTCAATGAGACGGTGAACCAGACATTTAAATCTTTGCAGTGGAAAACCATGGATGTTATACTTTTTGAAACGTGGAAGGGAATCAGAGTGCAGATGAATGACGTGTCCTGAGGCCGTGTTGTGAATCAAGGTGAGTGGAGAGGGCTTTAGGCTTCCTCCTGCCTTCCTGCCACGGGAACCTGCTCAAATTAGAGGCCCACAGTGAGTACTCACTCACCAGACCCATTCATAGCACATGTGAAAGACCAAGAAAGTATCTTCGTGGAGGGCAGACAGTGCTTGTCTTCCATCTTAAAAGTTCATTAGAAACCGAAAAATACGTTATCTGGAAAGAAAACTAAATACTTGCCCAGCCTAGAGAACATCCTAGGATTTATTTTCCCTGCCCTTCCGGAAAACATAAATTATTTCAATTCTTTTTTATGAGTCACTCTCGTCAAATTATTTTACAATTTATTTTCTTTATAGATTTAAAAAAAAATCATGTAGTAAGAGCACAATGAACAAACTGCCCTTCGTCCTCCAGGAACTTCATTATATGAAGGCTTTTTACTTACATGAGAAGAAAGGAGCTGGAGTACGAATTCCCATTGGAGGCAGGTTTAACCGAGGAATCCGGTTGAGCTCCTAGGCCCGTGGTGTAGTAATTAGGTGTGTGAGATGAGCAAGGGGATTACAAATTCTGTGATAACACTTAGGAGGGAAAGCTTTGAAATGTGCGCTTTTCAGCCTCCCCCCTGCTCTAGCTGGGTGTGGACTTCCCTGCTTCCAGTTAGAGGACGGCCCTTAGAGAGACAGGAGACACAACTCCACGTCCTGTGTGCAGAGCCGATCCCTGGATGGGCTCTTCCTCTGCACCGCTCCATTATCTCGGGGTCCTATGAATTTCCTGATTTTTTTTTTTTTTTTCTTTCCAATATCCTAGTCTTTCCTGTCTCTCTTGTGTGAGGGTTGTAGCTGTATCTTGATTTCCAGAACCTGTGTGTGTCTCTGAGCTCGTAACTGTAGCTGTGGGTTGATGCAGTTTTACCTCAAACTCCATTCTGTGGGCTGACCTTTGCCTGCTAGTCCCTGACTTCTGATTCCAGAGCCCGAGAGTGGTGTCGTCCATTTGTGTCTCCATCGTCACCTCTGCCTTTTGACCACCCTTCACTGAGGTGTTTTTCCCTCCACCTTATTATACCTCTGCGTTGCTTGGCTCCTTGCCCGGGCATGGCAATATGCAAATGCCTTGTCAGCAAGCACGATCTGCAAAGATTCTTCTGGAAGGAGAAGTTTGGAAACCTTGAGGTTTGAGTTAACAATATATATATATTTTTTACTTGCTTCTGTTTTCCTTTCATTTATCTCTTCTAGCTTTTCTATTAGAAGGTGTTTATCCATTGTATTTTTTTCTTTTAAACATTGTCAAATATATTCAGAAATGCCTTGAGGAGGCTTTGATGGTTGGATTACTGTGATTTATACATGATTGCCTGACTGTCAGAAGGCAAAACATGCAGTTTATTTTGTAATAACATTCCTAAAATATGTAGTGTACTTAAGAGACAGTAAAACATTGATTTTCTGAGGTCTTTTGAAAACATTCCTCCTTAAATATTTTGTGAGATTGAACACAGACCATCTTGAACTAAAAAAAAAAACAACTATGCATACTCAAAACATGTTGTCATTTTTGCGCTTTGATTATTGCCTTGAGACAAGTAGGACATAAAGTTAAATAGAAATATTCTAATATCAGGAAAAGTTGAAATTGTTGAATAGAAGATTACTACTTCAGTAGATATTTTTAAGCAAGGGAAAATAATAAATAGGGGTTGTTTTCTGCCAAAGCAACATAATTAAAAATTTTTCCATGAAGGATGGCTTTGCCTCTTGACATGTTTTAGTCGACAGATATTTTCTTTTTCTGTGTTCAGTAACGCACACATACACATTTAAACACAAGTCTGGGTACTTTAATATGAGAAGTTGAGTTAATTACAAATGAATAGATATATTGAAATCAGTCTTAATGGCCCTGAGCAGAAAGTAAAAGTGTATGTTAGTTGTGAGTGGAAAATCTCTTATGATGACGAGGAGGAAGGGTGAAGAATTAAGGAAAACTATTTGGTTCAGGTATGCGGTGTGAATGATAAATACTTTGCCCCTGCAATTACACAAAGTACACAGGGAAGATAAATACTGATCATCATCTACTTAAGCTGTGATTTCTAGAAAAATAAAATTAGGCATAATTTTTCTATTGAGGTAAAATGCTAGTTCATACTTCAAAGTTCAGATATGAAAATTCCTACTTCCCTATTTGGGAATGAATCGTTTTGCACCCTGGCCAAAAGCTAGAAGTCTAGAGTGACACCTATTAATGAAATTCACAAGCCAGCTGAGTCCATGGTCCAGCACCATTGGCAAAAATGTGGCACACACGGAGATGCTAAACGGTTTCCCGTCCCTATAAAGTTCCAAGAGAGAAAAAGGCAAAATGGAGGGCAAAGCACTGCCCACCTAGTTTTTTTGGGGGGGGGGAAATTGAATTGATTACTGTTTATTTTTAGTAAACTTCATTTTTTTAAGAACAGAGATTTACAGAAAAATGGAAAACCCGGTATCTAGAGTTCCCAGGTGCCCCCATGTGCAGGCTTCCCTGTTCACATCGTAGTGTGGTCCACTTGTTGCATCCAGTGAACCAATATTGGGGTCCATACCCTATTCAGATGTCCTTAGTTTTTTTTTTTTTTTTTTAAGATTTTATTTATTTATTTGACAGAGAGAGATCACAAGTAGGCAGAGAGGCAGGCAGAGAGAGAGGAGGAAGCAGGCTTCCTGCTGAGCAGAGAGCCTGATGCGGGGCTCGATCCCAGGACCCTGTGATCATGACCTGAGCCAAAGGCAGAGCCTTTAACCCACTGAGCCACCCATGCGCCCCCAGATGTCCTTAGTTTTATCTAGTCTTTTTCTCTGGTGTGATTCCCCTCCAGGATCTCACAACACATGTTGACAGGTCTTATTTCCTCTTCTTGGCTGTGATGGTTCCTCCTGACGTTCCTTGTTTTATGACCGAGACAGTTTTCTGGAGTGCCGGGCAGGTAACGCGGTAGAATGCCTTCTACTGGAATCTGTTTTCCCCCACTTACAGTGGGGTTACCAGTTTTGGGGAGGAAGACCAGAGGTAAAATACCATTTTCATGACTTCACATCAAGGGTACATATTATCAACATGGTTTATCACTGTTTACCTTGGTCACCTGGCTCTGAGGGAGTTAATCAGGTTTCTCTCTGTGAGGTGACCTTTTTCCTCCCCTCTGTGTCCCTCTTATGCATGTTGGCCCCTTCGGGAGGAAGTCATTAAGCACAGGTCACACAGAAATAGACATTTATGCTTCATCTTTCTTGAGGGTATGGTATCTATGTAAGTTATTTGTAGTTCTTCTACAAGGGACAATTATCTCTGCTCCTCCATTTATTTAGTCCTTTGTTTGCATCAACATTGGCAATTCTTGGATATTATTTATACTTTGGGTTATACTCCAATACTAGGTTATTCATTTTTTTATTCAAATTAATCCAGCTTGGGCCATTTGGGGCTCCTTTAGTTGGTTTCTGAGTCCCTTTGACATAACCTTCATCAGTGTCAAGCTTTATTTATTTATTTATTTAAAAATTTATTTTTTATTAACATAATGTATTAATTATTTCAAGTGTATAAGTCTGTGAATCATCAGTCTTACACAATTCACAGCACTCACCATAGCACATACCCTCCCCAGTGTCCATAACCCGCCACCCCATTTTTCCTATCCCCCTTCCCTCCAGCAACCCTCAGTTTATTTCCTGAGATTAAGAGTCTCTTATGGTTTGTCTCCCTCCCCGGTCCCATCTTGTTTCATTTTTCCCTCCCTTCCCCCCATGATCCCCTGCCCTGCCTCTCAAATTCCTCATATCAGAGAGATCATATGATAATTGTCTTTCTCTGATTGACTTATTTCATTTAGCATAATACCTTCTAGTTCCATCCACATTGTTGCAAATGGCAAGATTTCGTTTCTCTTGATGGCTGCATAGTATTCTATTGTAATATATACTACATCTTCTTTATCCATTCATCTGTTGA
>CM052889.1:5880681-5936127 GCA_028534135.1 Potos flavus | reverse complement strand
CCATAGTTTGGCTATTGTGGACATTACTGCTATAAACATTCAGGTGCACGTGCCCCTTCGGATCACTACATTTGTATCTTTAGGGTAAATACTCAGTAGTATGATTGCTGGGTCGTAGGGTAGCTCTATTTTCAACTTTTTGAGGACCCTCCATACTGTTTTCCAGAGTGGCTGCACGAGCTTGCACTCCCACCAACAGTGTAGGAGGGTTCCCCTTTCTCTGCATCCTCGCCAACATCTGTCGTTTCCTGACTTGTTAATTTTAGCCATTCTGACTGGTGTGAGGTGGTATCTCTGTGTGGTTTTGATTTGTATTTCCCTGATGCCGAGTGATGTTGAGCACTTTTTCATGTGTCTGTTGGCCATTTGGATGTCCTCTTTGTAGAAATGTCTGTTCGTGTCTGCTCCCCGTGATTTTTATTTTTGAACACTTCTGGTGCTAGAAGCTCCATGTTCACCTTGTGTATTTGCTGCTGCAGTTGGGAACCAGCCATTTCTCCATATGTATTCATATCTCTCTAGATAGATCGGTAGATAACGGAATGATTTGACACTAAGGTCTGCATACTAGATGTGCTTGTTACTGCTACATTGCGGTTTTTTTTTTTTTTTCAGGGCCTTTCAGCTGATGGAACACAAAAATATAGATGTTTAGTCACCCGCGGATATGTATGTGTACCTATCTATAAATGTATTTTCTGCCCCAGACTTGGAGCCATTTCTCCATGAAGCATGGTTCCTTGTTTTTGGAGAATGATACTAGAAATCAAGTGCTGGGGCACCTGGGTGGCTCAGTCAGTTAAGCGGCTGCCTTCCGCTCAGGTCATGATCCCGGGGTCCTGGGATCGAGCCCTGCATCAAGCTCCCTGCTTGGCGAGGAGCCTGCTTCTCCTCCTCCCTCTGCCCTCTGCTCCCCTTGCTTGTGCTTTCCCTCTCTCTGTCAAATAAACAACAACAAAATCTTAAAAAAAAAAAAAAAAAATCAAGTGCCGAGTGCTTGCTGTGCTCATTATTGCTTGGGTGTCATTGCTTGTAGGCCCCCTCATCTGAGAGAATGAGGAAATAGGTACGTGTATATATGAACCCATATATCTATACCTTCCTATAAATCTATAAATATTTCTGTGTATAAGTGTATCTGTATTAAGCTAAACATAAGTTCATGTGGTCTCCACCTCCGCCGTGTTACCACGAGGAGTGTTCTAACCCCCTCCCCTGGTCTGTCTCAACTCCCATTCCGACAGACAGACCTGCCGCTCATCATCTTCCCGTTTAGAGTTCCGTCCCAGTACAGGCAAGGGGCTATCAGATTTGTTAACCAGCACCCCCTTGGAAAGTTGAACTGGAATACAATACTCACATGTAGCTCCTTTTGCCTCTTGTGTTTCTGACACCACTCATTTCCACTTACTTAGCTCACACTTCTCCCCCTGCCCTTTCAGTGAAGTTGTTGCACACGTTTGTAACACGGTTAGTTCTCTTGTCAGTCTGCATTCCTCCCTGGGGTCCTTCCACCTCGTGAACATTTTCTTTTTTTCTAAAAATTTGCTGAGAGTAAGATTCACTCTTTGTAAAGTTCCATAGGTTTTGGCAAATACCTGATGTTGTTTATCCATCACCGTGTTCTACAGAATAGCTTTACCACCCTAAACATCTTCCGTGTTTCTTCCAGTCGCCCTTCTGCTTCCCAGACTCCTGGGAATCCTGGATCTTTTTACTGTCTGCTGGTTTTGCCTTTTCCAAAATGTCCTGTAATTGGAAGGATATAGTACATAATCTTTAAGACTAGATCTTTCACTTAGAAATATACATTTAAGGTTCATGCATTTTTTTTATGGCTTGATAGTGGATTTCTTTGTTGATGAACAATATCCCATTGTGTGGATGTATTTACCTTTGTAAAAACATCAGGGTTTTTGGCGTTCAGGCTTGTTTTGTTTTGGTAGATCCAAATTGTAAAATTGTTTGGTTAAGTAGCTAGGAAATAAATACCTAGGAGCACAATTATTGGACCTGTGGTTTTGTGGTGTGTGTGTGTGCGCCAAACTACTTTTTCCCCCTCTAAGAAAAACACAGTCTCATTTAAATTCTGCTGTTCTAGTGATTTAATTGGATCAAGACCTGATACTCTAGCCATTGCTAGGAAATGTGGAATAACTATCACCTGGCAAATGGACTTGGGAGTCTAATGATATAGGTATATAAGGAAGCTTAACTTCTTACTAAATTCATCTAAAGATTTTTAACCTATTTCTTTTAAAAGTACCAATTCCAATTTGGTACTGCTAGCTCTGAGACATTGGCAAATTACTTCACCTCTTTGATCCCAGCTTTCTCACTTAGAAAATGGAAATGCTGATCTCTTGTGAAGATTAGGGATAAAGAAGCTAGCTAAAATAAATTGTGTTATGTTATAAAATGGTAGTAGTTATTAATGTTACTGAAATTTACTAGGCATGTATCATATACTATAAAGCTCATGATTTCAATGGGTGAAGCAAATAGAAATACATAATGGAAATGATAATGAAAATGAACTAACAACGTTCAGGCAAGACTTTTTGGTCAGCTGAACATCGGGAAGTGGGCATGAGGTCACCAGTGACCAGTAATATTAAGAATGAAAAAAACATTCCATATCACTTGCCATCAGGGAGATTCAAATCAAAACCACATTGAGATACCACCTTACACCAGTTAGAATGGCCAAAATCAAGAAGACAGGAAACAACAAATATTGGGGAGGATGTGGAGAAAGGGGAACCCTCTTACACTGTTGGTAGGAATGGAAGCTGGTGCAGCCACTCTGGAAAACAGTGTGGAGATTCCTCAAGAAGTTAAACATAGAGCTACCCTACAACCTGGCAATTGCACTACTGTGTATTTACCCCAAAGATACAGATGTAGTGAAAAGAAGGGGCACATGCACCCCAATGTTCATAGTAGCAATGTCCACAATAGCCAAACTGTGGAAGGAGCCAAGATGTCCTTCAACAGGCAAATGGATAAAGATGTGGTTCATACATACAATGGAATATTACTCAGCCATCAGAAAAGATGAATACCTACCATTTACATTGACATGGATGGAACTGGAGGGAATTATGCCAAGTGAAATAAGTCAGAGAAGGACAATTATCATACAGTTTCACTCATATGTGGAGTGTAGGGAATGGCATGGAAGATCATGGGAAGGGAGGGAAAATTGAAAGGGAAGAAATCAGAGGGAGACGAACCATGAGGGACTCTTGACTCTGAGAAAGAAACTGAGGGTTGTGGATAGGGAGGTGGGTGGGGAGATGGGGTAACTGGGTGATGGATATTAAGGGGGACACGTGATGTGATGAGCACTGGGTGTTATTTGCAATTGATGAATCATTGAATACTATATCAAAAACTAATCATGTACTATATGTTGGCTAATCGAATTTAAATTAAAAAAAAGAATCCAGGTAGACACAGCATAAGAAGGTGTTTGAAAGGTTTGGGCTTAAGAACCAAATAAATGAGAAATGCAATAAAACTATGCAAGGAAGGGTTCTAGGCTGTCCATTTTCCCAGCTAAGAAATGTGGAGTTTGCCTGTGTAGACATGGTGATTGTATTTGTGGGTTAAAATTCTTGAAGAAGGATCTAGAGCCAGGAGGAATTAGAGAATATTAGAGACCGAGAGCTTTGTCATGAGATCATGTGATGGTCAGTAAACTAGAAAAGAAGGGCTTAGACAGGCTCAGCATGAAGACAGGAACAGGGTAGTATAGATACCTAACTGCCACATGTAGTTTGATGATAGATTAAATGTAAAGATGTGGGGGGAAGAGAAGGAAGTCCCGGAATATCTAGTTTGTGTGCTTGGGGGTCTATGAAGGTCATTTACTGAATAAAAGAGGAGGGAGACGTCTTAAAATTTTTTGAAACTGAGCTAATTATAGATTTACATATAATGTGGAAGAATAGAGACCCCATGTACCATTTTTCTAGTTTTTTCAAAGACAACACTTGGAAAGTGATAGTATAATAGCATATGTAGGATATAAACACTAATTTAGTCCAGAAACAGAATGTTTGTATCATCACAGGGATCCCTTGTTGCCCTGTTAAGTCACACTCACACCTGCCCCCACCCTGACCTTAATCTTGGGCAACTACCAGACTATCCTTAGTTTCCATAACTTGGCCATTTAAAGAATGTTAAATAAATCGACTCCTACATTCTGTACCTTTTGAGGGTTGGCTTTTTTCACTTAGCATAAAGTGAAATGCTTCCAAGTGGTTGTGGGCATCAGTAGGCTTATTCCTTTTCTGAGTAAGATTCCATGGTACAGTTGCCTTATAGTTCAACCATTCATCCAGTGAAGGATATTTGGACAGTTTCCACTTTTTGGCTACTGAGACTAAAGCTGCTATGAACATTCATGTATAGGTTTCTGTGTGAACTTAAGCCTTCATGTTTCTGGAACAAATGTTTAGGAGTGCAATTCCTGGGATATATTGTGTTGTATGTATGCTTTTTAAGTTGCCCAGCTGTTTTCAAGAGGAGCTCTACCATTTTGTATTACCACCAGAGTGTGAGCGATCCAGTTCTTATGAATACTAACCAGCATTCGATGTTATTACTACTTTTTATTTTTGCCATTCTGATAGATGTGTAGTGACATCTCATTGTGGTTTTAATTTGAATTTCTCTAACAGCTAATGATGTTGAAAATATTTTCTTGTGACTAATTTCCATCTGTGTATCCTCTTTGGTGAAATGTCTCTTCATATGTATTGTGTATTTTCTGTTTACTTTTTAACTCTTAAGTTTTTAGAGCTATTTATAGATTTTAAATCTTGTCCTTTGTCAGATACATGATTTGCAAATACTTTTCCCAGTGTGTAGCCTACTTTTCCATCCTCTTAACAAGGTCTCTTAAGGGTTTTAATTTTAAGAAGTCCAGTTGATGAATTTTTTTTTTCTTTTATAAATAGTGCTTTGGTGTTAGTCTCAGGTAATTTGTCTAACTCTTCAAGATTTTCTGTTCCCCCCCCCCCCCCATTTTAGTTTTGTGTTTTACATTTCAGTACATGATCCATTTTGAGTTAATTTTCATATAAGGTGTAAGACTTAGGTCAAGTTTTCTTTACTCGTTTGTTTTCCTTTGGAGTTCCAATCTTTACACAGTTGAAATGGTTGTCTTTTTTACGTTGAGTTGTATTTACATATTTCTCAAAATTCATTTGGGCATATTTCTGTGTGTCCATTTTCAGATTGTCTTCTGTTCCATTGATCTGTATATCTATTGTTCTACCAAGACCACAGAATCTTGATTACTATAGTTTATATTCTTGATTACTATAGTAAGTCTTGAAATCTGGTAGATGGGTTATTTTACTTTATTTCCCAAAGTTATTTTCGGTATTCTAATTTTTTTTTACCTTTCCATATAAGATTTAGAAAGATCTGTATCTATAAAGAAATTTATTGGGATTTTGAATGGTTAAATCTGTATAAATCTTAGAATTGACATTTTTACTATGTAGATTTTCTAATCCAAGAACACATTACATTCTTTATTTAAATCTTCAATAGTGTAGTTTTTTTTAATAAAGATTTTATTTATATATTGGAGGGGAGAGAGAGAGCATATGCAGAAGCTGGGGGCCGAGGGGAGGGCAGCAGTGGTGGAAGGAAGAAGCAGACTCCCTGATGAGCATGGAGCCTGATCCGGGCTCAATCCCAGGATCCTGAGATCATGACCTGAGCCAAAGTCAGACATTTAACCTACTGAGCCACCCAGAGACCCCTTCAGTGGTGTAGTTCTTAGCATACATGTATCTTACTTGTTAGATTTACACCTTTTTAAACAAATATCAAATATAAGTGGTATTCTAAATTTTGATGAGTGGTGGTTAGTCAGCGTATAGTTTGGGAGGTGGGACTCCTAATAGAGACAAAGGGACTGTGAGCCCCATCTGGCCCCCCAAAGGAAAGAGAAAGAAGAGAAATTATAATAGGGGCTTGGATTAAACTCTCAAAATCCAAGAGTGATTTTTAAATTCTTTATCTATGAAAATATATGGTAAACTTTCATTACAGGTTGAATTTTGCCTCAGGAAAGATATGTTGAAATTCTAATCCTGTGTATCTCAGAATGTGACTTAATTGGGAAATAAGGTCATTGCCGATATAATTAAGGTGCAGTTAGACTGAGTAGGTAGGCCTGTATTCAAATATGATTAATTGCCATATAAAAAAAAGCCACGTGAAGACAGGTGCACACATTACGCCATGTGGTCATGAAGGCAGAGGCAAGTGTGGAACCATTGCAAGTCCAAGAACCTCAAAGCTTGTGGGCAAACTGCCAACAGCGGGAAGGAGGCACAGAAGCATTCTCCCAGGTGTCAGAGCATGGCCCTAGGGACATGAGGATTTCCTGCTTCTAGACTCCAGAACCATGAGTTGCTCAATTTGGTTTATGCTGCTCAGTTTCTGATGCTTTGTTACAGCAGCGACAGGGAAACTAATACATGTCTGTTATCAGCTCAAAGTGTGATTTTCAACGTAAGAGCTTGTGTAAAGTGCTCAAATCCTCTAGTTCTGATTCTTTAATTAAAGGTAACAGCCTATTTCATCTGCTGTTTCTTACAAGTTTTGGTACAGTTTGAGGAACTGCAGGCTGCCAAAACAAATACATTTAAAACATTCACATCTGCTGGATGCAACTTTTCAGAGGTATGATATTATTAAGTGAAAGCATACAGATGAATATCTTTGAATTTAAAAAGGAAATTAATTTAACCTTTTATCGGCTTCCTTATTTGAAATTTTAAGTTTCTGTAGAACACAAAAGATGTTTAAAAGTAAGCCTACATATGTGATTTTAAATGATGTTAATTATCATTTTATCCAAGGCAAACTTGAGCATTTTATAGGTCAGTGGGAATGAGGAAAAAACCTGGAGACTTTGCCAGGTACACGTGTCATGTAGAATGTTTGGAAAATATAGTTGCTTTCATGACTTTACATTTGTAAAAGTATGATAGAAGAAAACATGATAATAAATTATATACTATATACATTTTCTACAGTTGTCATAGAAATGACCAAACCTTGGTGGTTTAAAACCCGTTGTCATTGAATTTCTGTGGGTCAGATGCCTGGGCACAGACTGGTCGGGCGAGTTCTTGGCTCTAGGTCTCAAGACAAATCAGCGTGTCTGTATCTTTATGGCCATTACTTTAAGTTCTCTATCAGGCAGTTACTGGTCTCTGTTGTGTTTAGCACACTTGCTGTGATTTTTGTTCTTTGATTCGGGACATAGTCCTCTGTCTCCTTGGTTGGTTTAACCCTGTGTCTGTTTCTAGGTATAAGTCAGCCACGTCCTCTGCTCCTGCAAGTACTGGCCTTATGAAGAGGAGGCCCCGTAGTGCCCCGCGGTGCAGTGGCCCCCGGACCCCAGAACGTGTGCTTCACAGGTGTCTCCTGTGTGTGTTGCCTGCGCCCTAGTGTGTGGCTGAGCTGCTTTTGCCCTCAATCCAGTCCTTGGCAATGGTTCTCTTCTGCTGTTATGGGCGGGTTTGGTCTCTCTGTTGTTAGTGGGCTTGCCTGGGCCCACCTTGGCCTTGAGTTGTCAGATGAGGCATTTACGAGAGATGCGGTGGCCCTGAACTGCAGGGCAGTTTCCCTCTTTTGTCCCCGGAGAAGCTTTTGTTGGTGGGCAAGGCCCCAAGTCAGAGCTGGTGTCTGCCCCAAGCCCATTGCTGGGGCTGTAGTCAGACTGGTGTGTGTAGTTATCTTCCCCTCTCCCCAGGGGATGGGCCACTTTGGAGTGGTGCTGCTCCTTGTTGGGACTGCTCGCATCCGGCCCCACTCGTGGTCCTGCCTTAGAGGGGCTCCATCTAAGGATGCAGTGGAGCGGCATGTCTGTAGGAGAACACAGGGTCAGGAAATTGGGTAGTAGATGTTGGCACTGTGCTGTTTCCTGAAGCTGTCTCTGTGTCTAGGTTGGGTGGAGGGGGAGGGAAATGGCACCCACCAGCTTCTTTGTTTTTTGACGTCTCTCATTGATGTCAGCCCCTCCAGCACATGCACGAGATTGGTAAAGAAAGCTTCATACAACCCTGGCACCTTTCAGACTGCTGCTTCAGTGCTGTCTCTCCATGGGGCTGTTTGTTGTTTCATCTCACTAGGGGAGGGGACTCCGTTTTTCCTTGTCCTCCCCACTCTCCCAGAGCCGAGCCCTCTGATTTTTAAAGATCTAGGCATTAAGCCAGCTGATTGTAAGAACTTGGGAAATTATGCCCTTCTGGTTTTCTTGTGGGTTCCTTATGCCTGGGGAGCTTGGTGTGAGGGTTTGGTCCTTTCCCCTTTCTGTGCTCTGGGTGTCCCTTCCTCTGATAGACAGTCCCACAGGTCCCTTTGTCTCGTGACCATGTCTCTACCCTTCCTCTTCTCCTAAATATGGCCTCTTCTCTACATTGAGCTGTGGAGAGCCTGTTCTTCCGGTCTTTCAGTCACTTTCTGGGTATTTACACTGATGTGGGTGTTACCTAATTGTATCCATGCAGTGACGTGAGGGTAGGGTCCTCCGACTGTCATCTTCCCAGAAGTCCTAGCAGTTGGTTAATTTTAATGTATGACTCGAGATCTTTATAAAATAGAATAACAAAAAGTGAGTACAAATGTAACAATCATAAAATATTTAAATATGAAAATGGCCTTGAAAAATGGTGTGATCAAATAGAACTGGTAGCAAATTTTAAAGTCCTAAATCTGAGTTCGATCATGAGAAGATGGTATAAATTATGCTTTATGCTTCCTGTTGTTTGGAAGAAAATCACATATAAGAGCAATTTTTAAAAGCCACAGTAAACGTAAATACAGTTTTTCTTGTTATACGACACTCAGGTCCTAGCACTGTTGAGAAACATCCTTCCTGTTGCGAACTGTACGGAGCAGAGTCGAAACCAAAAAAATAAACCTGGGTCAGAAAGGATTAGATTGGATACACAGTTCTTAAACTAAGGATTCTCTTTCATGGTGAAAGGAAAATCCTCAATTAGGCTAGAAGGAAAAATAGGATATTCTACGCACACAACATTCATAATAGTCTGATAAGGATAGAACCTATCTTACATATTAGATTATATAAACCTTTTAAGCATATACCATTTGAATTTAACAAGGAGTGAAGTATTTGGAGGCTTATTTTGTTCCCTGTCAACCCACAGAATTCCGCATTAACCTGAAGTAGAATTGCTTTTTTCTTCTAGGGATTCTAGTGGTAAAGACCCTCTGAAAGTTCCCGTCCTCTTGACTGAACTTCAGACAGGCATTTTTCTGACTCCATCTCCCTGATGACCTCCCTCCTCTTAGAACACTTACTTAAGAAATCTTGTAAATTCTTTCTCTGCCCTTTTTGAGATGTAAATTTTTAAAAGGCCTTTTGCAGGTTTTACAACCCAGGACTGTCTTTGAGGACCTGGGGGTGATGGCTTTGAAATGTAATCTTCAAGAAAGACAGGATCCCCATCTCAAGTCTGGGGTGGGGGAGGATGAGAACAGGAGCCTCAGTTTTGTAAGTGCTTTGTAGCAAGCACAGATGCTCTCATCACATTGACTGACATCTCTTAACTCCCTCCAGGACATTCCATTGGCTTATCCCAGCACTTAAAAAACCTTCCTGTTTTCTGTTTTAGCAGAGTTGAGTTCAGTCTGTCTCCCCTATTGCTACAGTCTTGAATAAAGTCTTTGTTGCCAATTTTTGTTCAATGCAATTTTTCTCTGACAATAGGAAAAATATTGTTTAAATTCCAATAGAAACTCCCTAATTATTGCTCTGGGAGTCAAGAAATATAAAGCCTTAGGGACATAATACATTCCCCCCGCCCCCCCCCCCCAAAAAAATCCACAGCCTTATATTTCAAAATTTAGTCTATGGGGAACCAAAAGTTTCAGGCCTTAATGTTAAGCCATGAACTTTTATCTAATTACAAAGAATAGAGTAAAAGAAAATCTTGTGGTTAAAAAATGATTAGCGCCTGAGCATTTTCAAAAACGAAGATCTTTGTTAAAAGGCAGCTTTTTCAAGGTTCAAGAGAATTTAAGTTCTTAATGGTACTTTTGTTGTTGCTATGCCTCCAATAGCCTTGGGCCATCAGTATTACTCAACTACAATTAAAGGGGGGAAAAAAAAAGCTTGACTGCTGAGAAAGGTTGGCTCAACACTATAAGGATTCTATTTCCTAATTTCATTATAGTCTTAGATTGAAATCGTTACTTTTTTCTAAACGAATGTGGAAAAAGATGGTAAGGTAACCCAGAATTGCTGCTCATTTTCAGTGTTTTGTAACGTTCCTCTGCGGCACAGCGTAGGTGCAGGCATTGGTATTCTGATGGGAAGCTGCATGACGTAGTTAGGAATGGGTAAAATGATCGAGAGTTCCACACAGTCCACGCCAGTCTGATTAAAGCTTGGCATTTGTTTTCTTGCTCTTTAGAGCAGACAGCATGCTGCCTGGAATTAGAAATATGAAAGACAGAGGAACTTAACATGGTGCAGAGAACGTTTCTTGCTGTATTTTCATAAGGCAGATGAGTCGCCCAACTTTCTTTAAAAATAACTTGAATCACTTGTTTGTGAGTATAGATCTTAGTAGTCTTTCCATAGCGCCCTACCACACGCTCCTGAGTCCTTACATTGCTATCACTTTTTAGTTTTGTTTAATAGAGAAGTATTTCAGTTGTCCAAAGCATTAACTAAGGGATTATGTTTGTTCTCTGCAGTTGGTGTCACTCTTGTAAATTTCGTGGCTGGTCTGTGATTTGAGATGATCTGTTGTTGATTAAAGACAACAAACTGTTCCCGTACAACCCATTAATATAATTAGCCCTTTGCCATAGGCTCATAGCACGGGATTTCAGTGCTGGTCAGTCTTAGCCCTGCCTGTTTAGGTCACCGCTAGCAGTAAGAGACTCTCATAGTCGATTCTTAGTGAGCTGCTTCAGCTTAAGATGAATGAACTGTTTCATGAAAATTCCCAAGAATTCTTCATGCTCATGTTCATACTTGTATTTCATGCTGTTAGTGTCCTTGACTAGGTAAAGCTATTTGCTCAGTGGTTGATTAGAATAAAGAAAGGTTGCTCATATTACTATAAATACACCTCCTAACACAGATATTGCTATAGATGTCCTTCCTCCCCAAAGCTCTGGGTACAATTCGTGCAATTCATTGAACTCAGGTTCTCTTTGGCCCTTCCTGACCTGGATTTTATTTTATTTTATTTTTAAAATAAATTTTATTGATTTATTTGACAGGGAGAGAGAGAGAGAGAGCACAAGCAGGCGGGGTAGCAGGTAGAGGAAGAGGGAGAAGCAGGCTCCCCACTGAGCGAGGAGCTTGATGTGGGACTCGATCCTGGGACCCTGGGATCATGACCTAAGCCGAAGGCAGTCGCTTAACCAACCGAGTGACCCAGGTGCCCCATCGACCTGGATTTTATATTGCCTTTATATTTGGCTACCCAAAGGGTTCAATCTTCCTGACCCTCTGAGGGGAATTCTTTTCTCCTGTTACATCCATGATGGCTGTAGGTGTGATAGACTCTTAGAGATACATCCAGATGTTGAAAAAGATCCCCCTCTGGAGACTGGTCAATCTCTAAAATAATTTATAATGTTTACAAATACTTAGAGTATGTTTCTAGAGTTAATATGGCTTAATAAAATCAGTACTGATGGGGCGTCTGGGTGGCTCAGTGGGTTAAAGCCTCTGCTTTCGGCTCAGGTCATGATCTCAGGGTCCTGGGATCGAGCCCCGAATCGGGCTCTCTGCTCAGCAGGGAGCCTGCTTCCCCCTCTCTCTCTGCCTGCCTCTCTGCCTACTTGTGATCTCTCTCTCTCTGTCAAATAAAAATAAATAAAATCTTTGAAAAAAAATCAGTACTGATAATAAAAAGCTAATACATTTATTGCATTGTTTTACAAGTCAGATACTATGTTAAATACTTTGCATAATTACTGTTTTTAATTTTTGCAGAAAACCTTTTATGTATCATATTTACCACTATTCTCCTGCTGAGAACTGAAGCACTGTAATGTCAAAAATCCTGGTGACTCTCTTAACAGAGGGAGAGTCTGTGTGTGAATGGAGGTCTCCATTCTTGGGTTCTCCATGAAAAGATATATGGGAGGGGATGCCTGGGTGGGTCAGTGGGTTGGGGCCTCTGCCTTCGGCTCAGGTCATGATCTCAGGGTCCTGGGATCGAGCCCCACATTGGGCTCTCTGCTCAGTGGGGAGCCTGCTTCCCCCTCTCTGCCTACTTGTGATCTCTCCCTGTCAAATAAATAAATAAAATCTTAAAAAAAAAAAATCTATGGAGGATCAGCACTTGAATAAAGAAAGCCAGAAGGAGAGCAGCAAGAACAAAGCAGTTTATTAAAGTGAAAGCCCACCTTCAAGGTGGGAGAGTGGGCAGGCCCAGGGGTGGCAGTGGCCTGAGGCTGCAGGGGTCCTTTCCTTGTATGTGGATGGGGTCTTGCATCATGGACAGGGTGCTCTCTAACGGAGGCTGCTTCCAATCATTTGGGGGCCCCTCCCACAGATTGGCACGGGGACATTTTGAGCCTATAAGGTTTGTACTGAAACCGTCATGGCAGCCTTTCCCCACTGGGGGCGCTAAAACCGCAGTGCAAGTGCATTGTAATGAGTCTAGGGGTTACCCTGGGGCAGAGGTGGAAGAGGAGAGCTCATGCTTTGTACCTGTGACTCTTGATCTGTTGGCCCCAGGGTCTGGGAAGCCACAAGGTCAGGATGATGATGTCTGGGGCTTCTAGGGCATAATCTGTTTATCGCTGTCCTTGCCTCCAGCTCATCCTCACTGCCTACTTTATCAAATCCAGCGGCTAGGAGGTTGGGGAGTCAGGGGTTAAACTATGCTGTTCCAACTCCAGTGACCTGCCCTCTTAACTAGGTGAAAAGGCCTTTAGCATTATTATGTTTTAGGTTATGTTTTGAAGTACTCGTCAATGTGAAAAGATCTCTTGGAATGCAGGTGAGTGGAGGATAATATTTTAGAAGTAGTCTTAAGTTCACTCCGATTTATATAAACAGTAAACCTCTAGCTCTAGTATTGTTAGTAATTACACTTTCCTTGCAACCTCTGATTTGCAGTTCTACAAATGAGAGCTGAGGTTCCTCGATGGACATTGATTCAATGACCTAGTTGATTATGGTGCTAATCTTCTGAGGGACCCTTCTGGGTACTCTCACATCACTTTTGGCATGAGCTCTGCTTTTCCTCTTCTGATACAAGTACTTAGATAATTATGTGTGACCACACATAACCAAGTGTTGTCTCAGTAATTTCTTCTACCTGTTCTGTCGTGCTTTGGTCTATTCCCTGCTATTTATACTATGAAAGTCCTTGGAGAAGTAATATTTATTTGCCTCCTAATGGTAGCACCATAGTTTTGGCCAAATGGAAGGCTATCCCATTAGTAAATCAAGCAGACTATCCTAGTTGCCTGCCCTGTCCCCACCTCCCTTTACCCCTTTGTCTCCTAAATGCTAAAATTATAACTTTGAGTCCTAGTACTAAAATCTGGCTTAACATCTGAATGACCTTAACTGTTAATGGCCTAACTCCACCAGGGATAGAATTACTTTTTCTTAAGTTATCATAAATAGAAAAGCCAATATAAGCATGTTACTTAATATGGGCAGAATCAAAGTTCTTGAACTCTGATTTGCCTTTTGTTAAGGAGACGCTAAAGGAAAATGGGGGGTAACAGGTTTGTTTCTTCCCGAACACTGACCCTACATCTCCTCATACATTCATCATTCATGGTAATTTTATAAACTTGATTAGTTGTCTCATACAAATCTCTTAACCTGGATTCATAAAGGTCCTTGAATAGGTTTCAAGCATCTGCAACCTCTGTGAAATGATATGCAAGATATCAATCATATGCATATGCATGTTCTGTAGACATGAGATCATGCACTTTTATCAGATTCTGAATAGTGACTTCAAAAGATTAGGAATCTCTAGAAACTTCTGAAATGAGAGAAAGTGGCATAGTTCTGTGACTAGGGCTCTGTATCAACAGAAGCTGAAGTGTGACCCATTTACTTTAAGTTTTCAAGAGCCTCTAACTTCTGTTTCTAGTGGTATTACTAATATCCCAAAGGAACTCCCACAGCAATAGGATTGGATCTCAGCTAAACTGTAAAACATACTCCTTACAGCATATCCATTCTAAAGAAATAAAGAAAACGCCCTCTCTTACCCCTGAAAGGAAGAAACAACATCAGATTTTATCAGTGGACAGTGGAAAGTTAATGCCAAAGTGAGGGTTGGGTTGTCTTTGAGGCATAGGTCTGTTTCAGCACTGGGATTGAAACATTAAGCTTCAGGCCCACAGCGAAGTGAGGTTGCCTTCTCTAGGATTCCCACAGTATTCCAGATAATGTACAGAATGCTAATCAGTGCAGGGCCATGTCAGTAGACATCCAGGGACCACACGAAGGCAAACATAACATTTTTATCTTTATTTTTTAAAGATTTTATTAGAGTGGGCGCGTGCATGCATGCGAAAGAGCATGCACATGTGTGCCTGAAAAAGGGGAGGGGCCAAGGGAGAGGGAGAAGCAGACTCCCCACTGAGCATGGAGCCTGATGGGGGACTCCATCCCAGGACCCGGGGATCATGACCTCAGTCAAAGACGCTTCACCGACTGAGCCACCCAGGCACCCAAACATTTTTAATCCACAAAGGAGAGTAGTAGTGAACAAATTTGGAAGAGTAGTTGAAAACCAGAGGATGTAATCAGGTCAAACCTTAAAGAGTTTCAGGAGGAAAAAGAATAGAAGAAAGAGAATTGAGGCAGTAGTGTCTGAGAATTTTCTGGACCTTAGTGATCAGAATCTGCGGGTGTATTAAGCACGACATCTAGCAAGCAAGATGAATGGAAATAAAGGTGTACGTGGTCATGAAGCTGTGAAGCCAAAGGCAAAGACCGTGAAGGTATCAATAGGAAGTCAAATAACGCACATACGAGGAAAAGACTGGCAATTTCCCCAAACAATAATGGAGACCACAAGACAGCTGGAAACCTTGAATGATAGATCTAGCAAAAGTAGGAGAGTGCATGAAAACATTTTCTCATACAAAATTAAGCAACTCTATCGCGGAGTTTTTTAAAGATTTAGTTTAGAGAGAAAGCGTGAGTGGAGGAAGGGGCAGAGGGAGAGACTCTTCAAGCAGACTTCCCCTGCTGAGCGAGGAGCCCAAGGAAGGGCTTGATCTCACGACCCCTGAGATCATGTCCTGAGCTGAAACCAAGAGTCAGATGCTTAATCGACGGAACCACACTTATATCCCTATTTGCTGGCAGTTTTTAAGCAGCTTTCTATAGGATGCACTTCAAGAAATAAAGGAGCCCCACCAGTAGTGTTTAAAAATGAAAATGGGAGTTTAAAAATATGTAGGACTGAATGATAATGAAAATGCTACGTGTCAGAACTTTTGGGATGAAGAAAAAACGTTAAAGGACCGGTTTACATACTTAAATATTTCCATTAGACAAGGAGAAAGGCTAAAAAAACTTACTGCTGACCATTTAATAAAACCATCAAGACAGGAAATAAAAACAAATAGATGCAATAGTATAGTAAAGTGAACTGTGTTTTCTTTTCTACAAAATAATTTTGCAATAAAGAGAAACCGAGCCTAAAAGTGGTTCTTTGAAAAGACAAAATCAGAATGAAGCAATAATAGTACAAAAGAAACTTCTACATAAACTATCGTAACCAAGTTGGCTTACTGCAGGAATCTAAGAATAGACGAATAGTCAATATAGAAGAGTTAACTTACCTATATTTTTATTAAAGTATAACGTGATATTCAGGTATACCTTATAGTGATTTGGTATTTTTTTATATGTTACAAAAGATCCCCATTATAAGTCTAGTTACTCTCACCATAGAAAGTTATTACAATATTATTGACTCAGTCTTTTGGCTAAGATTGAGTGTAGTATTTGTTCTGAACTAGTTAAAAAAATGACTTTCAAAAGCCCTGAAGAATGAGATAAGGCATAAATAAACCATGCTAACAATTAATTAGAGAACATAGATGCAGGTGAATTTTAAAAATGAATAGAATCTTCTAAATGTGTATGCCATTCCATTTGCATACCTAGGAAAATGGACAAATTCTGGTCCAAACAGAAAGCACGAGTAGGTAAGTTGGAGATTTAAGTAGATGAGTAGATAAAAATGTTCTTACAAATAAAACAACCAGTACAAATGGGTTTTCAGGCAATTTCTACTCAACTTGAAAAAAATTAGATTATTCCAGGTATCTATATACTCTCCTAGAAAAATAAGCTCTCCAGTGCATTGTCTGAAGTTAATGTTATATTCTTGATTCTAAACTCTGGGGGGAAAATAGTATGAGAAAGATTACAGGTCAATCTCCCTCTCGAGCACAGAAGAATTCTTAAAATGATAGCAAGCCAAATTTAGTGGTATATATATAAAAATTTTTGGAAAAATAATTTTTTTTTTTAATCATGATCAAGTTGAGTCTATTCCAGGAGTAATATTTAAATGTATTTATGGTTTCCTTCCTCCCATTAATTTTATAAAGTCCTCTCAATGCCGGCAGAAGAGCATATATACCTCTTCATGATAAAAATTTTTAATGTAGGGGGCACCTGGGTGGCTCAGTCAGTTGAGCGTCTGCCTTCAGCTCAAGTCATGATCCCAGGGTCCTGGGATCGAGCCCCACATCAGGCTCCTTGCTCAGCAGGGAGTCTGCTTCTCCCTCTCCCTCTGCTTGTGTGCGTTCTCTCTCTCAAATAAACAAATAAGATTTAAAAAAAAGTTCTTTATGTAATAGGATTAGATGTCAACTTACTCTGGAAAAGAATGGTTACCAAAAGGTTTTAGGTGGTTCTTAATGATAAAACACTTAAAAGTGTTACTTTAAAATTATTAAATAAAATGATGCCCATTATCAGAGCTCATGTTCAACATTTCCTTGGGTGGTACCAGTCACTGAAGTAAAACCAGAAAAAAAATGGAAGGGTTTCAGAGGAGGAGGAAATATTTGTTGAAGATTATTGACAGGGAAAACCCAAGAATATAAACTTACATTGCTAAGATTAAAGCAGTTTGCTAAATAATGGCATCAAGTGCATTGTTTATACACATGAGAAAAGTATTTTAACGTAACTGTAAAATACAATTTTAAGGCAACAAAAAATAGTGAAGAAAAAATCTAAAAAGTACAAGATTGTAATGAAGGAAGTTTAAAAACTTCTTTGAAAACCATTAAAAATGATACAACTAAATGGTGAGCTATTCAATTTTAATTCTTCAGAGCTTTTATAGATCTAATGCAATTTTAACTGTAACGATATGGAATAGCAAAGCCCTCAAAGTAAGCAAACTAATATCCCCACGAAATGCAATTTTGGAATAAAAAGTGAGTGTTGAAGGTACCAAAAAGCAAAATACTATAAATTGATAGTAATTATGTCCATAAGTTATTTGGAGAGGTCTGTGCACACAAGGACACTCAATGCATATAGATTTGATGTTGGTAACGTGGGTGAGGGAATGCTTTCTTGAATAAGACCCATTTAGAGCCAGTCATAGAAGAAAAGGCAAACTAGGGAAAGTTGTTTACAACCTACATAGTTGATAATTATGCAGGTTGTTGTTGTCGTCTTTTTATTTTATTTTATTATTTTATTTTATTTTATTTTAATTTTATTTTATTTTATTGTATATATTTATTTGACACAGAGAAGCCCAGGTGGGCAGAGCAGCAGGCAAAGGGAGAGGGAGAAGCAGGTTCGCTGGTGAGCAAGGAGCCTTATGCGGGACTTGATCCCAGGACCCTGGAATCATGCCCTGAGCAGAAGGCAGATGCTCAACTGGCTGAGCCACCCAGGTGTTCCAATATGCAGGTCTTAAAACTATAAAAGAAAGAAAAAAGAAAAATGGTCTGTTAAAAGGCTGGCAAAATATAAAAAATGATTTCATAGCAGAGGACAATAAATGTAGGATTAAAGAGCCAGATAGTCAATCTCCTTCGTAACTAGGGGAATGCATATCATAGATAATGAGGTAAGAATTTAGTTTTGCTAGATTAAAAAAAAATAGGGAATTGATACTATCAGTGGTCCCGCAGCGATACGGAACTCTTATTTACTGATGGTGGAATTGTATATTAGTATAATTTGGGAGACAGTTTGTGACACCTTGTAAAGCTGAATTTGTTCTATCCTGCAGATCTACACCCTAGTTCTTGTGCTTTATAGGAATGTGCACAGGGAACTTCGGCTACCTCATCTGCTAGGCTGTTGTCCCCTCTTGTCCTGAATGTCACACGTCTCTTGATCTGTTTGTATCCGTGTGCTCTGATTTGTTCTTGTTTCCCACACAATTATCAGCATTTATTTTAAAATGCAAAACCATGTTATGTCCTTTCTTTCAGTGGCCTTCTATTGCATTTGGAATAAACTCCACACCTTCCTATCACTTGCAAGGCCTTCTGTGCTCTAGTTCTTACTGTCTCTGTGACTGCGTCTCTACTCATCTCCTTCATGCTTTTTTATCTTTCACCACACTTGCCATGTTAATGTTTGTCCAACATACCAGGCTTGCCCCTGTCTCAGGGCCTTTGCACTTGCTGTTTCTTGGGCCTGACATGCTCTTCTCTTACATTTTTAGACATTGTGCATCCTGACATCATGCAGTTCTCTTTATTTCTCAAACAGTATTTTTCATGTTTAGTATTTCTTATATTTTATTGGCAAGCTTGATTGGAACTTTTGCATTTTCTGTTCTGATTTGTTTTTGTTTTTTGGTTGTTTTTAGTTTGTAAGAGCTTGTTGCATATTTTAGTTGTTTACTCTATCTTCTGCCTGTATCACGAAAGTATTTTTGTAAACCTGTCAAAGATACATATCTTTATGTAATTTTCTTTTATAGATTCTAAGCTTTCCAATTTTCCAGTAGTAGAGTGAATATAGCTTTCTGGTTTTCTTTGAAGATTTTTTTTTTCCTTTTTAAGTAATTCACGTGAATACATATTCACTTCCAGCTGAGATATATATAGGAGACATATAAAATAAGAAAAGGCTGTATGTTAATTTTCTTCTGACGTATTGTATTGGCACTATTTAGTGCTCGAGCCAACCTTTCTTCAGTGTATTGATATGTTGTCTGTTGTATTGATAATTTGTTAGGATATATTTCTGTATGCTCTATTGTACTCCACTATTTATTTTTCTAAGGGCAATTCCATAGGGTCCGATAATGGCAATTCCATCATGATTTAATTATAACATATTTATAATATATTTCAGTATCTTTTGAAGCAAGTTTCTGACCATATTTTTCACTATCAGATTTTTCTGACTATTCTTTCTTCTTCAATATGAACTTTAAGTTCAATTTATCTATGTAAATTTTTTTATAACTTAATATTTTACAGTGAACATTTGATGCCTTTCCATTTGCATCCATATTTATATATTCAGTAACATATTTTTCATATATTATGGATAAACTATTTCTAAGTGACTCAAACTTCTGTTGTAAACGGATAGATACATATGTGTAAATACAACACAGTTAAAAAAACTGGTTTTCATGTTGGAATGTTTAATTTTAGTCCTTCACTAAGTATCAATATTCATGGGTTTTTTTTCCATCTACAGTTTGATTTTTTAAGTTTATAGACATATCATCATTGGAAACCTATCTTTTTTTCCCCGTGATTATGCTGATTATTTAACTGTCCTATCATGGAACTTATAGAACTTAGGATATTGTGCAGAACAGTAATTGCACTAGATGTTTTCCTTACCCACTTCTGGATTTTAACTGAAATGCCTTTAATGTTGTGCCAGTTACAACGTTCCTTATGGTAAATCTTTTCCTCCTCCATATTTAGACTGTGTCGTCTTCAGTTTCCTGTTATTTTATCAGTTAATGCTAAAAAGACTTTTAATAATCAGTCATCCCTCTTTTAATTTCTTGATGTCCCTATAATGGAAGTCTTTTTTAATTTCTTAAAAGATTTTATTTACTTATTTTGGGGGGGGAGGGGCAGAGGGAGAGGGAAACTCGAGCCAACTCTGGGATGAGTGGGAAGCCCCATGCAGGGCTCCATCTCAGGACCCTGAGATCATGACCTGAGCTGAAACCAAAGTTGGATGCTTAGCCACCCAGGAGACCCTGGAATGGAAGTCTTGATGGGCTCAGTTTCAGCTAGGGTACCAAGCCAAATAATAGGTGCCAGGTACCCTCATATTAAAAAAAAAGAAGTGATTGATCACTGACAGTAGGACACAAATGTGAAATGCGACATAGTGAAATGGCATACATTTTTAGCAAACCTTAACTATTTGGAAGTATAAAGTTAAAGAGATGGAGGAGAGAACTGTTTCGGTGAGTGTGGTTAGCTCTGACACCTCCTGTCCCGCACACACTACCATCTTCTCCATTATTTCCATCCCCAACATAGTCATGGATGGACATGCTTGCCCTCAACCAAACTCTAGAGAGACGTGTTCCCCCTAGAGCTGCTAAGCAAAGTGACTGGTATATCCCCAAAGTCTAATTTCTCTGTGAGCCACACAGATGTTTGTTTTCTGGGAACCAAATTTGCATTATGCAATGCAACATTCTGGATACAATCCTGGAGACTTTGCCCAAAAACGGGGCAAGGCAACTTGAGGCACAAGAGGCTAGAGGTATTCTCTGAGAGATAAGTGGGGGCCAGCTAAAGGGCAGTACCACCCGGGACAGAGTGAAGTCAGAGGGGCTCAGTGGGGGTATATCTGAGGAGTGTCATGGCGTGAAACATGCTGAAACTTGAATCCCCTCGGAATCTGCCACTCCTAGAGGCACCCGCACCCTATTTCATCTCTACCCCTGGGTAAGATGTTCTCGGCCCTTCTCTCTGTCTATAGCCTCAACCCTGGAGGACCTAGAGAAAACCCAATGGCGATGGCAGGAGGGGAGGAGGAGGAAGACCAGAATAAAGTGGGGGAAAAGAGGGGTGGACCAGTGGCTGCATATTAAAATCTCTTGGGAAGGTTTTAAATATCTTTAAATATCTTAATGCCCAAGCCACAGTTAAATCAGAATCTCTTTATACTGTGATCCAAGCATTAATCTTTTCGAAAGACAGACTTCATTATGAAAACCTATGCAAGCCAAAGCTGTAATCTAGTGCAGATTCTGATTCCATACGTAGGGGTGGGGCCCGAGATTGTTCAGTGCTAACAGGTTCCCAGGTGCTGCTGAGGGTACTGGCCCTGGACCACAGAGGAAGGAGGATGTGTAGATTAGTCTTCCACCACTCTGCTCGCTCCTGGCCTGAAGAAGGAGTGAATGCTAGCCTTTGTGTATTAGTGACTGGCCTGAGCCATTGATATGATTGATTTGAGATGGACTAGAAAGGTTATAAGGCATATCTCATAGAACATATTAGGTATGGAAACAAGCCCTAAGAACACGTTTGTACGAGTAATGATCATACATTTATTTTCTGTCCCTATTATAATTTCATTTTAAATCATAATAGTTTATAAGCACTTATAATAGTATCCAAATCAATTCTGTTTGCAGTTTTCTATAAAATTCTGTTTATGGAGTCACTTTTTAAAAATTTTATTTATTTATTAATTAATAAAACTCTGATAAAATTGAGATCATGCCCCTTGAAGCATGTCTGAGTTTCAGTCGTGGGTCTACCACTTCATAGCCTTGTGACCTTGGGCAACTACTCAACTTCCCTGTGCCTCAGTTTATTTATCTGTTAAATGTGGATATAGTAGTATAATGTGGTTGTGAAGATTAATACAAATAATGCATTAGAACAGTGTCTGGATCAAAAGAATTTAAGTCTTTTATTATTTTTAACATTGTTGAAATTGTTGTTTAATGATACATTTGCATTAGTGTATTACTTCTCCATCTGTTTAATATTTTGTAACTATTGCTATTAGGATTACTAAAAAAAATTACTTTGAAGAGGTTCTTTTTTTCTTTTCGTTCCTCTCTTTTCCTTGGAATCTCTCTCACTGGCAACATTTAGTCCAATTACTTCCTCTACCCCTTTTAATCCTACAGTGTTAGTCTTTTTCTTAATGCAGTTTGTGGGACTTTATGTAAGTAAATAAACTTTCATTAAAAAAAAAACTTTGATTACATTTTTTCTACTTGGTAAAAATCTGCTTCATCAGTTTCTACTTTGGCTATATTCTCTTTGCTTCTTTTTCTTTTTGTTTTCCATTTGTTGCTTAGTGTAAGTACCGATTGCCTTTATTTTTAGTTTTTTTTTTTTTTAATGAGATTTTATAGCTGAATATTTCCTTGTGAGAACAGCTCTTGTATCAATGTTTATTTCCTCTTGGATTCTGGATAATTTAGGAGCAAGTATTAAATATCAAAATAGTTAATATATTTGGTAACCTTTTAGATAACATTTATAAATTTTTTTTTTTTTATTCTACCAGAGAAAGTGAACTAGAAACTACCTTATTTGTTCTTTGTAGCCAAAATACAGGGTTAAATGTTAAAATCTTCTATAGGCTCTTAAAAGTAGCTGCATCCTCATTGTACCTTATGAGCCTTTGTATTCAGATTTGTTCATTATACTACTCAGTTCCCTTTTTGTTCTCTTGCATTTATTATTCTTGACTTCTGGAGACCTGTATTGAAATCTCCACTCGAGTTGTATCTTTTATGAGTGTTCTTTGCTTGCATAAGCATTGTTGCTTAATCTGTGTAACTGCTCTTTGGTTTCATGGATCTGGGCTCTGCCAGATTTTCTTCCTGGAGCTTGTTTCTTCCTCACTAGAGGACTTCTCTTTAACACGTGTAGTGCTTCTGACCTTGATTCTGTTTTGCTGACTGCAACATTACCGCTTCTTCTTTTTGTTTCATTTTCCTGATGCCCATTTTTCCATTCCACTCTTTTTAGCCTTTCTTTTTTTGACACTTTCCTGTAAAAAGCTGTTTTTTTTTTTTTTTTAAAGCAGTGTTATAGTCTGTCTTTGAGTTGATTTATTTTTCTGCTCACATATGTAAAACTCAGCACACTTGATTTTATTTTTTATTGTGTTACTTTGGTTTCCCTTGTCTTCTCCCCACCCCCCTTGTACTATTCTATTCCGTTTTGGTTGATTAGGCGGTCTCCCTAGGTAGCCCTTTGAAAGTCCCATTGGTGCCCATCATCCTGGGTAATCATTTCCAAAGCCTTTCGCTGTCAAAAGTGTTCTTGCTTGGGGATACATTGTGTGGTCTTCTGACTGGTTGGTCATCTTCCCTTTTCCAGTGTCCATAATCCTATGTATTTCTTTTTACTACAAAGTGGAAAGAAAATGACTTCAGGGCACTGATTTTCACTCTTCCTTTTCAGCCTAGAAAGGTGATCTTTCTTATAAGGTAACTTCTTCCTACTGCCTTCTCTACCCTCTGAGCACTTTGAAATACTTGTATTTCCTCCCTTTCTCTGTGGCCCCAAACCCGAGTTTTGCTTTGATACTTTAATTCATTTAATTTTAAAATATTAAGAGAATGTACTTGGAATGTCTTTTTTTTTTTTTTTTTTAAATTCAGGACTCCTTATTTGGCATTTATATTAACTCTCAGAAT
This sequence comes from Potos flavus, assembly GCA_028534135.1. Lineage (NCBI taxonomy): Eukaryota > Metazoa > Chordata > Mammalia > Carnivora > Procyonidae > Potos > Potos flavus. Next base: position 5,912,455 of record CM052889.1, on the reverse strand, counting down.
ATCCTCGTCCTTTATGATGTAACTGCATACAGTTCCTCCCTGTTTTCTCCCTTGGTTATTTCAGATTTCCTTTCTGAGTATTTGATAATTGGAAAGAGTCTTTCTCAGTTGGAGTTTTGTGGGCGACAGAGTCACTAAGTCTTTGCTACCTTCACACGACCTTCACCCTGTGACAAATACATTATAATCTCGTGTATGGTATTGCTGGTGCGGTCTGCCTGGCCGCCTGCGATGTTCATCCCACCTCTTCTAGCAGATCTCTCCCTTTCGGATTCTGTCCTGAGGCTGCTGCTTGTTCGTCCCTGTCTCTGACAGCTGAGCACCGTCGGGCAGGTATTTTCCTCTCTCTGCCCACTGAGGTCCAGCGGCTGGAACACAAAGGCAGTGGGTATTTGCGGTGTGGCAGCTGGCAGGTTTCCGGCTCTCTGCCTGGGCCCCAGGAGGCTAGGACTCTGCCGCCTTGGAGGGGGGAGTAGCATGCTGTGCAGCCACTCACGTACTCCTTAACTCAGCGAGGGCCACCAGCAACACACTCACGGACGTCTCACTTCATCTATCTGGAGTTGTAAATGAGTGCCTGTGCTGAGTTCCACGCAGACAACTATTAAGATTCGTGGGTACTTACCTCTCTCTATTAGGATATCATTTAGAAGAGGAAAGGATTTTGTCTGCTTCATTTGCTGCATTATTCCTCGTGCTAAGAGGAGGGCCTGGCACCAGTTAATGAATGAATGGATGCACTTTAGAGCTACTATGAAACAAGTTGGCATGAGTTTTGAAAAGTGATTTCTCACAGCAGCGCTCATTTCAAAGAACACTATATGCTCATTTATTGCAATAAGGCAATTTTTTTTTCTTTAAAAAGGTATGCAAAAGTCTACTTGACTTAGAATAGCAGTTAACAGTATCAATTTGTCATCTTCATCTTTCTTTCAGCGAAAGGGGAAAGATAAAATAAGTGTGTGCTGAGTAGGAAGAAGGCGTAAGCCTATAAAAGGGGATTTTACTAAGGGCCTCCCCAAGCAGTGATCCTTTGATGGATACATCCATGTACCCCACGCAGGCTGTGCTCCCACTGGAGAAGGGTCTTCCCTGAGTCTGAATTTGTAGCTGCTAAGTGAGGATGCTTGTGACCCTGCTTGCAGGAGACGAGCAGCCGAGGCCCAGAAAACTGCAGGACAGAAATTAAATCCACACCTTCATAGAAGGCAAGAAGAAGGACTAGAGGCTGGACAAGCAGTATCTCCATGTGGTGATCTCAAAGACTGTGTAATGAGGACTTGGAGCAATAATGCTAATGCTAATGCAGCCAGTCTCCTTCCTCGGATTTTCTAATTTAGATTAGGAAAATACAAGCAGACAGCACTTCTGCCCTTTTACCCCAGGCTTATCACTTACAGTAATGCCAGTCTATATTGTGTTCTGAATGCACATTTAAAAGTAAGCCAGAAAGTAAGATCCACAGGTGCGTGTGAAGAAGACTAGACTGCCACTAGTTAGTCTGCATGGAGAGAAACCTACTGTGAATTTTAAGAAGTGAGATTTTTGGAAAATAAGCATTAGACTGACATGGTGATGCAATTCATTTCCCCTCTGGTCTCATCCTCTCCTTGGTCTTATTTCAGGGAGTCTGGGCATGCTCCAGGGCTCCCCCGAGGGGCGGGGGCGTGCAGGGGCAGAGTGTTGCGCATGCAGGAGAGCTGAGTGTTAGTGGTAACCTGGAACCGCAATGTCCCATGAGGCTGGCTTTGCACCTGAGGTCATGCAGTCCATCAGGTAGTGTAGCCATTCCTGTTTCATCCTTGTTTATACCTTGAATTCTCTTATCGTTGAGCTTTTAGTAAAGCTGAATAACACATTAAAACGTGACCTGAGCTGTGCTCCAGGGAAGAGACTTGGATGGGGAGACGAGGGCAGTCACATTCTCCTGATCATCTTCTTAGCAATCCGGTTGCTCCTTCTCAATCTTTGCTGGGTCCTTCTTTTTCTTTCTTTCTTTAAATATTGGCGATCCCCAAGAGTTAGTCTCTGGACCTCTTCTTATTTTATCTGCGGTTCCTCCTCCACTTGATAATCTCAGTCTAATGCCTGAAAGTCCTCCAATTTCAGTGAATGGTGACTCTTGTCTTGATATCATACCCAAAACAATAGCATCAGATGTAATTCTCCTTTAATCAACTCCTATATGTGATGCACTGGTAAGTCTGATTGGTTCTACTCTTAAAACATATTTGTGACCCATTCGCATTATCCGTTCTTATTACCTTCACTCTTTCACCTTATTCCATATCCTCCTCTTTTGCTTTGATTAGCCCAAGAGTTTGCTTGGCCATTGTCCCGTTGATATGCTCAACAGAGAAGCCAGAATAATCTTAAGGGAAAGCCAGGTAAATGTCACTTCTCTTATGACAACCCTCCAGTGGGTCTCCGTTTCATCCAGCGGAAAAGCCAGAGTCCTCAGTGGCTGACAAAGCCCTGGGAAGTGTGGACTCCAGTTCTCTCCCCATGGCTAGCTCATTTTGTTCCAGTTCCACAGTCTGTATGGTATTCCTTGAACCCAGCGCAGGTGCTCCAGACTGGAGACGATGCACGTGCACCTGCCATCCAGATACTTGCAAGCCACCCTCCCTTATGACTGAAGGGTTGACTCCCATCTCACCTCTGAACCAACTCCCTTAATCCCAGTGCTTCCCATTAGACTTCCTTGTTTTAACTTCTCTCTAGAGATCATGTGACATCTCTTTTTACTGTTACTTTAACTCCTTCACCCCAATCTCAATAGAACACAAGTTCCATGAAATAACAGCTGTTTTGTTTCATTTGCTGAGACCCCGGGGCCTGGAAAGGTGTGTGCAACTTCATGGGGACGGAATAAATCTTTGTGAAATTAATACATGAGTGAATTAATCTCCTCTGAGACCAGATTGCCCCGTGGTGGGAAATACATTCTAGAATAGAGAGTTAATAGGCTGAAATAAGGTTAATAGTCTTAAGTCAAGTGACAAGAAAATAGAGCAGAGTAACGAAAATGGATGCTATATGAGAAATCTCTAGAGACTCAAGAAATAATGGAGCCAGAAGAGTCCTTACGACAAGGAAGCCTGAAGGTTCAGCACATACAGGTCGTGCTCTTAAGACGGTGAAATTTAGTCACGCATATTAATGTGGTTTGTACACACAGCATGTAGTAAAGAATGTGGTCACTCAACACTCCTGTATGTTTGAGTATATTTGTATACACCAGTGTGTGTGTGTGTAGATTTGTCAAAGAGCAGAATGACAGTGTTAAGTGATTCCATGTTATACTTGGAGTAGTTTAGTTTAAAAACTTAAAAAAAATGGTTCATATTAAGTTTTTCTGTAACTTGCATCTAAGTTACTTTTACAACAAGAGAAGATGCGCTCATGATGATTGTAGTTGAAGTGTGTTTCAGCATGAACAATGTAAAATTGTGTGTTTGTCACCTAGGTGCTAATCAGGTCATCTCAGAGTGGGTCTAATCAGGAAGCATATACTAAGAAGCAGCCACTCTGAGCAGTGTATTCTAGAACTAGGCCTCTTTACTAATTAGTTTACTGAATGTCAGAAATGAGCTTTTGTAGAAAATGATCTATTAACGCAATGAATCTCAGAAATGGGTTCTTGGTGACATTAAGAATATTTTAAATATGTGTATCTATTAAAAATATTTTAGACACTTCCCCTGTGCTTGGCCTGGTGGGGGGGGGGTGTGGACTGAGGGTTCCATCTTTAACCTGTAGGAACGGGGCTCTGGGATAAATCTCTAAATGGTTCAGTATCCAGCCAGATAAGCCAGATGATTCTGATTGCCTTATCATAGCCTTAAGGTGAGGGAATCTTGCCTCTGGGTTTTGGGGATTGCCCTAAGTGAAAAGTTAATGTAAGCAGTAATGTAATGTATAGAGCAGTTAGAAGGATAGAAACCTGAAGCTTTATCCAGCTTACAGATGGGCTGTAAGACTATCTTTTGGGCTTGATTTCTAGTAAGTATGTAGCTAGTTAATGCCTGTTTGTCTTGCAGAATTGTCTCAAGGTAGCATTCCCCCTAATGTGGTGTTGGGGGGGTTAGCTAATACACTAATACCTACCTCAGGCTACTTCCACAGGAACCAACATCTACCCAAAGAAACATGAATCAGTACTGGCTTAAATCGGTAACGAATTTCATGTTTAGAAGGTGAGAGAAAGCTAAAATTCTTATGTCCTTTTCCTCCATAGTTTTTTCAGATTTCTGCAAAGAATCGTTCAGATAGCTTTTATTTAGAAATCGACAGTGCGGGTAAAGGAGGAAGTCTTTGAGTTGTCTTTCTACCTCTACTGGTATATTTTAGCTGTTCAGTTCTTTTGCATGCTTTGCAGATCAAAGCATATGAAAAACGTAGAAAGAATGCTTTAGGTTAAAGATATTAAAAATCATGTTATGTCTCAGATTCAATTTCCCATTTGCTATTTCTCAGGGAGCACTATATTATTTGCCCTTAATTTCAGCTGAAAACGTGATGTAAAATAAAACCCACGATCACCATTTATCTGTTCTTCCAAGGGCAGATATGTCGCTGTCTGCATTCTGAAGTTTGTTCGTTTCACTTTGATTTGTATCCCTCTTTAACACATCCTGAAACTGGAAACATGTACTGTGCAAACTGCATCTTTCATAAGCAAAACTCTAGGTCAGTCCTTCAAGAGAAGTAAAATGGAAATCTATATCTACTCCAACTTCAGAAGAATTAAATACGAGCTTCCTTTCACATTCAGCTAATAATTTCACTTCTTTTGTCTACTTTATATATTGGTTATTTTTTATGTAAATGAATGTTTCAATGTCCTCATCCTTCTTTTATTGCCTTGTTAGTAATTGGATGTGATAGTCATTGGATGTGGATTCTGTTCCCATCTATATTTACATCTCCTCATTCATAGATCTAGTTTATGTGGTAGGGAAAATTCTATTCTTTTGGTAACCATTATTTATAAAACTAAAGGTACTGTAGTACCTTTGGAAGGGTTATGCGTTGCCTTATCTACTAATTAGAATGGAATGGATAGGGATGAAACTACTCAATTTTTATTTATAATTAAGTTGGAGACTTTGTTACTGTACTTTGCAAATATAAACTAATCTCATCTTTACAACATCCTGTAGATACAGAGCATTTAAAATGTGGTGAGGTTTATGCTAACCTTGGGCAGCCTGGAAATGACCACTTTATAACTGGTACTGGTCTCTTTTCAGATCTTGTCATGTAACATTTATCTGATGATTCAGGTTTTTTTCAATCTCTTCTAAACCTCAGGTAGCAAACTTACACCAAGGCTACATCTTCTCTCCAGCTTCTGGGTCTGATGTTGCCACACTTCAGTATAACTCCACCATCTTTCTGCACCCTGCTAAGATCTTATTGCATAATTAAGCTCTTACACACTTTGCATTACTTACTTTTTATGCCCTGTGATCTTACGAATAATTCACGGGCCTTATTTCTGAAGCATGATTGGTTTTCATCAGATGATATTTAGGTTCCGCTCGAGAACTAGCATCCATTCATTTAATGCTTATCAAACAGTTTTTGAACAAGGGCCAAGGATTCACGAAGATGACAGTAATCCTAGGTTCCCAAAGTCGTTGGGAAGAGATCGATCGATCTATCTATCGAAAAGAAAACCATTTATAATATCATACAATATCTTTGAAATGAGTCGGACAGATTGTGTCTGCTATAGAATTTCATCTTCAAACACTGGGGTGACCAGAGAACATTTCAGAGAGAAAGGGAGCTTCATTTGGCCCATAAAGAATCCATAGATATTAGATGGGTGGAGAGGACCTAAAGTTGTCTTGGAGGTTTTGAAAACTAAGGATTTGGCTAAATGTTGAATACCCTGTAAGTGGTACTTGTTAGTTAGTGGTTACTCTGGGCCTTACAATATGCCTGGGTATTGTTAATGCATGTGTAACTGGAGTCAGCATCTGTCCACAATGTTCCACAGTGAAATGTGGAAACCTTCTTCCCATTTAGGTCCCTTTATTGTCTTCACTTTCAAAGTTGGTGTTGTAACTTTTATTTTAAATGTCATTATTGCATGTAGGATCGTGTGCTCTTTTGGATTTAATGCAAACACTTTGTTATCCACTCAGGTGATAGGAGTTGATGGAATAATAGAATTCTGCACTGTAGGGTGGACGTTCTGATTCCTGACCAAGCATCAGAAGGCCCATCTATTTTTCCTGAAGAAAGAATGACAATTTCTTTAATGTTAGTGCAGTATTTCTGTGAGACTTCCTAATTACTTAGTAACTGTTTAAGAGCAAAGAGCTCTCCCAGATAAGGCTCCCAGTGAGGAGTCAGGAATATTTGCCTTATCACTCAGGCTAGAGAAAGCATTGTAAAGGCTCTGTAACATTAGAATTATGCTAAAACCTCAATTAATAGTTAAGAGTCTCAAATTCTAAAGACTTTCAAATGAAAATATTCACCTTGGAAAGTATCTCCTAGGATTGACTTTCTTTCTTTTTTTTTTTTTTTACCAATTTGTCCTGGATTGTCCATCTGTATTGACATACATTTCCGTTTTAGCTTGTGAGACTGAATGTATATAATTATAACTGAGGAAACGTCCTCTGATACCTTTTCATATCTTCATCCCCATTCTATCTCTCACATCTCTCATCACTGCTGTTAGGACTTTAGATGCCTACTGGTACAAAATATTACTGAGGTGTACTATAAGAATTTATCTGAACATCTTTTTAGGAACATATAGAAACACTTTAAAAAATATTCTTGATAGAAAATAAAGCAGAATTTAGTAGATGCCTATTGTCTTTTATTTTCTAGCTATGTAATTCTCATTGACTCCATCTCTTAATTTGGAGAAATAAAAGTATAAATCAGTAAATCTTTTTCTGTGTGTGTGTGGTTACTATGGTCATGGTTTTAAATGAATTACATGCATTATCTTTTAAGAACAGACTTACAAAGTAGCAAGTCATTTTATCCTTGTTATGAAAAGGCATCAGTAAAAGTCTTAGATAATTTAAATAATTTTCCTTGGTTACATAGCTAGGATGTGGTGAAGCTGGAGTTGAAATCCATGTGTGTCCTGCAGCAGAGAAATGAGGAATTTGGTAGACCTAAAATCTAGTTTCAGTTAATTTTAAATTCTTGATCTAGAAGATATTTTTTGTTCATTCTTCCAAGTGAAGAAAAAACACTCTTTTTTTCCTTTTTGACTTATTTGACTATTCTGCTTGGGTTTTGGTTAGTCTAGTATATTGGTTTTCATTATCTTGTTTTCATGTTCAATGTCCTATTCAATTTCATATTCAACTATTAAATAAAATTCTAACTGCTGATAAGTTCTCTGGATGAAGGATATCCTCATGAAAGATGAAGAGGACAACCAATCTTAAATTATGTGACAGGTTAATGTAAAGCTCTGTACCTCCTCACCTTCAATTTTTGGTACTCAGGTCTGTTGGGGCAGCAGATGGGGGGAGGGAGATCCTCTTGCTTAGAGCAAGCATCCTCAGTCTGTGACCTTGCGGCCCATCTCTCCTTCTCTCTATTTCCCCAATGTCTAGATTTTGGGAGCAGATAAGTACAGGATAAACGTGGTTATGCGTTCTTATCAGTCCCCTGCCTGTATCCTTTGTCATCTTTCAGTAGAGTTCAACATCCCAGCGCATCTTATCTTTCACACTGTATCACTAGATGGAATTTTATTTTTGAATTTTAATAGGCCATTCTTTCTCATTGTTCTAAGATGGCTTTTGGGAATTCATTCAACATCGAGTTTATATAGAAAAGAAAGTGTTTGAATGACCTATTTCCCAAGTGAGAACCAAGCCGTCTGTTGACAGACGTGCTCCCCCAAACCCCTTCCCCCAAACCCCTGGCAACCACTGATCTTCTCAAGTGTCTCTAATTTGCCTCATCCAAAATGTCCTACAATTGCAGTCATGCAGTATGTGGCTTTTTAAGGGCTTTGTAGCTCCTTTAAATATTTTTTTCTGAATAATCCACTGCATGAGTATACCACAGTTGGTTTATCCATTGACCTGTTGAAGGCCATCTTGGTTGATTAGGTTTTGGTGATTCAGAGTAAGCCTGCTTTCATGCAGGTGTTTGTGTGGACATGAGTTTTCATGTCATTTGGGTAAATGTTAATTTTGTAAGAAACCGTAGAACTGTCTTCCAAAGTGGTTCTACCAGTTTACATTCACGTCAGCAATCTAGGACAATACCTATTTCTCCACGTGTTTGGCAGCAGTGGGTATTGTCAGTCTTTTGGATTTTATTCAGATAGCTATGCAGTGTTACCTCATGTTTCAGCTTGAGATTTCCTAATGACAAATGATGTTGAGTATATGTTCTCACACTGTTTTCCTTGAAACGTCTATTCAGACAGATTTTAAAAACAGATTTTCTTATTATTGAGTTGTATCTCTAAAAAATTTTTACTTTTGAAATGACTTCAGACTGACATAGAATTGTAAACACATTGAAGAAAATTACTCTATAAATTGCATCTGATGTACTAATGTTAAAACCATAACTTGATAAAATGGGAACTAAGCTGTAGGACTTAACTCAGATTTTACCAATTGTTAGTAATGTTCTTTTTCTGCTCCAGCATCAAAAGTAGTATTGTGTACTGCGTTTAGCTTTCATGTCTCCTTGGTGTCCTTTAATCTACAACTGTTCCTCTGTCTTTGTCTTAAAAGTCCTTGAGAGTTTTGAAGAGTTATGGTTCAGCTATTTGGTAGACTGTGCCCTTGCGTTTGGTTTGCCTGACATTTCCTCATGATTCAATTCATGTTAAAAATTTTGCAAGAATACCACAAAATAAGACATGTCTCTCTCAGCATATCCTATCAGGAGACCTGTGGGTCTAGTGGTCATGTTAATAACCACTAGACTTGTTAATAACCACTAAACTTTATCCAAGTTTAGTAACTTGGATAAAGTGTGTCTGTTGTTTCTCTGTGTATCTTTTCATAATGAGATTCATGGGGACCATGTAAATAACTTTTTTCCTCATGCTTTAGCATACTTATTCTAGCATTCACTAGTGAATTATTCTGCTATGCCAAATGGTAGTTCTTCTGTTTTTATCATTACTTATACATTTGTTAGTTGGAATTATCCTACAAGAAATAGCTCCTTTTCCCCCCCTGTTTTTCTACTTTTTAATTGTTTATTTATATTCATATGCTCTCCTGGTTTCTTATTTTATGTGATGGGCTATAATCATTGGCAGCCCTTTTAAAAGGCTCCTTTGCCCGTTTGATATGTTCTAAACTTGCTATGTTTTGAAACATAATACCAGACAACACATTCCAATAAAAAGGAAGCCTAACAAAAGAATTAACCCTTTATAAAATTCATTAATTATGTATTCATGTGATTGTATGTGAGTGTGCATATACATTTATCGTTTAAAAGAACCTTGACATTGAATGAAGTATTTTAAGGATCACTATTGACTTTTTAAATCATGTAGCCTCTACAGTGTAATATTTTCCTCTAGAAACATAAACCACTATTCTTCACCAGATAGTTTTGCCTGAACAAAATTTCTGTTCAAGCTGATAGGTCAATTGATTCATTTGCTCAACAGATAAAACTGAGAACACGAGTCTGGGTCAACCAGGAAGGTGATATTCCTGTCTCCTTGCTTTTTCCTCATATCTTTTCTCAGGTCCTGCTTAGGCACCACAGAGGAAAGGTCGCCATTTTAAAACAATTATCTGAGGCAACCCACAGCATTTCACCAGGGTCTTTATTAGAAGGAATCTAAAAACAATGATACACGAAGGCTTGAGAGGCGGGTTTATCTGAATGCTGACACATTACTAATAGTCCTCCCTGGCACCTCGTTCCCCACATGGTGGGAGTAGCCATCCCCTCTGCAGCAGAAAATAAACTCTGATTCTTCTTGAGAATTTTCTGCTTACATCATACATCCTTTTCCTTTTAAGCCAACCCTTTCAGAGGTTCATAGACATTGGGACCACAAATCCCTTCTCTTCTGTTACATCAAACACAGAAACTGACAGCCCAACATAACAAAAATAAATCTCATGAGGTTTTTGTTTTTATTTCTTGTTTTTTTTGATTATGTAAACCTTGTACTTTCTAGCCATCTGTATATAATACAATATAATACAATGTATATAATAATAAGATCCAGAGGAAAAGTCATTGGGAGAATAAGAAATAGGCACCAGTTCTGAAAAGGCAATCTTAAGAAGGAGAGAACCCATGATCATAAATTCCTACTCCTGGAGTGGCAAACTTGGGGGATAGGGACGAATGAGAATCAAGCCCCAGTTTCAAATGACAGAAATCAAGAGAAAAATAAACGTAAATTCAGCCACTGTTCTGGTGAATGTCTTGATTACTTGCATGTTGCTTGATCTTTGCCTCCTACAAATGAGGAACTGCAGCGCAAGCTGAGTGAAGGCCAAGTTGGGCTGTTGGACGGCACTAGTTGTCCCCACAATGCTACTGCGTCCTCTGCTGTCACCATGCGGAGGTCATTGGGCCGTGAGTTCCTCTGGCCTTGGCGAGTGAAAGAAGGGTCAGACGGGTGTTGCAACTCTCTTCATCATTATTGAGTACACTCCCAGTTGCCCAGTAGAGCTAGCTCTTTTTTTTTTTAAGAGTCTAAATGTGAATGATCCTTAAATCATTTGGTTGTTGTTCAGTTGAGGGTAGTTGACTTAGGTCTTCAATTGCAGGAAACTAGCAGTTTTGACCCCGCTGAAACTGAAACAACCATATGTACTGAAACTCCACGCCCTCCGAGGCCGCAGTGCGATACATGAAACACAGTACCGAGAAAGGGACTATCCCAGAGCTGCTCGCAAGCAAAATCTCCTTCGGAACCTCGTGAACCCTTTCTGTACTCTTGCTGCTTGGGACCTCAACTCTTTGCCCTGATTTTAGATCAGTTACTCCAGACAGTTTTTTCTTAACCTTATACTAAAACTTGGGAGAGTTCAGAGAGTGCTATCACTTAGCAACTGTGTAGTGTATCTGGTACCTTCTTTAGTCTTTTCTGCTAATCCGGTAAAACCCATCTTTAGCCTGTGGTTTTGTATTGGTCTTCGTAAAATTTTTCCAGTGATTCTTAACCAAGGATACCATTACAAATAAGTTTATAATATATGGGCTACGTACTTTTGATGGTAGCCCAGAATGTGAATATTTGTTAGTTGATATCCAGATTGGCTCTGCATATTTAATGTTTTTAAATAGATCACCATAGCTCAGAGGTAGAACATACTACATTGTACTTAAGGTATTAGGCTAATTGGATCCCCGGGTTTCCCCAACTGCTAAGCACTTTACTGTCCATTATCCTGTGGGATACTCAGGAAGAATATCCATTCAGCACATCTACTATGGGCACAACCTTGTGTGCTAAGTGTTGAGGGGAAGCCAGATCAACAGGAACATGCCCTCTGCCCTCATGAGACTTAAAATGTGGCAGGAGAAATATACGTTTGGATCACCCAAATAGATAGGCAGTTAAGAACTGTGGAAAGTGCCAGGAAAGTGTAGGAGACGGAAGACTTCCCACAGCAAGGAGTAGTTGAATAAAGTTCAGATTACAAAAGAGCTAGATAGATGGGAAGATACCATTTTTTAAAAACCCTGGGGCAGGAAGGAGTGAGGCTGAATTTAAGCTACAGGAAGAAGGTTTGTGTGGCTGGAGGCAAGGCGAAGCTGGAGAGTGAGCTCAGGGTCCTATGAGAAAAGTGGTAGGTCAGGTTAAAAACTGTTGGTCTTAGGAGAACAATAAAGATATCCTAGAATTTAAAGTTAGAGGGATGTGATTTGTAATCATATTCCCTTTTTTTTTTTTTTAAGATTTTATTTATTTATTTGACAGAGAGAGGGATCACAAGTAGGCAGAGAGGCAGGCAGAGAAAGAGGAAGAAGCAGGCTCCCTGCTGAGCAGAGAGCCCGATGTGGGGCTCGATCCCAGGACCCTGGGATCATGACCTGAGCCGAAGGCAGAGGCTTTAACCCACTGAGCCACCCAGGCGCCCCCATATTCATGTTTTTAAAAGTGTACTCTGGTTACTGAGTGGAGAACGGAGTGGAGTGGGAGAAGAGGGTGGTGCAGGAGAAGGGGGCTCAGCTCTGCCTTGAGTCAGAGTCTGAGCTCATAAACAATACACTTCTGAAATCCTGAAACGTATATTCTGAAGATTGTGCACTTTCAGTGCTTAACGAATGGGCAGTCGGGATTTCTGTCCCTCCCTTTGAAAAGCAGCAGCTAGAGAGTCAGTGGGCCATTCCACATATGCTGGCTGTTGCCTCAGTTCTTCCCGCCCGACAGTTCTCTACCCTTCCTACACTTTGCAATCAACAGGAGAGCATTTCAGTTTCCTGAGCCCTGGACGTCACTCCCAAGGAACCAATGGTTCTGTGATACGGCGCCGATCTTTCAGCAAGTGCCCCAGTAGGTCCTGTTGTGTAGGCACAGTTGAGAACCTCTGTTCTGGCTCCTCCAGTTTCTCATCGGGAGCTTGACGTGTGGGGCAGCCCTTAAATTCGGTCTGGAGATGAATGCGGAATGTTCTAGAGGTCAAACTTTTATATTAAACTTGGTGTCTTTCAAACCACATAGATTTTTTATATGAGAATAGATTACCATACATATCGATTGGGAAAGATGACTGGAGTCTAAATAAACCGTGGGCCGTTGGATATTGCCTGTTAGTGGTCAGGAAAATCGTCTCTTACTGCACCACGAGACACAATAAAGAAATGAGGTGTCTGTGCCTGACAACAGAGTTGTTCCAGTTATTTCCCTCTTCCTAAATCAGATTCCTCAAGGGAGCCCCTCTTGAAGCAGAATCGACACAAGTATTCACGGCCCATCTCTTCCAGTGAAATAATTATGCATCACTGTGACTTCTGCAGCCATCTTCCCTCTATCTCAGTGCTCTACAGTACTGGTTCAAAATGTCCTCTCCTCAGTGACGTGGAAAAGAACGGGATACCAGTTTCCCTTCTGCTGAAGAGCTAATAATGAGAAAATATTATATCTGTCTTTGGCAAGTAAAGACCCCAGGAGAAATCTGAAGAGTCGTTTCAACTAGCATCTCATTACAAGTGGAAACCTTTATCATTTTATCTCACTGAAAAGATAGTTTATTGTGTGTGTGGTGTTTTTGTTTTGTTTTTGGTTTTATTTTTTTGCTTTTGGAAGTTCAAAAATAGTTTTTGTCTTTGGGTCCAAAAAATAATCCCTTGGGGTTTAACAGACACCAGTATATTCTTTGAATAAGCCATATTATCCAATGGAGAGAATTGGTATCCTTTTTTTTTTTTTATATCACTCATTAATAAAAATTTATTACTTAGGAGACTGTATATTCAGGGGCCCTTTCTTTAAAAAAAGAAAAAAAAAACCCTTCTTATCACCTGATTTCTTGGAAATATTTTACCAAGGTTTATTAGAATTTATAGATGACTATATTCCAAATCATTTTATGATTTTGGAATTAAATGACAATTGTGTTTGCGGTTTGAAACCCATAGGGTCATACCTCTCCCTCTGCAATACTACGAATTAGAGATATTTTAACTATCGTGGTCACATTTTTTCTCTTCATTCAGCTATTTCCTACTCTGCTGTGATGTGTTGACTTGGCTAGGTGATGGCCGAATGTTGATCTAGGTTTTTGCCATGAAGTTTGGTTATAGGCAATGAAAGGCCCTAATCCATTGACTTTAGATAGCGGAGATTATGTGAGATAATCCAAATGGCCTGATTGAATCAGAAAGGATTTGAGCATAGAATTGAGGATTCCTTGAAGAGGAAATTCTACCTTTGTGTTACATAAGCTTCATCTCACACTCAAGAATTTCCACCTGCCCTTCCTGACTGTCCTATGGCTGAGCTTGGCTTGCTAGCTCCCACAACTTGGTAAGCCAGTGCCTTACAAAATCTCTCTTAAAGCATGTCTCCTCCTCGTTCTGTTTCTTGGTAGCCTGTTTGCTACACCTGCCTCGTGATCCTTTAGGTCCTCACTGTGTTACTCCCATGGAAGCATTGTCTGGGGCAGGATTTCCATCAGCATCACCTTAAGACCTTGTAAATCACAGTTTCTGCTTCATAAACCTGGCGTGGAGCCTGAGGATCTACAGTTCCAACAATCTAGATCGGAGCTTGGTAAACTTTTTTTTGTAAAATGCCAGATACTAAATATTTTAGGTTTTGTGGGCCATATGGTCTGTGTCCACATTGCTTATTTCTGCTATTGCAGTCCAAAACAGAGCCACAGAGTGTACGAAAATGAATGTATGTGGTTTGTTCCAATAAAGTTTTAGTTACAAAAGTGGTGCCAGACCAGGGGCGCTGAAGAGTGCCAGCACCGGTCCTGGTGTCTGCCACAGCAGCTGGTTCAAGGGCTGCGCTCGCGGTCGCCAAGTTTGGGAGCCGAGTGACGATAAACCAGGGAAGGGACCTATAAACCTGTGTGACGTGTTTTGTCCAGCTGGTAGGCTGGAGTCTTCTACCAGCTCATGAGCCCCAATTTAAAAATATTTGGGCATTTTGCGAGCCAGCAGACCGTTAACATATTGAAATTGGCCCTGGTGGAAGTATTTACCTCATGGAAATCAGCCAATGCTAAAAATCAGGACTTTTAATCTTTAACCCCCCCTACCCCCACCCCGGGAGGTTTTAGCAGCAAATCACAGGTGGTGGTAACTCCTTCAGGGTTATTTATAATTTGATTTTTATTGAGGTTGAAAGAATTATGAGAAACTGCGTATATGAAATGAAATGAATTATTTCAGCTGACCTCTATTAAACATTTTGTCAAAATTTGACTTTTGGGTAATCTTTTGTCAGGCACAATAAATGAAATTCATCTAGTTCTTGTCATGGAAAAATAAGATTCAAATATTCATGGGTTTTGGCACTTGTTTGCCCTTTTAAAGTGTGAAAACAGATTTTTTTTAGACCCCAGATAGTTGGCGGCCTAAGGATGAAAGGTAGCGTCTCTGGTTTTTCCCACATTACCATCTATGATCAGCAACAGGCAGCACAGGAGTGAAAATCACACAATGTTGAGCATAAAAAGCTGTGTTTTCTTTTTTTTTTTTTTAAAGATTTTATTTATTTGTGAGAGAGGGAGAGCGCAAGCAGGGGGAGCAGCAGGCAGAGGCAGAGGGAGAGGGAGAAGCAGGCTCCCCGCTGAGCAAGGAGCCCGATGTGGGGCTCAATCCCAGGACCCTGGGCTCATGACCTGAGCCAAAGGCAGACGCTTAACGACTGAGCCACCCAGGCGTCCCAAAGCTGTATTTTTAATTCAGTTGACAATATTTTCTTCTTTGGATTTGAAAGAGCTATTTTTTAAATTAGATACTAGCATCATCCCTGGGAGAAGTAGAAGCTCAACTTGTAAGTGTTCAGTGTGGAAAGTCTCAGCTCATCTTCACATTTTGTAAATTGACTGGAGCCAGAGAGGTGAGATGAGTAATTAAAATGTCCTAGCCAGTTCCCAGCAGCGCTGGGCCCGGATCTCAGGCCTTCTGATCTGGACAACGCTTATCCCGCTGTCCACCAGCTTCATTCGGTGCCACTTAGTGCACACTGTGCACCAGGCTGTGTGTCAGGCTCTGGAAACACAAAGCAGAATAGAAGATATTCGCTCTTCTCAAGAAGCTTAGTCTCCTATGAGTGAAGAAATAATGCCAATGTGCTGAATGTATTTTTATGTCAGTAGGAAAAAAAAAAAAAAGTTCTGCTGGGGTAGAAAAAGGAATGAAGAACTCTGAAAAAGATTAGTTGAGGAAAAGCTTTCCAGAGCAGGAACATTAGATATTTTTCTTAAAATGGATGTTTGCTGGAGCACCTGAATGGCTCAGTGGGTTAAAGCCTCTGCCTTTGGCTCAGGTCATGATCTTGGGGTCCTGGGATCGAGCCCCACATCGGGCTCTCTGCTCGGCAGGGAGCCTGCTTCCCCCTCTCTCTCTGCCTGCCTCTCTGCCTACTTGTGATCTCTCTCTCTCTCTGTCAAATAAATAAATAAATTAAAAAAAAAAAATGTTTGCTGAGGGGTTGAATGAGTACGAATCCATGCACGAGGACTAGATGAATAGGGTACCATGATGAGCCCGACGGCTCAGTAATGACATCCACATCCATCCGTTCCCTTTGCTGAACTATTCCTGGTCTGTCCGGTAAAGGAAGGGGTTTCTGCAGAGGTGCTTGCTGAGCAGGAAGAGAAAGGAACTCATTCGGGCTCATGTGTCCCCAACCAAAACATAGCACGCTTCCAGAGACAGTGAGGAGCCGGTCTGAGGAGGGGTGCTTATCAAATCACTTGGGAAGTCTACATCCAGCAACTTGGGGGGAGAAAAAGAGGCTGGATGGTGGTTTCTATGGCTTTCCTATCACCCAACTCTTGGCTGTTAATTTGTAAAGCTCCTTTCACTGGGCTGCTCCGTTTTCTTTCAGAGGTATGCGGGATAGGCTCCCACTGGCTCCGGGGAGATAACGGTGTCCCTCTCTTCCCGACGTGATGTCTGCTGAGGTCAGGTCTACAGCCTGCGATTAGCCATGGTGGGAGGGTTTAGACCACAGAAGTTAGCAAGCCCCATAAGTCAGGGGCTAACGTTTTTGTTTTGTTTTTTAAAATCTACGAGAGCTTGCTTACCAGCATCTTACTGTACATTTGTCAGTTTCTACAAACTTCTGGCAACAGATGGGAGAAGGAACCGGGCTGAAGGCAAAGCAAGGACAAGGTTGTAGAGACAGCTGGAGAGAATGGGCTGGGGCTGGTTGGGTGGTCACAGTGGCTGAAGAGCTGGGGCAGACCCTTCCACTGTGAGAGCGTGGAATCAGTAAGGGCAGAAGAGGGACTGTCCATGCCGTGGGGGTTGGGACAAGAGTCACCCCCCATCCCACTACTGTTGTCATTTGAAAACTAGGGCTGCTGCGTGTGTGCATGCAGACCTGTATATGCAGAGAAACCCATTCCGTGTGTTGATTTCTTTTCCTGAAGGCACCGCTCTTCACAGGTTTCAACGGGTTTTCTGGCATGTTGCCCCTCAGATCGAAGGCAAAGTTCTAGGGATTCAGAAACCCTACAACTTGACTGAGAGTTGCCGCAGTGTTAGATTCCACTTTCACTTAAAGTATGTAGTGACATTTGATTTATCTTTATTTGTTTTATAATGACAGATGACATCTTCATAATGAGAACAAATTCTGCTTAACATCCTTGCATTCCAGTGCTCATTGTTGATATTCAAAGTTTCTTTCCTGGATTCTTTCTCCCTTTACCTGGTTCTCTCCACATGTTTGTATCCCCGTGTTTTACGGGCCTTTCTAAACTCTTTCTCTGCTTAGAAATTACTCTGTTGGTTAGTATGTTACAGGAAGGAACATTTTGCCTCCAGGTGAAATCAATAATGTTGACCAGAGGTCTTTTGCTGAGATTTTGTGTGTTCATATTTTGGCATGTCCCTTTCCCTGACTTAATTCTTGTTTTCTCTTTTGCTTAAGGGACTATAACAATGTCGTCAGGGTCTAACTGGACAAGCTTTTGTTTCCTCTCCTTTGATGTTGTCAGACACTGCAGGGGGTGAATGTTTAGTAGTAACGGGACTGCCGATTTCTGACAGTTCTTCCATCTTTTGTACCCTTCCTTGGGGCAGCAAGGCTCAAAGATTTATACCGCCTCCCCTGGCCCCGAGGCTGAAGGCTGTATTTCCTTAACATACTTCAGAAATGGCATTAAAATTGTGAAAAAATCTGATTTTTAGTAGCATAGCTTCACACAAATTAATAAAAGCAGAGTTGTGTTTCGGTCACTTAATTAAACTTCTCTTACCCACTTTATTTTGCCTTAAGTCAGAAGTGCCCAAAGCTAATTTACTTAGTTGGGGATGAGACCGTGGCTGTGCATTCGCAATCCTGGATAATTATTTCCCTTACTAGCTTTTGACCTTGTAACACAGATCATTTGAAAGGGAGCTCTTTGAAAACCAATTTCCAAATAGAGATCTTTCCTGAGTGTGATTTTGGGGGCTACTTTCATTAAACTGTTCAGAGATCTGATAAAGTATTTACCCAATTCAAGTATCTAGTGCTTAAAACTCAGAGAAAAATACAGAAATGAATTTAGAAAAGCTAGAAAAGTATTCCTATAAATTCCACTTTGAATATTAAGTTCCCAAAGATAAATAACCGTAGGTATATCAGACAGAAAATGGAATATTGATAACATTACTAGAAAATAAAACAATAAATGTATTCATCTCATTCATGTTAATTAGGAATATTTTAAACATAGGAAATTTTCCTAACATAGACAAATTCAAAATCGTGTGTCACTAGCAGATTACTACTTTAAATTTCATCCCTTAGGGAAGTCCTCCTGTAAGTGACTTTATTAGCAACTTTTGTATTTTACATCTTGTCTATAGGTAATATATTGATAATGTATTAATGTAGAACAGGCTCCATTAGTCCAGCTCTTTGTTTCAAATATACGACCCAGTGTTAAGAATACATGAGAAATTATTTTCTTTCAAGTGCCATTTTCAAGAAGAAAAAAACAAAAATATTGATGCACAGAGAATTAAAGTAAATTAATCTGATAATATAAGTGAATGGAACAAGCTGTGCAGTATAAATATTTTAATCACTTCTTGATCCAGAAGTGCCACATCTACAAAATGAGCAATTATGTTCTACCTCTTGGGAGTCGACTCTAATTACAAAGCAGTAGGATATTACTAAATGTTAATATGTGTAAATATCAAACGTCAGACCCTTAAATTTCTGTGTGATTTTAAAATATATATACGTATATATATTTTTTCTTATAACTACTTTTGGCCTAAACTGTGTAGGGCCAGGAATTGAGTATTGTCTAATCAAGCAGTTTATATTGAATAAAATGTTATTCAATAGTTCTAAGAACAGATGTTTAAAATGGGCGATGGAAATACATAGACATTTAGAAAGCTAGCAATTTAGGGCTCTCCATATACCATGCCAGAGTATTTCTACCCTAGAATTTTAGGTCACCTAGGGCATCTGGGGAGCCATGTTGATTGGGAAGTTAGACACAATGGACTTTGGGAATCACTGGTAAGTGGCTTTTAGGCCTGAGACCAGGGAGACTGAGCTGTAGAACTCAGCTTTTTCCACTGGGATTCATTTAGGTCCTGTGATCTCTCAGAGGGCTTCTCTACTCACAGGTTTGTAGTGGAAAAGGACAGTTTCTTAGGATGCACACTTGTGTATATATATGGAACATAATTTTAGATTGAAGGTTGGTAGTAGGCTAAATTTTAAGGTGACCTCCTCATTCCTGGCCACTGTCTATGTCTTCTCCTGGTTATTCTGTCAATTACAAATTTAGGTATTACTGTGAAGAGGTTTTATAAATGGAAAACAACATATCAGCCGACGTGAGGACAGCGGGATGGCAGAGCTCAGCCTGACTTAAGCACATGAACCCTTTAAGTACAGAGAGCTTTCTTTGGTCATAGAATGGAAATCAGAAGTTCAGAGCACAAGAAGGATTTGACCGTGTTGCTGGCTTCTAGATGCACGGGGTCTGTGGTAGGAAATAAGGGCACCTCTGGAAGCCGAAAGCAGCCTTTACTGACTGCCGGCAAAGGAACAGGGACCTAAATCCTAGAACTGCAAAGAACTGAACTCTATATAAAAATAAGTATGGAACAGATTTTTCCCAGAGCCTCCAACAAGAACTCAGTATATTCAATTATCTTTATTTTACCCTTGTCGAACTCTGAGCAGAGAATCCAGTCATGTTGTGTTGGACTTCTGACTTGGCTAATACATTGTTATTTTAAGCCCCTAAATTTGTGGTCATTTGTTATGTGGCAATAGAAAATGAACGCAGTGGGTAAAGGGCCACATCGGCCGCCCCACCTGAAAAAATCTCTGTGGATCTTCCTTAATTAGGAAGAATCTCAATAGGTTCATGATGGTGTCATGAAACTTAGAATATACCCCAGATTTCACAGTATATTTCAAATCTTGAATGTGGGCTACAAGTCCCTTTCTCAGTCTAAGAATCCTACCAGTACTTCTGCTCTTGGCTGATGTCCTATGTCCCCTGCATAGAATGGGTTAAGAACATGTTCATATATACAAGTCTTAAGGTATAAAGTTGGATACAGAGAAAAATAGTCTGTGTAAAACTCTGATATGTGTACATGAAGGTGTTTTGATCACAAGTCTTCCTATTAGAAAAACTATCATTTTGATAAAAGCTTATTAGCTCATTATAAATTTCACACTTGATTCCTCACATCTTCTGACTCTCCAGTTATGTAAAACCTATGACTTAACCAAAAGTTGACTGTGAGACAAAATACCTTTAAAATAGTGCTTATTCTTCCTATGGCAAAATACCATGTGGAAAAAAAAATACCCATGTGGGATTTTGAGGAAATTGCCAAGAAAGTCACCATTACCCATTTCTTTGGAATAAAGCTAAGAGAAAGCTATCCTGGCATGTTTCAGCTGCTGTGTCTTTTATCAGGTGTCAAGAACTCGATATGCTTACCCAATCAATAAAAACCGTGGGAGTCAATGCCAGCTTCCTGTCTGTGGTGGAAATTGCCAACAATTTCATTTCAACTTTCCGTTGCAGGAATAAAGATCGCAACACCCATGTTCTGCACACAATACCCAGCTGTGCTTTTGCTCTTCCTATTTTTTTTTTTTTTTTTTTAGTTTGTTTTCTGTTCTTTACGTAATGCAAAATGCTTCTGTATCAAAGAGTACACCGAAGTTACTCTTCTCATTGTAGAGTTAAGAAAACAATACGTTCAGGGACCTAGCCAAAAATCATAGGGTTGATGTCTGGGTGCAAATCCAGGTCCCCTTTTAGTATAAAATGATGACTTAATATCCTAATTAAAATGTAATTTATAATATAGGAGAAATATTTCCTCATAAGCTTGAGGACTGTTATTTTGAAAATAATTTTGTCATGTAGCCTTTTTCAGGGAAGTGCTTCTTTGGTACTGAAAGACCATAGATCCAGTGCATTAACGAGATTGCGAAGACGAGTATTTTCTAGTTCACTCAGCAAAGATTAAATATATTACCAGGTTATTTTTGCTAAATTCATGGATGCTGAGTGGCATCACATGTTCTCCAAGTGTTACGGAAATCAGTTTTCTCATAAAATAACTCATGGTGCATCGAAAAATGCTCCATTTAGGTGGAAGAAAGCCTGCAGTGGTTCCAGAATGCCCTACTGAAGGACGCGGTCTTCACCCTGAAACTGACAGGACAAACACAACCTGCTTGGGATCTGTCTTCTGTTTAACTTATCTTCATTTTTAGTGCACTTTATAAGTGAATGTTAATGTGTCTAAATCATTTAATTTCACAAAATCACTCTATTAAGTTATCCTAGAGTTCATAAATTGATGAGATAATTGATTTTTGAAAGTGTTCTTTTCCTAGCTTTAAATATCCCATTCCCCTCAGTATTTCGAAAAAGGACTTTTATCTCTGCCTATGTGTGTTCGTGTGTATGCGTCTGGCAGTTTCTGTGGCCATGACTCTGAAGCTTACTCAGACTTTTAGTGACCTGGTGAATAAAAAAGAATTTAGGACAAAGAATTAATTCAGCTGTATAATAGATTCCTAAGGGAAATAGTCAGTGCTCTCCATATACAAGGTATTATGTAACTATTAGGAAAGAAAGAGGAGGGGTGCCTGGTGGCTCAGTCGGTTAAGCATCTGCCTTTGGCTCAAGTCATGATCTCCAGGTCCTGGAGCCCCGCATTGGGCTCCCTGCTCAGTGGGGAGTCTGCTTCTCCCACTACTCTGACCGCCCTCTCCCCCCTGCTCATGTTCATTCACTCTCAAATCAATTTTTTTAAAAGATTTTATTTGAGAGAGAACGTGTGAGTGCATGAGAGGGGCAGAGGGAGAAGCAGATTCCCTCCTGAGCAGGGAATCCAGGGAGCCCAACGTGGAGCTCAATCTGGGGACTCTGGGATCGTGACCTGAGCCGAAGGCAGACGTTTCACCAACTGAGCCACCCAGGCGCCCCTAAAAAAATCTTTAAAAGGAAAGAAAAAGGAAAAATCTGTACGTGTTGATAGGAGCTTTTTCATTCACTTTTGAAGTAAACTATAGAGCTCTGCTAGCTCATGTGCTCTAAACCTGTCAAATAGCACATACTGTCGAGCTACTTTTAGAGAGCCCTCCTGATAGCATCGATGGCCACTCTTGGTTTTCCCTTTTCTTCTATAGCCAGGCTCATGGACTTCTGGCTTTTGAGAGCTGTAGAGGCCACATGTTTGGTCATGCATTCCATTAGTAAAAGTGACAAGTGTTTACGTAGAAGTTGTTTGTGTTACATATACATACATGTTTTTGTTAGGTATATATATAGGTTTTTCTATATTCTATACCTACTCCACTGAATTAATAGAGTAATAGTGGAAGCTATATTAAAAGTGGAAATTTTTAAAGGATGAGATTTTAAGAAGACAGAAGTTTTCAGGTTACTCCCTACCCCAGAACATGATCTTGCCTAGTCCATCAAATCCCCCCAGCAGACTCCAGACACAGTGCTTGAGGGGGTGAAGGTGGCAGTGAAGGCATTAACACAAACTCTGTCCTCATCAAGCAGACCAAGAAAATGCTGAGACAAAAACAAAGTGAAACCGATTCTGCAATTAAAATGTGGTAAGACGAAAGAAAGGCCCCCGATAGGAACAATTCCCTGATGCATCATTTTTTACCCCGAGTAATACGGCATCATCAATTTTCATTTCTGATACATCCTTTTTTACCCATAGTAATATTGTCTGGGTAATAGAATTTCCCTAGGCACAGAAATCCCACAGGGGAACTGGCTGCATTAAACTTGATGCTGAAAATTTTTGTTCTTCCTAAGTAGCTTATTTCAAACTCCATTTAGTTAATAGCATCACTTTCCGACTCTTCCTGGGAGATGATGTCCTGTGAACTCCCTGACTGTTCTCACTGGGGTTGTTCCTCATCAGCCACAGCCCCCTCAGAGAAGCAAGAAAATGATCCTGTCAAAGATGGTGACTTTATTCCAAAGACTATCCTTGGCACTCTCAATTCAACATTGCCTATAGACTGTCAAACAGAAATCCACCATTATGTTTTGAGTGTACGGACAAATTGAGGATATTTTGGACATAGGAGACTTTATATCCTTAGCAACTACTTTTTTTTTCCCTCAAAGAAACCTTAATAATACAGGGCGTTTATTACAAAGTTATTGAAAGGACTAGAGGACTAAAGGGGAGATTCTGTCTATGGGAGGCAAGCAGGATATCTGAAGGGAGAGGAAGTGAGAAGGCATATTTTCTTCTGTATTTGTTTGTGACCTCAGGGACAGCTGCATTATAGATAGCCATTCTGAGTTCCTGCTCAGGCATCACTGTTTCCACTAACAGTAGAGATCTTCTTAGTAACCACTTTTTGATGAAAGATTGAGGGGAAAGAATTCTGCCAAAAATATTATTTTAGGTGTATTAGCAACAGCTTGTCTAAGCTAATTAGCCAAATTTCTATCTTGCAAAATGAGAAGATTCAATGATTTATTTCAATAAACTTTTATCAGTCACCTACTTTTGGATAAAACTTTTGCTGTAAGTTTTAGAAATGTACCCTTGAACCACTTATTTCTTTAGCATTTTATTGTTTAAGAGATAAGTACAAAACAGCATGTAAAAAAACGATTTTGCTTCTGTCCTCCTTACTTAATTCAGTAACCATGGCCCTCGTCCAGAGCAGGCAGGACCTCATTTCAGATGTAAGCATCAGACAGTGTTTCCTTAATTGACTAGAATTCATCCCCAGAGGGACTCTGAATGTAGTCAGATTAGCAATCACACTCTCTTCTCTCAGATCTTAGATTACATAAGTTTAGACCCAGAGCTTGGCTCTGTCAATCATTATTTAATCCCAGAGAATAGAAATTTCTGGAAATGCTCTAGTATTTCGCTTTTCTCTCATTAGTGCACGCTTTGAGCCTCTGTAAATCTGGACATCAAAATCCTTTCACAGAATCCCATTTCCATTCCTCAAAATAAATGGCCTAATGCAAAGAGGTACTTTTTTTTTTTTTGGTACTGTCAATAAAGTTACTAACTTCTATTTTTTTTTTTTTTAATTACTGCATTATGAAATAGAAGGGTCCTTCAAATTCCTGCAAAATGAAATAGGAGGGTCCTGGGAGAAGAATGAATGGTATTGTGTATCTACACACCTGAGGAAGAGGCAAAGTATCCTGTAGGGAGTCACGGAACAGACATTATTTGAGATGGGCCTTACGGGGGAAGACAATGAAAGAGAGTGGTCTGTGGAAGGAATACAGAGAAAATGGAATGACTAGACCTTTTTGAGAGGAACTTCTCTCAAGTATAGAGAATGGGAATGCTAAAATGTTGGGTTAGACCTATATTCCATGGCCCTGAATGCCACTGCAGATATTTAGCTTTAGTTCATTAGAGATAAAAATGTTAATGCTATTAGCGTTACAGGTGAGGAATGTTTAACCTTACACGTTTGAAATATTAGATACTTCAAGTTTCAGGTAAATTAAGACCTAATCCACGTTAATGGGACAAAGTTGGCTAAATGGAGGGAAGAAAGCTTTCTCACAGGTCTTTTGCATTGAATATTTGTAGTGGCATTAGCCCCCAAGGAAAACACAGATGGAGGAGTGGGGTGTGTGTGTGTGTGTGTGTGTGTGTGTGTGTTGGGGGGGTTGGTTTGGGTGGAGAAAGACTTGGTGAACAGGATTGTGTTCCATTGTGAAGTACAGAGTTAAGGTTTCTGCAGATGATTAGGTGGTGCTATTCAGTAATTTGATATACGTATCTGGAACTCAGTTGTTATTGTACATTCAGAACTGGGAGTCATTCATATAGATATAAAATCAAAGACTTGATTAAGTGAATTGCAGGGTGTAAGGAATGTAGAAGGTGTAAAGATGGGCCCAGAGACAGGACATTGGGGGTTAAAGTAAACGAATGGTACAAAGATTATTAAGTGGAGAAGATCTGGAAATAACAATTGGAATAGCAGGAAACGGGAACAGCAGCTAGGTGGATGGAGTACGACCAGGAGTGAAGTCACAGACATTTCTGGGGTGCCCACCAGTTGGGTACTCACATGCGGTATACAACTCCCTAATTTAACCCTTCACAATCCCTCTAATGCATTATAATCCTCATTTTATAGAAGAAGGAATGGAGAATGACAAGTTGAGCTTTTAACTAGGAACGTGAGGCTGAATTTCAATTCTATGTTGAACTTGACTCTAAAGCCTGTACTTTCTCTGTCGAATTCTCTGGTGAGCAACAGTGCATTTCAGCCTGGAATGCAGATGCTTTCTTGCCGTGGTGTGCCAGCAATTCAACTACTGTCTCTCTGTTCCAAGCCCACACTTACATGCTCAACCTTGCATTGAGGGGGCTGGGACTCCGCGAATGTTTCCTGGGTTTCCTTGACAAATGGCATGCTGGTAGATTCTGCTAATAGAAAACACTAGAGCAGATGGGAAAGTAGAAAGAGAAGAGGGATTTCCTTTCTTTTTCAATTGCTGTCAGTGTTACTTTAGCAGCAAGAAAGTTAGCTCAACCCTCCTCCCATCACCCCCACAGCTGCTTTTGGCATTCTGGACACCAGCCATGAAGTGCCTCCTAGTAGAGGCATGGACTCCAGCTACACGGACTCTTAAAGATCTAAGTGTCCATGTCTCAGGGTCCCTGCTCTGTGCTCTGAGACCCTGGTAACTCCTCCTCTTTCCTTCTTGTTCCTGCTGCTCCAGCAGTGGTAGCTCTGTTCTGTTCTTTGTTACTTCTGCATTCCGCTGTTTTTCCTGTGTGAGCCTTCCCACACTGTGTAGTGACTCCCCTGCAATAGATCTCATCTATTTAAATACCTAGTGAGGTTGCGGTTTCCTGATTGGATCTATACACTTAGAAGCAAGGACAAAATAGGAAAATTAACTTCATTGAAAGTGAAATGCCACAGTTCAAAAGAGGGTGGGAATGAATAAAGGGTGTTGAATTTTGACGGTCTGGTTATTATTCACCTTTGGAAGATAGAAGTTGGAGGATGGCTGCTGCTCACTCTTTGAAGCATTTTGCCACGTTTTCTCAGACGAGGATGAAGATAAAACATTCTTAAGTAAAAAAGAGGGAAGTTTTCTTTGAGACAGATGGAGATTAACAGGCTTTAAAAAAACAGAGTTTGGGATGGTAACCATGGAAATGCACCAGGATACCAAGAAAGGCTGGATGAGAGTTTCTAAGCATCGATGAGAGTGCGCCTCAGGTATGCTTGCATAGACTTATAATGGCCCCGATTGTCGACATTCATCCTGTCCAGAAGTAAAGGAAATCTTAGTAGGGCTTGCTTAGAAGTGGAGAGTGATGCAGTTATAGTAATGGAATTCACCATGATTAGAAAAATCCCAAGGAGCAGGGCTATGTATTGAAGTTGTAAACCATGCCAGGAGTAGGTCTAAAAGACGAAGAGGTAATCAGTGAATGCTAGTATTAGAAAGTAGACCTTTAATGTGCCCATGGAGAACAGGGGAGCAGAACAATAGGAGGCCGTGCCAAAAAGGGAATATCAGAGATCCAGATACGACTTTATTCTGAGGGATGATGAAGTTCGGATTATAACTTGGATGGGTGGAGGTAGAACTGACAGACTTTGAGAAGATGAGAGATACTGTGGAAACAGACTGTTCGTTAACTATGGAGAATGGCTTCAGGAGATGGACAGAGAAGGTAAAGTTCAAACCGGTGTCTGAAGTCACTGAAGGTAGGGAGATATTGCAAGAAGAAAAGAGAAAATGCATAAATGAGTTGCATAAATCCAACGGGTGAGTTAATTTGGGACAGGGCAGGAATCCCCATCATCTTTGAAGTCTTTGGTGGTGGAACGAATCTTTCTAGATCCTCCACAGACACTGTATTGCCCTTGGTTTACTAGCTTGGTAGGGGAAGGAAGCTCTGGTGGTTTTCACAGGGTTCTTCCTACCGTAGCTTTTACTCCCTAAGCCAGGGCATCAAAGTGCGAATTCTGCCAATTGTTGTGTATGTCCATTTTCTTAGTAAAATGGGAAACTTGGGAAATAATGACAAGGTAATTCTGCAGCCTTAGTGGGTTGAAACTGTGCTTATTGCCTGAAACCTCCATTTTGACCAGCCCCCAGTGGTATCCGGGGTCTCTGGGAGTAACATCAACTCAGAACCAATTTCTGATGGGCCCTCCAGAATTGAGCAAGTTCTCTTTCCTACTGCAGTAGGTACCCCAGCATGTGATTGCAGATCTCAGGGGAAATGCTGGAGGAAGACTTAGGATATATTCATGTTAGTGTTGAAGTATCTTTGCCAAGGGGATGACTCGTACCCTTAAAGGGTTTGGATCTGTGAACTGAGGGTGAGAGGATACGATTATCTGTTATGGCGACTCAGGTCAGGTTTCTTTTCAACAGATCTAAATTGAATTTTCTCGTTTGTGTGTAATTAACATACAGTGCTATATTAGCTTCGAGTGCACAATATGATTCAGCAATTCCACACCTTACTCAGTGCTCATTAGGATAGTTACACTCTTGATCTCCTTAATGTGTTTCAGTCATCAGCCCACCTGTCTCACCTCTAGGAACCAACAGTTCTCTACTTAAGGGTCTGGTATTTTTGGTCTTTTTTTGTTTGGCTGTTTTGTTTCTTAAATTCTACATGTGAGTGAAATCTTACGGTATTTATTTTTCTCTGACTTATTTCATTTAGTATTAAATCCTCTTCTGGATCCATCCAAGTTTTTGCAAATGGCAAGATTTTATTCTTTTTTATGGATAAGTAATAGACACACACACACACACACACACACACACACACCCCTTTATTCCTCTATCTATGGATGGACGCTTGGGTTGCTTCTATATCTTGGCTATTGTAAATAATGCTGCAGTAAGCATAGGGGTGCATATCTTTTCAAATTAGTGTTTTTGTTTTCTTTGGTAAATACTCAGTAGTGGGATGACTAGATAATATAATTCTATTTTTATTTATTTTTTGAGAACCCTTCATATGTTTCCCACAGTGGCTGCACCAGCTTGAATTTCAACCAACAATGCAAATGGTTCCTTTTTCTCCACATCCTCTGCAACACTTGTAATTTCTTGTGTTTTTGATTTTAGCCATTTTGGCAGGTGTGAGGGGGTATTTCACTGTGGTTTTGATTTGCATTTCCCTGGTTAGTAGTGTTGAGCATCTTTTCCGGTGTTTATTGGTCAAATGTATGTCTTTGGAAAAATGGCTATTCAGGTCCTCTGCCCATATTTAATTAGATGATGATGATGATTATTTTTTTTTTTTGGTGTCAAGTTATGTATGTTCTTTGTATCTTTTTGATATTAACCCCTTACTGGATATATCATTCACAGGTATCTTTTTCCATTCAGTATGTTGTCTTTTTGTTTCGTCGATTATTTCATTTGCTGTGCAGTTATCTTTGGTATAGTCCCAGTAGTTTAATTTTGCTTTGGTTTCCCTTGTCAAAGGAGACAGATCTAGAAAAATACTTCTATGGCTGATGCCAGAGATTACTGCCTATGTTTTCTTTTAGGAATTTTATGGCTTCAGGTCTCACATTTAGGTCTTTAATTCACTTTTGAGTTTACTTGTGTGTATGGTGTAAGAAAGTGATCCAGTTTCATTCTGCATGTAGCTGTCTAGTTTTCCGAGCATTATTTTTTCCCATTGCATATTGCCTCCTTTGTTGTAGATTAATTGGTCATAAAGTTCTGGGTTTGTGGGCTTTCTGTTATGTTCCATTGATCTGTGTGTCTGTTTTTGTGCCACTACCATACCTTTGATTACTGTAGCTTTGTAGTATATCTTGAAATCCAGGATTGTGATACCTCCCGCTTTATTCTTTTTCAAGATTGCTTTGGCTGTTTTGGAGTCCTTTGTGGTTCCGTACAAATGTTAGAATTGTTTGTTCTAGCTCTGTGAAAAAAACTGTTGGTATTTTGATAGGGATTGTATTAACTCTGTAGATTGCTTTGGATAATATGGTCATTTTAACAATATTGGTTCTCCCAGTCCATGAGCGTGAAATATGTTTCCATTTGTTTGTGTCATCTTCAATTTCTTTCATCAATGGTTTTTATAGTTTTCAGGGTATAGGTCTTTCACCTCCTTGATTTGAGTTTATTCCTAGGTATTTTATTATTTTTCAGTGCAATTGAAATGGGATTGTTTTCTTTTTCTTTCTGCTATGTTATTAGTGTATAAAATGTAACAGGTTTCTGTACATTGATTTTGGTATCCTGCAACTTTACTGAATTCATTTATCAGTTCTAGTTTTTTGGTGGAGTCTTTAGGGTTTTCTATATACAGTATTAATTCATCTGCAGATAGTGAAAGGTTCATCATTTTCCCTACTAATTTGGATGCCTTTCATTTCTTTTTATTGTCTGACAGCTGTGGCTAGGACTTCCAGTACCCTGTTGACTAAAAGTGTTGAGTGCGGCCATCCTTGTCTTGTTCCTGACCTTAGAGGAAAAGCTCTCAATTTTTCACCACTGAGTGTGATGTTGGCTGTGGGTTTTTCATATAGAGCATTTATTATGTTGAGGTATATTCCCTCTAAACCTACTTTGCTGAGTATTTATCATGAATGGATGTTGTACTTTGTCAAATATTTTTTTCTGCATCTATTGAGATGAACATATGGTTTTATTCTTTCTCTTGTTAATGTTAGGTATCACCTTGATTTGCAAATATTGAACCACTTTTGTATCCCTGAAATAAATCTCACTTGCTTGTGGCGAATGATTTTTTTTTAATGTGTCGTTGGATTTGGATTTGGTTTGCTAATGTTTTGTTGAGGAGTTTTGCCTCTGTGTTCATCAGAGGTATTGTCCTTCAGTGGTTTTTGTTTTGTTTTGTTTTTTGTTTTGGAATGTTTTCATGTGGTTTGGGTAACAGGGTAATGTTGACCTTGTAGAATGAATTATCCTCTTCTATTTTTTTTTTTTTTTTGAATATTTGAGAAGAATAGGTATTACTCTTGAAATGTTTGTTACAATGCACCTATGAAGCCGTCTGGTCCTGGACTTTAGTTTGTTGGGAGTTTTTTGATTACTCCTGCTATTTCAGTAATTACTATTGCTAATAGTTTGTTCAAATTTTTGATTTCTTCCTGATTCAGTTTTGGAAGGTTGTATGTTTCTTCGAATTTATCCAGTTTTTCTACAGTGTCCTATTTGTTGGCATATAATTTTCCTAATCTCTTATAACCCCTTGTATTTCTGTAGTGTCAGTTATTTCTCCTTCATTTCTGATTTAATTTGAATCCTTTCAACCTCTCCTCCTTTTTTAATGAGTCTGGCTAAAGATTTATCGATTTTAGTTGCTCTTTTTAAAGAACTAGGTGCTGGTTTCATTGATATTTATTATTTATTTTTTATTTTTTAGTCTCATTTATCTCTGGTTTAATCTTTCCTTCTTTTACTGGCTTTGGACTGTTCCTTTTCTAGCTCCTTTAGGTGCAAGTTTAGGTTGTTTATTTGAGATTTTTCTTTTTGAGGTAGGCCTGTATTGTATAATCTTCCCTTTTACAACAGCTTTTGTTGATCCCAAAGATTTTAGATCATTGTGTTTTCATTTTCCTATGTCTCTATGCGTTTTTTTTAACTTCCTCTTTGATTTCTTGGTTGGTCCATTCATTGTTTAGTAATATGTTATTTAATCTCCATATTTTGTGTTTTGTTTTTTTTCCCCCCAGATTTTTTTCGTGTGATTGATTTCTAGTTTCATAGCATTGTGGTCAGAACGGATGCATGATAGTGCTTGAATCTTTTTGAATTTGTTGAGACTTGTTTTGTGGCCTAACATGTGATCTGTTCTAGAGAATGTTCCATGTGTACTTGAAAAGAATGTGTATTCCACTGTTTTAGGATGGAATGCTCTAATGTATGTTAGATCCGTCTGGTCCAGTGTGTTCTTCAAAGCCAGTGTTTCCTTGTTGATTTTCTAGCTGGATGATTTTCCATTGATGTGATTATTGAAGTCTTCTCCTGTTGTTGTATTACTATCAATTTCTTTATGTCTGCTAATAGTTGTTTTATATATTTGGGTGCTCCCATATTGGGTGTATAAACATTTACAGTTATATCTTCTTGTTAAATTGTTACCTTTATCATTAAATAGTGTCCTTCTTTGTCTATTGTTATGGTCTTTGTTTTAAAGTCTATTTTTTCTGACTTAAGTATTGCTACTCTGGCTTTCTTTTCACTTCCATTTATTAGCAGGATAAATGTTTTTCCTTATCTTTATTTTCGATTCACATATGTTTTTAGGTCTTGTAGGCAGCGTATAGATGGATCTTTTTTTTTTAGTCCAGTTACCCTGTGTTTTTTGATAGAATGTAAATGGACTGAATTCTCCAAAGTAATTATTGATGGGTATGTGCTTACTGCCATTTTGTTACTTGTTTTTCTTTTTTCTTTTTCCCCAAATACTTTTATTTTATTTTTTCAGTGTTACAAGATTCATTGTTTATGTACCACACCCAGTGCTCCATGCAATACGTGCCCTCCTCAATACCCCCCACCAGGCTTGCCCATCCCCCTACCCCCTCCCCTCCAAAACCCTCAGTTCCTTGTTTAGAGTTCACAGTCTCTCATGTTACTTGTTTTAT
>CM052889.1:5852230-5880581 GCA_028534135.1 Potos flavus | reverse complement strand
GATGTATATGATGTCGTACTTTGTCCTTTCATTTTGTAAATCCCTTCACTGGTTTTATAGATAGAATTGATTTTACTGCATTTGTGCTCTAACCACTGTATTGGTTTTGTAAGTGACTAATCTACTTTTACTGTGTTTGTATGTACCTGTGAAATTTTTTCCTTTCCTAATTTTCTTACTCCTGATTATGGCTTTTTCTTTTCCCTTATAGAATTTTTTGACCTTTCCTATAGGGCTGGTTTAGTATTGATGAAGTCCTTTAACTTTTGTCTGGAAAACAATATCTGTTGTCCTATTCAGAATGACAACCTTGATGGATAGAGTAGGCTTGGTTGCAGGTTTTCTCTTTTCAGTGTTTTGACTATATCATGCCATTCCCTGTGGCTTGGAAAGTTTTTGCTGAAGAATCAGCTGATAGCCTTATGGGGTTTCCCTTGTATATAACTTTTCTTTTGCTGCTTTTAAAATTCTCTACCAGTACTTTTGGCCATTTTAGTTATTATGTGTCTTGGCGTGAACCTCCTTTAGTTGATTTTGTTGGGTGCATTCTGTCTTCTGGGTCAGGAGGTTCATTTCCTTCCCCAGATCAGGGGAGTTTTCGGCTATTATTTCTTCAAATACATTTTCTGCCTCCTTTTCTCTTTCTTCTTCTTTTGGGATCCTTATAATGTGAATATTATTACACTTGATGATGTCACTGATTTCCTTTAACTTATTCTCATTTTTTATTTTCTTTTTGCTGTTTATTCCAACCACTGATCTGTTCTTTGTGCTATTTATTTCCTCTAGTGTATTTTTATTTCAGTTATTGAGTTCTTTTATCTCTGACTGGTTCTTTTTACATTTTCTGCTTTTTGTCGAAGGTCTTACTGAGATCCTCCACTCTTTTCTCAAATCCAGTGAATATCCTTAGGACCATTGCTTGACTTCTCTATCAGACATATTGCTTAGCTCCATTTCATTTAGCTCTTTCACTGTGAGTTTGTTCTGTTCTTTCATTTGGGGGATAGTCCTCTGTCCCCTCATTTTGTCTAACTTTCTGTTTCTGTGTATTAGGAAAGTCCTCTACGTCTTCTTGAAAATAGTTGTCTGATGAACTGATCCCATAGCGCAGTGTCCCTTGTTCACCAGCACTAGGGGCTTAAGAGGTGTCTCCTGTGTGTGTTGTGCGTGCCTTACTGCTGTGGCTGAGCCACGTTTATCTTCTATCCAGTTCACTGCAATGATTCTCATTGCCCATTGTCAGTAGGATTTGGCCCCTCTGCTGTTAAGGGGTCAGTCTAGGACTGCCTTGGGCTTAGAATTGGGTCAGACTAGATGCCTTCCCTCAGCCCATTTGCTCATACTGCGTTTGTACCAAACTGCAGAGCATCGTCGTTAGAGGCTTTTGTTGATGGAGTGGGGCCTGCAGTCAGACCAGATGTCTGCCCCCCACCCACCGCTGGGCCTGCAGTAGAACTGGCTTGTGTGGTTATCTTCCCCTCTCCCAGGGCAAGAGTCACTTTGGAGTGGTGCTGGTTCCTGTTGTGGCTGTTTGCAGGCTGAGATGACTCAGGAGCTGCTTTGGAGGGACTCCTGTTGAGTGGGAGAGGTTGGATGGGGTGAGTCCACAGGAGAACGTGAGGGCAGAGCGCATGGTATTTGCAAGCTATGTTGAGAGCGTGCAGGTTCCTGCAGGAGTCCAGGTATCTAGGCTTGGGAGGGTGGGTAGGGGTAGAGAAGTCTTACCTGGAAGCTGTCTTACTGTTGGAGAAGTCTTCTAAAGATCTGTGCAGCTCCTGCACATGGTCTGAGATTAGTAAATAAATCTCCTTTCCTGTATACCCTGGGTGGTTTTTAAACTTCTGCTTCTATGCTGTATCTTGGAGCGTTGTTAGTTATGGTGTCTCTTTAAGGGTAGGGACTGTTTCCTATTGTCCTAGGCTCTCCCAGCGCCAAGCCTGCTGATTCTCCAAGTTCTTAGTATTAAGCCCCTTGATTGGAAAAACTCCTAAAGCTAAGTACCTTTGGTTTCAAAGCCTAATGTTCTGAGGTCTGGTCTTCTCAGTGCAGGTCTCCCGTGTCTGGGATACCTGGTGTGAGGTCTGCTCCTCCCTCTGCTCAGTGTTCATGGTGTCCCTCCAGTCTGTGGTTAGTCTTGCAGGTTAGTTTGTCTCCTCACCAGAACTCTGCCCTTCCTGCCATTTTTCTGTGTGGCCTCCTGTCTTCAGTAAACTGTGGAGAGTCTGGTCTGCCAGTGTTCAGTTTGCCTCCTGGGTTAGTGGCACTGGCAGGTTGTTCTCTGGATGTATTGCTGGGCCGAGGTGAGCTTAGGATCCTCCTCCTCCACCATCTTCCCAGGCTCCTCCCATCAGATCTAAAATTTTGCCTGTTATATAGATCAAATAATAGTCTAATAAGATGCCTATTATGGGTTGGATCATCCCCATAAAAGAAATGTTGAAGTCTTAACTTTCAGTACCTCAGGATGTGACCTTTTTTGGAAATAGGGTTGCTGCAATTTTATAGAGGTTGAAATGAGATTATAATGGAGTGGGGTGGGTCTTTAATCCAATATAACTGGTGTCTTTATAGGTAGTACTGTTGAGAACTGAAAAAAAAAAGATGGCTTTTTTTTTTTTAAGATTTTATTTATTTGGGAGACAGAGAGAGAGCATGAGCAGCAGGGAGGAACAGAGGGAGAGGGACAAGCAGATTCCCTACTGAGCAGGGAGCCCCACACAGGGCTCGATCCCAGGACCCTGGGATCATGACCTGAGCAGAAGGCAGATGCTTAACTGACTGAGCCACCCAGGTGCCCCAGGTAGTTGGCTTTTTGAAAATATTGGATATTTCTAGAGGACTCTAAAGTATTTTTTTTTTACTAAATGATAATAGTTTAAGATACATTAAATATGTAACCTATGTTAGTTAGACGCTTGACCTATTTGGCATGGTTTTTTATTTGAACAGATGTAATACTTTGGTGGACTTTCATTTCCATATTCATTTTTCCCTCATTTTGTGCTGTAGAAAAAGTTCAGTGTGTGAGTCTTCCCAAACTCAGCGGATTAAAGAATTTGCCCATATGTGATTGCTGTAACTCGGCATAGTATCTATAAATCTGTCATGTTGGTGGAGCTGATTGGCATTCGTCACTTGTCGACACATTTGCACCCTTCAAACCACCTACTGGCTTACCTTGTTTCCTGAGAGAAAGGCAGAAGGTCATGCTGCCAAATGCATACTCCTTATTATTAACCATATCTCCTATCCCGGATCATCGTGTCCTTTTCTCGCTCGCTGAGCTCCACTTGGGTGATATAGAAAACTGAAAGCCTAGGTTTACCTTTGTGTCCTTCAGCCCAGATGAGAGCTACCCATAGTGTACAAGGTGGATGTCTTTTCTTTTGGCTCCTACTGTGTCCGGTTTCTAGAACCTCTTCCTAGACACCAGTAGAAGGAGCCCTTGAGTCCAGAACAGAAAGAGAATTATGGTAGGTGTGAAGAAGTGATGGCCAAGATTTTTATGTTTTCTCCCTTCTGAACAGTGTTTTAACCCCCGCTCCCCATCTTCACATCTGGGGAAGGTGTGCATCGCTACATGTTGTGTTTGTAATGGCTGCCTGAGCTCCCTCTCCATGGAGTTGAGAGAAAGCACAATGGAGAGATGGCCAACAGTACTGCTTCTCCCCCTGAAACGCTGCAGCCAAATCATGGATCTTACTGTACTGCTGAAATCCCATCTTAATCCATTCTGGCTGCTACAACCAAATTCGGCCAACTGGCCATCTTGTAAACTGGAGGCTGGAGCAGCATCACACACACAGCCTCTTCCAACCTCAGGCCTTTGTCAGATGCTGACGAAGCTCAGAGCTGGAGGCTGGGAGATCTGCAAACCAGAGTGGATTTCTGGCAGCCCCAAGTAATAAAGAAGAGAGAAATGCCTGCGGGGTCTCCAGTGAAAATTCTAGAGAGCCCCTTTCTTAAAACAAGAGTGAGACAAACGTACATGGACTCTTGCTAGCTTGCATACCAACCTCGGCCCAACCCTGTCTGTGCTAGGACTGAGGTATTCAGCTGTCAGCTCTCTCTGCAAAGGAGATGAAGGTATTTTCTTTTAGTTAAAAAAAAAAAAAAGTGTGCGTGTGTGTGTGTCACACACACAGTATTGTACTTAGTTTGGCCTGTTATAATAAAAATGTCATAGGCTGGGTAGCTTTCAAACAATGGATTTCTCACTTTTGGAGGCCAGAAATCTTAGAACAAGATGCCAGCAGTTTTCGTGTCTGTTGAGAACTTTCTTTCTTTCATAGCCAGAGGTCTATGCACTGTAATCTTACGTGGAAAAGGGACTAGGTAACTCTGTGGTGTCCCTTTCATGAAGGCTCTATCCTCATCACCTGATCCCTTCCTAAAGGCCCTTTCTCCAAATACCATTTTATTGGAGATTAGTTTTCAACCTATGAATTTGTGGATACATAAACTTTCAGTCTATAGGTATTCCTCAATTAAAAAAAAGTTTCTGCTACTTGAATCCTGTTTTCCACCAGAATTTATGAAGCATACATTACATGTTCGCCTTTAGGAGTTTTCATCTAGTAGGAGAATGACCATTAAACAAAGAGATATGTAAATACACCTAGAATTGCACATTCTAGAAGTAGTATGAATGAAACCTGTCAACTGCTTGTTGCATAGCTCCAATTAAATACCCCATAGTAACTTACTATGAATAAACATGTCTTTGTTTTATTTCTAACAAAGCTCATTTCTCTTTCTGTTAATGCTACCACTGTATACTTGTAAAGTCTAGAAACCTAGAAAACACATTAACTTCCATTGCTCAAACTCCCCATATCAAATTAGCTGCCAAGTTCTTTTCCTTTACATCCAAATTTGTTTTTGTTTTTACATTCTTGTGTCTACTATGTCATTCCTATATTAGTATTTGGACGGAGTTTTCCCTATCTCCAAACCCACTCTCTTTTGCGTCGTCTTTTCCCTTTTGTTCAGAGTGACCCTTCTGAAATACGAAATGATCCCTACTTAAAATCCTCCCATACTTACTACAGTGATTTACAAAGTAAATCCTAGGGAACTGCTCATAGAGATTTCATACATATGCGTATGCACCCAGACATACTTCACAAATTATTTGTGAAATTCTGAGTTACACTTACTGATTGCAGAACTTATCAGTACCTTAATGACATCATGGGCATTGTGACTATCCAGGCAGATGTAGTATGTAGCACACTTCCATAATTTACTTGATTCTTAAGTCTTTAAGCTTCTGTTGGGATTGTTTCAATAAACATTTTAGAAAATATTGGTCCCTTGTACAAAGTTAAACTTTTGAGCGTGGTTTCTCAGCTTCCTGTGATTTGACTGTTGTCAATATCTTTAATCTTTTGTCTTCATCATCCATACTTCAATAATTTTGGACTCTGTCTTTACACAAGTATACAGTGCTTTCCACCACTCTACTCCTTCGTCCATGGCAATCTTCTGTTGAGGATGCCAAGGCAAGGTTTAAGCATTCACTTCATAATGCCTGATCTGAATTACCAGCCACTGCCTTCACAAGTAGGATTGATCAAGGCATTTAATCCCATAATCCTTTTACGAAACTCAAAAAATCATAATCCTTTACCTCTTACTCTCCATTAAAATAATCTAAATGATTGGGACTGTTTTATACATTCAAGGTTCCTTATGTGGTTTCTAATACACTGTAAATTATTCAAGTATTTTTCAACTCAGTGGGTAACCGTCCACTTCATCTGTGTATATGGCTCGGGGGAATTTAAGAAAGGGAAATACACACCTAGCCAGCTAACACACTTGTTCAGTCAAGTCACAATTGAACACATATTGGTTTAAACACTGTACTAGGTATTAGGGATAAAGCAATAATTCAACAGTTGTGGCTATCGCGCTTAGGGAATTTAAATCTAGAATAGAAAAAAAATGAGAGGTAGACATGTAATAACAATGGCAATGAAGAGAGAGAGAGGACTACGGGGATATTTAATAAGCAGACCAAATTTCATGAAAACAGCTGACCCATATAAGCAAAGACGTGGGAGGTCTTTGGTTGCCCTTACATTAATAGCACACTAGCTTTACAATAGCATATTGGATGTGGTACTGAATTAGCGAGTGACATGTCTCCTCAAAGAGCAGTTGTGACAGTCCATGGAAACAGCCTGTGTATACCTGAGACCACGCGTTAGGGTTCATTGCCATGCCTAGTGGAAACAAGACCAAGGACATTATTTTCAAGATGAAGCATTTGGTTATACTGGAACTAAAAGTATGTGCCTTATTTAAAGTGGTGTCTTTCTTCACCTCATTCCACAAAGTAGTCCAGCATCATTATCCTAAAACTGACTAGTGTTGAAACTGACAGGAAAATGAAACTTTACGAAGTTACTTACTCCTTATTCTAGAAAACTCCACTAAACGTAAATGTCCTGGTTAAATTTTCTTGTCAATTTCTTAAATTTAATATGGTAGTTGACAAAGAGGACACTCAATAGGATTTTTCATTGTCAATGTCCGGCATTAAGGCCAACTGCCTTGTTTTAAGTTGTATTGTTTGGTACGGACCGCAGTGGCTTTGCCATGGTTGCTTTTGCATTTTCTCATTTTGCTAAGGTACTTTATGCAGAATGTCTTTAAAAATTGTCCCTTGAATTTCCCCCAGAATATTACAGGTAGCAAAACACTTTCCAGAAACACTTCTTTCTCTATAGACTGTGTATTAAATGTACGGATTATCTGTGGTCCAGACTATTTTCCCTCAGTCTTTCCTGGTGGTTCCTACAAAGTGCCATTTAGGAAGAGAGAAAAGAGGTAGAGAGCAGAGAAGGGGCATACTTGAGAGGAATATATGTAAACAAAGAGATTGCTAGTGTGTGTGTCTTCATTCTCCAGAATCAATTTCAGATGCTCTTTTGGTGCTGGTGTGCCTGTGTGAGCTGAGAGAAGCACTATGGTGTGAAGTTGGAAAGCGGAAGCTTGAGAACTAGACTTTTCTGTTGGAATCCTCCTACGACATCAAGTTCTTGACCTTGGCATGTTACTTAACCACGCAGTGCACTAGTTACTGCTCTTCTAAAGTGAGCATAATAAGGAAGCTTCCCTCTCCCTCCTACTGTTGCATTGATGATTTCTTGAGTTTCTAAATATGTATTGTTTAGCAAAAAGGCTGGTACTTAGGAGCATGTCTGAAAAAACACTGACTGTATCTTTCAACTAGTTAAAAGGAGTAAAATAAGCTGTGTTACACTTTTTTTCCATAGCTGTGTGGTATGTTCAATTCATCTGGTGACTTCTGTAATAACTGCTTTAAAAAAAGCCCCCTACGAAACAGTTTTATCTGAATTAAGTCAGTAGGTGAGCATTTTCAAATTTGTCTGATTGTTCCACTTATTAGCGAAATCAGTAGGCATATTATGTGACAGGCAGAGGGAATAAAGAGTAACGGGAATCCACAGTTACTTTCATATTAAAGTAGTTTTCACAAGCACTAAGAGGAAAGAAACCTGTTAACAACTAAGAGTTGATGGAAACATTTCTCTATGGTTTCCCTTGAATATCCTCCTGTTTGGATGTGTGCCACCTATTGTCTCCTTCAGCATTGTGAATGCCTCCAATTGAGGTGATTTTCTCCTTGATTATTGGGACCTTAACTTCTGTCCTGTGAATACCCCTATACTACTTCTCTCTAGCTTAGGCTGCATTCTGAGATGGAATAGCCTAGTAAGATCACTCACGTCCACCCTTTCATCAAGCCATCTGTGGGAATTTTGATGTCTGAGTAAAAATTGACATATTATAAAATTCAAGTCTAAATCCAAAGCCTATTTTAAATATCCATTTACAAAATTTGGAGGCTTTTACACTCTAATGTAATTTTATTCTATTTTGTATGTTCGGCATTTATTTCATATGATACTGTCATCCTGAGCTGTATTGTCTCCTACTGTGGCCTCTAGTCACGTGAGGGGCTATTCATATTTAACCTTAATTATAATATGATACAGTTCAACCTTCAGTTCCTTTGGATGGAATTTCTAGTGCTCAGTAGTCACTTGTGGTGGATGGTTACTATGTTGGACAGCATTAATTAATTGTAGAACATTTCCATTAGAGCAGATGGGTCTATTAACCAGTGATGACAAGCTAGAATATAGAGACCTGAAGTCAGAGGCCGTATCTTGTACTTCTGCTAAATGTATCAGTTCCCTGCCACACCAATATCGAGATATTTGTTGATTCAACGATGTCACGCATTTTTTCCTCCTTCTCCCTGGAGCTTGCCCGCGGTTCCACAAAAGCAGACCTCAGTCTGGCCTATTACTTGAAGCTTTGACTGTACTTACTCTTTCAGAGAGTTCTCTTTCCATCCCCTTTTCCTAGATAAACCTTAGTTCCTCCAGTGGACACCACTGCACCCTGGAGCCTGTCACAGAGATTGTCTTTTTTCTTTTTCTTTTCTTTTTTTAAACACCCGCTCCCTTGGGTTCTTTGTTCTTCAGGTTCTTCATTAAATCTCAGTAACGATGCCAGGAATCCTTGGTTATACTTCTGTGGTCGTACCAATTCTCCTTTGGGAGCTTATATTCTCAGACTTTACCAATCTCTATGCTTCCCTCCCCCCGCACCCCCACCCCATGGATCAGTTTTTCTGGCTGAGTTCTTCTGTTTTTTTTTGTTTTTTTGTTTTTTTTAATTGAGCTGTAATTGAGGGGAACATTGTGTACATTTAAAGTGTACAACATGTTGATTGGATATACTTACATTTTATGAAATGTTTACCACTGTACTCTCTGCTTCCTGGTCATTCTCAACAGGCTCTTGCAGTATTACATTTAGCTGCCTGTTTTGGTATTCTGATAGATATATGTAATCATTTTCTTTTTTCATTATCTTGAGATTAATATGTTTTTTTTTATTGAATATGGTCACCTCTCCTCTAGCCAAGATCTGTATCACTCAAGCTAA
The DNA here is from genome assembly GCA_028534135.1 of Potos flavus. NCBI lineage: Eukaryota > Metazoa > Chordata > Mammalia > Carnivora > Procyonidae > Potos > Potos flavus. The sequence goes on along the minus strand of CM052889.1, from coordinate 5,871,587 downwards.
ACCAATTAAATGCGTTTTCCCTGAAATTTCAATCTTGAGTGGAGTAACACAAAATATTGAAAAATGATTGGAGCTCATTCAATCCTGCATTTCCATGATGAAGATAAAGATGAGTTCTTGGTAACCAACATCCAGAATTGCCTTTGTTGATGTCTTTTTTTGGAGACTGATTTTTCAGGCTTCCAAAAATTGGTTGGTTTCTAACAATTCTTTTCAGTTTATTTGCTATTTGCTTAAAGTAAATAGTCCTGCTTTCTCTTGCTTGCAACTAATATGAAACAGAAATGGAACCATAATGGAATTATAAAAGTGACAGTTGGTAAAACATGAATTTGGTTGAGGTTACATGGAGGATTAGGAAGTTGTAAATTCTTATATAGGAGCAACATACCTGATTAAATTGTTCCATGTCATTGTCTTGGAGCTCTGTAGCCTGTGGTTTTGGTATGAAAAACCATAGAGTGACTGTGGCTTGAGGGATTTTTTTCCTCATCATTAATTCATTGTAGGGTTTTTGTTTTTGTTTTTAAACAGATTCTGATTTCCATTTGTGGATCTATGCCTTCCCCAGTCTCAATACTTCAAGTCAGACTGAGGTCTCATCCCTTCCCAAGGGTAGAGCATGTGGTCTGTCTGTAGCCAATTAGTGCCTCACACCTCTGTCAACAGTGTTGTTTCTGGGTTGGGTACCATTATAGCTAACTCTAGGGCTTTCATTTGAAATGTTTTTCCTGCCAGAATAGCACAGAATATGATATGTAGTTGGAGACGCTACACACTTTTTGCTATCATGTGGAACCTGATCTAAAGGCAACAAGCAAAGAATAGCAAAGCAGAACTCAGTGATACAGGGAAATCTGTTTTTTATAATTGTTTTTTTTTAATTTTAATTCCAGTATAGTTAACATATAGTGTTATATTAGTTTCATGTGTACAGTATTCAATAATTCCATACATCACCCGGTGCTCATCGCAACAAGTATACTCCTTAATCCCCATCACCTATTTCACCCATCTTCCCACTCACCGCCCCACCAACCATCTGTTTGTTCTACATAGTTAAGAGTCTGTTGCTTGGTTTCTTTTTTTCTTTGGTCATTTATTTTTTTAAATTCCACATAAGAGTGAAATCATATGGTATTTGTCTCTCTCTGACTTAACTTTGCTTAGCATTCATTATACTCCATAGCTCCATCCATGTTGTTGCAAATGGCAAGATTTCATGCTTTTTTATTGCTGAATAATATTCCATGGTGCGTATATATACATGCACGCACACACACACACCATCACTTCTTTATCCGTTTATTAATCAATGGATACTTGGGCTGCTTCTGTATCTTGGCTATTGTAAATAATGCTTCTATAAACATCGGGGTGCATGTATCCCTTTGAATTAGTGTTTCTGTATTTTTTGGGTTAATACCTAGTAGTGCAATTATGGGTTGTTATAAAGATTAGATTTCTCAAAGAAAATTATCATATGATCTCACTCATATGTGGAACTTAAGAAACAAAACAGGATCATAGAGGACGAGAGGGAAAAATAAATCAAGATGAAATCAGAGATAAACCATAAGAGACTCTTAATCATAGGAAACAAACTGAGGGTTACTGGAGGGGAGGGGGATGGGGGGATGGGACAACTGGGTGATGGACATTAAGGAGGGCATGTGCTGTAATGAGCACTAGGTATTATATTAGACTGATGAATCACCGAACTCTACCTTTGAAACTAATAATACATTAAATGTTAATTAAATGAATTTAAATAAAAACAAGTTAAATATCAAAAAGATTAGGTTTCTCAGTTAAAAATAGAGAAATCTAATCTTTATAATACTATTTGAGCCCTTAAATCCATGAAGCCAGCACTATCAAAAAGTTTTCAGGTAAATAAGTCAATAATTCTCCAGGATTCATAGATTTTTCTATCACTTAAAATATCCTAAATGATATACTCCTACTATTCACTGAAGATTCAGAAACAATTTCATAATATCATTAGTTCAATTGTTGCTATAATTATAGAAGATTTTGAAATACTGTTTAGAAATTTTTATCCTTTAGAAATATTATAATCTCAGAAATGGTAAATATTAAGTCTATTAGCACAACCTTCCCAAAATTTCAGGTCTCCGTGTATTTGACTTAAGAGAGATATCTGCCCCTTAGAACTTCCATTACCTACAAGTCCTATCCTTTTCTTTCCTTTAGTTCACCCATACACACCTATGATCCTCTTTCTTCAATGATATGAAGTAGGTTTTTATCAGTGGCCTTGGAAGCCACTTTTTCCTGCATAGTCCAGTTGAATTACAGCTTTGGACAAATAATTCAGGTTCTCTGCTCTGAGAGCCCAGCACCCGAGTGATTGAGTTATGTTTGGCTAGAGCACATACCCCTGCAGATTAGAGCTTTGCCTCAGATTGGCCCCAAGTGGGCCCTTGGTAAGACCCACCTCCTAATTAGATCAATAACTATCCCATATTTTTGCCTTGCCCTTCAAAACTCCAACTCAATCCCTGTTCCCTTCAGCCTAAGTAGATGACCTTTTTTCCTATTTTAGTGAGAATACCATGGCCTTCAGTAACAATCTTGCTTCTTTTCCACTGCTGCATTTAATTGTAGCCCGCGTCGTACCTCTATTATGTCAAGATCAGAGTATGAGCTATGGCTCTTCCTATTTAAATCCTTGAGCTCACCTCCACCCTTTTCCAGAATATCCCTCTATCATTCATCCCCCCTCTCATGTGTATTTAACTTCTTCCTCTCCACAGTGCGGCCCCTCAGGCTGTGTGCAGGCTCAGTCTTTCTTTGCCTACTAAGAAGAACCACTGTCAATAGTGAGAGAGGAGGCTAAAGGAGGGGGACTGGGAGTAAGGTCCTGGAAGGCCGGGCTGGCCATGCTTGTGACATTCAGGAGTTTATACTTTCTTGGGTGATGGAAAGCCGCTGAATGGAATGAAGCAGGGGCACGACAGGGTTGTATTAGCATTGTAGATGCTAATTGTAGATGAAGGACGTTGTTTGCTTTGTGGAGATGGATTGTAGAGGTGTAAATAGGAGGTTAAAGTGTAAATAGTGTTCCTAAAATGTGTTCTGCAAAAGATTAGATGCTGCTGAGTGTTACTAGACTTTCCTAAAAAAAGGAAAAAAAAAATTGGTGTACGGATAATTAAATATAACAACTTTGGCTTAAACAAATCTCTTTCTTTCAAGGCTTCTAAGTTTTGGTCTAACTGGAATCAACTAGGTCTCTTTATCCAGAATTTTCTTTATTTCCAAATGGGTAGACCTTTTAGCTTCCTTTTTGTCCATCAGGTGACAAAGTAGTGTTTATATCCTGATATACTACACGTCTTATAAGAAGATGGTCGTGCACAGGTGACTGCTTCTCCTTCTGCCCCGGTAGATCCGATCTGGCTTTTCTTGTATTCACAGAACTCACTGTGGAAAAAGCACAAGACTACTAGCAAAACATTTGCAACTTTTTGTGTTCTGGTTTAACCAGGACGTCTCTGACCACAGCTCAACTAGACATTCCATCCCTTATTGAAATAAGGGAATGAATTAACTTAACGGTCACTTAATAGATTCTAAAACGTATTATAATTAGGATTATCATAATGCTGCTCTGCTTAGGTAATAATGTGTTTTTGTAAATCTAAATTTCCCTAGTGTATTCTTTCTAGTAGCAGTATATTACCTTATCAGGGACTGTAAAATATTCTTTGCAATTTTATCATCTAAACTTTACAGGTTTTGTAATTTTGTTAATGAAAGTCAATTGTTTCCTCAGGTATTATGTATGAGGCAGATTTCAAATTTCCTGCAATAATATCTGATATGGGATCTTCTTTATTTTTATGTTTCAATTTCAATATATTTTCCTGAAGAAGCAATATTTTTGAGAGGCACATTTTTCTTATAAAATGCAGAGGCATGACAGATAATGTCCTTTGAGATGCTCTTCATGACTATGGGATTTTTAGGTTTCTAAGTTCTAATTGTCTGTATTTCAGTTTCTCTAAATGTTAGGTTGGTAAACGGCATCAGCTGCTGAGCATCTGGTATGAAATGTGTGTGAGGAGGAGAATATCCCACATCCCCTGTGCTGTCTTCATTGAATTGGGTTCCTCCCCCACCCCCAAATCCGTAGAAGCCCGAGTCCCCAGTACTTGTGAATGCGACCTTATTTGGTTGCAGGTACAATTAGGTCATTCTGGAGTGGGGTGGGCCCTTAGTCCAGTAGGACTCTGTCTTTGTAAGAAGGGAGGAGGCAGGCACGGGGAGAATACCGTGGGCGGTGACGAGATCAGAGTGGGGAGTCTATAAACCATGGAACAGTGAGGATTACAGGCAACACCAGGATCTGGGAGAAAGGCATGAAGAGATTCTCTCCCAGTGCCTTTAGGGAGAGTGTGGTCCTCTTACCACCTTGATTTTTGAAATTCTAGCTGCCGGAACAGTAAGAAGATTCTTGTTGCTTTAAAGCCATTTAGTTTGTGCTACTTAGGGGAAAGTACTGGTTTACAAGACTGATACAACAAAGGACCAACTAAATCATCATCATGTACCAATGTCCACATGGATATCCGTGGAACTTTAGAATTTAAAGAGTCCTAGAAATGATGAAGTCGACTGAATTACTTTCACATAGAGACCCAGGGTTTTTAATGACTTTCTATAGACTATTTAGTGACACGGTCCTATCACAAGAACTCCGGTGTCCTGACAGCTTGCCTGACGCTCTTCCCATCTCACATTCACATTGAAAAGTGAATATGCATATTTCCTGTCTGCCCCCTTGGAAAGCAAAGAGTGAGGCCTTTAAAAAAAACCCACGGGTAAGGCAAAATTCTGGAATTCAGGGGAGTTCTCCAAGAAGTCTGGCCCCAGTGGAAACCCTCCAGGGGTCTTTCCGGCATTTAAAAAACAAAGGGAGGTTGTGATTAGGCCTGTAAGGACAACTGTCCTGAAATTAAATATCGCTTATAAGGTCTAAGTGGTTGAGATGAATGAGTAATAAATATGTGCTTTATTTTTGATGGAAGATAAGTAAAACTTTGTATGCTTACTGTGAGTGTGCCATTGACATGGTAAACTTGGCCCTTAATATTCAGAGCAAATACATTGTTCGAGCTGAATGCAGGAGCACTATTTCATTGCTGCTGTGGTCTGTTTTCTGTTGTAGGTCTTGTGTGATAAATTTCAGTGTGTCACACAAGGACAAAGACTGTTGAAACTCAATTTGCATAGGGCTTTGCGTGAACATGGTAACTTCAAAATAGAGTCTTGGGTGATGACGATTGTATGCCAGATTGAGCAAAAGAAGGACACAGTCAAAACCTAGTAGAATATTTTATAGTAAATGTGCCCAGGAAACATGAAGCACACAATGGAGAAAAATAAGCAACTATAACCAGAGATTCCTAAGGTTAAAAGAGGGTGTGTGGACATGCACACAATGCTGATTTATTTCTCTGAAACAGATAAAGAAGTAAGAGAAAGTCATTTGTTTTATGCTCAGGAGAGAAAGCATGCGCAAATCATGGCCTTTCCTTAGGAGGGGTGGAGGTGTGGACAGAGGAAATGCTTAGGACACCTTGGAGAAATTCAGGATAGCCATTTTTCCTACACATATTAAAAGTTTGACTTTTTCAGGAAGAGGCATAATCAGATCATTTTTCTCTTTGAATCTTCTTTTATATTTACCCACTTCATAAGTAAACCTAAAAGTGAGAGACTTCTAGCCCAGGTTTTGTTGTATATTTTAATAGTTACACCCAATTATTATATAGCACTTGCAGTCATAAGGCACAAAGTTTGGGAAGTGTGATAATGAAGGACAGTCTCATTTCCTTACCTGGTCCCCAGCCACATAATTTACTCACTACGAAGACCACCAGTGTTACAAGGTGCCTGTGTTTCCTTCCAGAGATAGACCATGTACGTGATTTATAGACAAATGGAATACATTTTGCTCTGCACTTTGCTTTATTTACATATTAATTTTTGGCAGCTGATATTTCTTGGTTAGTATACACTGTAATTAGAGCTGCCTGCTCCTTCTTAATGAAGATATGATTTCCTATTGTATGGAGGATCTACAATTTACTTACCTAGTCCCCAACTGGTCGTTTTCAGTTGTTTATGGCCATTTGATTATAAATAAAGCTATAAAAATATTGGGAAAAGTAAACTCTTAAGATTCTTTTTGATTTCTTGCAGCCCGTGTCATAGGTCTTTCTCTAGTAAATTCCATAAAACAGGATTTTTTTTTTCATTGTTTATTCTAACTGGATATTCTGACTCTTGGAACATACATTCTGGTGGGAGGCAGGCAGTAAATTTAATAGTAAATATTAGAATTAATGACTTCTATAGGAAAAAGAAAAGGTATAGCAGGTAGGTGCGGTTAGAAGTTATAGAAAACTTCAAATATTAACTAGCGTGTGGTCACTGTCAACATCCTTGAGGTGGAGGAATTTTAGTGTAAGCTTGAATTCGTGGGGGAATGTAGCACCAAAGGCATCTGGAAGGAGTTTCAGAAGGAAGGATCACCTAGAACAAAGTCCCCCAGACAGGAGAATGTCTGGAATATTCTAGAAACGGCTGACCTGAAGTGAGCAGGGGAACAAGAGGTAGTGTAGCAGGAGATAAAGACCAGGAGTTAACAGGGTCACCCGAGGTATAGGGTTTGCAGGACACAGGAAGGTTGGGGGCCGGCGTTCTTCATAGAGTTCTATAACCTCACCCGGAGGAACTCTCAGTGCACTGGTGAGAACAGATAAGGAGAGGAAGGGAAGAAGACACGAGGCGCTCCCGTGAGGAGGCCTTTGCAGTCACCAAAGGAGCTAGGAACTAGCTACACTGCAGGTATGGTTTGAAGGTAGGGTCACGAAGATTTGTTAGTGGGTTGCATGGTTTGTGTAAGAGAGTGTGAAGAGCCAGGGTAATGAAGTATTTGGGAGAATGAAACGTTCACAAGGGCGTCTGTACCATTGCAGATTTGGGAAGGGAAAGCCAGGGTTTGGTTTTGTATCTCTGAGTTCTCCTCTCTCTCTCTCCTGCTTTTATATTCTCTTTACACTGCTCTGTGTCACTACTTCTGTATGTGGATCCTGTATATCAACCAGTAAATATTTGATGAAAGGGTTTCAGTGTAGAAAGTTGTGTGTCTGGATAGTTAGCACTGTCAACTCTTTGAGATTTGTATACCTTTCTTTGACTTCTTGTCTTTACCTGGACTATCAGTACATTGTTGCATGGGGTATGTAACCGGCACCAGCATCTTTGGTGTTTCACTGAATTTTATCTTTATTTTCCATTTTGTATATTCCTGTCCACATGTTTTATCCCTTATTTTTAACTTTCATCAGTTATGCCTTTCGACACTTCCTTCAGAACATTGCTTTATTCCAACTGATAATTCTGAAGTCTGAAGTTTCAGGGAGTCTAAATCTGATCCTGTTTTTGGTATACTTAAGCCAACATTTGCTGCTCATGTTTCGTTTCATTAGCTTTTTGATAACTCCTTTATAGAAGTTCATACTTGGATGAATTTTATCTGTGGGATCCCAGAATACCTTAATTAATGATGATTATACCCAAAGAAGATTGGTAGTTTTGGTAATATTTATCAGCTGATATTACCAAGCTGAAATAAGCTCATATTAATTTCTTCACCTGGAGATTTTCGGCCTGTAGGAAGGTGTTTAAATTCAAATCCCAGAAGCGAATGTTATCAGGTCTGTAGTTACAAGTGATTCAGAGATACTGTAGTCGTTTTTGTTAGTGGTGGTATGATGTCATCATCATTAGTAGGAACAGTACTGTTTGTCCACAGCGCAGACAGAGGCAGATTCATTTGCGAGTCTCCTCGCATGGACACAAATGACTCCCTCGTCGTCTTTTCGTTAAGTGTTTTTATTGAATTTCTTAACCTTAGGCTTGGTATTGTGTATTTGCTTCCCTTCTCCCCCTTTTCTTGGAATAATAGCTCATTTCTCCTTTTCTCTTCCTTTTTCTCAGTTTCCAGCATTGGCATTTCCATTAAGGAAGAGCAGCCTTCCAATTTTGAGTTTATGTATTTATAGTTCATTTCACTTTTTGGTTCCTTTAGGGTCATCTCCCTCTTTCTTTAGAGCTCAATGATGTCTGAGTACATGTTTTTGCAACCTTAACATCTGGTCCATGGCAACACAATTTCAAAAACACCTAGTCCACGTAGTCCTGGAGATGCTTAGTTTTTTTCTGCATCTTTTTTTTTAAGTATTAACATATAATGTATTATTTGCCCCAGGGGTACAGGTCTGTGAATCATCAGGCTTACACATTTCACAGCACTCAGCATAGCACATACCCTCCCCAATGTCCGTCACCCAGCCACCCTATCTCTCCCCCCCACCCCCACTCCAGCAACCCTCAGTTTGTTTCTTGAGATTAAGAGTCTCTTATGGTTTGTCACCCTCCTGATCCCATCTTGTTTCATTTTTTCCCCTCCCTACCCAGCACGACCCCTGACCCTGCCTCTCAAATTCCTCATATCAGAGAGATCATATGATAATTGTCTTTCTCTGATTGACTTATTTCGCTTAGCATAATACCCTCTAGTTCCACCCACGTCATTGCAAATGGCAAGATTTCGTTTCTCTTGATGGCTGCATAGTATTCCATTGTATATATATACCACACCTTCTTTATCCATTCATCTGTTGATGGACATCTAGGTTCTCTCCATAGTTTGGCTATTGTGGACATTGCTGCTATAAACATTCGGGTGCACGTGACCCTTTGGATCACTACATTTGTATCTTTAGTAAATACCCAGTAGTGTGATTGCTGGGTTGTAGGGAAGCTCTAGAAAATGTTTAATCTTAATGTGATGATTTTTAATTTTAGATCGGCATTGCCTTTTTTTTTTTTTTAAAGACTTGATTATTTTTTAAACCAGTTTTTGATTCACAGAAAACTGAGGGGAATGTACAAAGACGTCCCACATACCCCCTCTCCAGACACATGCAAAGCCTCCCCATTATCAACATCTTCACTGAAGTCATGCATTTAAGGTTGATGATCCTACATTGATATAATCTCCCAAAGTCCATAGTTTACATGATGCTTCACTCTTGGTATACATTTTATGGGTTTGGACAAATGTATTATGGCCTGTATCTACCATCAAAATATCAGTGTTTTGATTGACCCCAAATTCTTTGTGCTCTGCCTTTTCATTCTCTTCTCCTTCTCCCTTGCCAACCTCTGGAACCACTGGTCTTTTTACCCCTCAGAATTTTTCCGTTTCAAAATGGCATATGGTTGAAATCAGTGTGTAGCCTTTTCAGACTGGGTTCTTTCACTTAGTAATATGCGTTTAAGATTCTGCCATGTTTTTCTGAAGTGGCTATTCCATTTGCCATTCCTGCCAGCAGTGAATGAGTTTCCATTGCTCCACATCCTTGCCAGCGTTGGTATTGTCAGCATTCCAGATTTTGATCCTTCTGATAGGTGTGTAGTGGTATCTCATTGTTTTAGTTTGCATTTCCCTAATAAAATAAGATGTGGAGCATCTTTTCAGATGCTTATTTATTATTTGAATATCTTCTTTAGGTATCTGTTCAGATGTTTGCCCCTCCCCCCTTTTGTAATTGGGTTGGTGGTTTTCTTGTTGGATTTTAAGAATTATTTGTATATTTTAGATAACAGTCCTTCATTAGGTGTGTATTTTGCAAGTATTTTCTCCTAGTCTGCGGCTGATCTTCTTTCTCTTCAAAACGTCCTTCACAGAGCTTTTAATGACATCTAGGTTATCAGGTATTTCTATCATGGCTTTGATTTTTGTTATCTAGAAAGTCCTCACCATACCCAGGGTTACTTAGACTCTCTTACGTTGTAAAAGTTGTGTAGTTTTGCATTTCACATTTAGGTTTGTGATCCATATTGAGTTTGTTTTTGTGAAGGATATAAGGTTTGTGTTTCAAGTTATTTGTTTGGTTTTTTGGCTTATGGATGTCTGGTTGTTCTAGTACCAGTTGTTGGTACTGTTTGCTCCATTGTATTGCCTTTGCTCTTGTGGGCTCTCTATTCTCTTCCTTTGATATATTTGTCTATTCTTTCAGGAGTACCACACTCTTTTGATTACTATATCTTTATAGTAAGTCTTGAGGTTAATTAATGTCAGTCTTCCAACTTTGTTCATCTCCTTTTTTTTTTTAAGATTTTATTTATTTATTTGAGAGAGAGAGAAAGAGAACAGAGGAGAGGAAGATGGGGAAGCAGACTCCCTGCTGATGAGGGAGTCCCACCCAGGGCTTGATCCCAGGACCCTGAGATCATGACCTGAGCCGAAGGCAGACCTTAACTGACTGAGCCACCCAGGTGCCCCTGTTGATTTCCTTTAATGCTGCGTTGGCTATTCTGGGTCTTTTTGCCTCCCCAAATAAACTTTAGAATCAATATATTGAAAGTCACAGAATAACTTACTGGGATTTTGATTGGGATTGCATTGAATCTATAGATAAAGTTAGGTAGAAGTGACCTATTGACATGATACAATGACATGTTAATGATGAAAGATAATAAAGATTTTATACATGTTTTGTCAGATTTATACCTAGGCCTTTCATTTTGGGGGTGCTAATATGAACTGTATTGTGCTTTTAATTTCCAATTTCACTTATTGCTGGTATATAGGAAAGCAGGTGACTGTTGTATATTAACCTTATATTTTGCAGCCTTGCTATAACCTCTTACTAGTTCCAAGAGATTTTTTTTTTGTTAGCTTGGATTTTCTGCATAGACGGTCGTGTCATCTGTGTTTTACTTCTTTGCATACCTCTCTGTATACCCTTGTGGTATGCCTTTTCTTACTGCATTATGTAGAACTTCCAGTATGATATTGATGAGGAGCTGTTAGAGGAGACATCTTTGCCTTTTACCTTTATCTTTGCAGTAAAGATTTTCAATTTCTCATCATTAGGTGTAATGTTAGCTATAGGTTTTTTAAGATACTCTTTATCAAGTTGAGGAAATTTCCATCTATTCTAGTTTTTGAGAGTTATAATCATGAAAGGGTGTTCGGCTTTGACTTTTTTTTATCAGTGCTAATTTAATTTCATAATGATAAGAGAATGTGGTCTGGGTCCTGTTGATTTGGGGGGGTTTAAATAGAATTCCTTATTTGGGACTTGATGAGACTTCTTCATGGTCAAATATATAGTCATTTTTTGTTCTATGTGCTTGGAACTAATTTGCATTTTCCACTTGTGATTGCAGGAATTGTTCTCTTTATATGGCAATTAAAATGTCCTTTAGATTTGTGTTGGTTGTATCTCTCATGTATTAACTAATTTGTCTATTTTATCTGTCCGGTTTCAAAAGAGGAATGCTAAAATAGGTTCTGAAATTACTTTTTTTTTTTTTTTTATACTATACGCCCTTACCATACCTCAGTAGTCTTCCTAGTCTTTGAATGCCCAACATTTTGAGTGTCATCTCATGAAAGACAATTGCCTCGTTAGATCTATTTTGCTGTTGTTCTCTTATATCAGAACCCTAAATTTGGCATGGTGCCACCCATGGGAAAGCCAACAGTGTTAAACCCTCAATTGTATCATGCGATGGCTATGTGACTAAATTTTAGCCAATGAGTTATAAGCAGAAGCAGTGTGTTAATTGCCTGGGATAGCTCCTAAAAAGAGAAGGTTTGTTATTCTTCTTCATCTTCATCCAGTTATCTGGAATAAGTTTGAAATGACCAGAGCTCCAGAAGGTATCTTACATCGAAATAACCACTGTGTGAGAAAAGAAAGAGAGGTTAAAGAGTTTTGGGTCTTTGATAACCTGCCCTAGTATATAAGAGCAATAAATTTCTATCTTTTTTCAAAATAACTCTATTTTGCAGTTACGTTTCTTTGTAAAGTCAAACCTATTATAATTGATGCAAGGCCGAGCCCACCAATCTCAAAACCAACTCTTTTGTTTCAAAGTTTAAGGGAGACATTTCTTGGGTTGTAAAACTATTTATATTCCTACTCTTGATTTATGGTTTGAGTAAAGATGAAGGAATAGGTTAAATTCTTTTCTCTCAGAACTTGAAAGATTTGTTCTTTTTATTCTAGTATGCAGTAACGTTATATGGAAGTTTAGAATACTGACAGTCCTCATTCTCTGGAGTTAGTTTAGAGCATGTCTTTATTTCTGATATTCTGAGAATTGATGACATGCTTGTCAAAGGAAAATTGCACCAGGCAAGGTAAACAGGCATGAAGACTTTATCAAGGGCCATTGCAAGTTGAGAGATTGGACTTTGCTGAAAGAAAAGTTGGTAGAGTTTTTAAGCCCTAGGATGAGCTAGTGGAAAAGTACTGGAGGACAATGTGGGGACAGCTTGATCAATGTGATTATTCCTTCTGTGTTTGCTAACTGGTACTTAAGTTAGGCTTCTACCCTCGCCTTAAATCTCCAAGGAGATTAGGGTGCTATCTCCTTCTATGGTTACCTTTGAAAGGGATGCCTTCCAGGGTTTTGAGAAAGGCATTCCTGGGTTGTGAAATTGGCAAAAGCCTGGGAGAAGATGGTCTCTCAAAAGAGTGAAGAAAGTATAAGTTTTCTAAAGTAAGTGCTTTAACAAGATGGAAATCTAGGACCCCAAGCCAGGAAAAAAATGTATCTAAAGTTTAGTTAAGCTGAAGGGAACATTAGGACCTTCTTGGTTACACTTTTGTATTGGCCTGATTTTTTTCTTCAGGAGTTCGTATTTTTGAGAGAGATATATATATATTTAAATCTGGAGACTTCTGTACTTTCACTTTTTTTTTTAAGCGGTTTTATTTATTTATTTGACAGAGAGAACACAAGCAGGGGGAGCAGCAGGGAGAGGGAGAAGCAGTCTCTGCTGAGTAGGAAGCCCAACTCGGGACTCAGTCCAGGACCCTGGGATCATGACCTAAGCCAAAAGGCAGACGCTTAACCAACTGAGCCACCCAGGTGCCCTGTACTTTTAATTTTATACCCATCTCTTCTATGTTCCCTTCTTTTCCCCCTGGAACTTTTATTAAATGCTCAACTTCCTTGTTTTTCACATTTTCTATCTTTGACCTTTTGTTCAACTCTCTGTGAATTATTTTCAGTAGCATCTTCTAAATGTTTTATTGATTTTTCTCATTTTAATTATTATAGTTTTCTCACTAAACAGTATTATCCTCTGATTCTTTTTGTTTGTTTTTAGTGGATCTTTTTTTTCCTGGCTGAAATGCAATGGTGTCATGGTTCATGCATCTGAGGAATCTAATTGGAAACTTTTCATAGTTGTTAAGGACTTCTATGTTTTCATTTTTGTTGTTTATGGTTTTATGTTTATGGTTTTAGTGAGGTCTTATCCTTACTTGTTTCTTTATATTTAAGACTGAGCACAGAAGAGCTCATTGAGAACTGTTAATATGGTCAGGGTGGGCCCTATGAATCCCTTATTATACTTCAGGGTAATCAGAAATAAATCCAGCTCTTACTCTGAAATATCTCCATATGCCTGAAGCATTTTTTTTTAAATCTAATATCTTTCAAATCCTTTAAAGAAGAACTCTTGATTTCTTTTTAATTTGGAATTGGAGACCTGGGTTCTCTCTGTGCAAGTTGAGAAAGTAAGATATTGGAAGTTATTAAAAATCTGTCTAGAGGATTTCAAATTTATCCCCTTGTTTTCAGGCCCAAATTTCACCATTATTCTCTAGCATTTTCAAGGCAAATGCTCAGTCATTACAAACTCTGTTTGCTTCTACTTCAGTAGAACTTCTCTGTAAGTGTTTCTGCCCATCTTAACTCCTCTTTACGACTTTCCATCAGCTCTTTATTAAAATTTCTTCTCACTTATGACTCTCTATACTGTCTCATCATTGCTTTATTCTCTTCTGTTTCTTAGGTTTTAGAAAAATAAGTTGACAATCACATGATCATTCTTTTGTTATAAACTGGGACTCAGTCTCTTCCCTCATCCCCATGTGTTTTAGTGTTGAGAAGGAAAAAAAAAACTAAATACTGGTACTTGGTATCCATAGAAAGAAATAGTCGACATTGGTTGACATTGGGTTCTAAATGTCGAAGGTCAGACTCCAAAATCACATCTAACATTGCTCTTCTAGAGTTTACTAGTTTTCGGGGGGCCGATTGTATATGGGTCTCCAGGAGCAGAACCACGTGCTCCTCCAACTAAATAGCACTGAGCCAGAGGATCTTCTATTGGAAGATTTGTAGAGGGCTGCCCTGGTGGACCAGCTTCCTGTCCCTGCTGTGCTTTGAGGAATAGCTGCCAATCATGTCACCTCAAGGAGCAGTGACAGTACTATTTATAAGATGCCAGATATAGTTTACCTTTGTTTGAAAAGATTTTAAAACCTACTCTAAATACAGGTTTCAAACTGAAATTAAAAACAATCCATCTCTACTGCCCAATTATATGGTTTTTTTTTAAAGAAAAGAAATTCGCTCTAATACCAAATAATTGGCTTCATTTGTTGTGAAAAATCAAGGTTAGTAATTTGAGAAACCTGAGTTACATGTTTGTATCTTTCTGTCATCCTATTTACGGAAAATCACAGTTTTGATTTGCAATTACATTTGTGATTCTCTGCATTTAATTATAAAGCTGGCCTTTCTTTATCTCTAATGTATGCCAATACTTTAACTTACGTAAATGCATGATTTGTTTCCAATCACAGAACTTCCCTATGGCTTATCAAGGGCAGGGTTATTTTAGCAAAAGCATAGCATACGGTGCATAAATAGCACTCATATATAAACATAGCATGCACCAGAGATTAATACAATTTTCCTTTTTCGAGTGATTAATATTTACCCTGGCAGCTATAGCATTTTAGTCTTCCATTAGTTGACAGATGTGAATAAGGGTTGCATCTTGCCTCTACCAAGCTGCTATATCTTACTACGTGTTCATAGCTTGGGGACTATGAAATATGCTTCAGGAATATTTAGAACTCTCATAGGAATTTCTTGTGGCTTCAATAGATTTTTTTTTTTCCACAAATATATTAAATTGAATATTTTATTTCTTCAGGGCAAAAAGTTAACTGGCTTGAAACTCACAGGTGCAGAACAATAAACCAAATTCCAGCTTAAATGCGAGCATTCAAATGGGAGTCATCGGCTTGTCAGAACAGTCTCCCAGCATAGAGCATCACGAGGTCGGGAAGGAAATCATGATTTACAGCTTTGAATATGGGATGGATAAGGAAAAGGAAACATGTTTATATTTGAAAGATAATTATAAATATATATACTCTTAGGTTTTATTTTGGGAAATCACACAAATTGTATGTCATTTTCACTATCAGTGGCTAATATCACATACCCCGGCTTTGAGTGAAACACTACTTAGGACTTTACCACTACTTCGGTTCATGCATAAGTTGACGCTTATATAGGTTTGGTGTTAAAATCATGGCTTGTAAGATTTTGAAGGATGCCATGTTTGTTTTTTTTTTCAGTTTGTTTTGAATATTCTGTAGTGTGTAATATGTACAAATAATAAAAATACAAACTAGAAAATATATTGTCACAAATGATGTAGTCTCAAGGATGTGTATCCACAAACACATGTAATAATATATAAGATTTTTGTGTTATGGATCATGTATATAACTCCTAGAATGTATCAGAAACATACACACATGCATATATTTCTCTGTGTGTGTATATATATATTTGCACATATACGCAGCAGGAATTTAAGGAATGTATATTAAAAATTCTTACTCATATTTGTGCACTTACTGAATAATTAGTTGCCCATAATATTAGATGCTTAAGACATAGTGCTAAGGGACTGTGCTAAGGGACTCTATAAATAGAGAAAATGAATACAATTTTAGGGTCTGAATGGAGTAATTTTAAATCAAGTGCTTTAAGGCAGGGGAAGGATGGAATTGGGCAGGATTTAACATAGAATAGCTTTAAATTGGTGGGCACAATGAGGCAAGGTTTTAAAGCAAGCAGAGAGCAAGGTGTTAATGTGGCCAAGTGAGCTATTTTATTTCACTAATAATGTCATTTTCCAGGAGCAAGTATTTCCTGGAATAAATAGCCAAATAATCTCTATTCATTTTCAAAGCAGTTTTATTTAGAGGTAAAGGTTCAAAAGACTCTAGTATAATTTAACAAAATAGTAGGGAAATTTATTAGTTTCTTTTTTAGTTCTCTCCTTATACATTCTTCAGCATAAGCTGGCGGATAGACTATAATTGTTAAAGCACATGATCTAGATCTTCATCGCTGTTAAAGGTCATGGTTGCATACAGCGTTTTGATAGTGGTTGTTGCAGTCTTTGCAAGTGTCAAGAGTCAGATTTCCTTTTTCCCTATAAATGGAATATTGCTTGGTAGATCATGTGCTTGTGTCGTACTTGCTGGGCAGTATTTAAGACTCCAGAGATCAGGGGCACCTGGGTGGCTCAGTCGGTTAAGCATCTGCCTTCGGCTCAGGTCATGATCCTGCAGTCCCAGGATCAAGCCCCACATCTGGCTCTCCGCTCAGCAGGGAGTCTGCTTCTCCCTCTGCCCCTCTCCCTGCTCATGTTCTCTCTGTCATTCCCTCTGTCTCTCTCTCTCGCAAAGTCTTAAAAAAAAAAGACTTCCAGAGATCTTGCATTTCATTCCTGCAACATGAATATGAAGGGAAGGATTTAATCACAATTTTAAGCCTACCACTATGTTAGGAGGCAAAAACGCCCACAGTAAACCAAATGAACAGATCCCGTAAGAGTCCTCAGAGCACTCAGAACCAGTCGTTAAAAACAAACAAACCAAATTACTAAAGGTCAGTAATTTCATAGTTAGTTTCAAGCATTTAAGACAATGCAGAGTATTTGACCAGCAAAAATGGAAATAGTTGGGCAGATAAAAACAAAATAACAACAAAAAAATTTTATTTAAAAACTGACAAGCCACATGTTTGTTTTCTGGATATTCTTCTTTGGGTCTTAGATGGAGGGTGGCAACTTCATGAATTATGGTCTTGATCCCAAAGTCTTGCTTAGAAGCTAGTTCCTCCAAGATTAACTGTGTCTCAGGAGGATTCCTAAAAGTTCTCTGCTTTGGGTCTTCACTCTGGATAGTTGTTTCTAGTAATTCAAAGATGGCTTACTTATGTCTCTTTAGTAGAGAGAGATGTATTTAAAGGTCTAACAGGTTAATGTTATACTAGAGTTAACAGCTTCTCATTGGGTCCTTTTCATCAGTGCTCTTGATGAGGATGCACAGCGAACTGAAGTTTTATTTTTAACTGAAATATATCTGACATACAACACTGAGTAAATTCAAGCTCTACAACCTGTTGACTTTATGCCTTTCTATATTGTAATATGATTGCCATTGTAATGATATTAACACCTCTACCGCATCAAGTAATTATTACTTTTTGTGATGGGGACAATTAAGTCCTAGTCTTAGCAAGTTTGATGATTACGATACATTATTTTCTATAGTCACTAAACTGTGCATTAGATTTCCAGTACTTACTTATCTACCAGTTGCAAGTTTGTCCCCTTAAACAACTACTCTCCTATTCCCTCCTAGTCCTTAGTAACCACCATTTTACTCTATTTTAATGAGATTGGCAATTTTAGGTTCCGCAGATAAGTGAATGGCATCTGGTATTTGTCTTTCTCTAACTTCTCTCATTTAACCAAAAATTTTGAAGCAAATACTGGTAAACAACTTACTAATCCTGATAAGTTAGCTGTTTTAATTGGCTCATTATTTTTTTTTCTAGGAGTGAGTATTTCCTGGAACAAATAATCTAGTGATTTCTGCTTGTTTTATATTGTTTAATATATATAAGGAAAGCATCCCTGTTCTAAATTTTGTTTGTTTTAGTCTTGAAGAAGAACTGATTTATAGTAAAGATATATTCTTTAGGATTTGAGAGGAAGAGGAATCTCAAGCATCTCATGGATCATCTTAGTTGATTTGCGCATGAAGTGAAATTGGGTATGCAGTTTGCAAATTATTTGTTTTTTTATGTGAAAATGTTTACTTTATGTTACTGAATTAAACCTGCAGTTTTTAAATAGATTACATATTGGATAGTGTATTCACATCCATCTTGCACATGTATCTTCAGGTTAAACATGTTTAATTGATCTATTGTAGGGTAGTTTTGTACAAATAGGGCTTGATGTAGATCACTGGTTTTAAAACTGAGTTATACTCATCACTGAGTTTACATGACATAGTTACTTGGGAATTTGTAGTTATAAGTATCCATTTTAAGAGCCTAACTCCATGCATATTCATTCTCTCAGCAGATCTTCATGAAACAGAATCCATTAGTCGTCACATTGATATTCCTTTCCCATTCTCATTTTGCAGTTGCTCTTCTCCTAGCCACACTTCTAGCATATTCTGAGGCTCCCCCATGGTGCCTTACCCTAACAACACCACAGAAATGATAATGGGAACTATTGTTCTTGATACTGAGAGAGTTTAATGACTGGGTACTAAATACTTTTGCAGGTCAGTCTTAAACTTTTTATTTTCAACAAAATTTTATAAGCACCTAACAGAGCTGTTTTATCACTAGATAGGTCAAAGGGAAAAAAATAATTACCAAGTGGTTTTTGACATTTAGCTCAGAAGGAATTGAAAGTATCACAGTTTCCCTGAAATAAGCTTTTTGTATCCTATTTTCAATAAACAGGTTTTCTTTAATGCTTACATCTATAAACATAAAAAATAGAGTTGGTGCTTAAATGTGTCTGATTTCAGCTACAATGTTCACAATTGAGTCCTGAATTCTTTGCATAAATATACCAAACAAAACAAATTTTGTATTTAAATGAGTTTAAAATTTAAATAAGTTAAACGTAAAATTTACGATTTCATTATTTTCATTTCAGTTTTGATAAATTATATAAAACTGGTTAATAATTATACATAATATTGCATAATTACAAAAAGGATTATTACATACGAGTATAGCTATTTTTTTTTCCTCTGGAGACGTCTGTTGTATTTGTAGGTGGTTAGGCAAACTGTGGAATGAGCAGTCCAAAATCCAAAATTTTGTTAGAGCTATCTGCTCAAAACAAGCATAGGAGATTTATATATATGTCTATATGTACATGTACATATATGATTAGGATAAAATTACCACAAGTAAGTAATAGGGTATTAAGAACTCAAGAAAGAAAAATAATGTACAATTTCAAGTTATTAAAGAAGCTTGTTCACAAAACTTCCTATATATTTAAACTATCAATACATGTAAAAATTTTGTAATTTTTAAAGTCGAATAGTTAAAATTGAAATTCACTTTCAACTAAAATTTAGAATGAAACATT
>CM052889.1:5783388-5851730 GCA_028534135.1 Potos flavus | reverse complement strand
TAAGCCACTAATTCTCTTTCACTGCCATTAAATCAATAGTTTATTATGCTGATTGGTTTATAAAGTACTGTTTTGAAAAAGTGTGCTTTATAAATGATCAAAGTTAAATGGTAACTTTAGTTCCTAATCTTCCAAAAAGAAGTTTCTTACAAATTTTGATTATTTACTGGAACGGAAAAATAAAAAGCAAAGATGGAAAAGTCACGGACCTTTGATTATATATGATGGCGTGAAGAAGTGAGTTTATCTTTGTCGCTCCCCTACAATAAGTGTTAAATTGTGTAAAATTGCCCAAACCATAGCCATATGTTTAAAATCCACCGGTGGCAAGCTACAAATTGAGAAGTTTTTATTCACAAAAAGATGAGTCTGTGATCTTGATCTTGCCTGGGGCTCCCTGTCCCCACACCCGCCACATCTCACTCACATGGAAGTTGGATCACAGGTTGGCTGTGAAAACCATTACAGCTAATGGTTTTCCTCTGGCTAATGTGGAAGTGGGGAGACTGGATAAATTTTTGTGCCTCAACTCTTGATCATTTTGAAGTGTTGACGCTTAAGCTACAGAATACTTTTTGTTGTTGGCATGGTCTGCCTCTATGCTCATTTCTACAGTATAACTTGCTGTATTAGAACCTAAAAAAATGGGGGGGGGGATGACTTGCTTAAGCAAAAAGTGCAATACTGAGGAGAGGAATAGAAAACTGTGCAAATTTTGAGTTCTGAGAATCTACCTGAGATGATGGTCCTCTGTCTCCAGGAGGGTATATAGTAAGGGTGTGTAATATGTGGTCGTGCCTAGTAGAGTGCCTAAAATGGCCGGATATGGAGTAGATCTTCAATGAATATAGTTCTGTTTTTCTCTTCTTTGTGACATGTGGGCAATGCCAATTTCTCTTTAAAGCAAAAGTAACTAATGTCTAATGTTTTCATATAAGTCATAAACTTGATTCTGCTGACCTTACCGAAAGCACTGTATATTTCAGGTCTACTATTGATAGAAATACCCTCAAAAAAAAGGAGTTAAGTTTAATTGTTGCTTTGTAGAATCTTCCTTTAAACCTGCAGTCTCCCTTTATACGTTTTTAATATCTACACTGAATTCTAATGACCTCACAGAACCCTGCATGCCCATATAAGTATACAATTTGTTACAAAGCCAAATATATTGTATAGGATACATATTCTACAGATAAATTCAGCTATTTTCATTTACTTTTTGCTCTAGTTACACCTCTATTGTCAAGTGGTGAACGTTATATTTTTTTAATGACATAGAGAAAGCCTTAATGAACTGTGCAAGATTATTTGTCCTTATTAGTATACTTGGGGTTGATTTACAAATGTCTTCGAAGTAGGCAATCTTGAGGTAAACTGCGAATGAGAAACATGTAAGTTGGTGAGATTGTTTCTTAAACCTTGACATTTGTAAGTTCCACAAGTCACAGATCACATGATTCAACTTGGCTTTTACTATAGCATTCTTCCCTTCAGAGTTTTTCGACAGAGAATAAATTATAATAAGGAATAAGGAAGCATGCAGCAGAGAGCCAGACATCAAAAAAGTGCTAACACCAAACTTTCAGAGGACAATGTTATTTTAGTTTTGATAAAGTTAGCTCTTAATATGTAACTGAAAATTATCTCACATATTGTATTAACCTCAATTTTGGAAACCTTCTTCCCTTAGGAAGCTAGGAGAAGGTTTCTGAAAGGCTATTTTGCGTTTTAGACATGTAAAGTAACCAGTCATTACAGATGGTTGGAAGGAATAAACTCTTAGAAAAATATGGAGTTTAGAATTCTTTAGACCTTATGGAAGAGGATTTGGGAAAAGGTAAAATTGCTTCTGGCCACATTCCCTAGGAAAAATGTAGAGTAGCAGGAAAGTGCTTTATAGTTGTGAATTAATTGGCAGTAACTCTTCTAAATAATTCGATATAATAATACTCTTTTTGGGGGCGCCTGGGTGGCTCAGTGGGTTAAGCCTCTGCCTTCAGCCCAGGTCATGATCTCAGGGTCCTGGGATCGAGCCCTGCATCGGGCTCTCTGCTCAGCAGGGAGCCTGCTTCCCCCTCTCTCTCTGCCTTCCTCTCTGCCTACTTGTGATCTCTCTCTGTCAAATAAATAAAATAAAAAAATCTTTAAAAAAAATAATACTCTTTTTCTATAGATAAAACATAGTCGCTGAGAGGGAAAGAATCCAGTTTTGGCCCAATAGTGGATCAGGGGGATAATCTCAGTAGAGTTCTTGGAGTGGTTACATTGGGCAGAATCTTTCAGACCAGGAATGAATGGGAGGGTATTTCTAATCATCCTACCTTGTGGTTGAGATTAATTTACAGTTGAGTGGTTTTAAAAGTTAACTTCTGGAAACTCAAGGTACAGCATCTGCATCTACCTATTTGTTTTGATAAGAAGCTGGTGACGATAGTCATAACTGTGTTAACATGAGATAATTAGGCTTTTGTAAAATTTTTGTTCCTTTATATAACTTTAAAATTTCCCAAAGTTGTTTGAGTTCAAAATATAGACTAATGTAATAATTTTTTATTCCACACTTTTACATTTAAATTGTCTCCACATTTTTTTTGCAATAGTTCTGATATCAGACTTTTTTATTTATTTAAGGAACTCAAATTCCAAACAATTTACAACAAGAAGTCCATACTGATTCAGACCAAGAGGTTCATGTTGAATATAGATGGACGAAATATATTTAATTGACTTCATTTTCTTTTAAATAAGATATGAAAAAGTGATTATTCTCAGAACTATCTCGTTTTTATAAATATGTTGTTGTGTTACTTGAGTCATCTGTAAAATGGACATAATGTACTGCAGCCAGATAGTTATTTCAAAGAAATATTTTGAAAATCTCTAGGAAGAGCTAGAAGAAGTCCTAGGTTCCATGATATATAATCTAAAGAAACATGTTTTTGCATTACTTTAGGGTAAATAGGTTTGTTAGCAATTTTATTACAAGTAATAAAATGATTCCCATTTTAACTTATTAGAAAGATATATTTGCATTTTGGCATTTTAGTGAAAGTATCACATACTCTATCCTTGTTCATTTTATTTATGTTGTCATTAACAACTCCATGAAATAGAGCCTTTTAACATCATGCATTGAATTTCATACGTATTTGTGTGCTTTATGTTCATACATTTAAGCAGATATTAATGTTTACTAAATTGAAACTGAGGGAAGCATTGCTTGAAATCCATGAATATGTCTAGGCTATCTTGATTTATTCTTAGGGATTTAATATAATATTTGAGAAGATAATCAAATTTCACTCTTCTAAATATTTATATTTGAATTATAGTGAAATATGGAAGGTTGCTTATACTGCCTATACTGAGACGTGAGCTTATGAAAAATAAAGCACAAACTTTTGATGTAAGGGTAAAATATTATCACAATATGTATGGATTTTCATAATCCCTTCCATGGCCTTTCTGCTCTTAATGAGAGTGGTACGTATTTTGGTCCAGGTTCTGTGACTTTACTGTTGATTGAGGGCTAGAATGAGTGAACTCAAGCAGGAACTTCTGCCTTTTTTAGATGATTAAAGAATTGATTGCCCTTCCTAAAGAATGTGTTTATGCCTTCCTCCTAGGGCGTGTGTTAGAATGCAAAAATAGCTTCCCTCCAAGATTATTTTAATAATAATGTAGAAATGAGAAGTTAGGTCATGTTTAATATGTTATAATTCCCACCAGAAGGCAGAAACTTAATAGAGGTATATTATTAATCAGACTTTGTAAATGTAATGCAATGGAGTTCACAGCTCACTCTTACATGAATTCAGACGTAGAGGAGGTATATTTGTGCCTTCTCTGCCTCCCTCTAAATATGTTAATGGATGCAATAAAATTCTGTTGTATAACTAACTGTAATGTGATGTCATTCAAGAAAATAATTTAGAAGGGAACATTTTTTTTTGTATGCAGAATCTTACAGAAATAAGTTTCATTGCCTTATATAGTTGCATATTTAAATTTAATGAATTTGTTTTAGTGTTTCAGGGAAATTATAAGCAGGATTTTTATTCCTGGTGAATTTATTTATCTGCAGGGGAAAATGTGATTAATAAACACAATAGCCTTACAAAGTTAAGAAAATGACTTTCTGAAACTTCACAATTATGGAACAACTCACATAATCTTTTGTTGTGAACTTGACAGCTTTAAAAGTGTCGTCATAGTAGCAGAAGAAGCATTTTATTTATCTATTTATTTGACACAGAGAGAGCGCACGCGTGCGCAAGCACAAGCAGGGGGAAGGGCAGGCAGGGGAGAAGCAGTCTCCAGGCTGAGCAAGGAGCCTGATGCAAGACTCGATCCCAGGACCCTGGGATCATGACCTGAGCTGAAGGCAGCTGCTTAACCGACTGAGCCACCCAGTCGCCTCCAGAAGAAGCATTTTAAATATAATCTAGGCATATTCTGTAGTATTATTGGTGAGGAATCTGAAGCTGATTGGCCAGGCAGGTTACCTGAGGTCCAGCAGGTGGGGCTTCACGGCAAGGATTAGATCCAGCTCCCCTGATACTCAGTGCTTCCTTCTTCATACCGGAGCTTACACGTTTAATGTTATGGACTTTTTCAAGTTAAAGCCATGTTTATTACCCAATTATCCAACATTATTATCCAGTGATATAGCTGATGGCCAGGCATTTTCTCCATTTGATGACTCTGATACAATTGAGAGTTAGTACTGTGCTTAGCTTCTCTCCTGAGAGGGCAGTAAAGTGAATATTGCATGTACCTTGAACCAAACTCCTTTCGGGACAGAAGGCAAAATTAAATCTTTTGGCCATTCTTAATAGCTGTTATAATATAGTTTGACATTTTCATATGGCAGGGAGAAAATTAATCACAAAGTCCCTTTTATGAGGACACTCTGATAATTTAAATAACAGACACCATTTAAATTATTATCCTGAACACTCTGGCATTTCAAACCTGTTATTTTAAATTCTCTGAGGAATCGGGAAAGATGGGTATTTGTTTGTAAATATTACAGTGAAAGGTTGTATGGCACCTCATTTAGTTCTGTGTTAGCTATGAAATTAAAAAAAATAGAAAAATGTGAAGAACCTCTTTGAAATTTTGCTAAAGTTATACATCAACACTGGTCTATTAAATAATATTTCATTGATCAATTCAAATTAGATTAATCTTTTAGTAGAATGCCTCTTCTACTTTTTTTAAAATTGAAAGTTCAAATGTATTCTGTCAGCATACAAAAGATTTGTAAGAAGACAAATCACTTTGGAATTAATTCAACCTGTCCCCTCTGTAATGTAAAGTCAAATGAGTGAAGGACATAGGTACAGAGAGTAAATGCATGTGCTCTAATGTTTAAGCTTGAAATCCTTCAATTTTCTCAGTTTTTTCCTATGTACATTCATTGAATCTATTTAGCTTTAAGCAAATGCATTTTCTTGGGACCACTAGGTGTCATTGTATCTGTTTTTAAGGTTTTTAGTATGCCTGTGACTTTCACACGTCATCCTATTTCTTAAGTCTTTATCAATAATATCAAGAGTTCAGATTAGAAAAGTATAGGGAAGAAAGGAAATGTGATATAATGAGACTGAGCAAATTAGATCCTGACAGTGCTATTAATATAGATAAGATGATAAAAGTTTTGGCATTTACATCTGTTTTGGTGTAAGATATCAGTGCTCTATTCTGTATAATGGTATAATATGAAAAAAATAATTATGTAAAGAAATTAGTATTATTTTAAACTCTTTGGTAAAAAGAAAAGCCCGTGATAGGAGTTTTGATTAAACGGTATTGTTGGGATTGTTTATCATCTTAATATTTGCTAAATACTTCCTATTAGAAAGGGGTACAGATTGGATACTCTCCATTGAAATGTAAACAAAACTGAGAGAAAAAAAAAATCTTCCTTCAGTGGAGTTGACAGTTCTTTTGGAGGAATGATACTTAAAAAAAATCATGTATATCAAAAATATAGAAATGTATTTTGTTATTTTTTACTAAAGACTTATTTACTTGAGACAGAGTGAGTGCAAGTGCGAGCACAGGCACCAGCAGGGGGGAGGGGCAGAAGGAGAGGGAGAATCAGACTTCCTGCTGAGCAGGAAAAAGAGGAACCCTCACGTCCTGTTGGTGGGAATGCAAACTGGTGCAGCCAATGTGGAAAATACATGGAGCTTCCTCAAAAAGTTAAAAAAAAAACCAAAAAAACCCAAAAACTAACCAGTAATGCACTATTGGGTATTACCCCCCCCAAAACAAAAACATTCAAAAGGATACATGTATCCCTATGTTTATTGCTGCATTGTTTATAATAACCAAATTAGGAAGGCGGCCCAAGTATCCAACAATAGATGAGTGAATAAAGAAGATGGGTACACACATACACACACACACACACACACACACACACACACACACACACGATATTGAGCCATAAAAAAATCAAGTCTTGCCATTTGCAATGTGGATGCAGCTAGAGTGTGTAAGCAAACTAATTCAGAGAAAGACAAATAACCCTATGACTTCACTCGTGGAATTTAAGGAACATACAAACCAAGAAGCGAACTCTTAACAATGAAGACCAAACTGACCAGAGGGAGGTGGGTGGAGGGATGGGTGAATAGGTGATGGGGATTAAAGAGCACACTTATCATGATGAGAACTGAGTAAGGTGTGGAACAGCTGAATCACTATATTGTACACCGGAAACTAATACTGTATGTTAACTATCCTGGAATCAAAAAAGTTAAAAAACAAAATCAAAACAAGATAATTTATGGCGTAGATTCTGTCTTCTTGAAGTTCGCTTATCTCTTATCTCCAGCCGTGTGTGTGGAACTGTTCTTGATTCCTCCAGGTGCCATGTCCTGCCTTTTCACCAACCGTACTTTATCTGTGCCGTTCACTCTTCCTAGAATGCCTTTGCCCTGTTTCCTCTTTTAGCTATTTCCTGCTTGTGCTTCAACATTCAACATTCAATTCCCCGGGAAGAAATTCTTATTCACAGTTGGATCTAGACATTGTCTTTTGGTGTGTCTGTAACAACCCTGTTTACTTCATTGCAGTTTTATATGTGCTGTCGTTGTTGTCATAGGTGACTTGTCCTCTCTCTCTAGACCTGCATTTCTCCGATGAAAGGTAGTGTTTTGTTTTACTCTGTACCCTTCGTAAATTGATACAATTTTTGATATATGAATTGAATTAATGTTTGTTGAGTGAATAAATGAATGTGTGGAGTGCATAATTTAATGCCTCGGAGCATGGGTATACCACGCGTTTTTTTTCTGATAGAAGAAGGTGCCCGTGTGATACAAGCTGGCATCCAGGGGGGCAGGGAGGAGACAGAAGTGTCACAAGGATTCAAGTTCCTTCTTTCAAACTGAGGCATCTGCTAACAGTCAGACAGTAGGTTGGAATTTGCTTTCCATTCTCTTCCCAGTCTACCTTAAACTTGCAAAATTGGACATATAATTGAAAACTTCAGCACATCTGTCTCAAGATGCAAAGATGCCTTCTAGAGCCAGAAGTTTATAACCTTCTATCTACAGATAGTAATGATGGTTTTCTCAGATTTCTTCAAAAACCATCAATTAGAGCTCTACAGTATTTCATTAATTCACACTATTGAGAGAATTACTTTCTCAGCCTCAATAATAAAGGAATTATAGAAACTGCAAGCAATAGTAAAGTCGTAACCCTGAATCTCATCAGTATAGTAATTATGAATTCCTGCAAACTAGTTAAACACTAAACATTTCAACCCACGTACAATTATGTGTTCATATGTATTTGTTATATTTTAATACCAGAGGTGTTTAAATGGAAAGGGTATATGAAAACATATATATATACACCTTTTTTTTGGGGGGGGGGAACTGGAACTCAATCTACAGTTGTAGTTCAAAGTCAAAATGAATATAGAAACATGAGAATCTGCTAATGCATTGGTATAACTTAAACAATGGGCTATTTAAGCACAAACCGTGATATTATCAGTATTATAGTTCATTATATGTTTATATGTCAGTTGTGCAGTCCCTGAAATGGTTCATCCTTGATCAACACAGGAGTTAGGGTCACTGACTCCTTGTGTAGCCCAAATCTACATTTATCTTTAGATGTCTCCCCCTGCCCAAACTGAACTAGTAAGTACCCTACTATTGACCAGAGCCTTTCTGGAAACATAGTTGATCAACATATTTTGTATGTTATGTGTGTTATATATTGTATTCCTATGATAAAATAAGCTAGGAAAAAGAAAATGTTAAAATCACAAGGAAAAGAAAAAAGATTTATAGTCCTGTATTCATTGAAAAAAATTTGAATAATTTGACATGTGCAGTTCAAACCCATGTTGTTCAAAGGTCCAACTATATTGTCAATAGTACAGTCCATTTGTTCCATTTCACAGAAGTTTTGCTTCCATATTAGTGGAGTTTTGTAGATTACATAAAAGGCACAGGACTGGCATATAGAAAAGATGACTTGGCAAAATTCCAAAGGATTATTGAAACTACGTACATTTTCATATATGCAGGAAATGGTCCATAGTATCTGTGGTAGGCTGAATACTGTAGACCACCCCCCTCCTGGTTGTGTGTCCTAATCCTTGAAATCTGTGAGTATATTACTTCACAAGGGAAAAAGGATCTTTCAAATATGATTAAGGATCTTCATATGACAAAATCTGGGGGGCTTATCTGGGTCCTCCCAATGTAATCACAGGGTCCTTAGAAGAGGAAGGTCAGGTCAGATTCAGAAGATTCAAGGATAGAAGTAGAGCCAGAGGGAAGAAGTAGGGCCAGAGGGTTAGTCAGCTGTCTTTAAAGATACAGGAAGGAAGTGGCCATGAGCTGGGGATTTTAGGTAACCACCAGAAACTGGAAAAGGCATGGAAGCAGAATCCTGGCTGGAACTTCCAGAAGGAACCAACTTAGAGGACACTTTGAATTTTAGCTCAGTGAAACTGATTTCAGACTTATGAACTCCAGAGTGTAAGAGAATAAGCTCATGTTGTTGTAAGCCACCAAATTTGTGGCGATTACTTATTATCAGCAGTAGGAAACGAATACAATTTCAAAAGGCGACTACTACGCCATTAGAGAATACAGTACTTAGATCTATCTTAGCATATGTTACTCGTTAGTTTCATATGTTTGCTCTCCTGTGAGCTGCTAATAATTCCTGAGGACAGAAAAGGAACTCTGTCTCCTTCATCTCTGTATCCAGTGTTCCTGTTACCTAGTTGGACTCAGGACCTCTGTGTCGAACTAATGGCTGGTCTCACTAAGTGAGCTAAGTGATTGCTGCCATGTGTTTTTTGAATTTGCTACAGACATGCAAACAATAGATAAGTGATAGGGCTTCTAATTAGTTGTTTTTGAACTTGATGTTTACCAAGAGACTGAGCAAAAACAATGAATAAAAATAAATTTTCATCAGGAATATGAGTAGACTTAATAGTTTTGCTCTTTTATATTTTATGTCTTAAATAATTGGAATTCAGCAAAATTGCTAAAAATACTTTGAAATATTTGCAGATTTTTATCTGAGAACTAAATTTGATTATTACTCATAATTGTGGTCTTGGAATCCTGTGTTTGGAAGTAAGGTTGGAAAGCAGAGCTGTCGGATGTCTAATACACGTAATTATCTCTTTAAGATCATCTCTGGCAGGTGATGTGATTCAGCTATCAAAATGTTTGGATGTCTAGGTATCTGGGATTTGCTAAGTTTACCTCAGACAAAGTAGTTCAGCACCAGATCTTGATTGTTCTTTCCAGTTGTTTAAAAGTTATGGGGGTTGGTAGGATTTGTAATATCTTCCTTATTTTCAAATTCCCAGATTTTATACAGTGACAAATGATTCCTAGGTAGGAAAAGCTTAAAAAAATAATGTGGTATTGTCCCAATCAAATGATATATTTAATGTTTGCTCTACGTTGCTTTTCTTACGGTACCATATTTCAGAGGCAGTTTTAAATGGGGGGAGAATAATGGAGGTGAACTTTGCTATAATGATAAAATAATGATAATTAACTACAACAGTCTGGATCCCGTTATCATCTGAGATCTTTTTGTAATTGGATAATGTGAAGAGTTGCACAATTTCAATGCATGAGGTCATTATCAGGTATTTTTACTGTTGCTGTTTAAAAAAAAAAAAAAGTAAAAACTTCCTGTACTCGAGGTGTGAGGAGCTCAGAAGGTGACATTTCACTAATGACTCCTCTAAGAAATTGACAAAGATGGATGCAGTGCCTTTATTGATGGCTCCGGAGAAACACGGTGCTTTGAAAATGACATTAGAGCTGGCAAAAAAGCTGTGCTTGCTTTTGTTTCCAGAAAAGAATGTTACATACCTTAATTGCATAATGCATATTTTATCTTAGTTTATAAATTCTCATTGTCTCCTATTTAAATAGTTAATTGTGCTGTTTGCTAAGATCCAATAACTTCAACATTATGACTTAATATTATGCAACACCTTACCTGAGAGAACAAGAAAACTTCCACATGTTCCACTAATGAAATCTTGCCCCTCTCTTGTGGATGGAGTTTATACAGAAACTTTTTATTTTATTACTTTGTTTAAATAAGGTGCAAAGACATGTGACTAAAATCTGGATTCAAGGAATGATTCCAACTCAAGCAGTCCTACATTTCAAATACAATGTAATAACTTACTGTTTATATGTTGACACTTTCTTAATGTGAAATAGCTTTCTCAGGGGAAACAATTATAATCTCAAGAGTTTTTCTGTTCCCCGAGAGGATCATTAAAGAGCTGAAGCTCTGTCCTCTGTGCTTGCTTGGGGCAGCCCCAGTCTGTCTCTATATTTATCACCAGGCTTTATCTTTCTTAATGTTTATTCTCAAAGCAAGGGTGGCTTCAGGACTGTCTAGTCCCTTCAGAGCTTCATTCTGGGCCAGTTTCCCTGGGATAGAGAAAAAGTCCATCCCTTTGTGCTCAGTACAGGGGATAAGATACCGGGACTGATTTCAAAGGTCCTTCCCAACTATGAGTTTCAGCGAGCTTCTGAAGCTCACGGTCTTGAACCCTAGTGGAGTACTTAATAGCCCAAAAATATTCCTTGGTAAGGCAGGACTAGTAGGTGATTATTCAACAGCTATCTTCCCATCAAGAATTGGGCCAACCATCCTAGTGGTTCATAGAAGGTTAGGAAAGTTTCATCATGAGAAGCTATAGTTATTTGTAGACAGAATGTGGTGTGATCTATGTATTTCCCAAATCAAAATTCTATGGATTATATACCATATCTGTGCATAGGCATGTCAGATGATATTGATTTGATTTTCCTTCTGAACTAAAAGATTGCATGGGAACGTATTCCTGGTTTCTTCTGTTAACAGAATCCCTTTTTAAAATTATTTTTTTTACCTTTAGTCTTTGTGCTTAATGTCCATTTGGATATTGTACTAAAATTCTTTTAAAAATAAAAAAAATCAAACATGTAAAATAGATAATTGCTTATTTTCTGTACCAAATGGTGAAACAAACTACATAAAAGATAAAATGAGTTAAAAGTAGCATTGAATATAGAGCTTTACATCCTTACTGGGATCCTATTAGAAGGTTTCTGTGCACAGCTAGTTGGATTCACGCATCTTCTCTGTTGTGTTGGCCTTGCCTTTGTCATGGGTAGAAATTCTCATGATTGCCACTTGACTTTCACTTTAGAAAACAGTTTCTTATATTGGGATTTGATACCATTTGATAAGGAAACCTGTGAACCTGTAGACTTGATAATACAAGTTGTATTAAATAGGTTAAAAGTCCTGGTGGCTGGTGGTTGGAAGATTTGGCATTCTGTGGTATGAAAGAATTAAGTCTAACTCTATTGTTACCTCAGAAGAAATTCTCTTCAAGTGAAATAATGGAGAAGGAGGCATTTTGTTCTTGTATGAATTAGAAATGACTTCTAAGACTGTGGACCTACTCTGTCTTTAATATTTTTGTAAGGGAACCGAAACCGTTGACTGAAATAGACATCTATAACTTGAAAAATCTCTGCATTCTGAACCTTGTTCTTTAAGTGATTAAAGTCTAAGACAGCAGTTTGTCAGAGGTAGAGTTCTACCTTTTGTGTACGTGGTGGGTAAATGGTTAGATTAGATAAATACACGTTTTTACTGTTGATAAACTTTTTTTTTAAATCTTGAATCTGTGAAAAGAGATCAGCTAAAACAGAGGACGGGCAGTTAATCACTACTACTGTCAGCAAGCTTTTATATTTCAGTCTTATCAAATGAGATACAGATGAAAAAACAATACCCTTCTCTCTGGAGTATCAATGCATTATTCTCATCTCGATGAGAAACACTGGTTGGATCAATAAGACATTTTCCCCACATTTCCCTGCTGGCCACAAAGCTTCCAATTTCCACTTTAGCTATTAATTGATTCAAATTATATGAGATTGTACTGTAATATAAGGAAGTCACCCCATTACTTCTGACATTCCTTTTTAACTCTAAACTGCCCTTGGTGATTTCTGTTCTTTAAAACAAATTTAAGAACTTTGAGATTTCTTTATCTTTTGTCTCACTACCAGAATACCACCTTGCACTTCCATGATTATTTGAAGTATTTGTTGTTGAGTCTGTAGCATATTAGAAAGCTGTTTTCTTAACCTGTAGTAAAAATCATAATTAAAATCTTTCAGATACGTGAACATGTGCTATCTATTCCACTGCTCTGCTTGTGTTCCAGGTAGAATAAGTCTCCACAGCCAAGCATTTAGTTGAACTTTATTCTTCTCCCACAACATTCTGCCTCTTCATTCCCTAGGACTCTTAGTAGACCAGACCTTTGAGATGGGCCTTTATTTTGTAAAATACCTAAAATATCAGTGTTCCGTTTTGGAAATTGAAGACTGAGAACATTCATGGTAAAGCCACATCCAGCCAATGTATTCTCAGATGTCCTTGTGACCATGAACAGGTCGTAAGAAACTCTGAGCGCTACCCTCTTCTTGGTATCCACCTGTACCTAGCCACTTCTTTGGTAATACTAGAATCTTCACATGTTTTTTTAAGTAAATTAAAATAGCCACATGTGTGTGATAGTTTTTCCATCTTCAACACTTACAGGTTGTATGATAAAATCATACCTTGCTGGCCACTTTGAGACATAAATTTTGAAATGTGAGCTGGAGAACCGTATGCTCTCATGCTTTATTTTGCACTTCTAAGTTGCATTGTGAACTTAGAAAGAAACTGGCCCTACCACACACCCACATAGGATAGCATTTACTAAGAATATGCAGTACAAAAAATTGCCACTAAGTCGTAGAAGAAGGGGTGATAGTTTCATTACTTTCTGACATGCGGGCATGTGATGTATGACCTTGGGAGGATTGTTTTCCATACTTTCCCTGCCAAAATCTAGAATTCCGGAAATTCTTGGGTCTAGGGTTAAAGACTGACCTTAACAAAGATGGTGAATGACCTTTGAACATTATCCTTTGTCCTGTTGGTATTTGATGGCTTTGTGACAGTATGGTTATCATTTTACATTTATTGCTCTTATCTCCTTGTCACTTTTGTTTTATGATGACATATCCAGAATCTATAGTTGGCATGCCTCATTGACTTCACTTGGGTGCCTCTGGGCTTTCTGCTTGAGCACCCTTTCAGATTTCTTAATACTTTAAATCCTCTCTGACCCCCAAATAAACCATTGCCAATATGTTTATTTTTGGCAGGGGCAAAATTACTTACAGCAAATGCTTTTTTTTTTTTTTTTTCCTTAGGTATTACAAGATCTGACACATATTTTTGATGAATGGTTATTTTTTTAAGTTTGCAGAAAATACCTATTGGGAGGTCACATAATTTTTTAAATTGCTATTCACTTTATATAGTAAAATTTTCTCTTTAACATACAGCTCTGTAGGTATTGCTAAATGTATACAGTAGGCCACTTAGTTTTTATTTCAGCTAAAATCAGGATCACGTTGTAGATATAAGCCAGAAATTGCTTCTTCCATTTAATGTATTTCAGATATCTTTTTTTTTTTTTAATAGTCTTATGTAGGTAAACGGAGAAACTGATTGTGTATACTTAAGATACACAGCTTGTTGTTTTGATGCATATATGCATTGTGAAATGATCACAATCAAGCTAATCCATCACCTCACACAGCTGCTATTTCCATTCTATTGTGGTGCGAACACTTTACTCTGCAAATTTGAAGTATACACTATAGTATTACTACCTGTAGGTGCTAAGCGATACGTTATACCTCCAAACTTTATCTTCCATCGCCGTAACTTTGTACCCTAACCAACGTGTCCTCATCGCTCCTACTCTCAAGCCCCTGAAAACCACCATTTTACAGTCTGCTGTTATGAGTTTGCCTATCCTGGATTCTACGTGTAAGTAAGATCATGAAATGTAGGTCTTCCTGTGTCAAGCTTCTTTCACATAGCATAGTGTCCTTTAGCTTCATGCATGTTGTCATAAATGGCAGGATTTGTTTCTTTCTCATGGTTGAATAATATTCCACTGTGAGTATACACATATATGTGTGTATAGGTATGCTTATACATATATGTCACCACACTAATGAATCTGGGAGTGCAGATATTTCTTTGAGATACTGATTTCATTTCATTTGGGTGCATACAGAGTGGGATTGATGGATCAGAAGGTAATGCTATTTTTAGTATTTTGAGGAACCTCCGTATTATCTTTCCATAGTGGCTGTATTTAAATACTCACCAACAGTGCATGAGGGTTCCTTTTTCTCCATACCCTTCCCAATACTCTTATCTTTTGTCTTTTTGATACTAGCCCTCTTGACAGGTATGAGGTGATACCTCGTGCTTTCGATTTGCATTTTCCTGATGACTAATGATTATCTTTTTTATATCTGTTAGCCATTGGTGTGTGGTCTTTTGAGAAATACCTATTCAAGTCCTTTCTTTTTTAAATTGAGTTGCTTTTGGCCATTGAGATGTAGGAATTCCTTATATATTTTGGATATTAATCCCTTATCAGATGCATGGTTTGCAGACATTTTCTCCCATTCCAGAGATTGCCTTTTCATTTTGTTAATAGTTTGCTTTGCAGGAGCTTTTTAGTATGATGTAATCACACTTGTCTAGTATTGATTTTGCTTTTGGTGTCTTGTAGGAAAGAAAAATATTGCCAATACAAATTGCAAAAAGCTTTTTTTCTCTTCTTTATTCTAGTGGTTTAATTGCAGGATCTTCAACTTCTTTTCAATTTGATGGAATACTTGTTGAAAAACATAGGTGAAAATCTTACTTTATTTGGAATCAGCAAAGGACTTATTTAAAAAAAAAACGAAAAACTACTTGATTCCGCTAATATAGTTTGGGTGTATTATGATGCAGTCTTTTAGATTTGGTATCTTAAGATTTTACTAATTAGCTCAAAACCTGGCACAATAAATGATATAGATATGAGCATCATGGACTCTTTATATTTTACTATATTCCTTCCTAATGAGATGATGTCCTTTGACTCTGAAAAAAAAATTAGATCGTTTCTCTTTGGGCCTCTTCTATATCAAATAAATAATAAATACTTGACATTTAAAGAATTTTAAGGGGTGTATTTTTATTTTACAAAGAAATAGGGCTATTCACAAAAGAAACTAATGTCACAAGTAGATTCTTACTATAACTGCAGTGAGTGATGATAATTTTAAGTAAGAATTTCTAGAAACCTCTTAATTCTTCAATTTATCTGTATTAAGAAACTTACTCTTACAGCAATGGAAAAAGGTAGTTGAATTACCATCTTAGTAAATAGAGAAAAATCTCATCCTCCATTCCTACTCTTTACGGTTTTCAGAAATTTGATGGTGTAACTATTGACAATATTATTTGGAAGTTCCCATTGAATAAAGTAGTAACAACCTATTTTCAAGCAGTAGTGTTGAGACACAGTATATCAGAATGTTTGGCGTACTTAAGTCTTTAAACAGGAACCAGTTGTCTATAAAGTGTAATTTCATAGAAATATAAAGTTTTCATTTTTTAAAATCAAAATATCTCTTCTAATGGCCTGCCACATGCCTGAGAATTTTACCAGTATTCAGTTGTAATGTGTTTTGCTTTGTTATTTAAGAATCCACAATTAAGTTACAAATGAAGAGGAGATATGTGGTATGAATGAGACTACTAGAAAAACCATTATTTATGCTAAGCACGGATGATGAATCAGTTGCGAATGTAGTTGAAATTCATAAGCTGTGTTAGGTATACATACTGAATATGTAAGTAGTATGTGAGATGTAAACAGAATTTATAAGATGGGTTAAGTTGATAACTAAGTTAATGACATGAGACATGTTAGGAAGAGACAAAATAAGAGCCTATATACTGAATGCAGATAAGAGATAGGACTCAGACATAGCTTGTGTTCAAAGTAGACAAATATACATGATGTATCTTAAGCAGTTGGTATACATGTGATCTTAAATTGACTATCCATTCGTAACAGCCACTAAGATTCATTCTATCCCAGCTCTACCTGTTTTCTGTCTAAGAAACTCCTGTAAAATTCCTAACTCCTCTTCAAGCTACAGTTGTGACCAGGCCCACTTGATACTGTAAACTGCAATAGAGCCAACTGTGTGTTGGTTCTAAGACTTTTGGTCTACTAAACTCCCTTGTTCAGATTTCAACTCTGGTCTTCATAACCACATCTTTTGTAGAGAAGACTGATACGGGAGAGAGTGTAGAGCAAGTGTGCATAAGAACATTGTATGACCTGGGATTTTAATGGTTTGTTTCTACTACCCCACTTATACTCCATACAAAGTGTGATAACTTGGCCCATATTTTTTTCCTCACTGTGTATGATTTAAACATCTTAATGTGATCTGTGCCTCTTTCTGTTGTGTGACTTCTGGAGTAGCTTGCCTGTTAGCATACTGGGAAGCTAATGTAGCATCATGGTAATGTCCAGTACAACATTAGTCATTGCTTTTGGTTAAGAGAGGGAAAGATCTGGTTAAAAAAACAAAACAAAAAGCTCCAGGACAGCAACAAAAAACACATTTGGATTTAAACCATCATTGTCTAAGCATGCCTTAGTTTTAATGCTCTGATTAGTTTTAGTTTTTAGGGTAAGCTAGCCAGTAGAGAAGAGGACTGCGGAAAGAGCGTAATCAAAGTGAGGTTGGAAGACTGGAGAAACTGTCCCAAGAGCAGAAGGAGTGGATGACGATAACTCTAAATTTTAGGGAAGGTTCTGTTCAGGCATAAGTAGGTATTAATATGAGACATAGGCAATATTATGCTGAAGATCATCAGAGTGATAGGAAATGTGAAGATAACATGTCTGGATTGTACAGCACATCACTTTATGTCTATTACTCTACTATAAATCTATACATATACTTAACCTTCTGAGGTGGTAAACTGAGAGGAGATTCAGATTATGCTACAAAATTAATTATACTTTCATCTATTAAGATTTTTTTATAATGGTAACTTTACATTATTTTATATTAGTCTTTTTTTTTTTCTAGAAGCTTCTCTTTAAGTTGTTGCATTACTGGGATATATATTACTCTGTGTACTTTTTCATCTTGTTCTACTTCTATTCCCTAAGGCGTGTCATCCATTATTATGGCTTATGTGTATGGATTTCAAATCTGTATCCCCAGTTCCAATCTTGCCTTGATATCCAGAGCCATGTATTCATCTGTTTTGCACATATGTTGTCTCCATACCCCAAAGGACTCTGTATCTAAGATACCCAAACTAAATATATTATTTAATTATTTCTCAACCGCCAGTATTTTCTTCTTCCCTTTTCTCCAAAGTTACCTTCTGTCTTTTGTCTGAGGAAGGTGTATTCTAGATATCCCATATAAGTGGAATCTCATGGTATTTGTCCTTTAGTGACTTGCTTATTTCACATAGCATAATGTCCTCGAGGTTCATCTACA
This sequence comes from Potos flavus, assembly GCA_028534135.1. Lineage (NCBI taxonomy): Eukaryota > Metazoa > Chordata > Mammalia > Carnivora > Procyonidae > Potos > Potos flavus. The sequence continues at coordinate 5,833,752 of CM052889.1, read as the reverse complement.
TTGTAGCATCTGACTGGATTTCCTTTCTTTCTATAGCTGAATAATATTGCATTATATGTAGATACCACATTTTATCCATCCATTCATTTGGACATTTGGGTTGCTTCCCTCTCCTGGCTATTGTAAATAGTGATGCTCTGAATGTGCAAATATCTTTGAGACCCTGCTTTCGGTTCTTCAGAATTACCCAGAAGTAGGACTGCTGGATCATATGATAGTTCTACCTTTAATTTAAGAAGTGTCTGTACTGTTGCTCCTAGTGGTTGCACCATTTTATAATTCCACCAATAGTGCACAGAGGTTCCAAGTTCTCCACATCCTTAACATTTGTTATTTATTTTTGATAGTAGCCATCCTAATAGGTGTGGGGTGATCTCATATTGTGTTTTTCATCAGCAATTCTCTGATGATTAGTGACATTGAGTATTTCTTCATATATTTGTTGGTTATTTGAATGTCATTTTTAGAGAAATGTCCTTTGCCCATTTTAAAATCAGAGTATTTGACTTTTTTTTTTGAGTTGTAGGAGCTCTTTATATATATTCTACATGTTAATGTCATATCAGATATATGATTCACAAATATTTTTTTCATTCCATAGATTGCCTTTTTCATGTGAAGATACTTTTTTTTTTGTGAAGATAATTTTGATACTATTCAAAACAAAGCTTAAAAGTTCCCCCCAAAATGTATACACCATGTGTATTTTAGCAAACTAGCCTTTGGCAGGGAACAGTTACCATTCAGATATATTTGGGGATACTTGATGATACTGCATTTTTCATCAGGTGATAATACTATATCTGCCTTACTAGTCTGGCTCCTTCCACCTTCACTGGAATTTTTAAAGGTCAATTCACTGCAGTGCTTAAGGTGGATGTTTTAATATTTAAAAAAAAAATAAGTATACAAATAAGAAAGAAAGAAGGTGACTTAAAATGGGACCTCGAGTTGGTGACATCTATTTCACCTTAAAATGTGAATCAATTTCACCTTAAAATGTTCTTCAGTTCTTCATCAGAACTTAGTGGCATTTATCATGTTCTTCTAGTGATTTGGTTCAGATTGTGTGTGTGTGTACTAACAAGATCGTGGGCTCCTTGATATCATGGCATTCATGAACTATGCAGGAGCCGAGACTCTTTAGAATGAGGAAAACAGAGAGTATTTGAGTTCCTCATAGATAGTGATTTTCAAATCCTGCCAAGGTAGTTGGTATTTCAAATTGAACCTATTTTCACTCATTTGTAAAAAGTAATCTGATTTCCTTAGCTGAACTAACTTCTCTGTTTTCCTCATCTTTTTTTCCTCTTTTTTTTTTTTTTTTTTTTTTTTTTAATTCTTACTCTCAGATCTGCTTGTGTGTTTTGTGGCATTTCATGTGAGCTCTTCTCTGATTGGCCTTCCCCTTAGGCATTTCCTCCTGGCTCTACTAAACCAGCGCTTATGTCTAGCATCCTATTTGACTCCTGGTTCAAGTCTGCCTTCTTATTGCACTTAAGTGAATGAATTATTAAGTTTAGAATTTATCTTCTTACTCCCTCCATGCATTGTTCAGCGTGGGGTGGGGTGTGTGTGTAGAGAATGAGTGCCTGCAAGTGCAAGTATTTCCATCCTGTTATCTCTTTACTTACAAAGGATTCTCACCAGTGGCCATCAGGGTTCAGCCAGGGAAATATGAGCCACTGTATTTATACATATTTATACATATCATATTTATATTCCAGATATAAATGACTTAATGACAGAATAGGGGCCTATGTGAATGTAGCGAGAGCTGGATGAGTAAAGGTCAAGAAATGTGACAATGAATTTTGCGAAAGTCCTTGCAAGGACCTCAGCCAGAAGCTCTGGTGTAGGTGGTTCTCAATTGTTTTCTCAGAAATGATGGCATTTCTAGAGACTTTCTAGGGAGATTACCATCATCTATCTCACTGCAGCAGTAAAGAATGTTTCTCAAGGGTTCTCCGGGAACCCACTGGGGCATCTCTTGTCTGTCTGCACATCCGGCCAACTTCCTGTAGGGAATAATGGCTCCATCTTTCAGCATTCCAAATCTCATACAAGTGTTCTCTTTGACAAATACTAGTCAAGTTCCATATAAGGTAAGTAGATGCTGAAAAAAATATTTGCAATGCTTTATGGTGAGAAGAAATTTTAGAGGAGTCTAGTAGCAATGCAGAGTTGTCAACACATTCTAGGCTGTAATTCCTCCACACTCCTTATACTTAGGGATTTCCTAGAAACATATGTCTGTCTATATCACAATCTTACTGTAGTTCAAATACATGTAGGGCAGAAAAATTAAATGTTGGATAGATCCATAGCAAAAGGCTTTGCTACTTTTAACCTCTCTGGGTGGCAATCCATGATATGAGGAACAGAGTAAGGGTGGTAGATTTGAGGAATTAGGTGTATGTTTCAGGAATAGGGTTACGAACTGAGTGAAGAAGAAAATTGAAATGTATCCAATGCTAATGGTATGTTTAGGCAGCTTTACATTTTGTATCATTTTCACCTTAAAATAGTCTCCTGTTCTTCATCAAAACTGAGTGGCATTTATCATGTTCTTTCCAGTGTTTGGTTCAAATTGTGTGTGTACTAACAAGACGACAGGCTCCTTGATATCAGGGACCATGTATTGCCCCCATCTGAGTCATTCTTATCTAGTAGAGAACTTGACTTTAGTAGGCACTCAGTAAGTGTTTGTTGCTTGATTGATAACCCTGTATTTCTTTAGTGTTTAGACTTCCCCAATGAATGTGTGTGTGTTAGAACCCACTGAAGTGTCACACTGAGAAAAATGAACATCATAAAACAGTCCAAAATAGCAGTGTAGCTGAATTGACAGTGAATGCATTGAAAAATGTGCCATAAATTTATAGTCAAAGAACATACATCATCAGGTTTGGTGTGTTCTTCTAGGAAATATTAAGAAGTCTTCTTAAGAAGCTATAGCATTGCTGCATTTCCAGGAATACAAAGGCAGCAAATGCCTAGAAATGTGTTGGATCAAAGACCATAAAATTGATTCAAAAAAGCTGTACCTTTACAACAATAATAGCAAACTGAACAATAAGTGATGGAAGCTCAGAGCTCTGGATACTGGAATCAGGAAAGGTAAGGTCTAGGCTGCTGTCACATAGCAAAAACACGTGACGGCTTGAATAAGGTAACAGTCTGGGAGTGGGTGGTCCTGATTGCCACAGGTGTTTCTGCATCGTGAAGTTATTCAGGGAGTCGGAACCTTCCCATCTTGTCGATCTGCCATCCCTTGGGTGTGTGGCTAAAGTTGAGCTGCCGCCCTATTTGATTCTGGTCTAAAGGAACTGGAAAGCCTGGAGAGCAATTTCTAAAGAAGCTGCACACCTCATGTCCAGTCACCTTCTATTGCGGAGTACTTCGTTATTTTTTACTGATGCGGTCACACGTAAAAAAGTATAGAGATGACATGGGGTTTTAGAAAATGTTGCCTCCTTGTCCTAGTTCTTTGAATATATATGTTAAGCATTCTTTTAAAATTTGATGTCTGCTTTATCAAAGATAATAGAATACTGCAGATTGTCGTGTGTAAAGCCCTACTTTTTTTTCTTTAACCTATGGAAGGAAGCCCACAAAGCCACTTTTATCATGTGTTGCTGCTTGCTTATTCTTTCCTGTAAATAACATTGATGATTTTAGAGCCTAATTTTTCCTTTTTTATTGGAGTGTAGTTGACCTATAATATTAGTTTCAGGTGTATAAGATAGTAATTCAACATTTATAAACGCTGGGAAGTGGTCACCTGGATAAATCCAGCTGTCATCTGTCACCAAAGTTGTTACAGTATTGTTAACTATACATTTGATGCTATACATTATGCCCCCTTAACTTATTTATTTCCTTCCTTCCTTCTTTCCTTCCTTCCTTCCTTCCTTCCTTCCTTCCTTCCTTCCTTCCTTCCTTCCTTCCTTTCTTTCTTTCTTTCTTTCTTTCTTTCTTTCTTTCTTTCTTTCTTTCTTTCTTTCTTTCTTTCTTTCTTTTTCTAAAGATTTTTTAAAAATTTATTTATTTGACAGAGAGAGAGATCACAAGTAGGCAGAGAGGCAGGCAGAGAGAGTGGGGGAAGCAGGCTCCCCACTGAGCAAAGAGCCCGATGCGGGGTTTGATCCGAGAACCCTGAGATCATGACCTGAGCTGAAGGCAGAGGCTTTAACCCACTGAGCCACCCAGGCGCCCCAACTTATTTATTTTATAAGTGGAAGTTTGTAACTTTTAATCCCCTTTACCTAGTTTGCCCATCCCCCCAACTCCCTCTCCTCTGACAACCATCAGATTGTTCTCTTTATCTATAAATCTGTTTCTGCTTGGTTTTTGTTTTGTTTTGCTTTTTAGATTCCACACATCAGTAAAACCATACGGTATTTGTTTTTCTCATTTATTTCACTTAGCATAGTACTTTCTAGGTCTACCCATGTTGTTGCAAACACAAGATTTCATCCTTGTAGCTGAGTAATATTCCTGTGTGTGTGTGTGTGTACACACATGCTACTACATCTTTATTATCCATCTCTTGGACACTTACATTGCTTCCATATCTTGGCTCTTGTAAATGGTGCTGTATTTAGGAAGTGCATATGTCTTTTCCAATTAGTGTTTTTGTTGTCTTTGCAAAAATATGCAGAAGTGGAATTGCTGGGTTGTATGGTATTTCTGTTTTTAAGTTTTTGAAGAATCTCTATACTTTTTCTGGCTGCACTGTTTTGGATTTCTACCAGTAATGCATGATGGTTCCCCCTTTGCATCCTCAGCACACATATCTCTCATTGTGGTTTTGATTTGCATTTCCTAATAATTAGTGAGGTTGAGCATCTTCCCTGTGTCTGTTGAGCATCTGTATGTCTTAATTAGAGAAATGTCTATTCAGGTCTTCCCATTTTTTAAAGTGGATTGCTTTTTATTTTTATACTGAGATGTGTGATTTCTTTATTTTGGATATCAACCTCTTGGCCATATCATTTGCAAATGTCTTTTCCCATTCAGCAGGATGGATGCCTTTTCATGTTGTTGATGGTTCCCTTTGCTGTTCAAAAGCTTTTCATTTTGATGTAGTTTTATTTATTTGTGTTTTTGTTGCCTTTGTCTGAGAACACAGATCCAAAAAAGTATTGCTTAGACTGATGTCAAAGCTGCTTATGTTTAAGGAGTTTTATGATTTCTGGTCTTAAATTTAGGTCATTAATCCATTTTGAGTTTTTGTGTATGATATAAGAAAGTTGGTCCAGTTTCATTCTTTTGCATATGTTGTCCAGTTTCCCAGACACCATTGATTGAAGACTGTCTTCTCTCCATTGTATATTTGTGCTTCCTGCTTCCTTTGTTGAAAATTGACTGTATGTGTGCATTTAATTCTGGACTCTCTTGTCTGTTCCATTGATCTATGTGTTTTGTGTGTGTGTGTGTGTGTGTGTGTGTGTGTGTGTGTGTGTGATTACCATACTCTTTTGATCACTGTAGTATATTTGTAGTAGTATAATTTAAATTGTAATATAATTCAAATATTAGGAAGTGTGATGCTTTGTTCTTTCACACTATTGTTTTCGCTATTTGGAGTTCTTGTAGTTCCATATGTATTTTTGAATTCTTTGTTTTGGTTCTGTGAGATGTCATTGGTAATTTTGATAGGGACTGCATTGAATCTGTAGATTACTTTGGGTAGTATGGACATTTTAACAGTATTCTTTCAATTTATGAGTATGGTATATCTCTCCATTTATTTGAGTCACATTCAAATACAACAGACTTATGTGTATTGATTTTGTATCCTGCAATTTTACTGAAGTAATTTATTCTAATAGGTTTTGGGTGGAGTCTTTGGAGTTTTCTATAGTATGTTATCTGCAAATAATGACCACTTGACTTTTTTTGCAATTTGGATGGCCCCTTCTTTTTTTTTTTTCCTCGTGGAATTGCTGTGGCTGAGATTTCCAATACCACATTGAATACAAGTGGCAAGAGTGGTCATTCTTGTCTTTTCTCTGATCTTAGAGGAAAAACTTTAAGGTTTTCACAATTGAATATGATGTTAGCTATGGATTTGCCATTTATGGCCTTTATTATATTGAGTTACATTCCCTCTGATACACTTTGTTGAGAGTTTTTGTCATAAATGGATGTTGAATTTTGTCAAATGGTTTTTCTATGAGATGATTTTATGATGTTTATTTTTGTTAACATAGTGTATCACATTGATTTGCAGATATTGAACTATCTTTGCATCCCTAAAGTACTGCTCGATTATGTTGTATGGCCTGTGTACTATATTTTTTATTTTGGTTTGCTAAGATATTGTTCGGGATTTTTGCATCCTTGTTCATTTGTGATATTGGCCTGAATTTGGGAAGGATAGATTTTGACTCTTTAAATGTGTGGTGGAATACACCTGTGGTCTGGTCCTGGATTTCTGATTGTTGGGAGTTTTGGGTTACTGATGCAGTGTCATTACTAGCAATTTGTCTGTTCAGATTTTCTCTTTCTCCTGATTTAGTCTTTGGAAGATTGTATGTTTCTAGAGACTTATACATTTCTTTTAGATTGTCCCATTTGTTGGCATATAATTGTTCTTAGTAGTCTCTTATCCTTTTTATTTCTGTGGTATTGGTTGTAAGTTCTGAGGTTTTGTTTTGTTCTTGTGTTTGGAATATATTCCTTTGTCTCCTCACTCTCTCTGACACTGTTTCTGTGTATTAGGTAGGTCAGTTATGTCTCATGGTCTTGATGGGAGTGACTTTATTTAGAAAGTGTCCTGTGGGGTCCAGTAGTGTAACCCCAACGCTCCCCCAAGGCGGATGCTCCAACAGTGTTTCCATGTGGGCTACATGCAGCCTTCTGTTGTGGCTGGGCTGTGATTGGTGTGGACTCTGCTGTGCAGGGCTGTGCTCTGATGGGACTGGCTGTGAGGCCTAGCCACAACTGCTATAGACATACTGGTCAGTGGGCCTGGCTCCCCAGCCTGTTGGATAAAAGATCCGGGTGTGTCTGCTGTGGGCCTGCTGGTAGGTGGGGTGGGATTACATTGCAGTGGGCCACGAGGTCTGGCAGCAGCTTTTTCGGGTGCTCTACTGTATGGGGCTGGCCCCTTGGGGCAGGACTGCCACTGTTGGGCTAGGCCGTCCACTAGAATGTGATGGGCTGGCTGAGGGTAGTTCTGGTGCTTTTGCCTGGTTGGCAGAGTGGGGTGTTGCTTGGGAGGGGCAAGTTCTCAGAACAATGCTGTGTAGGTGGAGAGTGTCTGAATTGACTCCTGTCAGCACTGGGTCAGCTTAGTGGAAGGGGGGTGAGTAAAAAGTGGTCCTGCCAGTGCTTCCATCCCTGGTGAATGTGGCAACAGATCCCAGTTCCTCTGACAACAAGCCCTAGAATCAGTCAATGAAATTGTCTTCATGTGTAAACTTGGTGCTTTTCAAACTGCCTCTATTCTGAGACATGGAATAGGTGAGATGTGCGTACTCTTTAAAATTTAGGTGGAGTCTTCGTTTCCTGCTGCCCTTTGGCTCTCCTGGACATAAGCCCCACTGGTTTCCAAAACCAGATGCTGTGGGGTCATCTTCCTAGTGTAGGTTCCCTGGGCTGGGGAGTCTGATAGGTTCTTTGAGTCCTGGTTCTGCAGGGAGGGCCTATGTGGTTGTGACCTCTCTCTTGCTTGTGGTTTATTGTTCTAGGGGTGTGGGTCCTCACTAGATTGCATCTCTGCCCTTCCTACCCAGCTCTATATGGTTTTTCTTTATATCCTCATGTAAAATCTGTTCTGTTAGTCTTTAGTTTGTTTTCAGAGATTGTTCAATAAGTAGTTGTAGTTTTGTTGTGTCTGTGGGGGGAGGTGAGCATTTAGGATCTTCCTCCTCCTGCCATCTTGATTCTGCCTCTATAGCCTCTTCTTCTGTGTCCCTTTTCTCTTCAAAATATTTTTGGGTTTTGATTATGAATTTACAGTTAATTTTGTCATAAAATGTGTAAAAATATTAGATTTGCTGTCACTGGTACTTAGTACTTGTCAGAAATACTGATTTAGTTTATTGATAATGTAATCATTTATGTGCAAAGGGGAATAACAATATTTAATAGTCTACGTCTGTAAACATGTTTGCAACTCTGGTGTCTGAAGTATTTAAAATGTATGTGGATTTTTTCTACTAATGAAATCTGAATTTGTTACTAGAAATGAATTATACATGTAAAGTACATAAGTTGAATTTCTTTTGTATCTTAAACAGTATTTGGTGAGGTAAGTCATCCTACCACATAAAAATACCATAAAAAATCTGAGCATTTTAAAAAGAGGTATTTGAAAAGGCAGAGGACATTTAGTGGAGCCTGCAAAGGTTGGCGATGGGTCTGTGAGAATTTTAGGATAAATACCATATGACAGATGATTTAAGGAACTAAAGTGAAAATAAAGGAAGGGCTTGGTATTCTATATAATGGTTCTTAATTATGCTTTTTGTTGTTTGTGCCTAAACTTAAAAGCTAATGGAAAAAGCTGAAGAAAGATATACCTTGGCCCAGATTAAGGTTTACCTCCTCTCATATCGGTACCATATAGGGTATAAGCAGGATAGCAGAAACTAATGATGACTGACCAAGAACTAGTTAGAGGGGATAATGGCTTAGAAGTAACATTAGATGGCCTCTGGTATTCCTTCTAATAATCTGATACAAAGGTAATTGAAAGTAATTGGGATTCTCTAGAAAGCTTGTCTGTTATCTTTGGTGAGGCTAGATGGCCAAGGAGCAGATTCAAATAGTTTGTGAAGAGTAACACTAATAATAGAAAAAAGGTAAATTTTGACAAAGATGAAGTCGAAATTAGTAAGACTTTGTGATAAGATATTTGAAGAAGGACTCGAGGGGTAGTCAGAATGGCCAAGTGTAAGGCTGGCATTTCTTTCCTTTTTTAAAATTCCAGTGTAGATAACATATAGCTTTACATTAGTTTCAGGTGTGCAATAGGGATTCAAAAATTCTATGCATTGCTCAGTGCTCATCACGGTAAGTGTGCGTTTATTCGTCTTCACTTATTTCACCCATTCCCTCACGCACCTTCCTTCTGGTAATGGTCAATTTGTTATTTATAGTTAAGAGTCTGTTTTTTGGTTTGTCTATTTTATTATTCATTTGATTTCTTGAATTCCACATACGAGTAAAGTCATAAGGTATTTGTCTTTCTCTGACATATTTCCCTTAGTTTTATACTCTCTATATCCATTCATGTCATTGCAAGTGGCAAGATTTCCTTCTTTTTTAATGGCTAAGTGATATTCCATTGTGTGTATATGTTTGTGTGTGTGTGTGTGTGTGTGTGTGTGTGTGTGTGTGCATGTGTGCGTGCGTGTGTGTGTGACCTCTTTATGTATTCATCTATTGAACAGTTGGGCCGCTTCCATAATTGAGCTATTGTAAATAATGCTGCATTAACCATAGGAGCGCATATATATTTTTGAATTAATGTTTTGTATATTTTGGGTAAACACCCAGTAGTGGAATTACTACTTCCTCCCTCTCTCTGCCTGCCTCTCTGCCTACTTGTGATCTCCCTCTCTCTGTGTCAAATAAATAAATAAAAAAATCTTAAAAAAAAAAAAAAAGAATAAGTATTAACTCTTCTTTAAAGGTTTGGTAGAATTAACCTTTGAAGTCATCTGGTCCTGGACTTTTGTTTATTGAGAGTTTTCTGACTACTGACTCAATTTCAGTGGTGGTAATTTGTCTGTTCAAATTTTCTATTTTTTCCAGCTTTGGTTTTGGGAGGTTCAATGTTTCTAGGCATTTATCTATTTGTTCTAGGATGTCAAATTTGTTGTCCTATCATTTTTCATAATATTCTATTATAATCCTTTGTATTTCTATGATAGTTATTTTTCCACTTCTGGAAAATTCTTTTCCACTTCCACTTTTCTATTTCTGATTTCATTTGAGTAGTCCCTTTTTTATGAGTCTGGCTAAAGGTGCATCAATTTTGTTGATCATTTAAAACAACAACTCCTGGTTTTGTTGATCTGTTCTATTGTCTCTTTAGTTAGTATTTAATTTATTTCTGCTCTAATCTTTATTATTTCCTTCCTTTTACTGGTTTTAGGTATTTTTTCCCCTAGATTCTTTAGGTATAAGGTTAGGTTGTTTGAGATTCTTCTTGAGGTAGACCTGAATTGCTGTAAACTTCCCTTTTATTACTGCTTTTGCTGCATCACAGTGATTTTTGGACTGTTATGTTTTCATTTCCATTGGTCTCCATGTATTCTTTGATTTTCTCATTGATCCATTCATTGTTGAATAGCCTGTTATTTAACTTCCATGTGTTTGTGGTTGATTTTCAGATTTTTTCAGATTTTTTCTTGTGGTTGATTTCTAGTTTCACACTGTTCTAGTCTGAAAAGATGCATGGTATGACTTTAGTCTCTTTTAATTAGAAACTTGTGGCCTAATGTGTGCTCTAGCCTGGATAACATTCCAAGGGCATGGAAAAGAATGTGTGTTCTGGTGTTTTAGGACGGAATGTTCTGAATATACCTGCTGGAGCCATCTGGTCCAGTGTGTCATTCAAAACCACTTTTCCTTGTTACTTTTCTGTTCGGATGACCTATCCATTTACTTCAGTGGGGATGTTGAAGTCCCCTACTATTATTATTTTACTTATAATTTCTTCTTTTATGTCTGTTAATAGTTGCTTTAAGTATTTGGGTTTTCCAGTGTTGGGTGCATAAATATTTATAATTATTATATTTTCTTATTGGATTCTTTTCCCTTTATGATTATTTAGTATCCTACTTTGTCTCTTGTTAAACTCTGCTTTAAAGTCTACTTTATCAGAAAAAAAAAAAATAAAGTCTACTTTGTCTAAGTATTGCTACCCTGGCATTTTTTTTCCACTTCCATTTGTTTGATAAATGCCTCTCTACCCCTTCACTTTCAGTCTGTGTGTGTCTTTAGGTATGAAATGGGTCTTTTGTAGGCAGTATATAGATGGGTCTTATTATTATTTTTTAAAATCCATTCCATCATCCTTTTTTTTTTTTTGATTGGGACATTTAGTCCATTTATATTTATAATTATTGATAGGTATGTACTTTTTGTTGCTTGTTTTATGTTTTTTGTTTGTTTGTTTGTTTTGGTTTGGTTTGTTTTGTTTTGTAGTTCCTTTCTGATTCTTCTCTTGCTCTCTTCTCTCATGGTTAGTTGGCTTTGCTCTCTTCTCTCATGGTTAGTTGGCTTTCTTTAGTGATATGCTTAGATTCCTTGCTCTTTATTTTTTAGGTATCTATTACTGCTTTTTTATTTTTTTTGTTACCGTTAGGTTTGTATATAACATCTTATGAATCTAGCAATCTATATTAAGTTGATGGTTGCTTAAGTTTGAACCCATTCTTTACGCCTTTTCCCTCACATTTTAGGTATATGGTATCATACTTTACAGCTTTTTATTTCATGAGTCCCTTGACTGATTTTCATAGATATGCTTATTTTTATTGGTTTTGTACTTTCTACTTACTCATGCTTGTGGTCTTTCCTTTCTACTCAAAGATTCCCCTTTAACATTTCTTCTAGAGCTGGTTTAGTAGTGAGGAAATTCCTTCAACTTTTGTTGGTGTGGAAAAGTCTTTTTCTCTTTATTCTGAATGATAGCATTACTAGGTAGAGTAGTCTTGGCTACAGTTTTGTGTTTTTGTGTATGTGTGTTTAATCTTTAAGCACTTCAAATATATCATGCCACTTTCTTCTGTCTTGTAAAGTTTCTACTGAAAAATCAGCTCATAGCCTTATAGGGTTTCCCTTGTATATAATTGTTTTGTTTTCTCTACCTTCTTTTTAAAATTCTCTGTTTATCACTACTTGTTGCCATTTTAATTGCTATATATCTTGATGTGGATCTCCTTTGGTTGATTTTATTGGGGCTCTAAATCCTGGGTCTGGATGTCTGTTTCCTTCCCCAGAGTTGGAAATTTTGCAGCTATTACTTCGAATAAATTTTCTGTCCCCTTTTACTCTCTCTTCTCCCTCTGGGATTCCTATAATGTAAACGTTATTATGCTTGATGATGTCTCTGAGTTTCCTAAGTCTGTTTTCATTTTGTATAATTTTTTCCTCTCACCTTTTTTGCTTGATTGCATTCCATTAATCTGTCCTCCAGGACAGTGATCTGTTCTTCTGCTTCCTTTAATCTATTATTCATTCCATTAGTGTATTTTTTTAAAAATTTCATTTATTGTGTTCTTCATCTCTGATTGGTTCTTTTTTTATGTGGTCTCTCTCTTTGTTAAGGGTTTCACACTGAGATCCTCCACTCTTTATGATACATAAAGTGAGTATGTTTATGATTATTACTTGGAATTCTCTATCAGGCATATTATTTATGTCCATTTTGTTTAGCTATCTTGCTGTGGTTTTTGTCCTCTTTCATACTTCTATCTCCTCATTTCCTCTAACTCTCTCTGTATGTTTCTATGTGTCACGTCAGCTACATCTGGTTTTGAAGGTAGTGACTTTGAGAAGAAGAGTTTCTGTAGTGCCCTGCCCTACTACTGTGGTCAGGGTTTGGTCCTTGCACTGTTTAGTGGGCCAGTCTGGGGCCAACTTGGGCTTGATTTGGGTCAGACCAGGCACTCACCAGAGATGCAGCATACGGAGCTGCGTGGCACTTTATTGTACCCTGAGATGTTTTTGTTGCTGGGTGGGGCCTGTAGTCAGACCAGCTGGCTGCCTCCAGCCCCCTACGGTAGCTGAAGGTAGACCGTTGCATGAGGTTATGTTTCCCTCTCTCTCGGGCAAGAGTCACTTTGGACTGGTGGTGGCCTCTGTTGGGACTGCTTGCACACTGGTAGGCTTGTATTGTATCTTTGGATGCTCTGTCCAAGAGCATATTGGAGGCAGTAGATCTGCAGAACCTTGCAGTAGTGGGAGATGAGGTGTTAGCCAGGTTTGTCCTCCTGCTGTGGGAGGAGACTTTGAGGTGAGGCCTGGCTGGAAGGGGTGGCTTGGCAGAAGCATGGTACGGCAATGTTTGTGTGGGTCTGCTGTGACTGGGGACCTGGAGTGGAGGCCTGACTGGAGGGGGATTGTCTGCAGGGGAATGCAGGTATGGAGTGCACTGTTAACAGGTTAGGTGGTCATTGTTGGCACTGTGCTGGTTTCCGGAGAAGATGGATGTGTGTTTAGTGTGGCGGCTGTGGGAGGGAAATGGCACCTGCCACCTCCTTTGTTCCTGGAAAAGTCTCCCAAAGATCTCTGAAAACTGGCATTTCTTACTGGAGACCACATAGGAAGGTATAAATGCATAGACTATTTATGCAACATAATGGAAACAAGAAATAACGTGTGGAAAAATTGTCGAAGTCCGTATTATTATGTAGGGATTTATAGTCCCTATAATAAAGAATGAACTTTGTTGATCTTTTCAGTATCCCAGTAATTTGGTGAGGTTTCATGTTTATTGAACTACAAGTGTATTGTATTGTATATATGCTGTGGGGTATCAAAGAGCTAGAAAGTTTTATTACTAGAATTGCAATGTCCTAAAATTTATCACATTATAGGGGCATGGAACTATGTGAAATCATCATCCAACATTAATCAAACTTTAGTTTCAGAGTAAAAAATTAAAGGTAACCAAGTTATTTCATTAGAAAGTGTTTTACATTAATTGCTAACCCATATTTTATTATCTGTGATCAACTGTTATTATTTTTAAATCTAGAAGGATTTCCCAATATTCTTATTTTTAAAATCTCCTAGTTTGTACTACTGCCATTAGGTTTTCTAAGAAAAGGGTACAGCAGAATATTTAAGGCATTAATTCCTAATAATCTAGTGGTATAAACTATCTTTAAGTAGTTCTTGAATGAAAGCTTATTCTGTTCTATGTGTTCTTATCATAAAAATGCTTTGTAAGGGATTGTCTCAGAGAGAACATTTTGATATTTGCTTACTTTTAAGGAACAGAAAAAGTGATTACAAAGCTGTTGTTTTTCCCCTAATAAAACTTTGCAGAGATTTAGTAACATTTTTCTCCAACTTTAAATAATTTATATTGTAACTCATGTAGTCATTCTGTGTACAACAAATATTGAGTAACACTTATATGCAGGGCAATGTAGCAGGTAGTGAATTACATAAAACAAAAAACCATATAAGAAATTATATAGAAGAGGGGCAAGCAAACTATGGATTATGGGCCAAATCCAGTTTGCCGTTTTTGTAAATAAAATTTTGTTGGAACACATCCATGCTCATTCATATATGTGTTCTCTATGGCACTTTTATATTGACAATGACCAAACTGAGTGTGACAAAGACCATATATAAAAACTAAAATTATTATCTGCCCTTTATGGAAAAGTTTATTAACCTCTGATAAAGAATGTATTTCCATAGCAAAAATATAAATCTCTAATAGAGATCTCATCCATATGTGATTGTCAGACTAGGGAAAATACTTCTAATATCTTGGATATGCAAAATTATTTTTTAAAATACCTGGTAGGTTTACAAAGGGAATAAAAAAGCAGGTAATGGAAAGCTTTGTCCTGAGAAATGTTGAAGTCATTTCTTGTTAGTCCATCCACTGGCTGCTTCCTATTAACTCAGTGGCAACGATCCAAGCTGGCACTTTTCTGTTCCACTGCCTCTAACATCTGGCGAATTCCCAGGAGGGTGATAATAAAAACAATCATCTGCACTTAGTCCACCCTCCAGAAGCAGCAGGTGATAGGGAGCTTCTGCTTTCATTTAAATTCATAACTGTGCATTGGATTGTTATGAAATCTAAAACGCTTACAATTTCATTTTTACTTATAATTTCCATTTCAATTACTTTCACTTGGCCTTTTCCTAGCATTTAAAAAAGTCTACAACTCATTAATTCCCGTTATGACATTAAAACAACAGCAACCACAAACCTATGGCCTTGTGTATCATTCTCTGCTGAATTTCAAATTGAAGGCATGAACCAAGCAATAAAACGCTACCAGCTTGAGGATTCCAGCTCTGTCAGGGGCAGCTCTTAGAGGTAGATGTTCCAGTTCTAGGTTCCCTGTAAACCTACATAGACAAGGCAGCCACTAATTCAGTGTGAGTTTAGTGGGAACCAGAGTCCCACCCGCCTCCCAAACTGTTTGCCTTCCAGGTTTCCTGCAGTGCATGAAAGCCTTATTACATGGGGCTCAGCTAATACATCCTTAGTGAGCGTGAGTGTGGTAACTGGCGGCGATAACAAGTTAGTTAAAAAAAAAAAAAAGAAAGAAAACCCAAGAATACTTTGGTTAAGTCAATTAGATGAACTAGCAGAATACTGAGGTAAAAGATAAATCTCGATGGAAGAGGTAAGGCATCTGGATTATGATAATATGGGAAAATTCGGTCTGTGTTTGGCATCACCTTGAGGAGCCATGAGAGCAGAATGACCTCCTAGGGCATCAGAGACTTGGATGAGAGGGTTGAGGCATTGGCAACAAGAACAGAGCAGTCACGTGGGTAAAGCAGAGCCCTGATTCAGTATTTTGTATAGAGGTTATCCATAACAAATGCTGAAAAGTGACTTCCAACAGCAGCCCAAACACTTGGATTTGGGCTGGCAGGAACAGATGGCATTAACAGTGGGTCTTTGGGAACCAGAATAATCATGTTACAATTCTCTGAAGTTTTCAGCACCTGCATCTATGCATTTATGGGTTTTGGGTTGCTTCTGGCAATAGCTCTTCCTGCTAGTGTGCCAGCATATTTGCCAGTATATTCAATTTTGTAAAAAGAGTGAATTTTTTTTATATTCAATTTATGTAAGAATAATTCCCTTTGAGGGAGGCCACTCTCAAAGATTTATGGCACCTAATATCTAGTGTGAATGTTGGAACTGAGAGCAATTGTCTCTATCTCTGTCTGGGCATGGGGTCTACCAGCCCCTAGCTCTGTTGTTATGGGAAAGAGACATTGCTGTTGACTATGATGAACCACATTATTGAGGTTAAACTACACTGTTCTGTTGCTGAGTGAGGCACGTCTTCAGTCTGCAAAATTTGAAAATCTAATTGAAATATCTGTTATTTTTTTTTCCCAATAGAGAATCAACTATTTGAAATACTGTTTATACTACTTACCACTCGTACCACAACTGTGCTTTGTTGCTTTCCTTATGGAAATTTTCATTTCTTTCCATTTCACATATGAAAGTTAATTTTTAATATTTTCTTGTTTATTTGCTTACTGAAAACATTTCTCAAACTTAAACCTATTTTTTCTCTTGGGATATTTTTCTGTTTGAAATCTAGAATTCCTTTACATGCAAGTTCTTCTATTTGAAGATTCTTGGTTCTGCTGTACCGCTGTAACCTTGGCTCCATGGTGGCCTTGTAGGGGATGAAAGGAAAGTCTTTTCCTGTGTGCGGCTTATTTATCCTCTTCACTCTTCTCTTTCGTGTGATGCAAGTCCTCTCTAGCTTTGAGGGTGCGATGAAAAATTTTACAACTGCAGGCAAATGCAACACCATGGTTAGTACTGATAAACTAAGGGAAGCAATTGTGGGCTGTATTTTAGATTTATGTACTATTTGGTAGTGCCAGGTTTATTTGATATCTTTATTCTTTGTCAGTGAAGTAGTCTTAGCGATATTTTGAGTTGAAATCATTGTTGTCTAATGCTCGGAATCTTTCCTATCAGTGATTCGGTGAAACTAGGAGTAACCTCAGTGCTGTGGAAATTATGACTTCAAAATTAGTTATAGGACATCCAGAAAATTTTATTACATCAATGTCAAGAAGTAACTAGCTTCGGATGGATTTTTTTTTTTTTTCAAATCCATAGTGTTTCACTTAATCTGAGAGCCAGACAGATCAAAGGCCTTGTGCATGTAGGGGATTTTCATTTGTTTATTTTTGCCCAAGGTCACTTTTTTCAATACCATCTGGATTATAATAATGCGTCATTGTAGGTTCATGGATTATAACAAATGTACCATTTTGGTGGGGAATGGTGATAGTGGGGGAGGCTATGTATGGGGGCAGGGGTATGTGGGAAATCTCTCAACCTTCCACTCAATCTTGCTGTGAACCTAAAAATGTTCTAAAAAATAAAGTTTATTTAAAAAAAAAAAGAAAAAAGTAGCTTCATAGAATATTTATTAAGTTGGTTAAGGAACCACTACTACTGGATTTTAAACTCTGTTGGCCATTTCTTCTTACTTTCCTTGTCCTCCTTTCTGGCTCTGAAATATTAAGAAAATTCTGTGTATGAATGGAAAAAAATGTTGAATTTTTCTACATTTCTTAATTTTAAGGGCTTGTGAAAAAGAATGCTCAACTAGTACTCCTAGTGTTACATCGTTTATGGATGATGTGATTAGTTCCTGTAGTTACGGTTCTAGCCAGGACCACAAGTTATGGCCATAATCCTCAAGTCAGGTCTGAAAAGAGCTTGATCATCAGGCAGAGAAGCCCAATTATGAAGGAGATGGGAGAGGAGTTTATGCCACTCTCCAAGATTGTCTCTCCTGAATTTGGACAGTGAGGAGGGTAGGTGTTGAGATATGCAGTGATGGCTCTTACGGAGTCAAGGTAGAGCATGAAGGAGAAATAAGATAATGAAATGGGGTCTAAAACCTTTGGGAGCAAGCCATATTTAGTTTTATGTTACTCTTGACCTTTATTGCCATCGTAAAGTCTTATTTAATGTTTCAGATTTGTTTCATTTAAGATGACATGGAGTATCAAGGATAGTATCTTGGGTCTTAGTTTTAAGGGAAGTGAGTACATGGTGTCAACAGAAGTAAAAAGTAAGCTCTCTGGGGGATGGTAAAATTCTAGAGAAAAGTCATAGTTTTGAGGTATGGCTTCATTCCTTCCACGGAGACTCATTTTTTTATTGCCAATTTCAGTAAATCTGGTTCTGTTTTATTACAGAAGTTTTTTTTTTTTTTTTCCTTTTAAACTTTTTGCCTTGGATGTTTATGAAGGAGGTATACCCCACACAATCATAGATGTATGTTTTCATTTAGCATAGCTTTAAGAAAAATAGTGTATGAGGAACTGGGAATACCAAGTCAAAACTGTGTGGCTTTTGCAATAAGGAGGTGTGTTTGATTGAAATTGGCCAAAAATTCTGTGTAACTTTTCTCAACAGAGGTGGAGTCTATTTCCCAATATCTGGACACGGTACCAGCCTTGTGATTTGCTTTGGCCAACAGAAGGTAGCAAAGACTATGTGAAAGTTTGGAACGTGGGCCTTAAGAGACCTTGAGTTTCCCTTCCCACTCTTGGAATGAGACGCCATGTGGGGAAGGTGGTTGTTGCGTTTCGGAGACGTATGATTATGAACCACAGCCGGCCTCCGTTGCCTGTAATGTGAATGAAGCCGCCTTCATCATCAGCCTCAGCTGAGCTGCTAGATGTCTGAAGCATGTGTACAATGGAATATTATTCAGCCTTAAAAAAGATGGGAATCCTGATATTGGCAACAATGTAGATGAACCTGGAGGGCATTATGGTAAGTGAAATAAGCCACACAAAGAAGGACAAATACTACTTCATCTCGTTTACACCTGGAATCTAAGCTAGTCAAACTCCCAAGACCAGAGAGTAGGATGGTGGCTGTCAGGAGCTGGAGGGTAGGGGAGATGATGGCCAAAGGGTATAGGGTTGTAGTGGTGCAAGATGAATGAGTTCTGGAGATATAATGTACAACAGTGTGAAAATAGTTACCGAGACTGTATTTTGTATACTTGACGTTTGCTGAGACAGGGTAGGTGTTAAGTGTTTTTGCTGCAGGCACATAAGCACACAACATCCCAAGACAGATAAGCAGAAGAACTGCTCAGCTGAGCCCAGCCTAAAATGGGATACATATTATTTAGAAGCAAATAAAATTTTTGTTTTTTTTTTTTTAGATGGTAAGTTTTGGGATGGTTTTTAAGATAAATAACACAGAAGATTATCTTTTAAAAATGGAACATAGACTTATTAAAACGAACATGACTTAAAATATTATGTGCATGATAATAGAAACACATATATGAATGTCAAAATGCCAGTTGGAGACAAGGTTGGATGTCCTTCTCAGAAGCCTCTGAGAAGCTGGATACCTGTTCTTCAACTCCAGTCTGTTGAGTATATCTTACATTGCCTGATTGCTGCATTCAGTCTGTTCCTAGACTCCCATCCGTGTTCTTTTTGTAGGCTTTACTTTCTCTGTCCTCCCCTTAAATGTTGGCCTCTCCCAAAATTGCTAGCTCATCTGTCCGTTGTTCTGGAAATTTCTACAGTTGTCTGTGAGTTTAATCTATTGACTTTGTGTTGAAAATTGTAAATTCTCTACAGTCTATGTATCCAATAATAAACATGTCAACTTGATTGCCTCAAAGTCATGACAAGTTCAAGATGTCTATAAAATAATACCACATCATGTTTTAGAGCTTGGTCTGAGCCCACAGTTTAATTAACATATGAGTCTTAATTCTTTTAATTCTCACCTCATTCCTAGGTGGCAGGTGCCCGTATTTTCTCCATTGAGAAAAAATTTTAAGGGGGCAGGTAACACGCTCAATGTTGTATCCTCATCCGGTAAAGAGCGTTCATCTGAGCTTTTGCCTTAGAGATCTTCCTTCTTCGGGCACTCTTTCAAGTTAGAAAATGGATGAAACTAGTCATATTTATCAGTAACCAACTACTTTTAGAATCTTCCTCCTAATGATATTTTGTATACTTTGCACAACCTCCACCTTTCCACAGCCATCTTCCAATCTCAGGTCCTCACATCCTGTTTTCTGGACTCTCAGTGGTCATCTTACATTGCTTTTACCACCCCCCCCCCCCAGCCCTTCTGGTGGAGCCTTGCTACTGGCAAAATAATATTTCCAGTGCACAGCTGGTCACACACGTTTCCCATGGTGCTCCTTCATCTGTCGGATAAAATTTGCAATGTCGTTTTTGACATTTGTGCCAAGACTTTTGCAAGTTTGCCTTAGCAGAGGAGCCCTATATTTTTGATTGCTGGGCTAACTGGGTGTCCAGACTCATCTTCTCTCATGGCTCTCCTCGTACTCCAGTCTGACCGTACAGAATTAGCTTGGGTCATGAGCATGCTCTTTCCGGGTTCTGTGCATTTCCCCGTATTTGGAATCCGCTGTCACTCTCACTGCCACCCCACCACACACACCGTCTCACACACTTGTCTGTCCAGAAGTCTTCTATTTAAGTGTCCTATCTCAGGGCAGATGTTTCCTCATCTGGGAAGACTTCCCCAGGGTCTTTCAGCAGATACAGATGTTCCTTTTTTGTTACTATGTAGTGTATATGTCCTACCACTTACATAATACTACATCTGGTGGTATTAACACTTTTAAGTCTGTTTCTTATCTGTTCTTTGTATTTCTTGAAGAGACAAATTACAGTTTATCATATTTGTATCCACAACACAAATTACACAGCCTATCACAGAGCCTGCACTTGCTAAGTATACATGGAATGAAGGAAGAGTGAAAATGCCTTGTTACAATTTTGTGGCAACAAAGAGTTCCAGAATCCTTTCTGTTCTAGCTCATTGCCTACTCAGATATTAATTCCCAACCCAACAATTTCTGGGGCTCCATCGGAAGTATGCACCCGTGTGAACGTGGGCATCCACAAGTGCATGGATGCAGCAGGTACTGTAATTTACTGAGGAAATAGCCGTAACATTATAATAAAACATAAGGGTAACAGTTTTATGAAGGGCAAAAGGCAATTTGCAAGCTTCCAATGATACATTTCTAATAAAAGGTACTGTGATCATTTCTACAAGATGATGAGACTTTCTCTCTAGGCCCTTTTACTTTGACCTGAGGGTTCACTACATCTGATAAAAGGCAATAAAAGGGCAGACTTTGAAATAATCCCAACCAAGGGATGTTAGGAGATGAATAGCAGGCCGTGTCCTGAACAGGAGGTTAATTGCTGAAACACAAAATATCCTGCGGGAATAAGCTGCTCGGAGGTATGATCTTTCAACCCTAGGGTGCTAAAATCCCGGTTCTTGTCATCAGATATTTTAATTACATGCTCTGTACAAGAACTTCTCTATCATGATGAATTTGAAATCCTCTAATTATCTAGGATTTAAAAAGCAAACAGAAAATTGAAATGTCAAAGGTCAGTACAAATAAAAGCAAGACTACACAAAGCCTGCATGAAGAGGAAGCAGGAATCAGAGGATCAGAGCATTCGAAAAGAGCTAATTAGCGAAGTCCAGTTTTTAAAATAACTAAGGCAGCAATTATAAATAATTAAAATGAACAGAATTTCATGCTTGTGATGGGTTAAAAATGCCTAGCTTTATATTTCAGCAAGTTATTTCAACACACTTGAAATTCTTAGATTATAAAGAAAATATAAAGCTGAATCATGGCATTTTATCCCTAAACACAATTTTTGTATTAAAATGCTTTGATTTTTAAAAAAAATCAAACATAATGTTTGTGAGTTTTGCAGTGTGGTACAGTACATTGTTCTTTATGATGTAAAATTCTATAGATTTGAAGTCATCATCAGCCTTTATCAGTTCTCTGGACTATCTGGCAAGCCTGCTGCTCAGTCCTGTCCTCTCTTCAGTTCTTCCTTCCTTCCCAACATATAGGCATCTGCTTACTTAGCCTCTATCATGAATATGAATTAATTCTCATCCTACTTTAGAGGATTGTTTAAAAAGGAAAACAGAACATTTCCAAATTTATATAATTTCCTAACTAGACTCCTTATATTCAAATTCATGCTTGTTCTCTTGCCATCAGAGTTTTTAGGAACATCTTCACATAAAGTTCTTTAGGGATCTTTACGCCTATCTTTAGGGTAAGTACAGTTGATCGTCAAATGCCATCCTGTTACCTGTCTGGTCCAGCCGCCAATGTCCTTTGCCTGCACTATTCCATCAGGCTTCTAACTGGTCTTTGGGCTTTTTCTCTGGTGTGGTTCCAGCCACGGTGTCTCTTTGCCTCGTTGAAAATGCCTCCTCTCTCCTTGGGCCTCAGGGCTTTTGCACTGACCATTCCTCGACCTTGGAATAGCTTTTCACAAGCATCCTCATGACTTGTTCCTTTACCTTCTTTTCTGCCTCACTATCCCCTTATAAGCGAGGACCTCCCTCACCCACCGTATATAAAATAATAACCCCTCCATTTTCAACCTGGTTCTTTCTGTATCCTTACATGCCTTAATTTGTCTTTTGTCCATTCGTTCTCACCTACTTTTTTCTGCTCCTTCCATGACAGCAGGAATACTTTGTTCCTAGTAAGGAGTTCGGTGCTCAGTAAATACCTGTTGAAATCTGGGAGTAAATGAAAACTGTGAAACTTGGTTTCTCTTTTTCCTCTGGCTTTGTTACTCCTAATTTTTTTTTAAATACTCCTAACTTTTATTTTCACTAGTTGTTTCGGTCTTCTCAGCACTATGAACTTGCAGTTTCTTGGGTCTGGAACACGCATGAGCTCCACTCCTCTGCCTTGCAGACGTGACAGGATGTCAGCAGCATGGGGGGGAGGGGCAAAGCTACCCCACTCCACGTGTGTTGGCAGGGCTGCTCACAGAGCCTGGCGCATTGCAGATCCTCAGTGGGAAGTAAATGGATGAATTTTGCTGAAACACTGTAGAATAATTTAGGACATGTTATTAGGTAAATTCACAGTGACAGAACGGTATGCAGGATATAATAAAGCATTTGTAGAATAAAATTATGACCCGGAAAGCGTCCTGCGTACAGGCATTCCTCACTGTGCTATGTCTGGCTTTATTGTGTTTCTGAGATGCTGCGCTTCTTACGGATAGAAGGTTTGGGGCAGCCTTGCATCTGGTATCTGTCAGTGCCGTTTTTCCAATAGCATTTGCTCATTTTGTGTCTCTGTGTCCTATTTTGGTAATTCTTGCACTATTTCAAACTTTCTCCCTACTAGATTATGGTGATCTGTGATCATTGATTATGATTTGCTGAAAGCTCAGATAATAATTAGCATTTTAAGCAATAAAAGTGTTCTGTAAAGTATACACATTGTTTTCCTGCACATAATGCTATTGCACAAATAATAGACTACAGTGTCGTATAAATAGGACTCGTATATGCACTTTGAAACCACAAAAAATTGACTCACTTTATTGCAATGTTTGTTTTATTGTGGTGGTCTGGAACCAAACCTGCAATAGCTCTGAGGTGTGCTTGTATTTACATTTCTTTAATATGCTTGCGTAGGTAAAGGAAGGATATATTACTTAATAGCTACTAGTTTTCAGTGTTTAACAAAAGAAAGTGAACTTGAGAGGGCAATGAAGGGATCATTAATTATATTTTAGACTCTTCTGAATTTAAATGGCTGGAAAAAGTCTTTAGGTGTAGTTCTAACAAGTGGAGACCTTGAAATAACTTGTAATAGCTTATTTCTCTCTTATGGCTGTCTACAAAGTATTTAAAATAAAATTATGATATCAGTCACATAATCAGGAACAAGAAATACCAAAGCAAGTCAATGTTCACATCTACAGAAAATCAGTAAAAATAAAATGGAAAATAAAAACATTTTATTAGGTTTAAATATTAAATGTGGTTTTTCCCCTCATCAGTATAAAATGAGAAACTTGCTCAGTTACATGGTTCTCCTACTCTTCTGGGCTTTGATGTTCTGGCAAACTTTTAATACTTTTAAGTCTGAGCTGAAGTGATTTCTTTTGGCGGGGGGATATTTTTCTTGTTCTGTTAGGGATAATTATTCATTCTTAAGTATTCCCATTTAGTATCTGTATAACATCATTAAATACGTTCTGTATACAGACATACCTCAATTATACCGATAACATAATTGTGTCCTTGAGGTCAAGGGCATTGTCATTTTATTTCCGTATGCCCAAAGTCCAATATAATGCTTGGCAGCAGTAAATGTTGAATATCTGCTAAATTATAGTACGCATTGTGTGGTCTGTGTTGCTATGGAGGTGAATAATTGAGCACATTCAGTTTTTACTTAAATGATTAGATGAAACTTAGAACCTTCTACATTTCTAACTAGAGAAAATTAGGACTAAGGAGCAAATTTAGAGGTGGTTATTCTGCATGCTGGAACCAGTTCTCCTTGCAGTCCTGCTAAGAGCCTGTCCTAGGTCCTCGTCTTTGGTACTGTGCCTTACATTTTCTGCATGCATCCCACTCCATCAAATTTAGTGCCAAAATTTCTCAAAAAGGCTTAAAAATGATCAGTGTGAATTTGACAATGTGCTATGTCATCCTCATGAATTTTCTTTGTAAGAACTCATATGTTATAAAAAGATCTTCTTCCTTACTTAAAAAATTTCAAGTGCAAACAAGAAAATGATTTTGTGGGTATGTGAGAGAGGCCTAATGTTCTCCCTAGTCTTGGTCACATATATCCTGGATTTCCAGACCTGATTGTGATCTTTTAAATCCCCCATAGCAAAATCGTATATTAGATACAGATAGAATGTTTGTTTTCATAAGATATAAAAGAATAAACACTATTTAAGCATATACCAAAACAGTATAGAACATTTGTGATTCATTTATTCAACCAGTCAATGGTAAATGAGCACTAAAGTACATCCCAGAGACTTTTCTAGTCTCAGATAAAACATTAAATAAAACAGACCAAGTCTCACAAAGTTTAAGTTCTAGAGTAGGTAGGTAAAAGAGAAATAGTCATGCTTCACTTGGGATATGTTTAATCAAAGAAGAATAAATCAGGATTAGGGACAGAGAGTGGTGGGAAAAGATATTATTGATCATAACATAACAGCAACAGACTGGTTCAGAATTGGAGGTACTGTTTTGATTGGGCAAGGAGTGAAGTTATTTGGGGAAGCTGGGGGAATGCCTCCTCTGGTTTAAGAGTCTAGAGAGTTGATACATTTATAAATCATGTATGCCACTAACCTCAGAAATATAATTGTAATATTAGTGTATGTTTAGGTGTGATTGTGTTATACCAACATTCCCAGGTATCAGGGCACAGTATTTTGCTTTGATGATTAGGAAAAGTTACAAATCTGTTATTTTAGGTCACAAAGAGCCACACTTATCCTTTGAGTCCTATCCTGTTTTGCTACATTTATTTCAATGCTCCGTTATTGGGCCCATGCATATTTAGGATTGTTATGTCTTCTTGGTAAATTGATTTCTTTTTTCTTCTCTGTAATTCTTATTCAGGTGTTGAAATTCTAATTCCCTCAGAAAGTTACCATATTGGCAGAGAGGGCTTTTAAAGAAATGATTAATTTAAAGAGAGGCTGTGTGGGTGAACGGTAATAGGCTCTGATGGGTGTCCTCAGAAGAAGAGGAACTTTGGGCATACAGACATCAGGGATGCAAACACAGAGGACCGTCGGTGGGAGGACACAGCAGGACGATGGCCTTCTGCAAGCCAAGGAGAGAGGAGCCTCAGGAAAAAGGAAACCTGGCAACACTTTGATCTTTGACTTCCAGCCGTCAGAATTGGGAGAAAATTTCTGTTGTTTGAGCCCCCAGTCTGTTAGCTTCGTTATGGCAGCCTGAGCAGATGTACAGAATCCTAGCAAACAAGCACAATAATGTCCCCTTTCTTCCTGATTACACTTTTTGTTCCGAAGTCTACTTTGTCTCACACTAATGTAAATACTCCAGCTTTGTTTTCATTAGTTGTTAGCATGCTATATCTTTCTTCAGCCCTTGATTTCTAACCTGTTGACTCTTTTTGTAAAGTAGGTTTCTAATAGACAACATATACTGGGTCTTTTTTTGGGGGGGGGTTTGTTTGTTTTGATCCTTTTGCAATCTTTGTCATTTAACTGGTATATTTAAACCGTTCACATTTACAGTGGTTATTGGAATAGTTGGTTTAATATCTCTTTGTAATTCTATTTGTGTATTCTTTGTCTCCCACTGATTTAATCCTCATATGCTGCCTTATCTAGTTTTAATGGAGTCACACATGTCATCCATTTTACTTCTTTTATTGTATCAATCATACTTATCTTTTGTAAAAATTAGTGATTGCCTTAGAATTGACAACATATATTTTGAACTAATATAAGTCAGTTTTTAAACATGCTGCTACAGGCGTTGTGCAAGAATCTTAGTGTATTCCTGATTTCTCTCTCCCAGTTGTTGTAACATTTTGATCTTTCTTCAGCTGTATCCAGCCCGCTGATAAGCCTGTCAAAGACATTCTTTATTTTTGTTACAGTGCTTTGATTTCAAGCACTTCCTTTTGTGTCTTATATAATTTCCATTACTCTGCATATGTTACCCATCTGTTCTTGTTGTCTTTTTCCATGAGTGTCTTTTACATATTTTGTTTATTCCTGACAGATAATTCCAACACCTTTGTCATATTTGAATCTGGTTCTAATGATTACTTTGTCTTTCAGACTGAATTTTCGAGTCTTTTGGCATAGCTTGTAATTCTTTTATTGAAAGCTAGACATCTTAAGTGATATCAACTTAGAGAAATTGTCCTTTAGTGTGAGAATTTCCTTTCATCTGTGTAGAGTTTGGTCTGTTTAATGTTTCTGTGGCTGTACATAACAGAACCTTCAAATTCGTTTAGCGTTCTTGTTTTTCTTTCTCATTTTGACTTTAGGCTTCCCTAAATACTCCTCCTCAGAGAGTCAGTGTGATGAGCTCTTTAGCTATAATCCACATTTACCGTGCGGAGCCCTCTTGGTATGTGGTAAGGTGTATGAGAGGAGTGTTCTAAATTCTTCCAGTTCTCAAGCTTTCAGTAGGCCTGTGTTTTGCAATCTGTGGTCTTAAGAATTGTTTCTAGCGTAGTAGAGCTCTTTTCTGCTTTGCTCCCTACTCCTTTCCCCAGCTTCAGCATTTCTAATCTATTGAAACCCTGATTCCTGTTAACTCTGTCTTCCCCCACACTCTCTCTTAGGTTAGACCAGAATGGTAGAAGGGGCTGGACTGAAAGATGGCTCCACTTCCCCCAACGAGGTAAGGTCCTACCAGAGTTTTTTCCACTGGAGGGTTGAACGTTGTTAGGAGGAACATTCTCAGAGTGTTTAGCAATGATTACTCCTCTCATCCTATCAGAGCCATAAGAGGATCTTTCTTGGATCTTCACTGTGAGAACCTGGAGGTAAAACCCATAAAAGTGTGGGAGCTCCCCCAAGACTGTGGACCACAGGAATTTACTTTCATGCCGATACATGCTCAGCCTCCGTAATTAGTCAAAAATACCATTTAAGTGTCCCTCCTGGTTTATGGTTCCATTGACTTCAAGTCTGAGTAAATAGATTTCAGCTTCATATTTCTGAATGTGCCTTTCTCTTCAGAATTTAGAGAGACCTATCATACTGCAGTATTTTTAAATGGGTTCAAAAATAGTCAATGATTACCAGTTGTCCAACTGTTTTCTCCTTGTAAGGACAGAAATGATGAGTTCCATGGAAATGACATTTTGGAACTAATGCCATAAATCCAAACACAACTTTTACCTGCCTAAAGATGAGTATCCTATAATTCATTATCTATAAGTATGGAAAAATTAGGGGGAAAATTTCATCATAATGGATTTATCAGGTTAAGACTTGCAGATCACGCAAGAGTTGAGCACAGATCTGCAGGAAGTCAAGGAGGAAACCTTGTGGACATCTTGGGGGACATAATCCAATGAGAGGGACCCAATGTGGTCATATGCTTGGTATATTTAATGAACTATAAGAAAGATAAGGTGTGCATGGAGTGGGAGAGGGTAGAGGTGACCAGAGAGTGGCCACATTGAGGGTTTTAAGTGGTGCTGAGAATGAGATAGGAAGCTATCTGAAGATTTTGCTGAGAGGAGTGAGTGACATGATTTGACTAAAAATTTAGAAGAAAGATAAATACTCTCCGAAGAACAAACTATGTGGAGATTATTTAGAAAGCTAGTTCTGGTGGAATGATGTTGTCTTTGAGGGTGGGGGGTTAAGACTAGATAAGATTCTTGATAGATTTTGAGTGTACAGTACCAAGAATTATATGTATTTTTAAAGATTTTGTTTATTTATTTGACAGAGAGAGACACAGCAAGAGAGGGAACACAAGCAGGGAAGGAGGAGAGGGAGAAGCAGGCTTCCTGCCAAGCAGGGAGCCTGATGTGGGGCTTGATCCCAGGACCCTGGAATCATGACCTGAGCCTAAGGCAGACACTTAATGACTGAGCCACCTGAGCGCCCCCCCAAGAATATTTTTGATGGAGTAGATGAGGTTGTGGGAGAATTAAGAATCTCAAATGATTTCAGCTGTTTTATTCTGTGTGCCCACATATCATCTGGCCCTTATTCTGCTACCACATGTGGCCCATTATGCCCAGAGGTAATAGGCAGGAAAGAGGATAGGCTCTCAAAAAAATCTGCAAGGGAGATCCCTCTCCCAGATCAGATTTAGCAGAGCATGTTGGTGCAAGGAGTATTGAGCCAGATGGCCTGGATTCAAATCCTAGCTCTGACAATCACTAGTTGTTTGATACTGGACAAGTTTCTTAACCTCATGGAGCCTCAGATTTTTTTTTTTTTTTTAAGCAGGGATGCAAGTAATATGTATCTCACAGAATTGTTGCAGAAATTATATGCATTACTTTAGTGTTGATTCCATAGTAAGTAAATCCAATAAAACTTGTACTGTTATTAAAGATCTAGAAAAAACTGTTGTTCATTACTTGCATGCCAGACAGTTCATCTCATTTAATCTTCAAATTAATCATGAGATGTTAGGTGGTGGTAGTGGTCTTTTTTTTTTTTTTTTTTTTTTAAAGGGGAACCCTGAGCCCAAGGTAAAGTAAAGGGGCAGAATTCTTGTCACTGCTCCCTGCGCTCACCACTTCAGGCCCGGGGCTGTAAGGCACTTGGCATTATTACCCATTGTCAGTTTGCTACATCTCACTTACAGCTAAGAACACAGTCGCCTCATTAACAGTGACTTAATCACCACATGTAATGTTCCTGCTTTCTTGATGGGACTCTAATACAGTAACTTGTGCTGGAACAAACCAGAAAACTGACTCTCCCAGTGGGATTCTGGGATTGGGTTGCTCACATATCTGAAGTGTGTAGGATTCCTTCTTCCTGGAGGGCAACGGGCCAGGGTGGTACAGAGTGTAGGCGATGTCGCTTCTCAAATTCTCACTGTGCTGACATAAGGTGATGTGCAGATGCAGCTAGAGGGTCAGGTGTTCAGAGAGCCAATGACCTTGGCACTCAGTCACTATGATGGCAGTATTGACTGGAAATATTGTAGCATTACCTGATTTCTAATAGCACCAGAGAGCACACACGGGCGGGGCGGGGAGGGGAGAAATGAAAGCTGTGAGGCTCTGATTGAGAAAGCAAATAGGTGATTGGAAAGTCATGGTGGCAGTCATGAAGAAGTCTCTAATCTCCTGTAGATGTAAGGCATACTCGCCCAAGGATTAAGCCCGAGACCTTGTGTAAGAGCGGCAGAACTAGAGTCCATTAAATGGTCAAATTCCACACTAGTGGGGAGATGTGGGATGCTCAGGTATGCCAAGAACACAGACAGAGCCTGAGGACTCTGTTCTCCAAAACTCTCAATCTCCCCTTGTGGCGTAGCCAGAGCCCCCAAACCCTTCCTGGCGAACCAGCTTTTGTATGAAATCTACTCCTAAAGACGGATTCCTCACAAGCGGTGCCAGCTGTCTGTGCTACCTATTCCGTTAACTGTCATACCCTCAGGTCCATACCTAGAGTTGTATCCCAGTGTAGGAATCATGGATTGTTAGTGCAAGGCCTGCTCCACTTGTACAACCAGGAAAGATACCGCTCTTACGTGTTGCCATAATGACTCTGCATGGTCTAGTGTGGAGATACGGAGAAGCTGACAGCAACCCACACTGGTTCTCCTTCCCCAGAATACGAGCTATTAGGATAGAAAGGGACAAGAACAAGTCCTTGGACATGTTTCTGTGCTCCATCAAGATAATAAGCCAAAAGTAATACCATGTTCCCAAGGAAAAGGAAGAGATTGGTGTCATTGTCAGAGGCTGCAAAGATGCAAGGTTGTACTTCATACCACATCTCAATTTTAAATCACTAGTTCGGTCATGGCAGAAGCCAGATGGATCAGGGAGAATGACAGGAAATTATTGCACTTAAACAGATGATGTTATCCGTTGTAGCTGGTATCTCTGGCACCTGGTATTCAGATCTTGCTCTAGCAAATACTTTTATATTGTTTTCAGCAAAGGAAACAGAAGCAGTTTGCTTCTGAAAGGGGCAGTAGTATATCTTAACAGTCTCAGAACTAGGTCAACCCTTCTGTTCCCAGTTAACATAAATATATAATAATAAAAGTTACTTAGACTCGGTGAACAGTAAGTAGTAAGTACCAGGGATGTCTTAAAAAGATACATGCATGCTAAAAGGTGCAAGATAAATCCTGCAAAATTTCAGAGTCTTGCCTCATAGTGGACTTCTAGGGTGTCTGCTGGCTTTGGTCAATTAGTGTATCTCTCGAAGAGACAAACTGGCACAAATTTTCACCCGTATACCAGATAACCCAGGAGGCTGAGCAAGAAAGGGAACTGACTGCAGCCTGAGGTGTTAGCTGTCCTGACTTGGGTCAGATGGCAAAATACACCAAATGTTATTGCATGTGACTGTGAGAAGAAATAGTGAACATCTAGCAATCCCAGTGTTCTCAAAAGAAGGTTAATAGTTACCGGTCCCAGGGTTTTGAAGTAAGTTCATCCCCCTCCTTTCTATTTGGAAAGTATCTTTTGGTTTGCTACTGAGCACTGGTGGAAATTGAGCAGCTAACCAAGGGTACCAAGTCCCTGTGCCACTTAGGTTAATTCAGGTCCTCTGAGCGGCAGATGCCAAAACAAAATTAGAAATAGAGAAAACTTATTGGGGGAAACACTTGTAAAGGATGGAGGGCGGAGGGAGAGGAAGTCACCAGAGGACTTTCAGACCACAAG
Source organism: Potos flavus (assembly GCA_028534135.1). NCBI lineage: Eukaryota > Metazoa > Chordata > Mammalia > Carnivora > Procyonidae > Potos > Potos flavus. Next base: position 5,802,811 of record CM052889.1, on the reverse strand, counting down.
AACAGTGAGATAACTCTGAAATAAGACAAGGGAGTCAGGAGAATTGGACAGGATGGGCCCAGACCGCAGTGCAGCTTTGACAAAGTATTGTCCAGGCTAATGGGAGGCCCAGGGCATAGATTTATCATTAGAGGAGTCCAGCATTGGACAGAAAGAGCTTGAATCTAGTGATCTTGCTATGCCTAGTTATTGGCTGGTAGCAGCCAAGAGAGCATGGCTTTGGTGTAAATGCTGTGGCAGATTCCAAGGGCATGTCTGTGAAAGGCCGTGAGGCAACTCCTGAGGGGGGCACACTTCCATGGCTGCCATACCACCCAAATTCCTTTTTGCCATACAGTTATCTATCAAATATGCACATCTCATTAGAAACTGGGAATGGAATATATGAGACTGGCTCCTAGCAGGTCTGGAAGACCCAAATAAATTTTAAAAGCAGGTGGCTCAGATGTCCATGGTACTTGCTCTTATTTCACTACTTCTCCCTTAGTCTGTGCAGATAAACCTTTAAAGAGATTCCTATAACCTGAGAATGGCCAATTGAAGTATTTGCAAGGTAAGTTGGTACCAGTTAAAATTGGGATGCTATAGAATTACAGTCTAACTCAGATTGGCCACCTAAGACATTGATGAAGAGAATCCCCGTGGGTAGAACTTTGGGTCCTACATTGGTCCACTTTGTGAAATGAGAAACAACTGGAGGCAAGTATTTACATTGATAAATGAGCTGTGGTTAATTGTTTGGCTGTCTGGACAGAGACTTGGAAAAATGAGACTTAAAAAGCTAATGATGAAGACCTCTAAGAGAAAGGTATATATCTTGAAAGGGGAAAAACGTGTAAAATAATTTGCATCCCACAAAAATGTCTACTGGAAGATAATGCCAAAAATAGCAAAAAGTTTCTTCTTATTAGGTAGACAAGATGACCCATCAGTGCATACCAATCACCTTCTTTCCCTGATCATTCAGATATTTCTCAATGAGCCCTTGCACAAAATGGTCATGTCAGGGATGATGGCTTTGTATGGGCTGAACAATGCCAAACTTCCTTAATCAAAGCTAATCTGGCAGCTACTACTGCTGAGCTTCCCCACCTCCCAAAGAAGCAGCTTAAAGTGACTTTCTCTGTGAGGGACCAGTCATATAGATAGCAGGTTCATTACTGTGGTTCCCTCTGTGGTAGGCAGCTTCCAAAATGGCTCCTAATGATCTTCGCTTCTTGGAATTCAAGCTTTGTATAATTTCCTCTTCTCCAGAGTGGGTTGGACAGAGTGAATTTTTTCTAACTAATGGGTTTGCATGGCAAAATGATGGGTTTAGGCTACAAAAAGACTGGCTTCTACTGCTTTTCTTTCCTTCTCTCTCCACCTTGCACCTTTCTCTGGAGGAAGAAATGTGTGTTGTGAGTAGCAATGGAGACCTTATGTGACAAGGAGCTGACCTCTCCTTATTAATAGCCACAAATATGAGTTTGCAAATGGATCCTCCCTCGGTTAAGCCTTGAGATAAATGTGGCCCCAAATGACATCTTGAGGGTAGCCTGTGAGAGGCCGTGAGTCAGAGGCCGTCACAGGTAATTGACGCTTACATCCTTAGCCTAAGAGACTGTTAGATAATATGTGTAATTGGAGTTCTCGATGTAATTCGGTATGTAATACTGAATAACACAGACTTTGGTATTGGAGGTAGGGTGCTACAAATACCCGCATGTGTATGAGTGGCTTCTGAATTGGCTATGGGCAGAGGGTGGAAGGTTGGCAAGGAGAGTGTTAATGAAAATATTGCTTTGAGCTTGCTTGTGGATCTCCTGAGACCTACCAGCCTCTACATTGATGATCTCTTTTGTGGATCCTTCCCTTCTGAATCTTGACCAGTGCCCTGGATGACATATTAATTGCAGCCTTGTGAGCAACCTGAGAGGCACTCAGATAAATCACACCAGGTGCCCGATTTACTGATATTGTGAGATACCGTATGTTTGCTGTTCAAGCTGCTGAATGTTGGTCTAATTTTTTATGCAGCAATAGATACCTAAGATCTCCCCAGTTATGGAGGAGAGTTTGTTGTTATTCTGAGGACAGATTTTGAATCTAGGGTGGAGATTTGCTTTTTCTGTTCTCAGCACTTCTATTAGAATCATCATGTGTGGACAGAATGTCTCTGTCACCATGTTATCCTGTAAATCTTGCCTCCACTAAACATTATGTTTTGTATTAATGGGCTTCTACCCCCTGAATTCATTGGACTTACCATGTTCTCACTTACTCATAAGCAGCTAATTTGGTAGAAAGTGGCTCAGTTATAACATGAGCTCAGAGACAAAACTGTGTTGGGCTACTGGTTCTATGAGCACTCTGTGTACTTAAAAACCACTGCTGATACTTGATTTTCTTCTCCATAATCAGAATGCACAAATGTGGAGGAAAATAGTGAAAATAGAAGTGGATCTTGTCATTATGAAACAGGAAGATATTTTGGTCCTTGTCCTAGCGACTTGGGACTCAATAGTTTGGAAGTTTTGTTGCTTAAAGGACAAGTAATTTTACCCAAGAACATAGCCATGGTGCTCTTGAATTGAAAGTTGAAACTGCTCCTCATTTGGGTCTTACTATGGTTGACCCAATTGGTGGACAAGGAGGTTACTTTAACTCCTGGAATGATTGATCTTAGCAGGGAGACATTGGGTTTCTGCTACAGACAAGTAGAATAAAGAAAAGTCTCTGGATCCCACTATGGCGGTTCCTACTACTCCCTTGTATAAGTGTCCAGATCAGGCAATAGATTTATAAATTGAACTTGAACATATTGCTTTATAATTTAAATCTGCAAAAGTGGCCAGTTAATGATAATGCAAATGATTTAGTCACTCCATGCTGGACTAGAAGGCAGTTTAACATATTTTTCCTTGCAATGCATCATTGTTCTCCGTCTTATTTAAGGAAAATTCTGTGTGTTCCCTTAGAGCCACTGAAATCAGAGCTCTGATAAGCCCTCTTGAGGGTAGAAGAATCTATCAGAGTGACCACACTTTCTTGCTTCAGAATTAGCTGCCACTTTGCTTTAATTTCACGGAAACCTGGAAATACTGGAAATATTGTGTGCTCACAGTTTTTCCAGCAAAGTGATGACTTGGGCTTCATTTCTTACTGGTATGTGGCCATCTCAAATTTGCATTTGTTTTCAAAGACAAGGGAAGGTGATTGTTTTGTGTTCCCCAACAGTCCACCGTGCTTCAGTCTATAAGCCAAGGTGGATGGTACAAGCCCGCCATTGTGGTGACAGAGTAGAACCAGGTTTCAGTGTTTGTTGTTTCAGATTCCCCTGAACCCCTGTGCTTGTTCACCCACCCTGATTTTTTACAGGGTAAGCAAACTCTTTGGACCTGTCATCTCTCTTATGGTGATTTTTTTTGATGCCGATTCCATTTCTTCTTAGCCATTGATCCTTGATTAATGCTACTAGGTCTATTCTAAAAGGTTTCACTGACCTTGAATTTCAGAAATGAATGATTGTAAACTTTCCTTCCCCAGAAGACCTGAGATTTCTTACTCAAATAGACCTGCTTACTCCTCAGTGACCTTCCTCCTTGCATGCCAAACGTCCTTAAAAAAGACAAAGTATTTTTAAGTCATGGGTCACACCTCTTCAGACGCTCTGCTTTATTTGTCTTGGTAATATTGATTTTTAAGGGTAAAAGTATTGGCATTTTTAAACTACGTATTGTTGATGATATAATGACGTTTTATTTTTTGTCAAGATTCTTTGATGCAGCGTTTGTGAAAGACAGATGGGTACTCTAACAAATTGCATATCACAGTCAGTGAAGCAGTAGAGAGCAGTAAAGACTTAAAACAATGCCCATTAGTATTAGTTGAAATAGATTACAGCCCACTTCTTTAATATTGATCAAACATACTTAATATACCATTAGCATTTCCAGAATGATGCACTAATATATTAAAATGCCATCGATTAAGGGTGTTAATTAGTTGTTGAAAAATTTCGGCAGATTGTTCTTTCAAAGCCAAATAGTGATTTTTTTTTTAAAAGATTTTATTTATTTATTTGTCAGAGAGAGAGAGAGCACAAACAGGCAGAGTGGCAGGCAAAAGCAGAAGCAGGCTCCCTGCCGAGCAAGAAGCCTGATGTGGGACTCGATCCCAGGACCCTGGGATCGTGACCTGAGCTGAAGGCAGCTGCTTAACCAACTGAGCCACCCAGGCGTCCCCCAAATAGTGATTTTACTGATGTTATAAACTCTTAATTGTAGTGGTAATCTCCTTATGCATTATTAAGTAGATAAATAATCTGATGATAAGTTGACTTCTTACTCATATTAGCCAGCAATAACATTATTTTATATGGATTTTAACAAGGGTCAAGGAACCAGTTTACACCAAGATAAAGTATATTTTTGGCATCAAACTCTTGAGGTCATGAGGTGAAGTGAGTTGCACAACGGGTCACTGTTTGGCATCTGCTTTGAAAAGTCAAAAGTGAAAACACAGAGCTTACAGAGTTCCCAACTGTTTCCATTTAAAGATCTTTCAGTGAAATACCTTTAAGTGTTGGTATCAGCTCTAATGGTAAATAGTAATAAACCCAAAAGTGTTTTGATTTTAGAATTTGCTCAGTTGCTGTTACACAAAATTAATTTGTTACATGCTTTCTGACCCTGATGAAAGGAGCATTCTTTAAAAACCAAATGACAAAAAAATGCCTGACTCAGAAGTCTAAATATGGGCAGAAAGTGCATGTTTATCTCCAGTGTATAGTACAGTGAATAAGAGAAGTAAATGCTCTAAGATGAGTAATTTAATTGCTAGTTAAATTACTAACAGATTGAATCTCCAGTTATGCTAAGTGGTTTGAGTAGGATTGTAGCTTAGGTCCCTTTAATTTTTATGAGTACTTTTCCTCTTACTTGTCTATTTTAATTTTGATAATGTCAGCCCTGGATTGTAGTCTTGTACTTTTCCTGTTAAGCCACCATGCTACCTGTTAATTAAGCACTTTATTCTTTTTTTTTTTTTTTTTTTTAAGCACTTTATTCTTTATGAATAGTTTCTAGCTTGGTCTTACTGAGAGACTGATTTCTAGAGGAATGGATTGCTAATATTATAAACTATGAAATTTTGCATGTATATTTAAAATTTCTTGATAATTGTCTCTGTTTTATTTTTCAAATCTTTTTAATTTCTGTGAGAAGCTTCTGATAAGGTTTGTCAAATTTATTTTCAGATTATATGTATTTCAAACCATATATGTATGTATTTTAAATATTATAGATGTAGATGGTAAAGTCAGACTTTATGTTAATGATACCTATTGGGGAAAAACCAATTTTGGGGAGAGTGAGATTTATCGAAATAGTTTTGCAAGAATAAATCTTAGGCCTTTGGTAGTCGGTGAAGGTACTCATTCAGAGTTCTAAGTCATCTGTTATTATGAAGTATGTCTTTACCTTTTTCAAGTAAGGACTAGGAGGAACTATATTTGAATTAGTAGTACAATTTATAAAAAACAAAAACAAAACAACAACAACAACAACAACAAAATGTTTTGGAGGCAGCTTCTACATGGAGTGATTTGTCCTTAGGGAAGAAGCTGAGTGACTCTTGAATGTAGATGGCCAGCTGGATGCCCATCCCAAACCAGTTCTAAAAGATGACACACAGTGATTCCCTTAGGTTATGTGGTTTTCCGGGTTTCTTGATGAATTGCCATTTATTGCTGTGAATTGCCATTTCCTATAGTAACTACTTAGGAAAAAGTAAGCAATGATCTAGTCACATTTAAATTACTGTAGTCGCTGCTTCTTCTGGATTTGAAAATGGACTTTATGACTAAAGCCATATTAATGAGAAACAGAAAGCAATTTATGACTCCCACTCTCATTAGAATGGGTGAATACAAAGAAAATTTTCTATGCTTTGAGTTTATATTATTCTCAATAAGTTTATATATATTATGTCTAAAGGAAAATTCTGTTGGATATTTCAAGAAACACTGAATTTTTGCTGTTAACATGATGCCAGAATATCTAAGCAAAACTCTACACTTTAAGAAGAAATTCCAAATTTTTTACATGTTTGTGACTATTATCCTCTCATAAGTATAATATTTAAGTAGCTTGCTGATTATTTATCTTGTTATCTGGAAACATTGATATTATATAGCAATGTAAAATTGTATGTACCTGAGAAATTATAGAAATAATCTTGTAATAAAACATTCATGAGACATATCTTGGGCAAATTATACTAACTTATAAACAAAGTTACAAAGATATATAAACCATTAATTACATTATTCATCACATATCTCTTGAAGCTAAGTAGTTGTTAAAATTATTCCCTATATTTCACATACTTATTGGATATAAGGCTCTATAAATTTTAACTATGAAACCATTTTATTTAAAGAAAGGGAAAATGAATTATTTTAGAAAACAATCTTAGATATAACCAGGTTTAATGGCAAATGAAAAACCCTTGAAATTTATATCAGATTTCTTAAGTGAGAGATCTTTTTTATTTAGAAATTGCTTATCTCAATTTAGGTTTACAGGTATGATAAATCACAAAAATTGTGATTTAGTAACTAGCTATATACAATCACAATTCATTCATGGTCTATAGATAGTATTAAATAGAAGATGATTTTGGATAGTAAGTAATTTTGCTGTGATACAATGCAATAGGTGTATAAATCTTAGAAAATCTTATTAGTGGTAATGATTTAGTATTGCATAGCACCTTTCCAGTGAGAAATTTTCAGCCAAACCTAAAGATGTATGAAAAACGTATAAATAAAATCAGTAGGGTCATATCCTATTCCCATGATATTTAAAATACATTTTTTCAGATGATAGGACCTAACCTTCTAACATGGAATATTATTCTTTTTACATAAACATTATTTTAAAAACACACTCTTCTAAGATAGGTGAACTTAACTTTATTTTTCCCTTGAGATGTAACTTTCAAAATTATATGGCTGCACCTAAAGTGTAAAGGTTACGCTTATCCTAGGCTGCTGACGTTCAGAAAACTCATAAAGTTTCAAAAGCACTAGATATTGGCAGGATCACATTACCATAGCAACCCATATCCATGGCCAGCCTCTCTGAATGTTTGACTTAAAAGACTTAATGATAAGGCCAGTGCAATGAGATGCAAAAACAAAGCAAAAAATATTTACGCATAATTCTGGAAGTTGTTACATTTTTGGTTCCTCTTATGTAGAAATCAAATTGCTTGATGTTCAGTTAAACTCATTTTAACAAGCGCTTAAAATGCATCTACTTTGCATTAAGCTATGTATTAGGGGTTGGGGGAGGAAACTAAGATTCTATATAAAAGTGTCCAATTCTGTTAGAGAACCAGCTATTGTAATCTGAGACAGAATGTGATGGCTGTCAGCTCTTTGTGCTGTGGAATCGGATGTGTTTTGAGGCAAGAGAAAGGCTCCACAGAGAAAGTGACAGGCAACTCTTAGAGAAAGAACAATACAAACACAGGCATATATTTGGAGTGAATAAGCACTAGGTTTATTGGGCGTGAGGGGGAGGAATGGAGCAGGTGGGAACAGGACGTAAGACTCCAACCGTGGAATAATGCTCCATGATAGAATTTGTTAAATGCTGATACAGAAATTTGTCTAAATCTCAATTTTTGGTTTATTATAACTGGTGTTAGAAATTTCGAATGAGATAGTTTCAGTAAATAGCTTAGTTGTAACAATGGACTGATGAAGTAATCGGGGGTAGATAATGAATAAGAGCCCTGACACGTAGGCATATTTCCCCTGGCTCCCTGAAGTCCTGCTCAGGGAAGCACAATTGTGACAGATTCCAGGCTTGACGAGTAAGGCTTCTTGCAGGTATAAGAAGTTCTCTTGAGCATTTTCGATGTGTATATCATTTGTCCCTGTACCCGCTCATGTGAGCCTGACAGTATGGCTGCCCACACACCAGACACAAGTAACTGAAACAAGATAACCCCAACACATTTCTGAGAGTCCGCTTGCAAGATTAGGTGAGGGGAATTCAGATTCCAAGGAGTGTTCCTTAGCAGACCGAGGGTTTAAGCACATCTGAGATGTACTGAGATGCCCATGCACATGCACACACACATACACACACACACACAAACTGTCCACGGGGGTTTTTAAATTCTTTTATAAGATACACTCTCTTGATGAGGTAAGAAGGTATATTTATTGACAGCCAAGGTGGTGAGGAAACTCATTTGGCTTAGGCTCAGATGGTAGAAGCGTCTGAGGCTTCCTGAGTGACCTACGTCTGCCAAGTCCCTCTATGGTGAGATGGTTCCCTTCATCTTTATACAAAATAGCCTGCATTCCATTGAAGGAAATATTCTTAAAATATTAAGAACCTAGAATGTGTAAAAATTCCAAATTTTTTCTGAAAATATGATTTTTCTGATTTCCAGTTCTAGGAGATCTACCTGATTCTACTTTGGTCTCTTGATATTATGAATTACTAAGTCTTTGAGCCTCAAGAGGAGGTGGCATTTGGGGAGTCCCTGCCCACTATTGGTATGATTGACCAGGGAAGGCAGGTATCCTTCTCTGTTTTGAAAAGCAACATCTCAGGGGTATCTGAGTAGCTCAGTTGGTTAAGCATCTGCCTTCAGCTCAGGTCATGATCCTGGGGTCCTGGGGCCGACCTCTTTGTCAGGCTCTCTACTCAGCGGGGAGTCTGCTTCTCCTTCTTCCACTGTCTTGCTTGTTCTCTCTCTCTCAAATAAAGTCTTAAAAAAAGAAAAAAAAACGACATTGGGGAGAAAGGGCCTTATAGATATAGCACAGCAGAACTGGGTCATGGGAGGAAGACCGAGGTGGTGGTGACGGTTATGTTCGCAGAATGAGTCAGTAACTCTCTGCTGAAGACTGACCTGTAATAATACCCTCTACCAAACTAGAGATTGATTTTTCTAATCATGAGGAAAGTATTAGGATCAAATTCTTTTTCTTTTTTCTTTAAATGTGTAACTTATATAGAGATGGCAAGCTCACAGAAATTGGTGAAACTAGCCAACAAAGTTAGGGGAGGGTTCTGTTTCTCCTCAGCCTCGTTGTCACTGCCGACTGGAGGCACGAGGGTCCCTGGGTCCAGTGGCTTCTCCTTGACAGGACATGGGAAGAAGAGCAGTCTCGGTAGCTGATCTCAGCAGAGATTGGTGCTGGACCAAATTCCTCAGTCTTTTGTGAAAGTTGAGCCAACAGACACTCTCTTGGGATCAGCTAAGTATTGTCCTGACTTTACACACGTGACCAATCATTCCTCGGCTGGGGTTCCCAGACACGAGTGACATTCTTGTTATATGTATCATTGATTGCTGGAATGCAACTGTCAGTGGAGAACTGGCACATCATTTCTAATAGCTGTGCGATAACCAGGTTGCATGGTCCGCATTATGTTTAAAGTCTACAGGCTTCAACTAATTTAATCATTTGTCTTGAGAGGAAAGAAAACATTTCATTACAGAGCAGTATTTGGTTAGGTAGGCCAGATCTCAAGAGGGGACTGTAGAAGCCCCTTATAGTAACCTATCCATGTTGGTGTTAGTGCAGCATATGTGAGGCTGAATATCTAGGTCTATTAGGTGAGACTTCATAGGTAGTCCAGGTGGCTAAAGAACACGAGAATTATTTCTCATAGTTCTGGAGGCTGGAAGTCCAAGGTCAGTGTGCCAGCACCGTTGGATTCTGGCTAGAGTTCCCTTCCTGGCTTGTAGATGGCCTCTGATCTTTAGTTCTCTCTCCTTACAAGGATGCAGCCCTATTGGATTAGGGCCCAACCCTTATGACTTCATTTAATCTTAATTACTTCCTAAAAATCCTCTTTTCACCCTGAGGCTTTGGGCTTGAACATATGAATTTTGGGAGAGAGCAGTTGAGTCCATAGCAATGAAGAAAATATGCTTCAATGTACTATCCTCACAGAGAAAGTTTAGAAAGATAAGTGTGTTTCTTTATAATACCCATTGTCATAACTAACTTATATTGGCTAGTGTAACAAATCTAATAATCCTACATTTTAGTGCTTTTACAAATACTATTTATATGCACATATATGGAAAATACTAATACCTAACAATGTATTTCCATTTTTTGTCTACTTTATTTCATTTTTTAAGATTTGTTTATTTTAGAGAGCATGTGCATACACATGTGAGCAGGGGGGTGCAGAGGGGCAGAGGGAGAGAGAAACTCAAGCAGACTCCTTGCTGAGCTCGGAGCCTGATGCCGGGCTTGATCTCAGGACCTGAGCTGAAAACGAGAATCAGACGCTCAACCAACCGTGCCGCCCAGGCACTCCATTTCCATTTTATTTCAGTAGAACGTGGCAACATTTTTTAAGAAAATGTTTTTAAAGTAACCACAAGATATAGGCTTAAATGCAACTAAAAAGAATGACTGTAGTCTGCCAACCCATGGGAAGATTGATTTCACAGGTGGTTCCATTCAGACGGTGTCCCTGGTCTTTCTATAAAGTTTTTGTAACGTTACTAGCACCTGTTACAAATATGAGAAGTGCAGAAGGTAGAAGGCATGTAAATGTGGTTTATCCTGGATTTTTAATCAACAACATTTTTTTCCTGCATTGAGGGAGAAAGTTCTTTAGCATTTCACTTGCAGGAGTGCCAATAATTCTTGTGCCCTCTACATGACCTATTTCAGACTACTGTTTCCAAATTGAGTGATGGAAGATAAATTCTGGAGAAGACTTGGAGGTAACTTTTGAAGTTAGTCTTATTCTTCTGCGATCTGTTCTTCATCATCTGTTCTTCATCAGGTTTAACAAATCCTGAGATGTATTACACATTCTTACCTGTGCCTACCAATAGGAGGTCGGGAGTATGTGATAATCGAAATATGATTCAGGCATGAAACTATCCTCACACTATTTTTATCCAAATAGAAAATGGCAAGGTGTCATAGCTAATATCTTGTTTTCTTTCCTCGTTGTTGACTGAGGAGAGTGAAATACATTGTAAATCAGGAGACTGACTTAGACTGTCAGTCTTTCTTTCTGAGTCACATTCTTTTAGCTACCATTTATATCCATCACAAAGGGTCCTGATGCTAAAAACAAGTCACATTTTGAATTCTGCAAAGAAAAACATAAATTTAGAATGTAGAGTCATAATTTTAAAATGGTCAATGTAAGCTGTCATGGAGAAGAAAGTTGCTTATCAAAATAGTAGAATATATATATTGACTTATCTATGTCAGCATTTATTGGGCAGAAAAAATGGCAAATAGCTATAGACAATCAGTTAGGTGAACAAAAGTCAAAGTGTGGAAAAACTGAAAATCTTTTACCCCTCTATCCTTTCCCAGTGTCTGATTAAAAAACATTTCCTTTTAAAAACAAAAATTTCCTTTAGTGGATATTCAGTAAATTCTTTCAAAATGGCTAAAGTAACCCTGATTATTTTGCACTTCTTTTGAGGGTCTTAGGTTGTGATTTAGCCAATTTACAATTGTTTAGAGACTAATGGTTTTCCAGGTATGATGACCATTTGTTGCTATTTACTTCTTTCTCTTCTGCCTGCATTTTGATTTTTCTGTTTTTTCAACCAGTTGCTCTGTGGGAAAGGAGAGAGGAAAAGGAAGCAGATGCCAGTATCTAGTGAGTTTGCTGTAGTGTTAGGACAGTCTGTCATTGAGTGCTCAGTGAGGAAGACATTTTACACTACTGACAAAAAATGAGATTCTTAAATATTTTTTAAAAATGAGCATTTTTCTTGGGGCGCCTGGGTGGCTCTGTCGGTTAAGCATCTGCTTTGGTTCAGGTCATGATCCCGGGGTCCTGGGATTGAGTCCTGGATGGGGGATGTGGGGGGGGGGGTTCCTTGCTCAGCAGGGAGCCTGCTTCTCCCTCTGCCTCTGCCCCTCACCCCTGTTTGTGCACTCTCTCTCTCTCCGGCAAATAAATAAAATTAAAAAAAAAATGAGCATTTTTCCTATCTTGTAGACTTGTGTTGTCCAGTGCAGTAACCAATAGCCACGAATGGCTGTTTGTGTTAAAATTTATGTTAAATAAGAATTTCCTTCTTCAGCCTCACTGAAGGGGGCTGAAGAGCCATATTACCACAGGACATTTTTGTCATCATGGAAAATTTTTTCGGAGTACTCCAGAGATTAAAAAAACAGATCGATACACACACAGGTGTATAAGTGTCTCTGAATTAAGAACTTCTGTGGCATAAAGCTTCATGTATACATGAAGCTTTATGTATACGGGTGATAAAAACTGACGAGCAAACACAGAACATGGTAAATTATGCAGTTTTACCAATTGGTAAAAACTTCTGTTGTATCATTTTACCTTTTGTTACAGTTTGGGGCCTGTCTAGACTGGCTGACATTTTGGACTCCAGAAGTAGCATAATAGGGGGTTACAGGGTGGTGACAAAGCACCAGACATCAGTGAGATGGCAGCAGGTCACTGCACACCTGTGCCACGATCGTGGAGAGCTCGGAACACCGTGGTATACTTAGTTTGTGACCAAAGGGCGAGGAGCTCCCACAAAAATACCCTTACGCTGGACAGTGACCCAAGACACGCTTCCTTCCTTCACCCCCCCGGGGCAAGGAAAGCCAGGATTCTGCAGCCTTGTGGGGACAGAGGCACAGAGTTGTTTTCAGAGAAGTAGAACTCTGTGCACTGTTCACACAGGCTTCCTGGGGAAGCTGGGAATCTGCTCTGCTGGTCGTAACGGCGTTTGTCATGGTACAGTTCTGTGTCAGCCCTCGAGAGCCTTGTCCCTGCTTCATCCAAGCTGATAGGAGACATTGCCGTACATTAAGTCAGAGTTGCAGAGAGCCCTGGAGCGTGGTTTCTCGAGATCCAGGGTCTTAGAGCCCATAGTGAACTAGAGCTTTTTTCGTGCCCATTCCTACCTTTTCTGCAGGTGCAAGCCTACGTCCCAGGTGCCTGGGGGAGGGTTGAGCTCTCTTTCAACCCTAGTGTGTGGCTCAGGACCATCTCGCCTGCCAGCCACTGGCCCTCTTGCTGGATTTCTTTTTGTATCTCAGATTCTTTCCTTAAATTCTTCCTGAACATTCCCCAGGATCATCCTGAAATTCAAGTTCTCTTTATTCTTCCACACTTAGAAAGACTGTATCTGTGTTCCCATCACAAACGGACTTCATTCAAGTCTTTGCCTCTCACCCTCAAACATGCAGGAAGCCCAGTAGAATCATAACCATGGTGTCATCCAATACCTGTTCCACTGAAGATTTGTCATCACTTTTTTTTTTTTTTAAATCCAATATATAAGTTTTGCAAGGGGTGGGGAGAGGCAGGACCTGACTCAACCCTACTCACTCAATCCTCTCTCCTAGGCCTTGTGATTTTTTTTCCCCCCTGGATTTCCAGTTTTGGAAAAACTATTTATGTGAAAATAGCACCCTTTATATCTCAATCTTTCATAATTATCTATCTTTTGTTAACTGTTCCAATAGATAGCTAATCGATCTGAAAATAAGTGATTAAAATGGCATTTTGATTTCCTGCTTTGAAATAGGCATTGGAGATACTTTCAAATTAGAGAATTTCCTTTTACACTGGGAGCTAACTAAATGTATGACCTGCCCACTGGACTTAGGAAATGCACTGAACAGAAAGCTAAAGATAGATTACAGAAATCTGGGATGTTAAAAATAGTTGTCATTAGACTATCACTTAAAAGGTTTCACAGAAACATTCTGAGCAGTTCTAAATGTTTTGAATGTCTCAGATATCTCCTTATGAGCCTGGAAACAGATATATTTCTTCTTTTTATCTTTTACTTAAACATACAGCTGATGCTGAAAAAATTAAACATTTTATATTTTTATTTTTATCTCACAACTGAATTAGTCATAAATTTATGACAGGCTAAAATGCTTCCAGTATTTTTCAGTTACCATAACCACCAGAATTATGAACTTGCTTTTGGGAAGCTCTGTCTTGCCCTGAGGGACAGTCTTATTAGATCATTAGAAACAGACAAGTTCCATTTAAATGATCAAGTTTTTCTAAAAATAAATGCGAAGTTGGCAGAATTCTCACATTTCCCCATAATTTCTCAAGGAAAAAAAAACTAAGGAAGTTACAAAAGTAACAGATTATGAAAAAGGTTTTTAAAACTCATACAACTTGTATGTACTTAGCAATATATCTCATTGGGAACATTGTCCCTTCTTTTTGGTGGTTAGCAAAAAGTATAAAAACACTATAAAACATATTCCCTATGGTTCCATTGTTCCGTGGTAGCTACTTTTTTCCTATTTCATTGTAATCAATATGCCTACATATTTTCGAACAGTTTTTTTTAAGAACAGTTTCACATTTTTTAGAAAAAATGGAAAGATAGTACAGAGGTTTCCTGTATGCCCCACACCTAGTTTCCGTTATTAACATCTTGCTACTAATTAGTATGGTACCTTTGTTATAATTAATGAATCGATATTAAGTTATTAAGTAAATTTCATATTTTATTCTGATTGCCTTAGCTTTCACCTACGGCTTTTTTTTCAGTCACAGAATCCCATTTTAGACACATCACATTTAGTCGTCATGTCTTTTGTGGCCCCTCTTAGCTGTGCCATTTTTGGGGACTTACCCTTGTTTTTGGTTAGTTGACAGTTTTGAGGACTACTGCTCAGGTGTTTTTTCGGGCTGCACCGCTATCAGAAGTTACCTGCGGTCTTTTGCAAAAGACTGGGGTTATGGGTTTTGGGAAGAATACAGAAGAAAAGCACTATTTTCATCACATTATATCAAGAATACATACTGTCAACATGAGTTATGGTTCTCGATGTTCTTCTGGATCATTTGGCCGTGGACGTGTTTGCCAGGTTTCTCCATTTTGTTTTCTTTATATATATACTGTATTCTCTTTTTTTTCCTCTGAAGATTTTAGTTTTAAGTAATCTCTATACCCAACACGGGGCTCAAACTCACAACCCCGAGATCAGCAGTCATACGCTCCACTGAGTGAGCCAGCTAGGTGCCCCCATACTGTACTCTTTGGAGGGAAATCACTGTGCACAGCCTACACGTAAGGACTGGGAGTTATGCTCCACCCCCTTGAAGGGGAAGTATATACATGAATTATTTGGAATTTTTTTTGCGCGGGATATTTATTTTCTCCCCTGCTTATTAATGTATTTAATGTATTTAAAAATACTGCGGAGTCATGGATATTTTCTTTATACCTTGAGTTATAATCCAGTACCATTCTTTTGTTACTCAGAGTGGCTATTGGGAAATCTTTCAGTTGGCTTCTGTGTTCCTTTGACCCATCCCTATACATATGGTGTGTGTATATTTCTTTTAAGAACTTCCTTGTTTTCTGGCAGTACAAGGTGCCCCAGATTCATCCTGTGTAGTCCCTGCCCCAATCCTACAATCAGGCATTTCTCCGAAGAGCCCTGGTACCTTGTACTGGAGAATTAGAAACCAAGATCTGGGCAGTCAGTGTGCTGGTCTCTGTTTGCTTCTACCATTGCTTCTAGGCCCTCCCATCTGACAAAGGTAGTCAATATGTGTGTAGTAATCCATGTGTGTGCACATACCTACAAGTATTCCTATATGCAATCACCTGTATCTATATGAACCTCAAGTGCACTCAGATTGTCCCCAACTCTAACTCATTACCACATGGAAGATTCTCGCTTCCTCTCTTATTTATAGATTTCCACTCCAACAGTGAGAAACCTGGCTTTCACCATCTACCCATCATTTGCATTTGTTCAATTCTAGCATACCTCTCCAGCTGTATCATAAATATTAACTTATACCCCCAGTGTCTATACATTTTTACAGAATGACAAGCATAGGCTACAAATAGGTTTGCATGTTAGTTATTCAATCAAAACTTAGCTCTAAAGTTGAGTTAATGGCCCAGCAAATAATTCTGAGAGGGGTCTGAGTTGTACTTATTCTCATCCTTCAGTTCTGAGTTTAGGAGCGTGCTTGGACAAAGCAGTGTCAATCTGGGAAAACTGAGGGCGTGAAAAGAGCGGTTATTTTGGTCTGAATGAGTTTGGTCACACTGGACCACAAATCTGAGGGACATGTGCATTTCACCCAGGTCAGAGGGTATCCACAGATAACACATGTTTGGGCTCATGCTGGACTGCTCTGTGTGCATAAAGACTAGAGGCGAGAAGTAAAGCTTCAGAATTTTGGATTAACATTTTCAGTCTAGACACTGTCATCCATTCCAGTGAGCCCAACTGGTGACATTTGGGGGCCAGGAAGTTTTGCACTGCCCTAAAACAATATTGCTGATCTCTCTGCTAGTCATCTTCACAGGGAATACCATTTTCTTTATCATTTGGATGAATAAATTTAGTTTACATCAGGGTTGCCCGTCTGGTTTTCTGTTGCTAATGACACATGTCAATCCTGGCATCTGTGTACGTTTTTATGTTGCTGTAGAGTGGGTATAGTATCATTAAAAAATTAAAGCGTGATATTCCATTGTATGGAAACATTATAATTAACATTTTCTCTATATTTGGCACTTAATTTTTTTTCCAGTGTGGGGAAAAATTGCCCCCCACCCCCTGTTGGCCTCCTTATGAAATTCCACATAGTAGTTTTCATGAACATCAATAGCTTTACTGGGCCAAATATTAAAGAGAACATTCCCATAATAAAGATTTCTAGGAGGGAAACCTGAGATGAACCACAGTAAATATACAGGCCCTCCTCCTCTGTTCACTTTTCTTCCTCTTTTGACGAGCAGTTGTTCCTACTCCCAGGATTTTTGCCATGGTTTGAGGTCCGAGACAGTGTCTTTGTTTATGAAGTCTCCCTTCCTGGGACATTGCGTAATGCTTTCTGTGTGGTAGATACTGTCAAATGGGGTGTTAAAGGTAATCAGAACAATGTTTTGTTTTATTATAATAACCTGTAAAAGGCCCATACTAGACCTTTCTCCTTTGAGAAGCTTCCCATGAATTCTCCAGGTCACATGGCTCTCTCCCTGTCCCCCACTCACATTTTCAGCATTATACAACTCTGGGACTTTCATGTTACCTCATGGTTTTGAGTGTTAGAAATTAGGCTTACCCAAGGCATGGTCTCCGTCCTGTAGTCCTTCCTCCTTTCACATTGTAACACTCTAGCATCGCAATCTATTTCATTGAAGTATAATTAACATTACAGTGTTAATTTTGTTTCAGGTACACAATATAATGATTCAACAATTCTATATATTAATCAATGCTCTTTTTAGAGTGGCAAGTTAATAGAACTTACAGATTGATTATTAAGCTAGAATTCAGAATAAGCTTTTGTGTAGAACAAATAAAATAACGTGTGAGGGAAAAAAAATCAAGATATATTCACGTTGGTTTTTGCTTATTATCCTGGCTATCTATTTTTAAGCCTTTGAGGAAAAAAATCTTTAATAGTTTTGACAAAGTAAGACGTCTTATTTTGATTGTTTTAAGAATAAACAAAGCAGAACTATTTTTTTTAACGAAGGAAAAAACTCTATGGTTTTATGCAAAGATTTTTGATTCTACAAAGTACTAGAAGAATATATCGGAAGCCTTCAGCTACAGCAGGCAGCAATTTCTAAGTGCCATTTCTTTCATATATTTGACAAACTGTCTCAAGAGAGAGTTCTTCAAATGGCATGCAAGTTTGTTAAAAGTATGGCTAACATTCTGCTTGCTTTAAATTTATTTTTATA
This sequence comes from Potos flavus, assembly GCA_028534135.1. NCBI lineage: Eukaryota > Metazoa > Chordata > Mammalia > Carnivora > Procyonidae > Potos > Potos flavus. Next base: position 5,785,081 of record CM052889.1, on the reverse strand, counting down.
CAGAATGAAAGCAGACATTATTATATATTTCACTAGTTAAGGAAATTATTTTTAATGAAGGATTTATTGTCATCTCTGCCTTAATCATTTGTAAGAAGGATTAAAATTAAATAATTGCAAAATTAGTTTTAAGGGTCTAGCCAAATGGCAGCATTTGTGTTCTAATTTTGCCAAGGGATACAAAGAGGGTTTTTTTTTTTTTTAAAGATTTTATTTATTTATTTGACGGAGAGAGACACAGCGAGAGAGAGAGCACAAGTAGGGGGAGTGGGAGAGGGAGAAGCAGGTCTCCCGCCCAGTAGGGAGCCTGACTCGATCCCACAGGATCATGACCTGAGACAAAGGCAGACGCTTAACGACTGAGCCACCCAGGCGCCCCATACAAAGAGTTTTTAAGAGAACTAGAAAAGTATGTGTTCTGTCTGAAACCAAGTTTATTATTAAGGTTCTTTCATAAAGGGCATTTGGTTGAAAGAAGCATAAACTCAAGCTAATTCATTTAAAGGGGTGTTAATGAAAGGGCAGAGGCAAAGCGTAGTGAGGCGTTCTAAGATCCAGAATTGGGAAGAAAGTGGCATCAGGGATTTTTTTTTTTAGCTGCTTCCACTAACATTTTCTCTTTCTCTTCAAACTTGTTTGGTTGCAAAGAACAGAAATCTCTTGAAGTCCGTGTAAAAAAGAAAGGCTTTAAAAAACTTTTTTTTTAAAGTTATACATGCTCCTTGGGTTATCTCACTGGGTCTTGTGATTTTAAATACCTCTGCTAATGACTTCTTAATTCCACACTTTACGGACGAGTCTTTCTCTGATCATTCTTCCTAAAACGGCAGTCAGGCCCACTTACTAGCTCTTTTTCCTCCCTGCCCCACTTACGTCCACATATATTAATACATGTTCTTGCTCATTTGCTTGCTGTTGGCCACCTCTCCCTTCTGTGTGCAAATATAAGCTTTGAGAGCACAGATTTTGTTTTTTATTCATTGCTCTATTTCTAGTATATAGAATAGTGCAAAACATAAAATAGGAGCTCATATTGTAGGACGAATAAATAAATTGAAATCATAGAATGATGTATCCTAATAGGCGAAATTAATCAAACAAGGAGGCCATTAGGCTTATGTGGCTCTAATGCCCAGGAGCTGGTCTATATATAAGCAAACCAGGATCTAAGCCTATAAATGCCTCAAGGTTATGGAATCGAAACCTAAAGACAAACACAAACAGCCAAATGAGACTCAAGCTACAGCCAATCAAATAACTGGCTTCTTTTGCTTCTGCAATTTCTGTAACTGTCTTTCCCCTGGCTCCTGTCTGCTTTGGCACTGCTCTATTTGAATTGAATTTTGCTCAAATAAACTTTTTTTTTTTTTTTTTTTAAGATTTTATTTATTTGAGGGGGAGAGAGAGAGAGCATGAGAGGGGAGAAGGTCAGAGAGAGAAGTAGACTCCCCATGGAACTGGGAGCCCGATGCGGGACTCGATCCTGGGACTCTGGGATCATGACCTGAGCCGAGGACAGTCGCTTAACCAACTGAGCCACCCAGGCACCCCTCAAATAAACTCTTAAAAGATAAATGGAGGCATATTAAACATTTTAACGGTAGCAAAGTTCAGAAACTCACCTGGGTTGCACTGGAAATGGAACGGTATGGCAAAATTTTATTTGCCTTCATTTTCTCTCCTGGGCCACACA
>CM052889.1:5765066-5782888 GCA_028534135.1 Potos flavus | reverse complement strand
CAGTCCAGGTTCTTCTCTTTGGCGGATGCAGTCTTTGGATAATGGTAGAGAAGGCAGCTTGGGCTGAGCTGTTTTTCTCAACTGTTTCAAAATTGTTGACATTATCTGCCTTTCAGTGGCACAGAGCATTTCATCACTCATTCATTTAAAAATGTTGTTTGGTCATCTACTGTCTACAGCTGCTGCTCTGTATGTTGGTGGTATAGCAGAAAGCAAGAACATTTCATGCCACCTTCACGGGGAATATTCCATAGTGCCTTGTTCTCTTCGCACCTCTCAAAACACTTCCTGTGTCTAGATTTGTTTTGTAGACATCTTCACACACTTAATTTATTTTGTATTTTCTCATCAGAAGGGATGAGTCATCTGACCAATGTTCTGAGATGATTCAAGTCTTTCTTAGCATGTGGGGGTAAAACTTAAGTAAGGTAAATAACTGGGCTGTTTGCAGATATTAAGAAGTACAGAAAATTCCATTTGCTACCTGACTACTTAGTATTTAATCAGAGACGCTCCGTAATATGCAAATTGTGCATGAAGCATTGCTCAAGTCCCCAGACATGAATGCACAGATCATGCTTTTACAAGACACATAATGTTAGTTATTCAAATTTAAATCAGTGTCTGAATCTCTTGTTGACAGTCTTTGTTTACTTGTTCTGTTTTTGTGCTTCTTATTGCCCCTGGTATCTAATCACTCATTATTCTGAGATCACTTTTCTTTTACTTTTAAAAATTCCCCATTCATCCCTGGCTGCTATTAATTAATACCAGGAGACTGAACTACAGTTGCTAGAGGAAAGGTATTTTCCTCAGCACTCTTGCTCTCTGTTAATAGTTTTCTAAATAAAACCTTGGTTATTGTGAGTATTAATTTTAGATGTTTGGGGGTATGTGTATATATTTGTGTGTGTATATTGTGTGCACCAGCCACAGAGAGGGTGCTCAGATGAAATTGTGATAACCTGTAGTTGACAAAGGAATTAAAGGATAGAGCTGAATTACCAGAAAATTTTTCCAGGTTAAGAATTTTTAGAGCTTTACTGTATCTTGCAATTGTTTATTATTTTTTTAATATTTAAATCCCTTCAAACATGTTAAAAGATGAACTGAGGCATAGTAATGCTTTAAGAGTTTATTTTGAACAAATATTGATTAGAATCAGGCAGCACCAAAGCGGAAGTGGTGAGGAATGCTCCGGCTATAGGAGTTTGGAGATAAACTTTCATAGAGAAAAGGTTATAGCTGTGTACATAAATTATTGATTGGCCATAGTTGAAAGCCTAACTGGCTGTTTGTGACTGGTTGTCCTTTGCATCTGTATTTTATAACCTTGAGGAATTTATAGGCTTAGATTTTGGTTTGCTTCTGTGTAGGCTGAGACGGCATTAGGGCCCCATCATTCTAATGGCCTCCTTGTTTAATTCAACAATTCCCCTCTTTGGGTCATTGTCTTATACAGGAGAGATTGACCAAAAATTTGGTGTCGTCACCATCAGAGTGAAGTTGCTCTTGGCTCCTTATGAAATCACCCTAGGTTATGATGTCAGATCAGTGGAAGAATTGCTTTTGCTGTTGATGTTTTTGCTCATCTCGTTTCTGTTTCTCCAAGTGCAGTGAGCCCATCTGATGAACCGCCGATGGCTCAGACATGCATTTATGGCTTTGGAGAGAACATAGTGTACAGGGAGACCATGATAACTACTAGAATTACAGCAAGCAGCTGAAGTATAGTCCGTAACCAGGGTCCCAAACCAAACCAGTTGGTATCGAATAAAGCAAAGAATGTCCCTGAAGGGGCATCAACCTATTTTGCCAAGTGACTCCTTAATTAATTTCTTGTATTTCCTATAATATCAGAGGTGTTGATCCATGTATAGTAGGAGGTATTTGCTGTGACACATGACTCCTTGTTCAGCCAGGAAGTAATCTAAAACAGTTCTCTTGTCTGAAACCACTTTAGCAAGAAACTCTGGGACTTATGTGATGCAGCTTATGCCAGATTTAAGGAGCATTGTCTTTCTGTGCATTAACAGAAAAAAGCAAGTAGCAAAAAGGCCAAAGGAGTAGAGGTTCCATATTAGAGACGAAGATCTTGATCTTGGGAGGGCTGTCCACTTTAAGGTGCTATCTGCTTCTGGGGAGGAACCTCCTTAGTCAATTTTAATTTTAGATCTCCAGCTGGTGTGCAGTTCCAAGAGTCTGAGGACCCCATTTTAATTGGTGGATTAAGGTTCAAGTGGACCCAAGGTTCAAGTCCCTGAAGTTTGTCTGCTGTGTGGGTAGTGAAGAGAGGCTAGTGTGGCCCCTTCCAAGGAGATCCAAGCGCAGTTTTTGTTTTTAGTGATTTCAAATCAGAAAGGTGGGAGAAAATTGGAAATGTTAGTGTGCAGAATTATAGCTGGATATTTGAGGATACTAGAAGAATTCAGGATCCTGTTTGGTTTGCAGATGAAGGACAAAACTTCAAGATGATGACAAGACTAGAATCTGATATTCACAAGCTCGTGTTAGAATTTTCTACTGAAACATAATATTTTCTTCTATAGTCACCTCCTTTCTATCAAAGATAATCATAGACTAATTTGTTCGCAGAATATTTCCAATCTCATTAAAGTTGGTCTGATTGTTTACATAAGTGAAACATGAAAATTGACCACATAAGGATCTTGTAAAATCTGCTTTGCTAGAACTTTTCATAAGGAATCTCAGATTGGACTTTTAAAAGCTTTTCAAGGTTAAGAAGCCACGCCAATAACTCGTCATTGGACTTTGCCTGCAATCTTCTTGGGGTTCCTAAAATATCTTGAGGTTTCCAAGCCTGCCAGGAATGACCGACCTTATTCACTGAGTAAGCTGCTGAGAACCATATAAACAAGGTATTATGCTGGTTTTTCTAAAGGGTCTTTATTGGCTCTATAATTCAACCTTAGTTTCTTAGTTGTCTGATCATACCTGAATTTTTATATATTTTTATATATTCTCAAATATGACATTTTGACTAAAGCCTTGATATTATAATGTTTCCAATGGTGTCCTGATATAAAGAAAACAGATTCTTTTTTTTTTTAATTAAATTTAATTTTTTCAGTGTTCCAAAATTCATTGTTCATACACAACACCCAGTGCTCCATGCAATATGTGCCCTCCTCAATACTCACCACCAGGCTCACCCAACCCACCACCCTCCTCCCCTCCAAAACCCTCAGTTTGTTTCTCAGAGACCACAGTCTCTCATGTTTCATCTCCCCCTCCGATTGCCCCCAATTCACCCTTCCTTTCCTTCTCCCCATGTCCTCCATTTTTTTCCTTATGCTCCACGCGTTAGTGAAACCATATGATAATTTAATCTCTCTGCTTGACTTATTTCACTCAGCATAATCTCTTCCAGTCCCGTCCATGTTGATACAAAAGTTGGGTATTCATCCTTTCCGATGGAGGCGTAATATTCCATTGTATATATGGACCATATCTTCTTTATCCATTCATCTGTTGAAGGCATCTTGGCTCAAGAAAACAGATTCTTATTGAACTTAGGCAAATTATTATCCTGCCATAATAATAAGAATGGATAGTTATTTACACAAATTCCATAAAAGCCTGAATTCTGGGGAATCAGGTAGAAAAAGTAAGTTTTTTTCCATTTTATTTACAGAAGTGTATTTTACAGAATTACTGTAAGTCACATAGCTTAAGAGAAAATATTTCCTTAAATCTGGAAGATTAAAACATTAAGGAACCAGCAGCGTTTCTAAGAAAAATAATCATCCTCATTAGTTCATTCAGTTCCATATGATTCTTGTTCTTCTTGAGTCCAGTTCTTCGATTAGCTCTGGAAATTCTTACCAAGTTGTTTCATGATCTTACTTACCAGAAACCTCTATTCTAGAGTACTTACCAAAGTCCTTTTCCTGAATCTCTCTGAAGATGAAACAGTTTTGCAAAAGCATCACAGTAAAACCATGTCTATAAATGACAAAAAGACTTTTAAAAAGTGGTCATAGTTAAAGATTGGGTGAGAGTTTGATACGTAAATAGTTATTTCTTTTTTTCTTTCTTTCTTTCTTTCTTTTTTTTTTTTTTAAATTTGCTTATTTATTTGACAGAGAGAAAGAGATCACAAGTAGGTAGAGAGGCAGAGGAGGAAGCAGGCTCCCTGCTGAGCGGAGAGCCCGATGCGGGGGCTCGATCCCAGGACTCTGAGGTCATGACCTGAGCCAAAGGCAGAGGCTTTAACCCACTGAGCCACCCAGGCGCCCCAGTAAATAGTTATTTCTTTGGCATACAATGATTAAGGATAGTAATTGGACGTGATAGTACTGGCAAATATCTAGAAACTTTTAAGTTTTTGGAATACCTATATTAAGAACGTATATCCATACACATTAACTTGATAATGTTTATTATCACTTTCTTATCTGACAATGCTTCCCAGTAATCTAACATACAAAATTAACCCAATTAGTTTAATGTCTCTTGTTTACAAGGGAAGAGACCAATCGTTTGAGATTTTCAGGGACTCTCTTTGAGGTCAAAAAGACTCCATTTAGAATATGATTTTGAGAAGTTGTCAAAATTGAGGAGGTTTGAACATCTGGCTAAACAGACTCTCAGGTCCTTATAAAATAGAAATTTAAAGTGGTAGAATATTTTAAAGGCAAATACAGATGATTAAATAGTAGTAAAGAAAACTTAGCTCCTTTAATATTGAGAAGATTGGGTTTTCTTAAGTAATAAAGACCCGATAAAGACAATGTGAAGCACAGTAAATTATTTAGATAAGACACTAAATCTTTGCTCTCCAGGTAGATTACCCAAAAGGTCAAAACAAAACACCATTTACAATTTCTTACCAAGAGCATACCAATAGTAAAACGAAACAAAAGAAAACTTTGTCCTTCTAACAGAAAACCAAATTCTAATTTTACACCAGTGTAGTTTTGTTATTAAAGTTCATTCTTTAAAAACTTAAATGAATCAATTCCATTTTTAGCTTCACCACAAATAAAATTCTGTGTTCGATTTCCACAAATTTCTACCTTTTTAAAAAAAATCTATTCATGTTTTGTCTTTTCCCAGTCATTTTGCTTTTCTGCTTTTCTTAAACAGTTGTTTCCTTTCACCCTTATTATTTCTAAGTAGTTTTAATTGCATATATTGATCAGAATTCTTAACCCTTAGTTTTCACTAGGAATAAAGTCTTTGGAGAAGTAAGCAGTTGTGGACTCTTGTTACACTAGCATTCAATGAATTGGCAAATTTATAAATATGTCCTATAATTTCTAGAAGTATGTTCTTCCTTGTAGTAAGGTTTTCAGTGTGGCACAAATCATGTTTACTATTAGGTCCAAATATCATCAGGTCCTCTTAAAAGGAAGCCAGAAATAGATAAACCTATGTTTTGTAATTGTTTCAGTATTTTATCTTACTTGGAAATGACCTAAATACTCCATAAATATCCATAATTTAATGTAGCATAACTTGAAGTTTTCAAGCACCAAAAAGATTTTGGAAACTATTTTTATGTAGACATACCATAAAGCATAATACTGTTGAAAAGTTGATTTATAAACTTTAATCTTACATCAGTTGAATGTATTTATTCTTAATAGTTTAGATTACTCCTGAAAATTTCATGAGATATTAAAAAACTACCATTATATTCAGGTATTTTCCTGGCACACACAGCTTCTATAACAGAGATAGTAGGAATTTATTTAACATTTTGTAAACTTAGGTAGAATAAAAGTATTATTTAGTGCTGATAATTCCAAAGGCATGCCTGGTTTAATTAACCCAACAAAACGAGGGGTGCCGAGGTGGCTCAGTCCGTTAAGCATCTGACTGTTGGTTTTGGCTCAGGTCATGATCTCAGGGTTGTAAGATTGAGGCCCATGTCAGGTGTGACGCCTATTTGAGATTCTCTCTCTCTCTCTCTGCCCCTTCTCTCCCTCTTAAAAAAAGCCAAAAAACCAAAACATAAAAACTTATATGGGTTTTTATTTACTGAAGATTATTCTAGATCATGTGGACTTGAAAAACATTTGAGTTAGTTTTTATATTTTTGAGAGTGTACTCAATTTATACAGTGCTTATTTGTCTTTGAGCAATTTAATAGAGCTCTTTATAAATTAATTTTGACAAAATCATCTGGATGTAGAAAGATACCACATATCTGTAATATACATGCACACACATCAACGTCCAGGCTGCTACTGTTTTATGAATTTAGCCATGAGATAGCTATAATAATGCAAACCTCAGTAGTCTGTAAAAGAGCAGTTGAAATTGTGTTTTCTGGCAGATAGAAGTTGCGTTTACATAGTAAGATGGCTAAAGCTTTTACTGGCATTTGTGGGAGAGACTTTTATGACTTTTTTTATTCACCTAATTTACAAATGCTTCCTTCTCTCCGTCTTGTTTTGTTTCGGTAAGAATTACCTCCCCGAAACTTGCATTTCAGGAGATGCCTCTGGGTTCCTGGAGGAGACCAGGTAGGACATTTACATCTCAGAGACACAGAGAAAGAATGTTTCTCCAAGAAGGTCTTTTGTTTTCTCAATCCATATCTTTTCCAATCTGTGCACGCCTTTTGAGACGAATAGGGGAAGTTCGGGATTGGTGAAAAGAATAGGTAGGCTTGGATTATTTCTAGAGCCACATTTCTGTTCTTGTAAAGACTACATTTGTAAGACAAATATTGTTATTGTTTAATTCCTTAGAGAATTGGGTTGCAACCTGAACGATAACTAGACCCTGACCTAGGCATCCAACTACATTATCCTCTATATGCTTCTTTGTATCACAGAGAAGATCTTTAACTCAGGTGGAAACCAAAGAGTGCCGTGTTCTAGATGTAGAGCCCTCTTCCTTTGGAATATTTTAGTACGTCTTTCTGCGATGGCTTCAGAGTATTTTTATTTACCTCTGAGTACATAGTTTCATTTTAGCTTATGGGCGGAGGCTCAAACAACCTTCCTGCCAGGCTCTCAACAGCACTTTCCAATTTGTGCAGCTGTGGCCTTAGAGCTCCTGCCGGGTGGACTGGGGAGACCCCGGACCTCTGCCCAGCCTGTCCCTGGGAGGCTCCTGGAGGGTCTTGGTGTCGTCACAAGAAAGAATTCGAGGACATACCAGATACAATGGTTTCGCAGGGCATGTAGAAAATTTTTTAAATTGAGTCCTCTCGAGATAGGAGAGCAGGGGAGCTCAAGGGAGAGCTCTCTACAGAGTCTGGGTTTATATCTTTTATTGACAGATATAGACCAGGGAGTGGAATACTTGTTACTTGGGGATGGCATTTCCTGGGAGCGGGGTTTTGAGGCTTGCTTTTCTTAATTGGTCAGGGTTTCCAGCCTTCTTTGTCTTGGGCCTGTCGGGTTGGATCCGGCCTCTTGCCGCCAGGCCCGGTCTCTGACTTCCCCGACAGCTGGCCATGACCGCCCCCTGTCCCCTCCCCTTATTGCTGGTCTTCAGGCATCCTGTTAAAGCCTAACGAACTGCCTACATTTAAAAAAAAAAAAATCTGTTCTGAAATCTTGTTTCAGCGGGGACAAATAGTAAATATTCCTTGGCAGTACTGAGCAACCCCACTGATGCAAGAGGGGTCTCTACAGAGGGTACAAAAAATACTCCCCTACCAAGATCGAGAGCCACTTCCAAAGATAACCGAAAGGAAAAGAGATGGCACAGTCAGTAGGACCCTAACCGTGAGCAGAATACAACCCCTGGTTCTGGCTGGCCTTGTCTTTGGGGCCCCCGCTGTGAGGGTTGCCCAGCTAACTTCTGGGTACGAAACAAGGTAAGAAAGCAATCGCTGTCCCTGGCAAGGTAAGAAAGCAATCGCTGTCCCTGGGAGAGACAGGATTGGTAACCGGTGGGTGGTGGTGGTGGTTGTTGTTGTTTTTTTTCTGGCCAATTTGCATTTGAAAAGGAATGGTTGAATGAAATCTTACCTTTCTCTCTGGACCAGGCACCACAGATAGAGATCTGGGAGAGCTGACTGAGAATTTTCACCCTTTGCCGGCTTCTGCTAGTTTTCCTAGGATTCTGTCTGCAGACTCTGGAGCAAGTGAGGTGTCCCAGCGGGTCCCATGCAGGTCACCAGAAACTGCAGAGGAGGACCAATAATTTTCCCTCCATCCTTGGTGGTGACTGCTTGGCTGTGAGGCTACTTTTTCTCCGGGTCACTTCCTAAATGGGTAACTTCTTCTAGGTTAAAAGTTCTCCGCTGTGGCCACTGTGATTCAAGATGATCTTTGGTAGGTCAACCTGCTTGTTCAGCCTTCAAATGGGATTCACCTGAGGGCTCACACCGGACCCCATCTAGCTGAAGTTGGACCCTGACCTGCTTGGTTTCTCCGTCATACCCCGTGGGGAGTGGATCCCGGGGGGATGAACCCACCACCTCCAGAGGGAGTGAGAAGCAGCAAGAACAAGGGGCTCCCTTAACAGGTTCTTGGGCCTGGTTGCTCATTTCTCCTGGGGTTTTTTCTTGGGGGGGGCGGTCTCTGGTTTCCTTCTGATACCAGAATGGTTAGAAGGTAAACTGAGGCATATTAAAAATCTAAGAGTTTAGTTTAGGAAAAAAAAATCTGTTTGAATTGGGTCTCACCAAACCAGAAGTTGTTAGGAGTGCTCTGTTGATAGAAGCCAGGGGAAGGACTTCTGTGAAGAAAGTACAGAAGCAAAGAAAAAAAAATAATAATAATGATTGGCTGTGGCTTAAAGCATTCTTGGCCCTTTGTGGTCAGCTGTCCCTAGCATTTTGATTTCATACCCCTGAGGTATTTACAGGCTTAGATTTTGGTTTGCTTCTGTAGGTCACTGTGATGTTAGAGCCACGTGAGTCTAATGGCCTCCTAGTTTAACACAACACCTAGAAGACTACCATATGCCAATATAACTAGATGTAATACAACATTCTATATAATGAACACTTTTATTTTAGATACACTTAAGGCCCTTGTGAAAGTGAGTGATATAGTTTCTCATTTTGTTTTCAATTTTTTTTTCAAATTTTTATTTAAATGCCAGTTAATATGCAGTGTAATATTCATCTCGGGTGTACAATACAGTAATTCAACATCAAGTGCACTCCTTGATCCCCATCACCTATTTCACCCATCCCCCCACAGCCTCCCCTCTGGGGACCATCAGTTTGTTCTCTGTAGTTAGGAATGTTTCTTGATTTGTTTCTTTTTTTTTTTTTTTCTTCTAATTTTCGCATTAAAGTTTACCCACTGTGATATTATAAAACTTTTTTTTTTCCTTGGTACTTACACATTATTTCCATCCTTTTCTCTTGAACTTTCCGGACCATTATCTTTTAGATATAGTTCTAATTAAGAGTATAGAGCTGACTTTATAATTTTATCTAATCTGAGAAGCTTTTAAGAGGTCAGGTTAAATATGCATTTTGGGAATAAAAGGTTATATTTAAACTTACATCTGTTACCTTAATTTGTTTCAGCTGTTCTTTTGTGTTATTTTTCCTATTTAATACTGAACTATAATTCACATACCATAAAATTTACCTTTTCTGGTGCATAAGTCTGAGTTTTGGCATGAAAACCTGTAGTACCAATATTCTTTTTTTTTTTTTTTTTTTTGTAGTACCAATATTCTTGACATAAACCAAACTTTTTGACATACACACTCAACAAATACCAACATATTTGACATAAAGACCTATCATACCCACAAAATAAAAATATAGAACCGTTTCATCACCCTACAGAATTTCCTTGTCTTGCTTTGTTGACATGTCCTACACATATCTATAGTTCTATCTTCCCTCAAGTGTCTTACAAATTGAATCAAACAGTATGTAGCATTTGGAACTCTCTCAGTTAACGGGATTCATATGAGATTTATTCATATTGTTGTGTAAATTACTAGTTCATCCCTTTTTTATTGCTAACTAGTATTCCACTGCAGCGATGGCTGGTGGTAAGTTGATCCGTTAACCAGTTAAAGGATATTTGGGTTGTTTCCAGTCTTCACTGATTATCCATAAAAATACTATCAACATTCGTGTATATGTCTTTGTAAGAACATAGGTTTTCATTTGACTTGAGTAAATACTTAGGAGTGGGATTGCTAAATTTCAGGATAAGTGAATGACTAACATTAGAAACTGCCTGTTTCCAACAGTGGCTGTGCCATTTTGTATTTGTACCATTAATGAATGAGTTAAAGTTGCTCTGCCTCTTATCCAGCGCCCATTATTGTTGGGGTGTGTGTGTGCATGTATATATGTGTGTATATGCATGTGTATGTATATATATGTATCTACATATTTAGCTGTTAAAAACGTTATGTAGAAGCACGTCATGGTGGTTTTAATTGTACTTCCTTAATGCCTGAAGATGTTACTGAGCATTTCATGTACTTAATTGTCATTCGTATTTCTGGTTGAAGTGTGTTGCCCACTTTCCAAGCAATTTTTACATTATTATTTTGAAATAGTGGAAGATTCACAGGAAGTTGAAGATGGTACAGAGAGTTTCTGTGTATGCTTTGCCCACTTTTATTTATTGGTTAAAGTAATTACGTTACAGTATTAAAACCAGGACATTGACATTGGTATAAAGTGTTTGTATAATCCTGTATCATTTTATCACTTGTGTAGATTTGTGTAACCACCAGGGCAATCAGGCTATTCTTTACATTGGTTTTCTCAGTTTTTCTGCTTGCAATTATATCAATTTCTGACCTTTATTATTTTCTTTATTCTACTTGTTTTGGATTTTTCTTTTCCTAGTTTCTTGTGGCAATTAGATTATTGATTTGATACATTTCTTGTTTTCTAACATAAGGAACATCAACATCTTGGTAGGTTATATTTTCATTATTTGCATTTTCACTTAGTGACCATGTTTTTTTTTTTTTTTTAATTTTCAAAGAATTGAGATTTATTCAAAGAATTGACTTATTCTTTGTCCCATGGATTATTTAGAACTGTACATCTTTGTTTCCAAGTGTTGAGATTTTCTTTTTGTTATTGACTTCTAGTTTGAGTCCATTGTGGTCAGAGAGCACAATCTATTTTATTTCAATTAAGGATATTTAGGTTTAGGTTTGTTTTGTGACTAAGGATGTATTCTCTATTGGTGACTACTTCATGGGTGCTTGACAAAAAATGTGTTCTATTGCTGGGTAGTGTTCTATAAATTTTTGGTTGAGGGTCTTGTTGAGTTCTGTATCCTTCATGATTTTCTAATTGTTCTATCATTGAGGTAAGAGAGTTGGTGTCTCCAATATTATTTGTGGGTTTAACTTTTTTTCCCCTCAGATTTTGCCTCATAGTTTTGCCTTCATTTGTACACATATTTGATACCTATGTATGCTTTGTAGATTGACCTTTTGATCATTAAGTACTGCTCCACATGTCTGTTAATATTCAGTACTAAAGGTTCAGTACTAATCTCTATTTCAGAGACATATGGCCTGTAAATTGTCTGCTAATGTCTGCATATTATAGGTTTTAGTAACAGGGTAGTACTATCTTCATGCGATAGCCCGTCATCTTCTATTTTTCTGAAGAGTTTGAGTAGAATTGGTATTATTTTGTCCTTAATTATTTAATTCAACAGAGATGTCATCTAGGCCTGGATTGTTTTTTCCTTTGGAAAATTTATGAGTTCAGTCTTGAGTACACATAGGCTATGAGGTTTATATATTTTTCTTTGAGAGAGCTTTTGTCATTTCTCTCAGAGAATTTCTCCACTTCATCTAAATTGTCTAATTTATAGGCATAAACTTAATTATATTTGCTTATGTTTTTAATATGTATATAGTCTCTAATGATGCTCTTCTATTCTCAAGGTTGATAATTTGTCTTTTTTTTCCTTCTTGATAGCTAGAAATTTATTAGTAGTATTAATCATTTCAAATAACTTCCCTTTGATTTCATTGATAACATTGTTTTTTTATTTTAGTTACATTATATTTCCATCTTATTTTTACCATTTCATTAGATTTGCTATAAATTTGTTCTTTTTCTTATGTCTGAGGTCATAATAGATTATTGTCTTGAACTTTCTTCTTCAATAATACAAACATTTAATGCTATAAATTTCCCTTCAGGAACTGCTTTATGTGCATCTTACAAATTTTGACGTACTACGTTTTAAATTTTATTTAATTCAAAATACCTTCTAAATTCCTTTTGAATTATGCGTTATCTAGAAGTGTGTGTTCAAATTCAAAATTTGTCCCTGACTTAGCTCAGTGATGCTGCTTAAGCCCTGGAAAGTATATCAGGTCAGTTGAAAGCTCACTTTCCACATTTGTCAGGGATCATAAAATTGCCCCTGACTACTAGAATCTGACAAAGATGAAATCTGTGTAATCACTAATACACCTTTCTATACTTTAATTATTGCTTTGTCAAGGCAAAGAGTCAATACAGAAAGTTAAGAAGAAATGTATTTGTTTTCAAAGGTAGACTGTGATGGTTAATGCAGCTTATTTAACTGTTTTGTCCTGGATAGTTGAGACTAAAATTGGCCTTACTGAAGACTGAGAAGCTGCTTGGGATGTTTTTTGCAGCAGTTTAGGTAAAAAGATAATAGCTTAGATCTTTGTAGTAACTATAAAGTTCTCTTACAAAAATATATTGAGAGTGAAATTGACAGGATATGTTCGTGTATTTGATAAGCACATTTGAAAGACGCAGTGCTTTCATGTATCATCCAAAGGATTCTGGCTCATGCTAAAAAAATACTTTTCTCCTAGGTGGAGGTATCACTATGACAATTAGGCAACCTGTGGATGATGACAGGGGATCATTATTTTGGTTTTTGAACATGGTTAGAGTTGCTCTTGTGACATTGAAAATCATGAGACCAAAGTTTCCTGGAAAGTTCAACATCAAAGGGATAGAAAATTATATTTCTCCAGCAGAGCTGGGAGTACGTATAATTAGTGATTTAATCTGCTTAGATACAACTAAATTATGTATGCACACGAATATATTGGTTTGGCCTTAGAGAAAAAAAAAATGTTCTTGTTAATTTCCCAGTAAATCACTAAGAGTGGGTGATATTTTCTAGAGTGAGTACAGCAGAGTAGGGCGGTGGTGGTGGTGTGGAGAATTGGGGGAAAGCCTGAGAAATAACAGCATTTTGTGGCCAAGTAGAGAATGCTGAGTTGAATAGTGGACAGAAAAATTGTGGACAGAGTTGTTGGGCAAAATTAGGGTGGTAGATCACTGAAAAAGGAAGGGGAGTGCTTCAGCTAGGGTTGGGAATAATGTCAAGAACGAATACTGTGAATGTAACTGAGTGTGAAAACATGAAGTTTAAAACATGACTACAAGATTACATGGCCTAGATGGCATAATATGTACTAACAGCCTGCATTGTCTTTTCTGTGGATGTAGTTTTTGGGGATAGGATGTTAATTGCTTCCTTTGGTATTTTTTTTAGATAATGCTGTATAGTTTTCATAACTGCAATGCTGGCTGTTTGTTACTTTGGTGTGTTTATTTGATGGAGAGATATTAGAGGCAGAGAATTTAAATGGTTATCTAGAAATCAAGTCAAAAATGTGTTCATCTAATTCAGGAATATTCCTAATACTTACTGGTAGGTGCAGTGTAAGAGGCCAAGAACCCATTAGAAGAAAATAAAGAAGTTTGAAATTGTTTTTATGGTGATGAAAAGAAGCTGAAATTTAATAGCATTGAAAATGATACTGGAGTAAAGAAGAATAAATACCACCTTGCAATACTGATGAACAAGATTCTTCATAACTACTGAGATAGAAATACTATCATGTGTTTACATGAAATCCTCATGTATTCCCTTGGAATGAAATTTTAAGATCCTATGGTCTGAAAGGGTTAAATGTGCAATAGAACTTATTCAAGTCTAACTCTTGGAATTTTTACATGGTTGGAAAGAAACCACTTGGCACCAATCTCAATGATTCTCCATTAAGATTCTCCAGTTCTTACCAGCGATTCATCAATCCACCACTGTGAATGGGCCAGAAATTGCCTTTATATGAAAGAGGGGTTTTACTGATTTTTGGTTTTTCCCCTTAAATTTCAATAACTGAAAACTATGTTAGCTTTTAGATGAAATCCTACTACTAATCAACTTGGTCTTCGTCATTGAAACCATAACCCATAAGAGCAGTGTAAGATCAGGCTTTTACCAGAGACCATACATGCCCGAGAATGACGGCTGTGGAAGGGAGTGGAATCTAGGACATTCAGGCAGAGTTTTGCAGTCGTGCCCTGCACAAGACCCCACATCTAAGTGAGAGTCATTCATATTGTACACATTACAGATGCATATATTCATTCTCACTTTTTTTTTTAGAATATGACAATAAAGTGTCATAAGATCAGTATATTATCAAAGTTCTATAGATGAAAGTAAAGTCTCTGGAGGTAGGGATGGTTTTCAGTAATTTTTAGGAATGTGCATCTGGGCAATGGACAACCCCGAGGCTATCCAGTGGACTTAGTAGTCTTTGATGTTGAAATCCTCCCATCTGTTCCAGTCATCAAACTTTCTTTGGCAGGAAAGCATTCTGGCTTGATAGCCTACCTTGCCATCAGGTTTTATCCAGCAGCCACTGTTCCTGTGCTACCTCTGGAGAATATTATGCAGTGCTGATAATAAGGAAGAATTCTAGGGAAAAAAATACGTTGTTGCCACAACCTTAAACTTACAACGCCATACCCTTCTCAGTTGCCAATAATCAGAAGAAAGATTATAGCATGTGTTTGGAATGAAAAATGAGAAACTCAGGACAATTTAAATGATAAACTTTCATTCTGCAAAAAGTAAAAAAACTGACTTAAATCAAATGATTCAGGGGAGTGGCTGAGGAAGGAACAGTAGAACAAAAAGTCCCCTTACTAGCCTCTGGTTTGCCTTGCTTGGATAAGCTCTCGTGAACACATACCTGATCAATATTTGCCATTCAGCATTGTGAGAGGAACTGTGCCTTGGAGTATCAATAGTCTGTAGGACTCCGTTCATAGTTGACCTTCACATGTGATACACTATCATTTTGTTTGACAGTCCTATAGCTTTGATTTAATTAGAGGTGGTAGGAATTATAGCATAAAGATGAGGCATTGAAAAGCATATCCAGGAAATATCTTACATACATAAGTTCAGAGCAGATAATTGACAATTTGAGACACGTTTGAAAGCTAGAGAGCCCCTATGGCAACTGGAATGGATATTCTTAGCTCCTGTGCTAACAAAAACAGGTCAGGATCATGTTGTAACGGGGGCCGAGCTGCAGAAGAAGCTCCATTTGAAACTTTCCATGGAAAAATGGGACCCCAAGATTTAGGATTGGCGTATTTGGGTAAGTAAACCCAAAATATTCCCCACTCCCAAGTACCTTTGAGGTCTTCCGGGTGGCAGAAATAGCTGCTAGCCCTCAGCTAGACACCATGCAGTGACCTCCCTTGACGCATTGTTGGGCCAGATGATGCCTGTTTTCCTCGAGCACCATTCTCACCTCTCCTCCTTGCCTTCGGGTCTCAGGATAGCCCACACAGAGAAGTTCAAGCCTCCTACAGAGAAGGAATTCTGATCTGGCTGACACTTACTGGCAGGAACTGGGGAATACGAGGAGGAGTAGGTCTTTGGGGGAGTTAGGCCTTGAGGGAATTAGGCTAAGGAAGGGGGAAAAGAAATAGAAAGCTAAAATAGGTGTGTCAGTTCACTATTGCTCCTGTAACAAATAAGACAGATACAGTGCCTCAAAAGAGCATAAACTTCTCACCTTACTATTCTTTGGGCCAGAAGCCTACAATGGCTCAGTGGGGTCGTGTTCCTTCTGGAGGCTCTGGAGAAGAACTCATTTACTTGCCTGTCTAGCTTCTAGAGACTGCCTGCTTGCCCAGGCTTGCGGTTCCAAGTCTCACACCAAATTCTCCTAATCTGAATTTGTCCTCCTGCCTCTGTCTGACAGGACCCTGTGATAATACTGGGCCCACCTGGATAATGTTCCCCATCCCAAACTTGTAAAATTAATCACCGGTGCAATGAGCCTTTTCCACATAAAGTAACATGTTCGCAATTTCCAAGGATTAGGCAAGGACTTTCTGGAGAGTCATTATCCTGCTTGCAATGGGAGTGGACTGACGTGGGGGAAACTGGTCAATGATTTAGGATTCAGGGTTTGCAAGGACACTTGGGACTCATCCCAATGGTGTTCCGGGATAGCCCCTGAAAACTAGATGTAGCTGTGCCTATAGCAAACAAAGAAAAGATGCTAGAACTTTCTTCACATAAAGGACGAGGGGACCCACGCTATTGTAGAATGAATGAATACACTGACTATATCATGAGTAGCCAGAGAAACCATCACTTGACTGAGCCATAGAGGGACAGTGAATTTGCATCACAGATGAGGAACTCAGAGGCGGGAGAACATAATGCCCAGGAGAGATCATCTTATCCCCCAAGGCTGCTCACTAAAACCCAACCCTGAGAAATGGCTCAGAGGAAGGGTGGTCAGGAAATCGCCCTCCTGGCACACCCTGCAGGGACAAGCAGGGTCACTCAGGTACGATGGCCACTTGCCTCTCTCAACGGAGTGGTAGCCCGGGTCACAGATGCTATGGAAGATGTAGAATTTTTGACAGCCCCTATTAACACAGCTGCTGGCGCTTGGTATGTGGCCTTTTATCTGGCAACTGCTTTCTTCTCTGTAACCTTCAGGGAGGATCAAGAGTGGTTTGCCTCTAAATGGAAAAACAGCAGCACACAGGGGTCATTGTCTTGCTGCAGGGGCTGTTAATTCTCCCACTGTCTTTGCTAATAAGACACAGGGACCTCGGGAATCTTGACGTTCTGAAGAATAGCATGTCGGTTTACTCTCTCGTTAACATTGTGCTAATTAGACCTGGTCATCAGGAAGTTACAAGTATCCTAAATTTTTTTTTTTTTTTAATCACAGCACCAGAGAGTGGGAGATAAACTCTGTGGACCCTTAGAATACTTCCATGCCAAAAAAATCTATAGTAAAAATTACAGGTTTCGATCACGCTTGGACACTCCCCTCTAAGGGAAGGGGAAAGTTGCTGCACCTTGCATCTCCTACCAGTAAGAGTAACTGGTTGGTTGACGTCTGGATTTTGAAGGCCACACGTATCTTATGTATGAATAAATATACTTCTGTGAGAGGGATTCTTCCAGCTGCTGGCCTCTCTGCTGCCCCTTCCTCTCCTTTGATTTTGCAGCTTCCCCTACACCCTTTTCCCTAAGCCCCAATCTGTTCTCCATTTCACAGCAGTTGTAAGGGGTCTGAATTCATTTTCCTTAGCTTAAATTGGTGTTAAGCAGGAGGCACACTTTCTTGCAGATCTTCCTGCCACCTTATCAAATGTGAAGTTCACCTCGCAACAGGTACCATGCACAAAAGAGTAATTATTGGAATGACGTTGCTTATCTTGCTAACTGGGATAAATATTTTTCGAACTAGTTACATATTAGTATTTACCCACGCAGACGTCTGAGACACAGTAGAGTGCCTTTCTGTATTGGTATTGGCTGCCCTATCATTTGACTTTAAGTTTTCAGTGCTTGCTTTCTTCATTTTTTACTCCTGTTTAAACCTTAGGAAGGCAAAGTTTTCGGTCTTAAACTTATAAATGATGAATAGCTAAGTGTTATGCTGACATGTTTGAGAAATTAAAAATAATAAAGAAAATCGTAAAAGTATCCTGAAAGATGACAATAGGAGATTCTTAAATTGAACTTTAAAAAACAGGACAGACCTGACCCACATAGGCAATGAACAAACAGTTAATCGTTTAAGAATTGCAAAGCTTAATTGGG
>CM052889.1:5723878-5764566 GCA_028534135.1 Potos flavus | reverse complement strand
TGGCTTTCATTACGTTCTTTATAGAGTTTAGGGAAAAAAATGACTTCACTATTAAAAACTTGCTTCAAAATAAGAACGTAGCTCTTCCTCCAAAATTCAGAGATTTAATTCTGCTTTTTCAGCACAAATATGTGTTTCATATAATTAAATATGTGGCTTTTAAAAAGTAAATGTGTAATTTAGGAAATTGAAATCACATTTAATTTATAAACTCTCCGTAGAATGTATTATCAGAGAAGCAAAATTCTGATTGATGAATTTTATTTTCCTTAGATTGAGATCACATTATTTTGTTTAAAGTTTTTATTTAAATTCTGGATAGTTAACATTTAGGGTAATATTGGTATTTTCAGTCTTTGTTATCTGGCTTAGTTCAACATTCTTTATTCCAATATCACTGTTACCAATCCTGTTTCTAGGGAGATACTCAAGTCCACTGTTCGAAGCCTAAAGTGAACTTGATGTACATTTTTACCTTTCATTGAGGTTGAATTCTTACTGTTACTTTAACTCCTGTCTTGTTTTATTCTTGATATCTGTTTTATTGCTCTGTGTAGGTTAAACCTCTCTTTTACTCTATACATCTGATAGAACATTCTAGAATTGAGGTTCCTTCTAGCCTGTGTCAGACCCAGAATGACCCAGATAATGAGTGAATGCTTCTTCTCTGTAGTTCACAGAACTGATGTTTGTATGTAATGAAACATTTAGTGCCTCTTTATGGTAGAGTGTAAACTTCAGCCCTACTGACAATGGAGTCTAGTCTTCCAATTCTTTTTTTTTTTTTTTTTTAAGATTTTATTTATTTATTTGACAGAGAGAGAGAGATCACAAGTAGGCAGAGAGGCAGGCAGAGAGAGAGGGGGAAGTAGACTCCCCGCTTAGCAGAGAGCCCGATGCGGGGCTCGATCCCAGGACCCTGAGACCATGACCTGAGCCGAAGGCAGAGGCTTTAACCCACTGAGCCACCCAGGCGCCCCTAGTCTTCCAATTCTTAACACCTGTGGGAATGTTAGAGAAGAAGAATAGTATTGAGTACAAATAGGCAACCTTTGGCACAGGAAAATAATTCTGATACTGAAATTTGACTTTGAGGAATCCCTTTTCTCAAAAAGTTCCAGTTTTCCACAAAATGACAACAAAATATGACAGCATGCACTTTGTTTAATACTTCACATGAAATTAAAAGGTCATAAAATTAGGATATTTAAAATATGCGGCTTGGCGAGACACATGAAGTACTGGCTTTGGAGACTGACAAGGGCTCAAATCCCAGCCCTGATAATTCTTAGCTATGACTTTCCTTCTAACCTTTACTTTTTCCTGTGATCGATATTAGCTGGAAATACAGGTAGGCTAATTTGTCCTTTATAGTATTTCAAGAACAGAAGGGAAAATCTGGAACAGACAAAGGCCTAAGGATTTTTAACCTGTTTAAAGTTTGAAAAAAAAATTTTTTTTAAAAAGATTTTATTTATTTATTTGCCAGACAGAGAGAACAAGCAGGGGGAGCGGCAGGCAGAGGGAGAAGGAAAAGCAGGCTCCCCGCTGAACAGGGATCATGACCTGGGATCATGACCTGACCTGAAGGCAAATGCTTAACTAACTGAGCCACCCAGGTGTCCTTAAAGTTTGAAAAATGTTAATTCTTTTCCTTAAATTAGAAAAAACAGAGCTAACCTTAAGTTGGATAATTATCAATAAGTTGAATTTCATGGTAAGTATAGTGGTTATGCCTGTGTTTTTATTTCTATTAGATTTACTCAAAAATCCATGTATGTTTTGCAACATTTATTATAGATTATAGTTAAATAATTCATATATAGTTAAGAAATAGCTGTGTTTTGTAGAAAATAACATACCTATTCTCCTCTTGGGAGCAGTGAAACTGTAAGTCAGCGCAAGTTATATCTCTATCATCAAATAGCTTCATACCTCACTTTAAATAAAAACCGAGGTCCTGACAATGACTTGCACAAAGGAAGGTCATTCAAATCAATATGCCAGAACATTCCAATTAATGCCTGTTATCTCCACCTCGTGATTAAAAGTAGCCCTTTCATTTTCTAAAGTGTCCTGTGCAAACAGTAAGTAATGGTCCCCCTTTTTATGAGACGTTCCACAGTCTGGCCCCTGCAGTCTCTCAGATCTCAGATTCTAGTCCTCAGCCCTAGCTGCTGCTTCTGCAGAAGCAGAGGCTTTCTTGTTATTTCTCACACGTACCAGGCAGGGCCCACCTCAGGACCTTTGCACTTGCAGTTTTCTTTGCCCAGAATGCTTTCCCTCTTTATCTGTGTGGCTCGCTCTCTCACTTCGTTCAGGTTTTTACTCAGTGCAGCCTTTTCTGTCCATCATACAGTCATGCCATTCAAGAGTGAAAATTCATGTCATGTTTTTAAGGAGAATCATTAATTAAGAAAATATTAACTAAGTGTAAAGATTTGTTAACCAGGTAAGTGGAAATGATGCAGTGGGAACACTAAGGCAGTACAAGAGGTAGCAGCCACAGGGAAGGGCTTCTATCCTTAAGATTGGAGAAGAAAGGGAAAAGACTGGGACTATTCAACCATGGGACAGAGAAGATAAACTTAACAAAGCTTGGTCCAGATTGTTAAGGGCAGGGTGCTGCTTAATTGGATGGTGTCTTTGGAGGAAGGGATCGATGGAGCTAGGGTTAGAGCATCTCTGAGTGGGAGCCAATGCCCAGCCCATGCAAGTACTTTTCTGGGAACTTGGCAGTATGATAAGACTGGTTCTGCAAATGTTGGGGGGGAAAAAACTGGCTTTAAGTGCTTCAACTGTTAGGCTCTCCTGCTGGAGTTAAAGCATGGCTGGAAGGACACTGATAGAACCAGGAAACAAGCAGGAAGTGAACAGGAAGTAGAAAAACCATTCTTCCTTCTCTTGTCTTAGTTTTCTTCTAGGGAAACTTGGTGGGCCCTGCAAGGAGCCTGCTAGCTAAGTAGGGATGCGGTTTGCAAAGTCGTAGCCTCAGCATTACCAAGAACCATACAGAACGGCAAGTTTGAAGCTCAAAGTTAAGAAATAGCTGTTTTATAGAAAATAACATACCTGTTCTCCTGCATACTGCATATGTATGCATATGTATGTATGCATACATACCTGCATACTCACCATAGCCAGCCTTTCTAAAGTTTCAGTACCTTTCCACATTTCCTATTTCCTATCCTACTGTTTTTCTCTTTAGTCCATCTTCTTTAAGTACCATATCGTTTTATTTTCAGTGTTTATTGTTCATCTGCCCTATTAAAACAGAAGCTTCACAACAACAGTGATTTGTGTATATTTTGTTTGATGTTTTATCCAACCTGGAAAAATTCCTGGCACAAAGGAGGTCATCTATTCTGAACATTTGTATAAATAATAATATGAAACAACACCCTAGTTAACATATATTTAGCCTCAAAATAGTACTGCGTACTAATCTCTTGTCACCCTTATAAGGAAATCAGTGTATATGTATATATATACACATTAAACAACATACACTAGTTCACGTACTGAGTAAGTTGGAGAGTCAAGATTTGAGTCAAGGCAGTGGGCTCTTTTAAAGCCTGGAGTCTTACCTACCCAGCTAAATTGAAATTGCAAACAAAAATACTCAATGTACTCTTCCAATTATCTGCACTTCACAAAGTCTAACTATAATATCCAAAAGCATTACCTTATGTCAACTATGCACAGGCCTAGTGATTAAGAAGAAATAATGTTATTGGATTGATCTTTAAAATTTCAGCCTTAAAATGAAGGGTAAATATAATTGGCAATAGTGAGCCCTTTGAAAGATGTCACCAACGTTAATAGGAAATTTCTCAGGGCTTAAATAGGCTTGCCAGAGTCAAAATTTCTTTGGAACGAAGCCCTCACTTAGTTCAGTAAAAACAAGAATTCAGGTCACAACAGTGGCGCCTTCATTAATGTGATGTCAAAGTGTTTGCATTATTAGTCCAGTCTACTCAGTATGATGCACAAAAAACTTCCGACCCAAACCTCTATTTCTCTTGTGATTAATATTTTATTAAGCATTAATAAATACAAAAAAGAGTGCCTAGAAGGAATACAATAACATTCCTCTCCATAGTCACAGAGGGAGATAATCTTTCTTGATATATAGCATATACATACTACTGTAATATTTATCTTAGTTTTTCCTGCAGATTTTAAAACTGTTCCAGAACAAAGAGTTTATTTAAAAAGACAGTACATCTTATTAACCGAATGGAGAAAATAATTTGGTTTCAACTGGCTTGAAATGCTTTTTAGAATCTGTTAACCTGTCTCTTCATCTTTAAGATGAGGACTTGGGCTGTCCCTGTGGTGCGTCTATACTCCTGTGGAGGAAAGCAGGTTCTGTGGATCACTGTGGAGGAGCAGAGACTTCTAGCGCCCCCCACTGTGGCTTCTGAGGTCTCCCTTGGGACAGGGAACTGTATACACTTCCAGCATCTTTATTTACATTTACACGTCTTCGTGGAATTTTTCCAGGCTATGGAAGTTTGTGTAATTGTATCAAGTTTACAGATCACAGAATCGCAGGTTATTCCGGCCATTTTAGTAATGCTAGCCCTTAGTTACTGAGAAAAGGGCATGTAGCTTAGTGTGCATATTGTACTTTGAAACTTGCCAACAAATCTATGAGGTAAGTATTCTAATAACTGAGGATAATGAGGTCGGGGGCGCCTGGGTGGGTTAATCGGTGAAGCGTCTGCCTTCGGCTCAGGTCATGATCCCAGGGGCCTGGGATCGAGCCCCACGTCGGGCTCCCTGCTCAGTGAGGAGCCTGCTTCTCCCTCTCCTGTTCCCCCTGCTGTACCTTTTCTCTTTCTGTCAAAAAAAAAAAAATCTTAAGAAAAATAAGGTGCAGGTTTACAGGGTTGAAATAAAGGACCAAGGCCACCCAGACAATTGGCGAGGGGGTGTGAAG
Organism: Potos flavus; assembly: GCA_028534135.1. Taxonomy (NCBI): domain Eukaryota; kingdom Metazoa; phylum Chordata; class Mammalia; order Carnivora; family Procyonidae; genus Potos; species Potos flavus. Next base: position 5,759,621 of record CM052889.1, on the reverse strand, counting down.
AGAACATGGCTGATTCCATGGCCGCCGCCTTAGCCTCTGTTGACATCACAAACCTGAGGGCATCGAGCTAGAGTGGCAGAGGGACGTGGAACAAAGGGGTTCCATTTAAAGTTTCATGTTGTTAATGACATTTATTCTCTTCCTACAGTGATATTTAGTATCACTAATGGAACAACTTTCCTTTGTAGATGGGGATGATTCTCTATCATAGATCAATGATAAGCAAATGACAGGGCCAAGGAGGCAGATGGAATCCAGGTTAGGGCCGCCTCTGTCCCGCCTCTGAGGGGCAGCCAGTACGGTCAGGCGTGCCCTCACTTCCCCTGCGTCCCCAAAATGTGGAGTGAGTCTTACCACTCATTTTCAAGAAGTTGCCACCCCTCCCAAATTCACACACCGTGGCTTTAATACCAGGACTCCTAACGACCCATGTAGCTTGTAGCAGCGCGTGCCCGCGGAGGTGACATCCAGAGAGAAATGTTCTGTGAGAGACTCTTTTAGTCACTTGGCACATTCTAGCAATAAAATCTATTCATATAATTGGTATATAGTAATGGATCTACTGGGAAAGACGGGGTGTGGGAGGGAGAAAGAAGGGGAAAAAATATGTGTTTTAAAACTTAAATTGTGGGGTGCCTGGGTGGCTCAGTGGGTTAAAGCCTCTGCCTTCGGCTCAGGTCATGATCTCAGGGTCCTGGGATCAAGCCCTGCATCGGGCTCTCTGCTCAGCAGGGAGCCTGCTTCCCCCCCCCTCTCTGCCCGCCTCTCTGCCCACTTGTGATCTCTCTCCTCTCTGTCAAATAAATAACTAAATAAATCTTTAAAAAAATAAAAAAATAAAAAAAAAAATAAAACTTAAATTGTAAGGATAAAATGATTTACTGTATAGAACTGAACTCACAGAAATGAAAACTCTTCTAAAACTTTAGCTTACCGTTGTAATAGACTTAAATAGTATCAGTCATCCACTTTCTATGTATATTTCTAGTTCCTTCTCACTAGAAGGTTGGGGCTAACACTGCCTCAGTGAGGGGGTCTCTGTTTTCGTTTAAATCAGAGGGCCGCTCTTTTCAGTGTTATCCCAGAGACGTCGATCCTCTTGTGTCCTGTGACTCTCTCTGCTGAGATGGAATGATTTTTCACCCGAGTCTAATTGTTATCGAGTTCTCCATCTTTGAACCTGAAACTGCTCGAAGCACACTTTGTCTCCAAAATGCAGAAAACCTGCTGGAGGCTGGTTTGGCTTCTTAGATACAGGAATGATAGACCTGTGGCTTTACCTTCGGCACACTCACAATTTTTCTGTCCTGTGTGTGGGTTTACGGGTTTATGTGCATATGCATCTTTTTCCCGTCTAAAAGCTCTCTTCGCTGGTCCTAAAATAATAGTGTATTTTGTTCTTCTCCTTCATTAGGACGATTCGTAAGTATTGCACCTGAACCGAAAAGAGGCACCCCATTGTACAAAGTCATGACTCGCTCTATAAAACTCATCATAATCCTTTGAGATCAGCATCCTAGAAACAACATTAAATGACCTAATTTTTCTTGACTTTTTAATTTTGGGAGTACTCTCCTGTAGTTTTCAAAATTTCCGAGGAGTGTATTTAAAACAATTTCTTGGGGCACTTGGGTGGTTCAGTCAATTAAGCATCCAGCTCCATTTTGGCTCAGGTCCTGATCTCAGGGTCGTGAGATGAGGTGTCTGCTTGAGTTGCTTTCTCCTTCTCCCTCTCCCTCTGCTCTTACCCCTCTTACATGCTTGCACATGTATTCTCTCTCTCGCTCTAATAAATAAATAAATCTTACAAAACCCACAAAGACCAGTTTCTTTCCCAAGAAAAAGTAAATTTTTATAAATTTTTTTTCTGGTTGGGATATTACAAGAAAAAGACACTTAATAAAAATTTTGCTATTTCATGCAGTTTATGTAATTATTGGCACATATGTATGTGTATTAGTATTGTGTGTGTGTGTATAATAATTGTAAATGCTTTTGCACTCTTTTTGTAGATGGAAAGTTTTATGTTCAAGAACGAAACTACACTCAGTTGAAGACTGTCTCTGGGAAAGCGTTGACTCTTGGCATGTGGTCTCTCCCCTGAACAACGACGGGGTAAGATAGATAATGTTTATGATTTATTTGATGTCTGATACACTTTTTCTTTAAGAAAGGAATTTGTGGGGGACTTTTCTGTCATGGTTATAATGGCTTACTTTTAATCACAATGAATTTCCTTTGAAGTGTTTCTTTTAAATCTTGCTGTGTTGGATTTGAAAGAAGAAGAGTAGGTAAGTGTTAGTCCTGGTTTCTGGTCTTCATGTATGGCTGCCTTGGATTGGCCATCAAGTCTAGTGGTGATTCTCATGACTAGTACATGGCAACTGTTGTGATCTTGAAATTGGGGGGATTTAAACTCCCCATAAAATGTTGGGTACATTTCCATTACCAAGGTGGATATTTAAGTGATGAGAAAAGATCCTGAGAATTTATGTTTCACTCTTCATAGAACGGGGAACTTTGGCTTTCAGGGAGGTTTGATAACAATGTAGTACACCTTTAAAACAGAAACTGAAGAATTTGTATTTCTGATAACGTTCATTAAAATTTCTAATATTAGAGCCTCAAATACAATCTCTTGCAAAAACAAACTTCGCAATCTCCTTGGTACCCTGCTTCCACAGGAGGCTGCATTCATAAGACTTTTGTATATGCTACAGGCCAGATTTCTGTTCCGTGTTAAAAATCTGAAGCTAAAGAGTGTATTTATCCATAATTGATACCCCCTATAGCAGAACATTTTGTTAACATTCAAGAAATCTAATGACCTTGAACATTTAAATTAATGCTTTAGTGACCTTCAGTCTAGTCTCTTAAAATTCTGCTTTGTACATTTCATATTTATTGAGACCAGCATTGTACCTCTACTCTGTGTGAGGCAGGAGCTACAAAAAATTAAGAGGAAAAACCCACATCCAATTATTTTTAAAATATTTCCTCATGAATTTGGTATTTTTGGTAGATAAAATGTCATATTTTCAAACATGATATATCTTATTTATTTCCATAATTGGAATAATTTATACATGCAAATACATATTTGGACAACTCAATAGGAGGAAAAAAAATAAACATCTGTCAAGACTGCTAATATTGTGTAACCCTTGTAAACATTTCAGCAAGTCTTTCAACTGTTCTGGGAATAATTGTGCTCGTGTAACTTTATGATCAAGGGTTTCAGTAAAAATGTTTGTCACGATGAAATGCAGCCTATTCTTCAATAGATTATTGGCTCTTTTTTGTTGCCTTGGCTGATTCTCCACCTTCTTTCCAATGCTATTTGGATAGACGGTTTCTTCAATGAACCAGGAAGTATAAATTGGAAATATATTGAGCAAATTGTTCAAGGTGTCTCATTCCAAAGAAGGAATAATTCCTCTGTTAATATTTTATAGCTTCATGCTAATGAGAAGATTCTTCAGCTAGCAAGAGAGCAATTTAGGCTACAAAGTAGAAGTAACTTTGTAACTAGGAGAAGAAATGAACATTGAAATCTTTGCTGGAATGTTGTGGGCTTTTTCAGTATTTTCAGCCTCTGCTAATAAGGCATCCCGCTTAGTTATCAATCTACTTGGCCCTCACTAGCTCAAGGCTTGATTTTAAAACCTGAAAATCTTCCATAGTTAGAGGAGAGATGGGATGAGGCAGAGATACATTAAAGGAAACAGTACAAATGAGCTCCGTTAGCAATGATCAAAAGCAAAATGTGAAGAAATTTTAGCAGGAAGAGGAGGGTTATCTTTTTCTCACTTGGGCTAATGATTTTTTTTTCCTTTGGATTCAACTAAGGGTCTCACCTCAAAGCCCCTGAGTGGGAGGTTTTTTTTCTTGTTTTGGTTTTAAATTTTATCCTCAAAATGAAGTTTCTAAAATATATTAACAATGTGGAAATAATAGTGAATCGGAAACCTAAGAGTTGACCACCTTTACCAGGTTGTGCCCCTGACTAGCCGTGTGACTTTAGGAATGACCTGACATCCCTACATAAAGAGTGTCATCCCTAGAATGAGAACATGGCAACTAGGTTTCCTTCCCATAACATGAATTCCTATTTCTCTGGGATTATATCATCCTATAACTGTGTTAAAATGCTGTCTTTTCTGTCTAGAGGGTTCATTTACTTACGCTTGCCTGGTTTAGCAACATGATATGGGATCACCATACATTCCATTTCGGTAAATATTTCTTTTTTTATCAAATGGGTAGTAACTTTTCAGCAATCCTTGCTGATCTTATGAACCGCGTTATAGATGTACCTGTTGCTGCTCACACTTCATATGCAGTGCAAATGTTGCTGTTTATCCACAGACTTTGATGTTCTCATCATGATCTTGAAGAGAACTAATGTGGTATCATTTTCACATGCTGGGTTTTGACCTTGTAAGAACAAACACACAAAGTGTTTGTTACATTCCTCCAAGATGCTTTTGAGTATTTTCCCCCAGCTCATCTTGGGAGATCTTTTAGTAATTGTGTTGCACAAGAATTCATACAAACATAACTGAACTTTTGGGTAAGAAATGCTAATATTGCCAATTTATGGGATGTAAAGATATAGGAACTCCTAGAAGAGTATAATATAAGAAATAGAATATTGATACTATAGTAAGTCATTAAACTGAATTTGTTTATGCTTGGAAATTCTTTGTATATTGGATATCACTTTAGAATACTGGCGAATTTTTTAAAAGTGATTTTTTATGTGGAGGTATGTAGAGCTCTGAGGAGAGATAGATACACGAACAAGGATAGTTTTACAAAGCTGCATTATCAGATCAAGTTAATAGTTGATGTCAAACATACATACACACACCCCAGTAAATTTCATATGATTATTAAGTATTCTAATATATCCAAAGACAGAGGGTAATGACTGTTGTTTTATTCTGTTATTATTCTCTAAGAAGTCATTAAGTGCAGTGCATATTAAAATAGCGGGCAAAGGTGTAAGGCAGCCAGTGAGTGTGTTAATTTATTAGTATTTATAATTATTATTTAACACACAGTACGGATTGTGGAGAACATTTTGTAAAGCATGTAGGTATTCCTGAGCGACTGGAGACTTCTTAATGGCAATGGATGACTTTAAATAAGAAAAATAATCTTCAAGGGACTTGCTTAGTTTATGATGTGAATAGGAGCAACTTTGACTAAGTCACTGTAAAAGCTAATTATCTTTCGTTTTCCTCTCTCCCTATGGCTTTCTTCCTGAATGAAAGATACACTAGGCAAATGGAAGTTGTGTTATTGCTTTGACTTGCTGCTTCAGTGCAGAAATTGTCTTCAGAGTGATCATTGGGGTGCCTGGGTGACTCAGTCAGTTAAGCATCTGGCTCTTGGTTTTGGCTCATGTCATGATTTCAGGGTCCTGGGATCAAGCCCCATGTTGGGCTCTGCGTTCGGCATGCAGTCTGCTAGAGATTCTCTCCCTTTCCCTCTCCCTCTGTTCCTCTCCCTGCTCACATGCACTCTCTCTCGCTCTAAAATAAAACCATAAAAAAAAAAAAAAAAAAAGTGATCATTAGCCAGTCCCTTTCTTGGTGGGGGAGACCTGGTATGTATTGCTTGTGGATCAGCACAGGTGACAAAATGGCCATATTTGTGCTTGGAGTCAGTGGCATGTATTGAAGTGTGTCTGAAAGAGAGGGCCAGGTATTTGTCAGAAGCAAGTCATTGTGTGCAGGCTACATATAAAGGCTCATATATCATAAGCCCTGGAACATTGGGATTTTTTTTTTAAAAGCTACCTATCTCATGTGTGTTTTTAAAATATGACTTCAGATATTTTTTTATCCTTGATTTTGAGCAGTTTGATTCTCATGTGATTATCTGAAGTTTCAATCATCTTGTTTTTGTGTTTACTGAGATTCGTGGGTCTGTAGGTTCATAGTTTATCATATTTGGAAAGTTTTTGGCTATTTCTTCCAGCATGTCTTTGTCTCCTTACTGCTCCCCTTCAGGGGTCTCCAGTTGCTTATATAGTGGGCCATTTGAAATTGTGCCACTGATCGATGATGCTTTGTTCATTTAAAAAATTTTGTTTTCTGTTTTATGTGGAGAGTTCATATTGCTGTAACTTCAAGTTCAACCGTCTTTTCCTTTACATGTCTAATTTGCCATTAATCCTATCCAGTATGTTTATCATCTATATTACAGGTTTTATCTCTCAAAGTCCATTTTAGGTCTTTTTATTTATTTCATGTCTCTACTTAATTTGTTAACCATGTGAAATACACTTACTATTTTAATGACCTTACTTGTTAATTCTAACATCTGTGTTAGTCTGTTTTGACTGATCCTCCTCCCTCTCAATATTGGTAATTTCTTGTTTCTTTGCATGTCTGGTAATATTTGACTGGATTCCAAACATTGTAAGTGTTATGTTGTTGGATGCTGGAAACTTTGTGTTCATATAAATACCTTGAGATTTGTTCTGGGACACCATTAATTTTCTTGGAAACAATTTGAGTCATTTGAGGTCTGGTGTTTAAGATGTCTTAGGTGAGGTTGTGTTTAGTCCAGGACATTATTCCCCAAACTTGGAGCAAAACTGTCCTTGCTTCTGAACCCAGTACCTTGTGAATTCTCAATTTTCAACTTGGTTGGTGGGAACAGGTGTTATTCCAGATTCAGTGTGAGTACCAAGCATTGTAGCAACTAATCTCGTTTGGTTCTTTTTCTAACCTCATGCGTTTTCTTCCCCTTCATGCATGTTTCATGAGTTTGCTGAATACTTGAAGTTCTCAGTAGATCCTTAGAATTCTCCCTGTTGGAGCTCGTGGGTAGTCTGTTCTGCAGTCTCTGGCCATCTCGGTCTCTCTGGACTCACAGCTCCATTGCCTCAACTTTTCTAAAACGTTGATGAGAAACATTTGAACGAGAGCTAAGTTGCTCAGTCGTCAAGTGCAGATCTGAGGACAGAGCTGTCTAGAATCCTTTAGGTGACCCCAGACCAGGAGGTCATAAACAACTATGTGGTTGTGATCATGTTGTTTTGTTTTGTGTTGTTTTGATAGTATTGTGTGGCTATTAACTAATGGTAATCTGTGCAAGAGGAAAAATGAATATTCGATTGAGGTGAAATGTTATGGTCAAAGTAATTGGTGAAGCAAATCCAGCTCCCACTGTATCTTTGGCTAAATTTGAGATAAAGTTTTGGGATTTGAGGTAAAATGTTAGGTATTGTAACTATTATGAAAATAAGTATAGAACCAACCTTTATCATCTGAGAATATATTGTCTTATATTTCTTAAAAATCAGTAATGCTAAGTTACCATAAGTAATTTGGCATTTCTGTGGGGGGATAATCTCCTTAACTGGTAGAATTGCTACTTTTCACCTTAATTCGGTTTATGATTGTTCTATCAAGGGAAAATATATAATGCAGTGCCCTGTACTTATGATAGGACCATGGGATTATGACAGTTAAGGAATCTGATTATCACAATGATTTAGTTACTTGCTGTAGGTTCATGTAGAGCTTGGTGATAAAGTCATTACAACTAAGTTTTTGTTTTAAAATATTTGGCTTATTGTGCTTTCCCATTCTTTATCATTCTGTCATTACTCGTGTGTCCCTTTGGCTATAGCATTTAGGAGCACTACTTTTATTAAACAATATTCTTTAGCTTTGGGTAGTGATTTATTTTTCATATATTCTTCAGAAACTCTTTGAAGTTTTATTTGCATAGAATCATATTACCTTACTCCCACAACCAACTAAATCAAAATTCTTTTTCTTCATGTATCCATCTAATTGCCAAGAATATCAATAATAGTTTATGTATGTTTTCAGTATATGGAACAGATTTGAGTATTGCCATTACAGCAACTCATAACTGAAATGATTTTAAAAGACTAGTACATGCTATGTTTGTTTAAAAACAACTTAAAATTAGTATATGATGCTATAAAAAATTGAATAGGGTTTTTTAATGACTATTTCTTCTTATCCTTATATATTCAGTTACATTTCATAGTACAAAGACCTTATAATGCTAACATGGAAAAGCAATCTATAAAACTTATTTTAAAAAGTGATAGATAATATACAATGAATATTATTTTAAAGATACGAATGAACTAGCTAGAAAAATAAGAGAAATTCCTTCAGGCCAGCAATGAAGATGAGATAGAAAGCCAGAATAGTGAGAGGTCTCTCTGGCTTCAGCTGTCCTGGGTGCACTGCCAATCTCAAGAGCAGACAGACTTTCTTTAATTATCATATCGGGGGGGGGAGGAGCAAGAGAAAGAGTTTTGAACTTGTTTGTAAAGCATGAAGGTTTATGGAAATTCTCTCAGCCAGTTTTATCGAAGGGCTACAATTTCAGTGAAGAAATGCAATTGAAAATAATTCTGGTCAAAGAGACATTATGAAATCTTGTCTGTCTTCACTTGACTGCTGAAAAGGATAAAAATCACACCTAAGAATTGGTAACAACAGACCTGATTTCAATTTAATGTTCAAATGTTCAGTTTCTGTGTTTCAGAGGAAACTTGAAGCTAAAAAATTAATGAGTGGTGCTGGGTTTAAAATAACCTAGGACACCTGGCAAAACAAAAATAAAATATTGTAGAGGAACACACACACACTAAGATGTTTTCACAGTCCAATTCAAATCACATGAGAAGAAAAGTTTCCAGGAGCAGGGGTCAACAAAAGAAACCAACAGCAGAAGCAATCCCCTATTTGCAGTCATTGAATTAGCACCTGTGGACTCTAATGAATATATTTACATTATCAAAGAAAGAAAAGGGGGAAACAAGCACATAAGGAATATTCCAGATCAAAAAAAGACGAGAGATTTACACAGAAACAAAGAGAAATGAGAAATTTACATTTAAAAAGTAAAAAACAAAATTGCGTATAGATTCTTTTAAATGGGTTAAACAGGCAGTTAGATAGTACACACAGATGAGAAGTGAGTTAGTAAACTGGATGATAGAGACATAGTAAATTGAAAGGTGGGGATAAAAGATTTAATAGAGTTGCAGAACGGCAAGTCATATTTTTCTAGACGTGATGAAAGACATGAATATTCAATTTCTAAAGACCTCCACGAATAATTCAGACATGCACAAAGTTATGTACAAGAGGCCAAAATGCTCATAGCTATAATTACATATATCAAATTGTAGATGTAATATGCATATGTAAGCATATACATATATATTTGTACATATGTACGAATATGTATTAAATGACCTTCAAAGGAGAATGTTGAATTACATGTATAATATTCAAGAAGTGAATATACCAGAGAGAAAATGAATTTACACTGAATTTATAGAAGCTATATGATTGCATGTGTCAACGTGGATACATTTCAAAACATAATATTGAAACAAAAGCAAATTGAAGAATGATCCGTTCAGCAAGGCCCTGTAAAAAATTTCCAAAATTTAAAAATCCTTTTGTCTTATTTTGGGATCATACACATGAGATGGCAGTATAAATACATGCAGAAGAAGGACACCTGCCAGGTTCAGTACAGTTTGTAACTCTGTGTGTGTGTTTGTGTGTGTGTCTGTGTTTAGTGAAATGATCAAAGGAATAAATGGGACTTTCCTGGTGTTTTTATCATTTTCTTTTTCTGGAAAATTGGGTATGTGCTTATTTTTTATCACATTATCCTCTGTGCCCTTTAGATGTGAAATAGTTGATCACTCTAAACAGAGAAATCGGCATATGGTCCTGGAGATAGTAGCTATGGACAGTACTTTAAGAAATTTTGCTCAAAAGAGGGGAGGGATAAGAATAAGCTAGTAAGTACAAAGAGACAGGATTAGAATGGTTGTTTTTTTGGAGGGGCACTCTTCTTTTTTTGGGGGGTGGAGCAGCATGTTTATATGCCTAAAGTTGTGACCCTTTTTAAAAAAAGTGAGTTCTTCAATATATGGAAAAGAGGAATCCAGAGAATAAGGAGACATCCTACTGTGAATGGGAACTTGGGCCCTTTTTCCTTCCATTCTAACCATCCATTCTGTACTAATTATCCAAGACAGCTACCTTTTTTCCAGCCCAGGGTTCTTTAGTTTCGCTGAAGGACATTATCCTTCTACCATTTTGTGCAGCCTTGGTGATTTGGTCAAACAAATGTCTTTTATTTATTTTAATTCCAGTATATTTAAGATGCAGTGTTTATTAGCTTCAGGTGTATAATAAAGTAATTCAACAATTCTGCATATTACTCAGTGCTTATCATAAGTGTGCTCTTAATCCCCTTTATTTCATCCATCCCCCCACCCACCTCCCTCTGGTAACCACCAGTTCTCTATGGGTAAGAGTCTGTGTTTTGGTTTTTCTCTTTTTTTTCTTTGTTAGTTTTGTTTCTTAAGTCATACATATGAATGAGATTGTATGGTATTTGTCTTATTCTGACTTATTTCACTTAGCATTAAATCCTCTAGATCCATCCATATTGTTGCAAATGGCAAGATTTCATTCTTTTTTATGACTAACATTCCATCATCTATATATACCACCTTCATCCATTTATCTATTGATGGACACTTGGGTTGTTTCCATAATTTGGCTGTTGTAAATAATGCTGCAATAAAATAGGGGTGCATGTATCTTTTCCAATTAGTGTTTTTGTTTTCTTTGGGTAAATACCCAATAGTGGAATTACTGCATCATATGGTAGTTTTCTTTTTAATTTCTTGAGGCACTTCCATTCTGTTTTCCACAGTGGCTGCACCAGTTTGCATTCTCAACAGTGTGTAAGCGCGATGGTTCCTTTTTTCCATGTCCTTGCCAAGAGTTGTTGTTATTTTAGTCAAATGCCTTTTTTTTTCTTTTTTTAAAAATATATTCTCAGCTGTAGCACAAAGAACCCAAGCTAGATAGTGGTGGTGTTAGGCTAAGGCTAGGCCTACAATAATTCAGTTTTAATTCAGTTAGTTAAGGATCTACCTTGGGCTCAGGTCATGATCTCAGCGTCCTGGGATCGAGCCTTGAGTTGGGGGGGGTCCCCGCTCCTCAGGGAGTCTGCTTCTCCTTCTCCTTCTGTTCTTCCCCCTGCTCATGCTTGCTCTCTCTCTCTCTCTCAAATAAACCAATAAAATCTTTTTTTAAAAACGATCTTTCTCTCCTACATGATAGCTTAGCTGGTTCTGGTTTACAAGGTCATTCAGAGATCTAAGGTATTCCCCTCTCATTTACCCACCATGCACTAGGGCCTTGTTCTTGTCTATTTGAATAAGCTAAGCTTGAAGTGGCCCTGTGTTCTAGCTACAGACAGGATCAGGGGAGCAGGTAGTGCAGGAAGAGTAGGCTGGGGATGGGCCCACATCACTCACACACAAGGAGAATCCAGTCGCATGGCCATGTGAGGGGGGCAGGGGAAGCTGAGAAATGTAGTCATGAGATTAGGAAAGAAGGTAGAGGACTTGGTCAGAGACTTTGCTTTTCATTTAGCCAAGTCACTTTGCTTTCTTCATGGGTCATGAATCTTGACCTGATGACACAGGGAAAAGGCAGTTTTAGCAGTGCCAGGGGTCAACTGAACCCTTCTTTCTGCCTCTTCGATCAGTGCGGTGTCTGGTTTTGATCTTTTCTGATGTAAGATCTCTCAGCTTCCCTTCAATTATCCTACCACCTTTACATAAATCTAATGTATACTTTCTGTTGCTCAGGGTAATCAGATTTGGGTTATGTAGCTTGCATACAAAGAATCCTAACAATTACAAAGGAGAATATGAAAGGAAGTTCCTCTATATTGTACAATGTATTGGGGCCCTAGGCAAAGCATTTGAATTTATACACTCAGAGCTTCCAACATCAAAAATGTCTAGCTAACCAAATAGTGCATTATTATTTGTAAACATATGTTTTTTTTACCCTGCTTATTTGTACAGTTTTATCACCTCTTACACTGTTCATCTGTAACTTAATTTAACCTTCTCTTCTAACTTGGGGCACGTGGCTGACTCAGTAGAGCGTGCGACTCCGTCTCAGGGTTGTGAGTTTGAGCCCCATGTTGGGTACAGAGATTACTTAAAAAAATAATAGTATTCAAAAAAATAAAATTTAAAACCTTCTCTTCTAACTTAAATGTGTATATGTATGTATGTGTTAAATGCATGCGTGTTTTTAAAATGCAAGTTTATCTTAAATTCCATTTGACTTTCAGCTAGATTAAACCACACTGAATTGCAGGTGATCATCTTTCACATGGATTAGGAAAAAGTCTCTATAGGGAAATTTAATTATGTATTCTTAAAAGTGGGCATTTCAACTGCTCGTTATAATGATATAGATGTCTACTTTACCCAAAGCATAATAATTTGTAATTAAGGGCACCTGTGTGACTCAGTCCGTTGAGACTCTGACTCTTGATTTTGCTCGGGTCATGATCTCAGGGTTCTGGGATTGACCCCTACATTGGGCTCCTCACTCAGCCTGGAGTCTACTTGAGATTCTCTCTTTTCCTCTTCCTCTCTTAGGAAAAAAAGAAAAAAAGAAAGAAAATGCCAGAGTTAAAAAATATAGATCCCTTGAGATTTTTATGTCATTTTTTTTTTTTTTAGATTTTATTTATTTATTTATTTGACAGCAAGAGAGAGAGAGAGATTGAGATCACAAGCAGGCAGAGAGGCAGGCAGAGCTAGAGAAGCAGGCTCCCCGCTGAGCAGAGAGCCCGATGCGGGGCTTGATCCCAGGACCCTGAATCATGACCTGAGCTGAAGGCAGAGGCTTTAACTGACTGAGCCACCCAGGTACCCTGTTATGTTTTTGAAACACACACAAATTCATGTATCTTTCCTAAAAATAATCACATATCACTAGGGGGTTATGTACTTTTGATTTATCTAGAATTTTAATTATTAGGTGTCAGATGAATTAGCTGTCTCAGTGGACTGATCTAAACTGATACAGATTTGGATGTTAAGTGTTGTGTTAATGTTTTGCAGATGATTTATACCACAAAGGAGAGCAATAGAGATTTAGAGTTTTATACTTTATGATTTACAGGTTTTGTTGGGGTTATCTGCCATGGTGTTGATGAATGAAATGCCCAAGATTAGGTAAATCCTATGAAAGTGAGGATTTAGATGTGTAGTCAGGAGCACATTTTTGTTTCCCTAAAATAGAGTTTTATTCAGTCATGAAAGGTCTTACTAAGAAAAACAAAACTGATTGTTTATTTCTTTATCCAGTTCTATTCTTAGAAAAAAACAATTTCTGAATTCTGAGCTAAAAGGGTAGTAAATAAAGGCACCAATGGAAATAGCTTTAAAATTAATTAGTAATAATTTTTCTCCTCTCCTCAAATTACCATAGTGAACTAAATTATGGAACTATCATAGATCTCTACAAAGGAAATTTTTAGTTAAAACCTAAAAGTCATTTAAGCAATCACACACAAAAGATTACAAATATAAATTCTTTTGTTATTTTCAATATAAATTGTTATCATTTGATTGGATAGTCTTGTGTTTTAGTATGTGAAACCACTTTAAATGCAAATTCAAATAATGACTATATGCAATTATTTGTATGTATTCATTGCAATCCAGAATATAAATTTATGGAAACTTAGGAATAAATATTAAGAAGTCCTGCTTTTTAAAAATATTTTCTTACTTTCTGATATGTAAAAAATATAATCCATCAGTTTAAGTGTTATAACCGAGGTTTTCAAAGGGGAAAAATTGACCATATTGAATTTGCTGAAGTTTGGAAAACTGAAAAAAAAATTTACTAGTTATGTAATCATATTTGAATGGAAATACTAGTTATTCGAAGACCAATTGCCTTAGCAATATGGACAAAACAGTGAACTTGTTAGGTACTCTACTAACAGTGACCTTGACATTCACTTGAATTAAAACCTCTTCCAGGAATGTTTTTTTGTGGGGAAGGGGGGAGGGGATAAGTTCATCCATAATTTTAATATTTTAATTTTCATTCAGTAGAGTTTCAATATGAATAGCTTTTAGGTGATGAACCATAAGCATTTTAGCGAACATTTTTTAGTTTTTAGGTTTTGGCTTGTATTAACATGAATTCCAGATACTACCAATTTCTGACTCTTAATATATTAACAAATCATATAATGTTCATATTTAGTGTTTTTTTTTCCAAAGTTCACAACTTCATCGACACCACACTTTTATATGCCTCCCTTCCCTCTTCTGGGAAGCATGCATGAAAGAATGTCAGGAATATGAGACGCTTGTTGAAAGTTCAATGGCATCTTAAACTCACTGTACCAAAACTTAACATTGATAGAGAACAAGATATTGCTACAGTTACTCTCATGAGTGTGGCGTAAAATTCAGCTTCTATTAATAATGAAAAAATGTCTTCATTGGACCAAATGCCACTTAGTAGAGTGTGATTTATATGCCTGCTGTTTAAAGAATATTTTAGTGAGTACAGTATATATCATAATAGAGGAGAATAGCATTTGCTTATTAATATTTCTTTGAGATGATGTAAAACAAGTATTCTTGTTCAGAAATTTCTCTTGAGAGTTTAACTCTGGTCTCCTACCTTAGAGCTTAAGACTGGTGAAATCCAGGAGGGGTAGCTGGTCACTGATAGGTAAAGGAATCCCAGTGTTGCCTTCAGCAGTAAAAAAAGACACATGATGACTTTTTCTGCACTCTTCACTAAAAGCTATTTAGCAGGAACGTCATTCACCAAATGTGCTTTTGGTGCCTTTTTTTTTTTTTTTAAATATCAAGGGTCAAAGAGATGGAATGATACTATATTCGAAACATCCTCCTATATATGGCCCTTTAGAGGGTCTCTGCATTTGATGCTGAAGATCACCAACTGTTATCTACTTCTTCAGGGTTGTTCTTAACAGGTGATACCAAGAGAGGTGAGGCAGGATGGAACAGATTTTCTTGAAACAGCATCTCTTGTGGTTGTGGACTTCCGAGTAGAAAACAAAAGACTTATAAGTAGATGATCCTTTCTTAACCATAGTCTACAGGAAGATTAAATAGTACAAAAGGGAGGAAAATGTTGACTTTGCCAAAAGGGTTAGGTAATAATATTAGTATTAATATTAAATATTAAATAGTATTTTCTGGAACAAGCCTATTTTAAGCAGTGAGAGAAGAAATCGTCTAATAGAATATCAAATATTCTGAAGATAAAGGGCTGGGATCTGAACACAGGAGCCCCCAAGACACCAGCAGTTCTCAGAAAACTGGAATAGGAAAAACAGGGAGGACTCGAGGTGCTATCTCCAAACCCTTACTCATAGATGATAAAACTGTTATACCATTTATATCCAAGAAATGGCACGTAATATTGGTAGCCTTATAAATAAATGTAGGGTAAAGTGTTTTTGTTTTGTTTTATTTTGTTTTGTTTTGAAGGAAGAGATATAATAAAAGAGTAATTCAACAAATATCTACAAATGCATTTGAGTATGCTTAACTGGACATACGTATGAACAGTCAACTTAATGTGGGAAGATCCTTAATTAAAGGTGAACTGTGAACCTGGTAGCTCAGTAGAAATGAGGGATGATCTTGCCTATACTCTGAATGCCCACAGTTTGCTAAAATTTTAGCAACTTATTTTTATTTAATTAAAAAAATATTTTTTAAATGATTTTATTTATTTTAGAAAGTGCAAGAGCAAGTGGGGGGTGGGTAGAGAGAGGGACATACAGACTCCACACTGAGCATGGAGCCTGATGCGGGGCTCGATCCCACCACCCTGAGATCATGACCTGAGCCAAAATCCAGAGTTGGACACTTAACGGACTGAGCCACCAGGCCACCTCAGCCACTCATTCTTGAGGCTGTATTAATATAGGTGTAGTGAGAGGAGCGTCCTTACAGAGTATATTTTTTAAAAAATGTTATTTATTTGTCAGAGAGAGAGAGGGCACGCACACACAAGCAGGGGGAGCGGCAAGCAGAGAGAGAAGCTGGCTAGAGCAAGGAGCCCAATGCCAGACTCGATCCTAAGACCCTGGGATCATGACCTGAGGTGAAGGCAGACCCTTAACGGACTGCCCCACCCACGCATCCATCCATCTTAGAGTATTTCTGCATTTGTTTGTTTCTGGCTTATCTGGCCCCTGAGGCTGTACTTCGATGTCCCAAAGTTTTGCTACAACCATCATTTGAGTTAGGTTCCATAAGAAAGAATGACCTTTAGTTCTTCCTTTGAGTCAGTAGGAAGTGTCCCTAAGAATGCACAAGGTTATTTCCACCAAGAACTGTGAGAAAAGATTTAGGACTGTATATGATTTAAATATTTTGGAAGATCTTCCATATTCTTTGGAATATTTGATCACACTGTGATTTTTTTTCCTGAGCCTTAATGCACAATGTGTTGGACAGAACTTCAAATATTTGGTAGGCCTGAAATCTAATCTCTGCTTCTTACTAGAATGTTCTAAGGTAATTTTTATAAGATTTAGTGACTTCATTTGTAAAATAAAGACACAACTATTTTGCACAAAATAGGCCCATATGAACTGAGATAACGTACAGTGTGTGGTGTCTGCTACGTGATAGGTTGCACAATAGAAGATTAAATCTGAATTTGTCAGCTGCAAATGGTATTTGTGTGTTTGCAACAAATGTTTGCTCAACTGGAAACTTGTAGTGAAAATGCTCAGAAGTAGGCTTCTCTACGGCAGTGGTCTTCAAACTGGGGTAGCACTTTCCAGATTCTGGACTTCCATTTCCCTTGTAGATGGATTAACGTGAGAACAGGGCCAAAGTCAGCTTCATCCCAGATTGCCAGTCTTCTCTCCTGTCTCCTGTTTTACGTCTTTTTTCTGTTGTACACAAGACACAGACCTTATAAGCAGGCTGGCTTTCACTCCACAGCATCCCCCAACCCCCAAGGTGTAAAATCTCTGAAATGCCAACGGAGACACACAATCAAAAAAAAAAAAAAAAAAATATATATATATATATGGCTCCAGTGATCTGATAATGATCTGATAACACAACTTTTCATAAGATAGGTGATTTCCAATTTGCTTTCAGGGAATTGGAAGAGTACTCAAGCTTTGAGCTGATAATTAGGAGGGCAGTTGCTATAAGACTATCACCATAACAGTGTGAATGTTTTAGAGAATTAAGCAGCATAAAAGCAAAACCCATTCCCTTCCCGTCAACTTAGTTAGATGAGAAAGCTTTCTCACCTTTTCCTTCCATAAAATAAAAGTATAGGGATGGAAGTGATGTAGACCCCTAGCCCTAACAAAAAAAAACATTCCCCTCTGGATATAAGAGCTAATTAAAACTAGCTCCGTCCCAGTCATTAACAGAAGAATTTCAGTAAAACTATAATGATCATGTATCTAAAACATGTATGTGTTACGGCTTTTAAACTAATAACTCATTCAAAAACATGTTTTACCACTGCCTTATGGTACACAAACACAAGCTTGATCCTCTGTATTCTTGTTACAGATCTCAAGCTAGTGAGTCCTAGGCACCAGTTAGTGTAGATGGAGTGAAAGTGAGCGTGGGCTCTGGGTTGTGTCGCTGGAGCTGCTCGGTGCTGTGGCCTCCTCATTCCCCTGTGAAACCCCCCTCCCCCGCCCCCACCCCAAGTCCCTCTTTCACCCAGGAACAGCTGCGTCCTAGCTCCTAGTCTCTGGTCTTGGTGTGTTTGTTCCCAGCAGAGGTGAAGACAGTGGAGTGTCAAGTCCGAGGCTGGGAGCATGTGAAAGTTAAAAGGAAAGTCAAAACTGGTGTCATGGTCCCCAAAGTTTAGAGAATTGTTACTAATATTAGTATTTTACCTCAGGGCAACAACTTTATTATATTCCTACTTGTTCTTAGTAGTAATTGTTCTTAAATGGGTAGGACTAGAGACTAACCATAATTATTTTTTTCCCCCCCAAAACACACAGGACCACAACTCCTCTCCTCACCCTGGCAAATATCAAGCTGTTGTCATTATCCTGTCCCATTTTATCCTTCAATTGAAATAATAGTTAAGCCATGTCAGGCTGCATTTTTTTTCAATATGGAGAAAAGGGTGAAAATATGAATTCTTTTTTCAGTGTTTACCAATAATCACATGAAACATAATGGTTATACTTTAACCTCAAAAATATGTAAGAGATGATGCTTAATTGCCATAGAGTATATGTCTTGTATTTACAGAGATTTTGTCCTATGTATTAGAATTTTTTTTAATTGTATTTGATATTAAGAAAACGAGACACTTATATTTTATTATTTCAGAATAGGAATGCTAGATATGCAATAGCACTATTTAGGGCATTTTATCTGTCTTTGCAGTGATGTTTTCTGCTTTTCTTTACTTTCCACTGCTAATAACTTTTTCAGCTTTAAAAATTACAGAGATGTAGACAAAATTTGACATATTTTGCCCAATTATTTCTAATATTTCAAATTATAGTTTCAAGATAAACAGTTACATGTTCACAAAAAGAATAAATCCTGCTTTCAAATAATTCTTCTATGAGCTTTTCTGGCACAAGAAAACTAATTATTTGCTTCCATTCAGACTGATCCCTTAAGCTAATAAAGATGACCTTGTGCCCTTGTACATATAGTTCTTCACATAAATTTGACTCCTTTAACCTCAAAAATTGTATTTTCACTTTCCTTTTAAAAATGTTTTTCATATTTGCAAATTTATGACTTTAAGGATACCAAAAGTAGGCAAGCCAGAGAAACCTTCGTGGGATTTGGGTGTATAATAGCACAACTTCACTGCAGAAAATTCTGCACAAACATAAAAATAGTGGCAATGAAATGGTAAAAGAGCCTCTCAATAATAACCAACTTCAAGTCCCTGCTGTTTCTAATGGGGACGTGACCCCCGTCCTCTTCGTACTACTACAGTTCAGTTGAATCACACCTACACAACCCTTGGATTCTTTCTTCATGGTCAAAACCGCACATTTTTGTTGGGCATACTCTGGAGTGGATCTCCGGAATTCTCAGCCCCCAGGGTCCATGCCTTGTATACCCTTTCTCTTGAGCATGAGTGGGACCAATACCTTGCTTTTAGATGATGTAATATAGCAAAGATGATGGAATGTCACTCATGGCAAAAGTGAAGGGACTTTACAGATATACCTAAGGTCCCAAATTAATAGATTTTTAATATTCTGGTGAGCCTGACTTAATCAGTGAAAATCTTAAAAGTTGGACTGAGTTCTCCTGAGTCGAAAGGCTCCAAGTAGCAGAGAATTGTATCTTTTTGATGGGGCGCATGTCCACGCGTGAAGGAGCTGTGAGTGCCTGCCGTGCAGGAACGGCAGGAAGCCCATACTTGTGAAGAACAGCAACAATCCACAGCCCTAGTTCCATAGCTTCAAGGCAATGAGTTCTGTCAACAAGTTAAGTGTGGAAGTAGACCCCGCCCCACATTAGCCTCCAGATGTGACTGCAGCCCAATCAGGACCTTGACTGTAACCTTGTGAGCCTTGCTATGTGTTCCCTACACTCTCAGCCTATAGAGATTGTGAATAAGTGGCTGTTTTAAGCTATTAAGTATGCCTGTGTTTCAGGAAAGAGACTGACTGCAAGAGGTAGTATAAGTCTATTGCTATTAGAGTTATTATTTATTATTAACCTTGGTTGATATTAGAGTTATTGTTTATTAACCTTGCCTTAGTTAACCTGTTTTGATAACTTTACTTTTGCATAGTTTCTTCTGTAATTAGTTTTCAACTGTAAACTCAGTGTCACCTCTGTTTATTAATGTTTCTTTAAAACGTATATGCTTTTCTTGCAAAATATTTTCAACAAAAATATGGGTTGCATTTTAATGCATTGCTCACCTATAAGGCGTTTGGTTAAGGTGTACCATATTCTGGCTTCCTCAGAAGAGCATCGGTGTTCAAGTCTATTTTTCTGCTCCATCTGTCTGTATCCCACTTTGATGAAATACTCCATATTGTGGAAGGGTGGTCGAGAAGGACATATAAATGCTAGTTGGTCGTTCTAGCCAGTAAGTTAACTTATAATGGTGGAGTTCAGTTAAGACACTAGAACCGTTTCTTGGTCTCCTTTCCCCTTCTCTCTCAGGATATTGTTTTCTATAGTACATATGAAACTCCTTGAAAAGCTAACAGTCTAAATATACAGGATTATGAACCTGTAAAATTATTTATTTTTGATACCATATGTGATGCAAATAACAAACCGAAGGAACGAAGTGTAATGACATTGGGCTTGGGACCTGTGTAGCAGGGCTACTGATCCCTTGGAGACTATAAAGCTGGTAATTTAGAGCCCCAGATCACTGCGTAGGAAACCGTCTGCTGCGGTGCCCTTGTTGGCAGACGCAACTTTTTTGTGCTCTGTCACTGACACGTTGTTTTGCATGTTTATGTCTAGTACCATCTGGGTTGTCTGGTATACCCCACATCCTTACACACTTCAGTTTCCTGTCTCACCTCCTATATGCCCCATTCCACACCACATGATTCTGCTTCCTTGCCACCATTTCTCGGGCAAGAGACTACAGGGCACACTCACTCCATGGCCCCAAGGAGTTTCCCCCCATAGCAGCCATGATTTTTTTTTTTTGAATAGAGCTTTCTGCCTATCTATTTTACAAAGTCAAAACCAGGTTAGATACATATTTTTTATAAAATTTCATGAATATTCTTTTATTCTTCCATCAATTCATTTATCAATAACCCACCAAACACTGTAGTAAGTGCTGAAAGCACAAGAAAGTTTATGTCCTTGCCTTCAAGGATTTTACAGTATGTTGTGGGTGAGGTAAGGATGTCAAATATATCTCAGCTCCTATGTGCCCTGTTACTCACTATCTCATTAACAGAGAATTCTGTATCCCTGGCATCATTTTTAAGGGAAAAATTGCCAAGGAAACTATTCTCTTTGCTTTGTATGGGGTACCTCCCACTTTCCTACAGACTTACACAGTGGGAACAGGCTCAGTCCGGTATATAAATGATACGAAGAAGGCATTTGCCGTGACACCAAGAGGGGTTATCTGACTCAGATTGAGTGATCTTCATGAAGATCTACCTGAGGGTTGTTTGGACTAAGATTAATAGCTCTGTATAAAGTCCAAGACAGAGATAGGAAATTAATCTTGCCTGGGAGGGGAAGCTCTCACATTCAAATGGGGGTAAAGAAACACAGATGCAGCCATTGCTTTAAATGCAAATGTGTAAATAAGCAAAAAACACCTGGATTATGCTGAACTGGAGGTGGTTGTGGTGGATCTTCTGTAAGACTGTACTCACTACTTGCCTTTTTCTTGTTTCTATGTTGAAAGTTTTTTCAGATGTCTTCGCTTCTAGTTCTATAATCCATGTGTCAGTTCTGACCCCTTACCATGTGCAGCTCTTGTCATCTGCTCATTGTATGTTCTCAAGGGACTAAGAGCTTTGTTCATCTACCCCATGCAGTTTCTGTGAATACTGGAGTCTTACATTATCATGCTACTTTCTTCCTCTGGATAAATGACATTCACGCATGTTTTCTTTGCATCTATTTCAGGGTCTTTAAAATGGTTCTCTGATACAAAGACAAATGTAGACTTCGTTGAATAGATCAAGGAGGAGATGGACAAAGGTGAATGGAGGAGGGAGAAAAAAGCACAACAAATATATTCAGAGTCCTGTCTTTTCTCCCAGAGATTCTTTTCAGCTGCCCCAGTGCTGCAGTCCTGTTCCTTTCGTCCTTTTCCAGCAATGAGTCCAGACGCAGTGACTTCTCTTTCCTCTAGAGGGTTAAATGGCTCTTCATATGTCTTTGCAGAATTAGCGCCCTCTTTCTTCTGAAGCCTGTGTGCTAGCTCAAAACCAGGGTTTTCAAGAACACATTTCTTGCAAGTTCAAATTAAGAAATTATCTCGAAGACATTGTTTTTCTCCAAAGTCTGACCCATGAACTTGCTGGTCTTTAAAAGATTATGGGACTGGGGCACCTGGGTGGCTCAGTGGCTTAAGCCTCTGCCTTCGGCTCAGGTCACGATCTCAGGGTCCTGGGATCGAGCCCTGCATCGGGCTCTCTGCTCAGCGGGGAGCCTGCTTCCCCCTCTCTCTCTCTCCCTGCCTCTCTGCCTACTTGTGATCTCTCTCTCTCTGTCAAATAAATAAATAAAATCTTAAAAAAAAAAAAAAGATTATGGGACTGACCTCTGAGTATATCATATATGAAGTTTGTGGGTCAGACTTTGGAGAAAAACTAAGTAAATATTCAAAGCTGAAAAGTACCTCTGAATTTGCCCTATTTATTAGAAGTCATTGTCGCTACCAAAAAAAAAAAAAAAAAAAAAGAGGTCCAAAGCTTGTGTTCCACGGACATTGAAACAGTGACAAGTGTATTATGCTGGGGAAACAGCATAGGCATTACAAAGAATTGAATTTGCATTATTTAACAGTATTGTGTTTACTTAAGTCTTACAGATATTAATGCACAAATTTAATGATCAAATCATTTAAAAAGACTATTGCCTTTGTGACTGTTAATAGTCATGTTTAGTATATAGCAGTTTTTATATACTCCCTTAGAGTCTGAGCTCAAATTCTGGCTTCACAATTGGCTGATGTGTGTCCTTAGCAAAATTTCTTCCTCTCCTCAGTTCCCTCAAAATTCCAAAACAATTAAAATTGAGAATTCACCGTTTGTTTCACAGGACATTCTAGGTAGATTCATAATATAATCTATCTCAAATTCTTAAGAAGAAATTAATACCAAAGGGCACATGCATAGTGTTCAAGTAAGTATACAGTGTGGTAATGCTTCACGATTTCTGTAAATGCATTCCTATTCACAGTGTTTGCCCCCACTCCCCTTCTGCCCCCTCGCCAGTGTATCTCATCTATGAAGGAAGCTAGCAGTGGGTTAGAAATACATGCATATGTTTTGAACTAGTTTATCAGGCAGCGCATAAGCCCTTCAAATGTAATTACCATTGCTTCATGATAGGCTTGCTGGGCAACTTCTAATGTACAGAATTACTTGTTTCATTAGATGACATTTTTTCATCCTCTTTTTTTCCTCATCTTTAATAAATCATATTAAGATGCACAGGAAAGGTTTTGTGGACTTCCCTGTTGATCCTGAGAGTGTCAGAGGATTAAGTATGAAATAAAATTGCTATTTTTCCCTTTTCACACAAGAGCCATCCATTCAACCAAGAGAGAGGCAGACATCTCTCCCAGAGCACCTTGGCGTGCAGTGAAATATTGGTATTCGAATTAGAGTCTAATCAGGAGAAGCAGACAAAGTGACGTGTTTCAGCCTTGTCTTTTTTGTAGCCAATTACCCCAGACTCCTAGTGTTCATGTCTTCCATGCACTTTCTTTAATTAGCACTTTAATAGCTCGGCTTCAGAGAGTTGGTTCTGGAGAGAACTTTCCCAAAGCTGCCAAATGGTCACAAGCAGGAGGTGATTAAATTTAGTCTCAAGCACGAGGCATCTGCATGCCTTCTTTGTATCACAGTGTGCTTTTCAAGATGTGTTCTCAATAACTCCTGACCAGAGAGATAGGATCCTGTCAGTAAATGCATTTGAAAAAGCTGCCCAGTGTCATTAACCACTGTCTGAATACATTGATTTAGATCAATTTTCATAATAAGGTTATTGACTCTCCATTTAAGCACTGGTTTATGTTGGATGGAAAAGAAAAAAAATATTTGTGCACAGATTATTGTTTTATTAGCCTTGAACCTGAAAGGGGAAAAAAACAAAACAAAACAGTTCTGGGCTTCAACTTTCTTTTAGCCCTTCATGTTTTAATTATGGATGGAGCTCACTAAAATGTTCTTCGCTTTAGAAATTTAACCCTTTTCATTATATACACTGATTCAATTCTATGCAAATTGTGTTGATAACCAATAATTAAAACAAGAAAACCTCATTTTAATGCATCTCATAGGATTTGATGCAGTGAGTTCCATAATACAATGTTAAGAAATACAGCCTCTATGGAAATTTGATGATTCATTCTTGTAAAACTAGGTGGGTTTTATTTTTTTCATATTTAACATCTCCAAAGTTAGGATGAATATTACAATAAACATGACAAGAAATAACTTGTTTTGGAAGACAAAATAATGGTGCACCTTGCTATCAATGCCATCTCATTTAAAGTATAGTATATAGTTTACTGCTTAATATTTGTCTTTTCATAAAACACAACTTACATTAAAAAACATTACTTTTTTGACTTAAAAAGTTATTACATCTAATTTATTTGAATCAAGATAGTTTCCCTGCTAGTATTACCAACACAGCACAAACTTAAGCAGTCCTCAAGTGCAGGTATTATCAACATGCTAAAATCCTCACGCAAAGTCCAAATAGTAGAATGAAGATTTTTAAAGATTAATTTAAAATTCAATGCCTGCAATTATAGAAAATCAATTATTTGGCAAGATTGAGGGAAACCTGTGTGGGGATATTGAAGAATATTCTCATCCAGTATCCTCACTTATATCCCTGAGTGGTTGTGGTTGTGGATATGTGTGTCTGTGTGTCTCTCTCTCCTCCCCACCCCCCCCCCACTCTGCCCCGGTTCTCTGGGCCAAAAAAGTAAAATGAGATCAACATGAAGAAGAGGCATTAAGTATTGGAGATGGTAATTTTTTAATGTAAATGACACTTTTTTCTCTGATTATGAAATTACATGTTCACGCAGGAAAAAAGATTTAAAGAAAAACAGGAATATGATGCATTAACATTCAGATTGTAGCCCAGAAGATATTTCTGTGGAGATACACAGAAAAAATTATATCATAATGCTATTCGAAACTGATTTTTTTCGTTTCAGTATTATATTTAAATATTGTACACACAGTATGTGGGTAGGCACCATGGAATTTAATAGTTGCAGAGCAATTCCTGGTGTGAGTACAAAGTCATGATAAAACAATGGCTACCTTTTATTTTGCCTCCAATAAGTGCCAGGCACTGTGCTGAATGCTTTAGGTACCCAGTTCCTATAAAGGCCTGTGAAGTGTACATTCTTGATCTCTTTTAATCTTCGCAGTAATTCTATGATGAGAGAAGGCTTAAAGAGGAATAAGTAACTGATCATTGTTACCCGGCTGGAAGTAGAAAAGCCAAGATCTGAATTTAGGCTGCCTGACTTGAGTACTTGGAATTCTAACTAACTAACTTGTGAATTCTACCGCCTAGTCCAGCATTTAGGGACCATACTTCCAGATCAAGCCTACAGTGAGGGACAATTCAGTAGCTCTCAAGAGTTCTGCTCTATAAATATTATTTACTTTTTAAAATACATTTTTTATGCATTTAACAAATTTTTACAATACATGCCTTGGTTTGTTATAGATTTCCCCCCAGAGAGGTTGTACCAGTTCATCTCCTTATGCCATTAGGCTGAGTATACCTATTTCCCTAAATCTTCATACTTGCTGGGTGTCGACATGATGGCATTTCTAAGCAGGGTTTGATGATTTTAGGAGGCCAGCTTGGCCCAGGACAGGATAGGATGTCTGGGTCTTGATTGACACACTCTTCTAGGATATTCCTAAAGGATATGTATGGATACATTATGGCATGAAAATAAATGATCATTTAGTTGTACACCTGAGGAAATACTGGCAAACCTACAATGCAGAGATTTCTGGCAACAATTGAGTGGACATCTAGAGGTACTCATGAGATGTTTTAGAAATAATAGCTAAACAAATTTTTTAAAAAATTGCAGAGCCCAGGATATTATAATGCTTATTTGAAATCTCCAAGAAATTCCATAGAGTAGCTGGCATTACTTTCTTTTAAATTTTTATTTGGATACACTATTTCAGGCTTAGAGAAAAGTTACAAGAGGAGAAGGTACACAGAATTCTTAGATTCTTCTCAGTCTGATTTTCCAAACGGTGACCTTCTCTCTGTCCCTGTCCCTGTCTCTCTCTCACACCCACCCACAGACACACCTGTATTAGTATATTTTTCTCTTTTGGGGTAGGTATAGAAATTATTGCAGAATTGTTGACCTTACACACTTGAGTAGTCCTAAAAATGAGGCTATTTTTGATGTAACCACTGCATCCTTAACAAATAGGAAAATACCATGGATACACTATTAGCTAATCTTACGGATCTTATACAAATTTCACTAAGTGTTCTGCGAGTGTTGTTTATAGAAGAATTTGTGATCATTCCTTGCATTCAGTTTTCATGTCCCTTTTGCCTTCATCAGAAACAGTTCCTCAGTCATTTTAAGTAATACAAACAGTTCCAATCTATTTGTAGAAATTCGTTTGATTGTGCTTTTCGCAAGAATATGCAGAAGGAATATGGTGTTCTTTTCATAGCATTATTTCATGAGGTATGAGGTCGATTTGTTTTGTTACTCGTGATGTCAACTTTGGTTAAGGTAGTGTATGTCAGGTTCGTGCACTGAAAAATTAATGTTTTTTTTTTTTTTTTTTTTTTTTTGTAAATAGTGGTCTGATTGAAAATATCCTTTTAATCCTCAAAATTCCTTCTGGGATTTTTATCATTCATTTATGATTCTTGATTAAATTATTATTAGTATGGTCGCCGAATTGTAATTTTCTTATTATTTCTTCTATACTTATTAGCTGGTTTTCCACTGTAAGGAAGAGGCTTCCCTGGACTGAAAGCAACAGCTCCCCACCTATTAAAGAATTCATCAGTGATGTGTGGGATATGGGTCCTTATTCTTAGCAATAAGTTATAATCCTTTACACTGTTTTTTGATGCTCTGTCACAGACTTGGCAAAGCTGAGCAATGTAAGAGAGAGGAGAATAGGAACCTAAGTAGCTCATTGTTGCTTAGACAGTAGGTGGGAGTTAAAGGATACTGCTAGAAAAATCAACATACTGGATATTAAAATGCTAAGCAAGAGAACAGGACTACACATGAAAAATGGCCTAAATACGATTATAACAGCTAGAGAGAAATTAGAAACTTCTCTAAATATCCCACGTTTTTTACAAATTGTCAGTAGGATAATTGTTTTATTTCTACTATTAGTTTTATTCATATTTGATCCCATTTCTCTGCTTTATCTTCAACTGCTCCATCTCCATCATCTAATCTCTAGCTGTGTGAGTCATTCCCTTGAGCATAAAGCATGCTTAAAATTTTCCCATATTAGAAAAAATAGGGGAAATCTTGTTTGTTAATACCCACATTTTTTTCTCCTGGAAAGTCCCAGGATATTTGTTTCATATTTGTTAGGAAGTACCTGCAGGCGCAAAATGGGTTAGAGGGTCTTTGTGTGCCTATGGCATTGGAGCATTTCAGGTGACAGTGCTGTAATAGGTAGGACCTTAATTTCCCGAATTAGACTGTCTCACTATCAGTCCTGACATCAGCACTGCAGGGTGGTGAATATTAGGCACTTGTGCTTTGTGCCTCTATTTTCTTTTAAAAAAAACCAAAAAAACAAAAATAAAAAGATGAAACCATCATAAAAATAAAGCCTGTATTATCACTATTGTTTTTATTATGCCATATCCCACTATACTGTTGAAGAATTTAATTTTGTATGTACCTTTAGACTAAGCCCTTTGAAGAGAATCTCTATGTGTTCATGAACACCTAGATAGTGAACACATATAGAACACATATCTATATGAACAAAGATAGTGGCACATAGAAGCTTGATAGATATTTTTGGAATAAATTATTTTATGATTTGACTTGATTTTTCATGGGCAAAATGATGTACTTGTATGCCATGTAGTATGGGAGATGGCATATGTCTGTTGCATACTGCTGCTAAAAATAGCACATTACCCCGTCTCCATATAAAGAAGATTTATTTGTAGAGGTGGATGAAGCTCATGACAATAGTTTTCAACCAGTTTGGTAGAACATTAAAAATTAGTCTGTATGGTCATAATTAGTTAAAATATCTGGCATCTTAATTATTGATGCCTGTTAATTTGTATTATATGAAATATCCCTGAGCTATACTTTTAGTCAATATGCTATTGCTCAAAGTCTTTTGTTTTTCAGATTTTTTAAAATTAAAAAATCTGAACGTGTTACAAAATAATACTGGAACTGAATAATGAATGTCCTACTTCTTGTTTTATTTTGAAAGATTGTTAGTGTTTTAAAACTGCATTCATAACTAAATGCATTTTTATTTTAGATTTTAATGGAACACTTGTGTTTCCTACATTGTGATTGGTGTTTTTATGCACTCTCCCCACCCCTTCTGCATACAATAATTTCCTCATCAGTTTGTGCTTATTTGAACTTGAGAGAAACAGTTACCATCCATGTAATTTTTTCTTCAAATTCAATGGTTTCTAATTCAGCAACATAAAACAAATCTTATACCTACTTAGACTGTTTACAAGAATCAGATTTCCTACAAAAATGTGACAAGTCTTGGATTTCATGGCAAGAATCACTGTTATTAGAAAGGTTAGGATAGAAGTGTTTTACCTGTAAATCAACATACAATCCTGGGTTGAAATTCCTGGGTAAGAGAACAGGAAAAAAATCTTCAACTACAGGATTCAGAATGTAAACAACTCATGGATATCTAATGAAAGCCATTCCTTTAAACATAATCAGAAAAAAGAATTACAGTTAATTGAAAGATGGTCAATTAAAAAGGTTAAGATTTGCGAAGTGATATACCATTTTTATAAAATAAAAATAAAAGTATTATAAGAGAAAATAGAACCATAAAATAAAACGAATTTCAAAAGATTTAAATGATGTGGTCATTGCAATATGGATAAAAACATTTAGTTTTATCAAAAATCCATTTGTAAAGATGGACTTATGAGAGGACCTGATGAATTAAATGGAGCGGAGTTATTCTATAGGGTGGGAAGCACCAGCTAATGCGTCATTCTTCCTCTTGTTAATTTATATTCAAATACACTGTTTTAAAGCCTTCACATTAGCCATCAGGGATTTGGATGTATATATTTCAAATCACCAAGGAAAAAATAAGAACAAAAGTAAAACCATAAAACAAAAGGGAGAACAAGACAAAAAAATATGGAAAGAAAATATCAACCCCCTTTCCTACTTACTGCTTTCTCTCTTACTGCTCTGCAGTTGGAGTCCCTTCCAAGCATCACTGAAGCTATTTGACAAGTCAGGGAACCATACACACACTAAGCGAGTAGCCACTCAGCTGTGGGAGCATCCAATTGTGCAATGTATTAAAAACGTTATTCCTTTGAGGTGCCTGGCTAGCTCAGGTGGTAGCTCATGCAACTCTTGATCACGCAGTCATGAGTTTGAGCCCCACCTTGGGGGTAGAGTGTACTTAAAAAAAATAAAAATGTTATTCCTGAAAGACTGAAATAACACAAAGCCTTAAACTTTTGCTAGATTTGTAAAATTCATTTTTTGTTTTAATTGAAATGAACATACAGGAAGTGCACCCGTAGAAAGTAGCATCTGTCTCAGGAATGATATCTGCACCACTGAGGCTGTCATGTGACAATTATGAGCCCACTGCCGGTCCTGTGATCATTATGCCAACTTTCGCCGCCATGAGTTGTTTTTCTATTTCTGAATTTTATGTAAAGAACCACACAGGATGTACTATTTCAGGTCTGACTCTTTTTCCCTCAGTCTTAGGTTTGTGAGATCTCTTCATGCTACTGGGTGTACCATTTTTTAATTTTTTAATTTTTACTGATTTATAGTACTGTGTTGCATGAATAT
Source organism: Potos flavus (assembly GCA_028534135.1). Lineage (NCBI taxonomy): Eukaryota > Metazoa > Chordata > Mammalia > Carnivora > Procyonidae > Potos > Potos flavus. The sequence continues at coordinate 5,729,955 of CM052889.1, read as the reverse complement.
GTTGCAGATACCTAGTATGTTTGTTTCCAGCTCTGGACAATAATAGTACCCCACTTCCTCTGTACGTATAGCATATACACATACAAATTTCTGTTGAATTTATACATTGGAGTAGAATGAGTCCTGGTACATTTAAATATTAAACATTACCAAATAGGTTTTTACAAGTATTGGTTTAGGTGAAAACATATAAAACAAGTGATTCAACCATTTTGACCTATAAAAATGTCATTTTATGGCAGTCCCCATTTGTTCCACATTTTCTCCCTCACTTGTTATTTTCATTCTTTTTAATTTTAGCTATTCTGATGATATGTAATAATATGCCACTGTGGGCTTAATTAACTTTCCCCCAATAACTAATAAGGTTCAGAACATTCTTATACGTTCACTGGCCACTTGAGGTTCCTCTGTCCAGTTTTTACAGTATTTTTCCTGTTATGTTTAGCGAGGGAATTGGTCAGCTCCAAGCTACTGCGTCCGAGTTGGAAGTGGAAGTCTGCACTATTTGGATTTTGAAGCAGTGCTCCAACTGACCCTTAAAGATTTTTTCCTGCTAAAAAATTTCTTACTAGTGTTGTGTGTTGTTTTTTCTATAACTTCCCAGTTAAACCAGTCCTCCTCACATAATGATCGTCAATGGAATGTCAACAGCAGGTAGTAAATTAGTCAATGTATGACCTTCCGTTTATTCTTTTTTGTATCATTGCTTTTCTGTCCCTAAAAACAAACAAGCAAACACTGGGAAATTTATTTTTAGTGATTTAAGGAACAGTTGTAATTACACTAATGGAGATAATGAGAAAAAAGAAGATACTAAAATTATAAAATTGAATAGCTTACCAATTTCTCACTGTAAGCGCCTTAGAACAATCAGACCTTTGAAAATGAGCATAGGAGGAACTGAATTGCTTTGTGAATCAACTATTTCTATCAAATGTTTCAGATTAGGCCTTTTAGGGTATATCAAATGTTTTAACATTAGCACTTGAAATCTCTGAGGAATACTGTGGAATATTTGACAGGAGGTTTATATTTATGTGAAAATGTCCTATATTATTTGAGAGTGTATCTAATCTAGATCCTAAATCTGTGGTGGATTAGTTATTACAACACCAAAAGGAATTCATTATACTGTGTGTTCTTACATGTGGAGGTTTATAGTTTGTGATCCCCAAATAATGTTGGTAATGTTGCAACATTTAAAGTATTTGCCAAAATGACAGATACTTTTTATATGTATATGGTAAAATGTATGTATAAAATTCTGTTTGTTTTTCCTGCATATCTGAGATTTCTTACTTACCCATAGAAAAAAGACAATATACTTTTTATCTCGTCACTGGCATTTAATTTATCTTTACTAAAAATGTATTTACCTGTACAGTACTTTATTATTTTGCTGAACTTGACATCAGTTAAGAATTTATGGCTTATTAACCTAATTTTCAGCTAGTACATATTATGATTTAGTTATGAATCTTTGTTATTCAGAGGGGGAAATTGGCCACTGATGTAGAAACTAATGCCATGACTTAATTCTCAATACACATTATTATTATGTAAATTTGGGGGCAGCAGTCATGCTGGAAAAGAGTAAGTGGAGATGAGGGAAAAGAACCAAAGTTCCATGTATCCTATATTCTCTGCCTCAATTATTTTATATTCTTTATCTGCTTTATTTCATTTAATCCTTATAACGGTGTTATATTAAAAATAATTGCTATACTACCCATACTACAAATTATGAATTTTATAAGGGTTAATTTTTACAGAAGTAGAAAGCTGTAGAACCAGAAAAGAACCTTAAATCTGTTTGTCTTGATATTTATTTGCTTCATAGTAAAGTCTTAAAATATTGGTACAGAAAAGGAAGAAAATTATTTTTCTTGAAACTCTAAATCATCTTTACACTATGTACCTCAGTAAATATTACAAAATGATAAAGTAAAATACTCAAAATAATTTCAAGTTTATCTAAGGGGTTGTCTTTGGCAACTCCTAAAATAAATGGGAAGCTAATGTTATAAATTTAAGACACTTGCTTTCTGAGCTGATAAAATGATTATAACTTTAGAATTCTTAAATATTTTGAGAAACCAAATATTTAGTTTGATTGAGAACTTAAAGCACGTGAATTCTTACGTCTGAATTCAGCCAGCAGTGTCCATCTCTTACTGTGTATGTGCTTGGTCTGGTCACCATGATATGTCAGAGATTAAGTGGTGGGTTTGAATAAAAAGTCATCAAACAGCAATAACTCCAAAGTGAAATAAAATGTAGAATGCTATTCTAGAATTTGATCCTTCAGAAAATAAATTGTCTATAAGTACTTCTTTTGCTAGCTGAGTGATGTTGGATAATTTATTTTCTTGTGCCTCAGCTTTCTCATTGTAAAATATGCATGAAATGACTTTATTTTGAAAATTAAACAAGTTAATACTTGTAAATTGATTAGAACTAAACACTTAGTAAGTGTTCAATATATATTACCTATCAGGATGATGCTGGTAAACTGTTTTCAATATGCAACATTTTCTGTTTCATGATTGATTCTCCTAGAACTACTTCCCCAAAAGACTTTTTTTTTTTTTAAGATGAATTAGTGTAACCTACATTATTATACTCTATTGCTTTGGATAGTTGTTTTCAATCTTTTAGCTTTGTATGTTCAAAGAGAAGCAGAGCAGTTGTGGTGAAACTGGGGAAAGAGGGCCTGAGTAGAAATACACAAAAGTCCAGTTTTCTGAGGGGCTGTTAGTAAATTCTGAGGTTGTTTGGAGAATAGTTTCAAAATAGTTATTATAAGCAATAAAAGAAAACTTGAAATAAAATATTGCAACCTCATATAAATTTTCTTAAGATTAAGTACAAATGAAGCTTCCTAGGACTAGACCATCACATCTTTTTTTTTTTTCTCTCTCTTTTTAAGATTTTATTTATTTAACAGAGAGAGCACAAGTAGGCAGAGGGGTAGGGAGAGGGGGAAGCAGGCTCCCCTCCGAGTAGAGAGCCCAATACGGGGCTTGATCCCAGGACCCCAGGATCATGACCTGAGCCAAAGGCAGACACTTAACCAATTGAGCCACCCAGGCGCCCCTAGACCATCAGATCTTAAGAAATTTAGAAATTAATCAGTTGGTATTACTCAAAACGTTTTGTGAGAAAATGCTTACAAATAGTTGTTACCCTCTCAATAGTTAGTTTCATAGAAAGTAGAAACATTTAACAATGTTATCCTTTTAAAATACCTCAACTTACAGATGCTTTATTTCTTCAGTTATAAAATGTACAGCTAAAAACAATCCATTGCTGACCAAGCAGAATTAAACCGGATCTAAAAATTAGGTATTTAAGGGGCACCTGGGAAGCTCAGTCAGTTGAGCATTCAGCTCTTGATTTCCACTCAGGTCATGATCTCAGGGTTGTGAGATCGAGCCTGGTCTCCGGCTGGCACTCAGCATGGAGCCTGTCCGTCCCTCTCTCTGTGCTCCATTCCCCCATCCCGGACCCACTGTGTACACACTCTCTTTCAAATAAATAAAATCTTTGAAATTTGGTATTTAAAATATGCACAGTCCTATATGAATTACAATAGTTCAGGTCTTAGACTGTTAGAAGCCGAGAATTAAGGTAGTTTAGGAATGGAATTTGGAAGTAGCAAACTGGAAGATCGAATTGAAGAACACAGCTAAAATGGACAACCTGGGGAAGATTTGTATGTTTATCATTAATTCTGGCAAATGACAACAAAATATCTTTTAACGACAAAGCCTCCATATTGTGACAGTTTTATGAAAGAAAAAAGTGTCTTGAGAAATGAGTGCCATTTCAACACATGCATGAAAGTAGGGAAGCGCCGTGCTTAGGGATTGTGAAACCAGTCAGTTAATAAACCCATGAGCGCTGCTTGCTGTCCTCTGAGGTGAAGAACGGGCTTAACTAATTAAAAATGTTTCTTCTTAAACGATCCCAAATCCTAGAACTCAATATGAAGATCTAAGAGGAAAGCTGTAATTAGGAACAAAGAAGATGTGGGTGAGGAGTATGTTGAATAAGCAGAGAGAAACACAAGAATAAGGAGAGTAAATAGCAAAATATGAATGCTTTAAAAATGAGGCTGTGGTCAATAGTTTAGTCAAATAAAATTTTAAAGGTGGGAATTGTAAACAAAAAATGTAAAACTTGAGGCCTTCTGTTTTCAGAGGAAACATTAAAAGTATTTTTTTTAACCAAAGCAATGTTTCTCTCTTTTCATAGAAACCTTTTTGTTTTTCAAAATCTGTTCAGTGATTTATTTTTAAGTATAACTTTCACTGTCAAAACAAAACAAACGTGTTCTAACTAAAATCAGGAAGCAAGAGCCTTTTCAGGGAAATTGCACTGTTCAAGATGAACTCATTTAATCAAAATATTAAAACTATGCTGGCTCGGAAAGTCACCATTTCAACCAGTCCCCTCGAATGTGACTGTGTACATGGAGAGCTTCAGAGAGTCTATGAATGGGAAGAGTAAATGTTACATTCACAGCATTAATAAATATAGTGTATATAATTGTGTTTATAGTTCCTTTCTAATGTGTTTATGCAGTTTAAGATAGGACATCTCCATTTATAAAGACTTAATTCCCATCTCACACTCAGATGCCGTGTGCTCCAGATCAGACAAAAGTCAAGCGGTCCAAATAAGTTTTATTCTTAAAACTTGCTTAGCTTGAGTCTTTAAAATATATTTTTCTTTATTTCAAGCACCTTGGCCGCTAATGGAGATGATATTGTATTGGGTTGTTTGGTGAAACAGTTGACATACAATGATACAATTCTTGTCAAATATGAGGAGTTTTATTATTGATTATTGATGATTATTGATTATTAATTTTCATCAGTATTTCATATTGATGAAAGGTAACTAAAACCTGCTTTGTTTGCATGTGATGAAGGGAATGCTAGAGAAGCATTCAAGGGTGCAAGTATGTAACATAGGTATTGAGACTAATCCTCAGGAAAGCACATTTGATCTAACTCACGTATATTTTGTAGTTGCCATGATTTTCCATAAGGTTTAGTACCTTCTTATACTTCTGATAAGACCGGTCTTACTACCCTAGGGGGAGAGTTTTCCAAAATGTCACTAGTGTCCTAGACCTGCTTTTAATGGTCTAAATTTATTCTATGATAAATAGACATTGACATATTTATTCCCTAGTATTTACTGCCTACCAGATAGTTTCTAGGCTCATTGCTGCTAGTGAAGAGAGAAAAATCCAATGTCCTGTCCTCCGGGGATCTATGTGGACATGAAAAACAAAATATCCTTTTTTCCTTATTTCCTAAATAGCTAAGTCCTTTAAATTCAGCAGCAACACTTTCCACATGTATGAGCCAACCATCCTTTCAACAATGTTTACTGCCAAAATGAGAATCTATAGAAATTCTTGCCTTAGGCTGAATTTTGTTTGATGATAAAATATCAAAAGGCATGGTCTAAAATAGAAGGGCCTTAGTTTCACATTGCAATTGCTTCAGTAACCTAATATTTTTTCAATAGGTTTCCTTGAAAACACTGTAAACCCTCATCCTATCACTTAAAAACTTATAGGATGAATCCCTCACCACTTCTCCTCCTCCCCCCCATTACTCCCGAACATAACAGCAGGTGCACATAACTGCCATGTCCACATTAAAGCTATTGTGTAAGCTTCGATCATTAATGGAACTTGGCTATTTTTATATAAAATATTTTATTGAAATATGTAATAATAAGACAAGTGATCTTTACCAGAACTTCCTTTATTTTGGCTCTTCTGTCCTTTGTAATATCCCTATCTTTTTATGATTTGAGTACTTCATTATCTTCTGATGCTACAAGATGCCTCAGGCTCATTTTGTACTTTCCCTGTCCCGGACCTGGAATTAGCTATTTCTTCAAGGAGCCCCGAATCCTTTTACTGGAGAATGGTATTAGCAACCACGATGTGGGTACTGGATTTGCTTGAGATATCACTTCTTCTCTGGTCCCCTAAAGAAAAGAGGTAACGTGTATGTTTACTAATTCCTGTATACCCAAATATCTGTAAT
>CM052889.1:5654861-5723378 GCA_028534135.1 Potos flavus | reverse complement strand
TTTGTATGTTGAATTACATTGACTTATACTTAAATGTTGAAACACATTCACAGGATGAACCCTACTGTTATGTATTTTTTTCTATATTACTGAATTGTATTGCATAGTATTTTGCCCATGTTTATGAGGGATCGATTAGGAGTTTTATTTTAAAGTTTTTGAATCTTGTTGTTGTTAGGATAATACTGGTATCATAAAATGAGTTTGAAAGTATTCCTCCTTGTCTATCTTATTGTCTTTCATGTGAGAGGGAGCCAGAACATGAGTGGGACCCTGAGATCAGGACCTGATCTGAAGTCAGAGGCTTAACTGACTGAGCCACCCAGGCGCCCCTCCTTCTTGTGTATTTTAGAAGAAGCGGGACAAAATTGGTATTACTTCTTTAAATAGTTGGTAGGATTCGCCAGGGAAACCATTTGTGTCTGGAAATTGCTTTATTGGAGGTTTGTAACTGCAAATTATACATTTTATTTTATTTATTGACTGACTTATTCATTATTTATTATATTTTTGAGAAAGTCTTTAGTTCTCCTTCACTTCTGGAACATCACTTTGCTCCTGGAGATAAAGCCTTTGTTAAGGGAGAAGAGTCTGAGAGGGTTTGATACTGAATTTTCTTCCTGTTTCTATGCTAGAGCCGCAGGAGAACTTTCTCCAGTTCTTCCTGTAGAAGTGTGCAAGGGTTCTAGAAGAGGAACCTGTTAAAATATGAGACCCTCTGTATAATTCTCCTCCCCAAGAGCTGGTCATGCTCATCCTACCCACGCTGGGCCTCCAACAATTCATCAGAATTACTATTTCTTTGTTCCAACTTAAGGCACCTGGTAGCCTCTCCCCGGATTCACCTGAATTGTTAAATTATTAATTTCCCTAATAACTCTAAAGCTATTCAGATTTTGTTTCATATTGGGCAAGTTGTGGTACTTGTGTTTCTTGAGGAATTGGTCCTTTCCATCCACGTTGTCACATTTACAAGTGTAATGTTTGTGGTGTCCCCTTCCTGTCTGCGGCGTCTGTGATACCGTCCCTCCTGTGTTTCACTTTAATGTCGCTACTTTGTATCTTCTTTTTTTCTTTGTCAGTCTTGCTAGAGAGTTGCCTGTTAATCTGAAGAACCAGATTTTGGTTTCATTTATTTTTTTCCCTCTATTATTGTTTTGTTCCGATTTGTTGACGTCTGCTTTAATTTTTATTTATTTCATTTTGCTTGTTTTAGGTTGAATTTCTTATTTTTTTAATTTCCTAAGGAAAAAGCTTAGATGATTAATTTAGATTTTCTTTTCTCCTCATTTATTTACTTGGTGCTGTACATTTCCCTGTAAACAGCAACTTACCTGTGTCCCACAGATTTGATATGTCATATATTTATTTTCATTTAAAACTTTTTTTGGTAATTTCTCAAGACTTTCTTTGACCCATGTATTTAGAAGTGCTGTACTTTCTGACTATTGAAAGATGATCAGATATGTCTGTTAATTGTTTTCTAGCTTAATTCATACATAGTATAAAAGTGTATATTGCCTGCTTTCAATTTAAAAATAAGATTTGTGTCATGGAACAGAAAATAGTCTATCTGGTTAATGGTCCATGTGAACTTGAGAAGAACGCTTATTTTGTTTTGCTAAATGGAGTGCACTTATTAGGGTCATTTAGGTCAAGGTATTTGATAGTGCTGTTAGGTCATTTATTACCTTTGCTAATTTTCTCCCTACTTGGACCAGTTATGGAGAGAGGGGTGTTGAACTCTCCGAGTAAAGTCATGCTCACGTCTACTTCTCCACTTCAACCCATAAATTCTTGTGTATTTTGAAGCTCTGTTTCAAAGTACATGTGTGTGTAAAATTGTAGATTTCTTGAAGAATCGGTTCGTTTTTATTGTATCCTTTATCCCTGATAATTTCCCTTGTTCTGAAATCTGCTTTTTCTGAAATTTCTCTTCCAGTTTACTTTTGGTTAGTTGTGATGGTTTTCACCATCCATTTACTTCTAACCATCCGAGTCTTTATATATTTAGTGTGGGTTTCTTGTACACAGAATATAGATGGTCTTTTGTTTCAATTAGACTATCTTTTAACTAGTTTAGAATCTTATCTAAAATGATTATTGATAAAGTTGGTTTAAAATCTACCATCTTGGGGTGCCTAGGTGGCTCAGTGGGTTAAAGACTCTGCCTTTGGCTCAGGTCATAATCTCAGGGTCCTGGGATCGAGCCCCGTATCAGGCTTTCTGCTCGGCGGGGAGCCTGCTTCCCCCGCCCCCCCCCCCTCCTGCCTCTCTGCCTACTTGTGATCTCCCTCTCTCTGTCAAATCAATCAATCAATCTTTAAAAAAATAAAATAAAATCTACCATCTTAGCTATTTTCTATTCATTGCAGCATTTTTTCCTCTTGTCCTCTTATGTTAGTATTTTAAATTACATTTAATCTATTTTGTTGATTTATTATCTGTATCTCCATTCAAAATGTTTAACATGATTATTAGATTGTTGCCATATTTATTTTTAATTAACTGCGGAACCCCTTCCTACAATCATATACCACCTCCCGTGTAGTGAAATAACTTTATAAAGGTATATTCTAATCCTTCCCTTCTAATTCTTCTGCTGTGGTGATCCTATATTTCAGTTTAGATATATTCAGGTGGTGATGATACTGCAGGGGCTTGTCACTTTCTTATGGGATAACCACCTCTCTACATCCTCAGTTCTATCATGAACCGGGACAATTGGCTAATTTTGTTTTTCCTTGTTAAATGGGTGGAAGGAACATTTGCAGTGTTCTGTATCTTTAAGCTGATGCTGGAACATAGATCTTATTTTATATATATATCAAATCTAATACTTAGCTTTCTTACCAGAGATCACTGTGTCTCTCAAATCTTTTTTGTTTGTTTGTTTTTTGGTCTTCTTTGAAATTCAGATTGGATATTCTTCATCTCCTTTTGGATATCCCAAGAAAAGACACCACAGGTCTACTGGCTTTAAAATGGAACTCATTGTGTCCTCCATCTTTCTTTAAAAACTTCCATCTCTCAGTTAATGGTCTTTCCAGATACCCAACTTGAAATATTCCTAGACTTTGGTATATCTGCTACTCTGCATGTAATCATTCATCAAGTACCTCTAAATACTTACCTTTTGATCCCAAACCCATATCATTACTGCTGTAATTAAGGACGGTGTTTTCTCTTTCTCCCTTGGGTAGTTTTACTCTTCCTCTAGTCTTAAAATATTAAGTACTTTTTTTCTTCTGAAACACAAATATCTTTGTGCCACTTGCCTAGCACCACTGAGCTTTTGTGAATGCTACGTTCATTGCCTAAAATACCCTAACAGTTTCGAAAGTAGAAATTTACTTTCTAAGAAGCTCCCAAGTTGCTCCAGATGAGTGTACAACTTTCTTTGGATTCATTTTCCTCTGGGAACACTTGGCAAAGCCACTTGGCCAGAGTGTCTGCTGCTCTGGAGTTGTCAGAACACCAGACCCATGTGTCTCTCTCAAAATGATCCCACAGTGCTTCAGAAATCTGTATTTAGGTCCTTTTCCCGACAGTAAGTTCTGTGAGGTCAAGTAGTCTTTGTATGTCCAGCATTTGAGTTGATTGATTTATTTATTTTTTAAAGATTTTTATTTATTTGAGAGACACAGCGAGAGAGGGAACACAAGTAGGGGGGATGGGAGAGAGAGAAGCAGGCTTCCTCCCGAGCAGGGAGCCTGATGCGGGGCTTGATCCCAGGACCCTGGGATCATAACCTGAGCCAAAGGCAGATGCTTAACGACTGAGCCACCCAGGCGCCCCCAGCATTTGAGTTGATTTAAAAAATAAAAATAAAAATAACATGAAGTTGAAGTGAACAGAGAGACAGTTGAAACTCCCGAGTTCCAACATCACTGCTCCAGAGAATACAGTAGGATTTCTCACCGGAGTCCACGTAAACGTGGTCACTGGATTTTGTGGTTTAAGCTTGGGGCTTTTTTAATTGGGATGTTTTTGATGCTTATATTTTCTAACACAGAATGGTATATCTGGCCAAAGGAAGTTACTTCTTTTTCTTCACTTCCACATTTCTACAACACCGTGGGATGCTGCAGCTCAAACTACCCAAGACAAGCGCAAGTCAGTGGCTGGGCACGCCTGACCACGGGGCTCCGCTCTCTTCTGTGCAAGCCTGCTTCAGTTCCCCACACTAATTATGCCGGACTGGGTGGTGACTGATGTCTCCTGACAACTGTCTCCTGGGAGCTGTGGGGTCAGGGTTTCTCCACCGGAGTTCTACAACACAGACATTTAGCAGGCTTTCCAGGAGTAGAAAAGGGTTCTTACATTATTTATTCTTCAAAGATTTCACATTTATTTAATTTTCCTCTCAACTTCACACGTTGCCATTAAACTTGAACAATCTATTTAGACTTCAGTATCAGAAACGATTTTGGATGCTTAAATAATTTCCTGACATGGCATCACGCTCTTCAAATTATGTAAATAAGAGTCCATTCGAGGAATAAAAGAAATCTCACGCTGGCGTCAGGTTCTGGGTAGGCAGCAGCGACACTTGTCAGTGTGCTTCACGTGTGACATATCATTTTTCTGTTCTGCGCAGCTTTCTTGAGCATAAACTGCCACTCCCAGGATTTGTCTTGAGAGGGTCATATCACGCAAAGAGGCACAGATGTAGTCAATCCTCTGTCACAGTGAAAGTCAGTAGGACAGACATCAGTGTCGATGTCTGAATGGAAGAATATACCCTTCTGGCCACTCACGCATCTACTGTTTCTCTCTTAATTAATGTTCATAACTCGATCTAAGAAACATCTTAAATGGCACCGTCACTCCGAAGTGGCTGCACTTTATCTGTATATAAGCAGAAAACTGATGTCTGGCAGGCGATAGGAAAAATACAGTCAAGAAGGACACGTGCTTAATGATTACCTAGAAGATCTTACATTCTATTTTAACATCAGGGGTATACATAGTAACCACGGTTTTGGATCGAAATAATAATCATACCTGACTTATGAGTTCATTTGCTAGATGATATTCACATTAATCCTTGAAGAAAAAGGGAATTTGAAACTCATTTTTGATTCAGGCAACTGAGTCACTATTTTAAAATCTCTGGTGCAGTTCATTTCATACCTGGGCCGAGAACTTGCGGTAGATTCGTTAGGTTCTGGGTTACCATGGCAACAAGTCATTATTTCCAAAAGTAATTTGACACATCTCAAGATTTTGGCCCTTCTGTATTCCTGTATGGTGCTACAAAGAAAAAGTGTGATTTAACTTTAGAACTATTTCTAGTAGAGGAGGCAAGGGAAAACTACAATATTTTTCTTTAAAACTGCTAGCCCTAGAGGAAGCGTAATTGAGATTTTTAGGAAAAGTAGTCTATTGGGGCATAAATCATAGTGATGCAACATTAATTTTTTTAATCTTGCAGGCTCTGTGAAAAAATGATGTATGATTAGCTTTCTCTTTCTCAGTTAAACCTAAACACAGTAAAGTCTGTAACACAGTAAAAACCATAAACCCAGTTAAAGCTTCATCTTATATACGATGACAATCATAGTACTAGCCTTTTACTATGTGATGCAAGTCAGTTGTGGAATTTTACCCACATGGCATCTTCTCATAATCTGCTTTTTATCTTAAAGGTTTAGCAGTAGATAAAGATTAGGATAAATATTATATAAGGAATTGTCTTAAAGATGCCCTGTTATGTGCACTTGGAAATTATCTTCTACTTATCAAGGCACCAAGTATATACATCATTTTCTTAAGCTTCGTGAAGTGAGGTTGTTGGTAAAAATGGAACGTGATATCTAAGGAAATTAACTCACTAATCCGTCATGGGAAAGGCATTGTCCTAGATACTTTTTCTGTAATATGAATATCATCCACAAAACTATGATGTTGGTGTTGCATATCTGTTGTATAAATTATATATTTAGACTCAGTAAGTTACATAAACTGTCAATCATAAATAAATGACAGAGTTAGAGTTTCAACATAGTTCTTTATGATTCAAGTGTTTGTATCCTTGCCATGCTGACATGCTGACAGGTAGCTCCTGTAGGCCTCTGTTTACTCTGAGTAATTATGCTGCATCTCATAGGATTTTATGAGAATGGAACCCTAGGCAGTTATGTTTTACTGGTTAGAGGAAGAAACAGGGAAATGTTAAAGAAAATAGGGACAATTGTAAGTGCTCTTCTGAGGAGAGCTCAAAGGGGGGTTAGTACTGGTCACCAGTCATCAGAGCTAACTGGGCTCTTGAAAAGCAGGCTTTATATAGGGACAAGGGAGAGGAGGTAAGAGGAGTTCTGCCATGGAGGGGCATTATTTTTAAAGCAATTTGGCCTATTAATTTATCAAGAATAAGCACAACTGATTGCATAATGTCATATATACTTTTGAAACGTATGACTTAAGCAATGTATATATATTTTTTCAACATAGGAATTACTATGATATTAACCCAAATCAGTGCATTATTAACAGTATCTTTGCAATGGAGATCGGGTTATTTTCCTGCGAGAGTGTAAGTTTCACAGGTCATTAAGTCAGCACGCACTTTGATAGTTGTATGTATGCTTGGCACATAAGAGGTTCAGTGACCTCATAAATTGCACAAGTTGCCAAGTTTCTTTGGTCTTTTTGAAGAATTTATTTATTTTATTTTAGGGGGAGGAGGGGCAGAGGGAAAGGGAGAGAGAGAATCTTAAGCAGGCTCCACACCCAGCATGGGACCTGATGCTGGGCTTGATCTCACGACCCTGAGATCATGATCTGAACTGAACTGGCACCAAGACTTAGATGCCTAACTAACTGAGCCACCCAGGCACCCCATCTTGGTCTTTTTGTAGATAATAAGATATATTGTAAAAGCAAAAGAAAATGAACATAGCCGTAATACTAGTGCATACTGGCATGTACCATATCACGTATGAGTTATTCTTGGGCCTTCTCACCCACTGTGTTGTAAGCTACTTTAGGGAAGGGGTAATGTTGATTCTTCATTGTATCTTCAAAGGCAGGCAAATGGCTTGTCACAGGAAGATTGTATTTGTCATATTGATTGATAAATAAGTCATTCGTTTCCGTTTTGTATGATTTGAAAAGGATACATTTTAAATATGAGAAATTACCTCCTATCACAGTTTTCTATTAAGTTTACCCATCAAGTATTTTATAGAGTGGCAGAAAAAACAAAACAAACATCAGAATTTGACTAGTTAAGTTAGAAAATATGCCAGTTAATACTTATTGAAGATTTCCTTATCGACCTTGAAAGAAAACATGTCAAATACATAGTACTTCATTCAATAAAAATAAAAAAGAAACACAAAGACGTAAGAAGTCTATCTAACAAATGTATAATCAATTCTCAACTGAATACACCTTGTTTTAAATTACTTATTATGAATTCTTCTTTAAACTATATTCTGTCATCTATATCTGTACACATATAGAGCAAAGATATTCCTGATAAGATAGCTCATGACAGGACATGCAATTTAATATTTACCAAACTATATATATATATATATATATACACACACACACACATACACACAAATGGTATATATATTGGTATATATATACCAATATGTATACCAAACTATAATAGATGAAGCTTAGGTGATAATACTTAGGAAAAAAATGTGTATTTTTTACCTTCCCATGTAATTGAAACCCCTGTATAATGATTTTTAGTTACTGTCTTAATTTTGACTTAATATAATTAATGTCCATCTGTCTTTGAGATTGTGTGACTAGTGATGAATACCAGATAGTAGTAATGAGCAAGTAAGTAGGAAGTTAATAAAATGTTCTTACATGTTGGTGATATTACAATACGTAGACTATTCCCATGAATAACATAGATTTAATTTTCTTTCTTTCTCTCTCTGTCTCTCTCTCTCTATATATATATACACACACACACACACATATTATATGTACTTAAGTTTAATTAACCTACAGTGTAATATTAGTTTCAGGTGTACAATTTGGTGATTCAACACTTATATAAAACACCCAGTGCTCATCACAGCAAATGCACTCTTTAATCTCATCTCCAGCACTTATTTAACCCATCCCCCACCCACCTCCCTTCTTGTAACCATCAGTTTGTTCTCTATAGTTGAAAGTCTGTTTCTTGGTTTGTCTCTCTTTCTTCTCTCTTTGCCCATTTGTTTCTTAAATTACACATATGAGCGAGTTTTAAATCATATGGTATTTCTTCTCTGACTTATTCGGCTTAGCATAATATACTCTAACTCCATCTTTATCTTTGTAAATGGCAACCTTTTGTTCTTTTTATGGCTGAGTAATATTCTGTTATACCACATCTTCTTTAGCCATTCATCAGTCAGTGGACTCTTGGGCTGCTTCCATAATTTTGCTATTAGAGATAATGCTGTTAGAAACATCGGGGTGCATGTATCCCTTCGAATCAGTATTTTTGTATTCTTGGGTAAATACCTAGTATGTCATTGCTAGAGCATGGGGTAGTTCTATTTTTAACCTTTTGAGGAACCTCCATACGGTTTTTCACAGTGTGCATTCCCACCAACAGTGCCTCAGGGTTCCCCTTTGCTCTGCATCCTCACCAACACCTGCTGTTTCTTGTGTTGTTGATTTTGGCCGTTCTGACAGGTGTGAAGTGATATCTCATTATAGTGTTGATTTGTATTTCCCTGATGATGAGTGCTATTAAACATCTTTTCATGTGTCTGCTAGCCATCTGGATGTCTTCAGAAAAATGTCTATTCATGACTTCTGTCCATTTTTTATTTGAATTATTTGTTTATTGGGTATTGAGTTTTAAAAGTTCTTTGTGTATTTTGGATACTAACTCTTTATCAAAGTAAAGTGAAGGAAGCAATCAACAAAACTAAAATGCGACCTACGGAATGGGGGAAGATATTTGAAAATTATATACCTGGTAAAGGGCTAGTATCCCAAACATAACTATCTTTATTACTAAGGAAAAATTGTATGGAGAACTGTCTGCGTATGCAGCAGCCTTCATCAGGACGGTGTAAGTAGCGTAATAGCAATTTAATGGAAAATAAGAGATGTAATCTGTGAACCCGCCAAAATAGGGGCAATAAAAATAAGAGGCATAGGAGCCTTTCTGGCTAGTTGATACCCATTTAAAAATACATTAATAGGCAGAACAGACGAAAGGAATGATCGTTTGTGAATAAAGATATTCAGAATAGCAATCTCCTCTCTACAGTGGCATCTCATGAATAAACAGCAAGAATCCATTGTCTTTAGACAGTTCTTTATGTAAAACTCAAATCTGATAGGTAAGTGTCTCCTTCTAAAAAAGGAGACGAGGCAATGGGGACAGTTAGGGGAGTATGGGACTATGGAAATAGGGACAGCTTCTCTGCTAATTTTAGGTGTAAACTATAATTTACTGAAGTTAGTAATTGTCATATTCTTTTAAAAACAGAGTAACTAAATAGAGCATTTATAAAAGCTGACCAAATGCTCTTCTAGTATGAATCTTTTCATAATTTTTGAAAAGTACCATACTATATTAAATCTACTTCATTAAAATGATGCAACTTTTAAAAGGGCTTTGTTTTTCCATCTGTGCATGCTGGAAGCACTCCTTTGAATACTGAATAACAGATGCCATATGCAAGCTTAGTAGATAAAATCTACTCTTTATTCCTATTGCTGTGAAGGCATATTTCTATGTCCAAAAGCTCTACAATTAAGATTTTCCATATGTGAGACCAACTGAAGAAATACATTTATGCCATAATCAATTTTCTGTTAAGGTGTCAACAGAATTTATATTGTAACGGTCCACTTAATATCCAGTAATATACGGGCGAGCTCGAGCCTTGTATAGTGCAGCATCTGAAACTGAACTTTTGTTTGCCATGACTTGATCAGCATTATGAAACGGGAATAATCTGATATATACGAGTGGATGTTCCCCAAACCTGCACTGTTATTTCAAGAAATATTTTAATCCAATTGTACTTGATATAAATTTAATCGAATAACAGCTTCCCAAAGTCTTTCGAAGAGACTTACTGAACAAAATTTTTAAAATTAGTCTTGCCT
Organism: Potos flavus; assembly: GCA_028534135.1. Lineage (NCBI taxonomy): Eukaryota > Metazoa > Chordata > Mammalia > Carnivora > Procyonidae > Potos > Potos flavus. The sequence continues at coordinate 5,713,286 of CM052889.1, read as the reverse complement.
CTGACATTATCATTACATGCATTAATGTTTGTACAGCAGAGAAGGGATTGGGGTTATGGAGCTGAGGAGGTTGTTTTTCCTTCTACAAGAGATTCCAGAATGTTGTGCTTCTGTAACTGGGTGTTTTAGCCTTGTCCTGCTTGGGTTTGTCACTTTTTTTTTTCCTGCAGATGTGAATGCTTCTGATGTTCAAACTTGCTTCAGACACGATTGTCTAAGAGAAACCTTGAGGGCAACTTGTCCTCCTGTGGAGGAAAATTCACATCATTTATGAAAGGATTTCACCGCCAAGACGTCCTCGCTCTACAATCGCAGGAGCCAGGGCAGGCAATGTTCTATAGATCTGAGATCCCAAGAACTATCATCTCCAGATAGAAGAAGAGGGCTCTGCAGAGCAATCACTACTTCCTTATTTGCTCTGGGTAGGTGATGATGGTAATATAAGCCAACATTTATTGAGGCTAACTCTTCACTAATTCAGCAATTCCTTATGAACACCAAATACTTACCAAACACTGTGCAGGCAGTGTAAATTCAAGGGCAAACAAGACAGGTGAAATCTCCATCACGGAGTTTACATTCTCTTGTGAGGTGGACAGACAGTGGGCGCAATGTGGGGACTCGGGTGGAGAAATGAACTTCTTGGAGTCAGCGAAATCTCAATTTAAAGTTTGATTCCGTCTGTGTTTTCATCTTGAACAAAGTAGTGAAGATTGGAGTTCCATCTCTTCAATGGCAAGATTTTATGGTCTCTAGTGAGAGTTTTATTGACTTGTCTCAAATAATGTGGGTTTCTAATAAAGATACAGATAGAAATATGGGAGACAGAAATACAAGACAGTTGGTAGACCTCATACAGACTACACAGTAGCTTTCGGTGCTGGAGCAGATCACAATACATCAAATAAGTTAATTTTCGCCTCTATCAGCCATATATAGATCCTCCATTGTGGCACAAACAAACAGCTCATTCAACCAGTTTTTAACTCTTCATTTGCCAGATTCTGTTAAGATCACTGAAAACTTAAAAAGCAATATCTCCATTGTAATAATGCTCTTCTCAGTCTTCAAGAGTGGCAGGTAAAGAACAAACATGTTAATATTTTTGTGATATTTTTGTATAATCTCTGGACACTGTTGTCAATTTTAGAATACTGGGTAAGAGTCCTCAGAGATCATTATGGCTTATAAGAAGCTAAGAGCTACTAAGTGTGTGTGCGTGTTTTGTTTTTTTTTAATTGGGTTAACTGTCTCATTGAGTAAAGAGAGATGACGTAAGTAAAGGTATTTTCTTTTTGAATGTTTTATTGTCATAAGAACACTTAATATGAGATTTACCCTCTTAAAATATTAAGTTTACATTATTTTTGACTTCAAGTCCGAAGTTATACATGAAATCTCCGGAGCTTATTCTTCTGAACAGATGTTTATGCCATTGGTTAATAGCCCTTTTCCCCCTTAGTCCTGGCAATCACTATTCTACTCTTCGATGCTATGAATTGTCTATTTTAGTTTCCTCATATAAGTAGAATCATTGCAATATTTGTCTTCTGTGCTTGGCTTATTTGGGTTAGTGTAATGTCCTTTAGGTTCATTCATACTGTTGCTTATTACAGAATATCCTTTTTTTAATTCTGCACAGTATGTATATACCACACTGTCTTTACCGTTTCATTTGTCGATGGACATCTTGAGTATTTATGTTGTTTCCACATCCTGAGTATCCTGAATAGTGCTGCAGTGATCATAGGCATGCTAATATTTGAGATTCTGATTTCAGTTCTTTTAGACAAGTGGGATTGCTGGATAGTTTCTGTATAGTCTGAGCTGATAACATGTAGTTGAGTTGCACACTAAATCTGTATACTTTCATTTCTTCTACTTGATGTTATCGTTGTCCCAACTTACATCTATTCATATTGTTTATCTTTGAAGATGTTTATAGTTATTTTGAATACTTTTGTCTTTTAGCTTTTATACTAGAATTATAAATGATTTACCTATCCCCGTTATATGAATGTGGTATTCTGTATTTATATATTTACCTTTACCAACAACTTTCTTATGCGATGTTGCTGTTTATCATACTCTCTTTTCAACTTGAATAACTCCCATTAGTAATTCTTATAGGACAGTCCTAGTGTTGAAAAACTCACTCAGTTTTTTTCTGCAAAAGTCTTTGTCTCCTTTATTTTTGAAGGACACTTTTGACAAGTATAGTATTCTTAGTTGGCAAGTTCCCCCCCACCCCCAGCACTTTGAAAACATTATCTCACTCCCTTCTGGACTGTATTGTTTCTTCTGAGAAATCCAACTCACAGCCTTATGGGGCTTCCTTGTAAGTGACAAATTGCTTTGCTGTTGGGTGCTTTCAAAATTTTCTCTTCGCAGTAGAATTTTGACAAGTTGTTTACAATATGTCAAAGTGTGGATTTCTTTAGACTTCTCTTTTTTAGTGTCCTTTGGGCTTCATGGATCTGGATGTGTATTTCCTTCCCCAGATTTGGAAAGTCATTTACCATTATTTCTTTGTGTAAGATCTCTGATGCCCTCTCTCTTCCCTTCTGGGACTCCTATATGTATATATTGGTTATTTGGATGGTATCCCATAGTCCCTTAAGCTTTTTCATTTTCTTTCTTTTTGTTTTTCTAACTGAATTAACTCTAATGATCTGTCTTTGAGTTCATTAATCCTTTCTTCTGCTTTATCTAATCTGAAAGTTGAGCACCTATCATGAATATATTAGTTCAGTTCTTATGTATTTTAGGTCTGTGATGTTTATTATTTGCTTTATAGTTCCTATTTCTTTATTGCAATTACTAAATTTGTTCTTGCATTGTTCTCTTAACCTCAGTGAACATCTTTATAACACTTACTCTGAATTCCCTGTCAGGTAAATTAAGTAGCTCTATGAAGTTCAGTTTCTGGAGACTAATCTTTACTCCTTGTTTGGAACATTTTTACCTGATTCTTCATTTTTACCTGATTCTTCATTTTCATCGATTCACTCCTTTGGTGTCTGCATATTAGAGAAACAGGTATTTCTCTGTCCTCACAAACTGGCCTTGTACAGAAGACCTTTTTCAGTCAGTTTGGCCAGAGACTCTGGGGGCCTTTACAAACTCTTACCCTTACCAGGGAAAAGCAGCAAACTAGGGTCTTTGGCCACTTGCTCTGTGCTGGCTGGGGAGTGGAGAGCTGTGTTGTGTATTAGTCCAAATTACTATGTTCTCCCCCAGGTGGTCAGATTGTGTTAGAGTCATCAGAGTGCGAAGATAAGTCAAATACTGATTCTTTGCATATACCTGGAGAATTTGTGGCTTTGGATGTGTGGATCAACTCTTCTTTCCCAGGAGGGAGCTAAGATTGCTATTTTTCATCTACCTTCCCTGTACGATGCATGCGAGAGGATCTCTGACTTTTACCAGTTTGAAATATTATCTCTGTTCTCCCCCAGGGGTCTAGCCAGTGCCACACCCGTCAGATCTCTAGGAGACACATACTCATTCTTTGCTAGAAGTTGGAACACTGGATGCACAGATTAAGCCCTTCCCTCTCCTGGGTGAAGCTGAGAGCTACAGAATTATTTTCTGACCCTATGGCACTGTGTCATGGGACAATGACTTTAACGAGCTGGCATCCCAAGTCTCCCTACCAACTTTAATGAATCTGGATTCATGTTCTGGGATGCAGAAGCTTTTTGTTTAGTTTCTGAATTTCTGACAAAGAGAATTTGCCTGTGAATTTTTGCTGCATTAGTGTGCTTTGGGGGATAAGGAAGGTCCAGGGCTTTCTACGTTGCCATCTTTCTAATGTCACTCTTCTGTGAAAGTATTTTCTAATTCGACTTCAAAATCCGTCCAGTGAAAATTTGATGACCTTAGGAAATGGGATTTGCTTTTTGCAACACATTTTCTAATAGGGCAGGGCTTCTAACTCTGATCTCCTGACAAGTGATCCTATGCTTTTCCTTCACACCATGACTTCATTGCAAGATTTTTCTAACAGTACCTTACTATTTCTGTGACTTCAGTGAATTTGATCTCTAATTTATTTTCTCTTAACTATTTTTAATGTGTGATTTGATATTCCCTTCCTGTCTTCAGAAGGTAATTATATACCACATGGGTTTAATTCTGGGACTTTAAATGTCATTTATAAATATTCTTAGGTATTTAGAAAAAATTTACCCAATAAAGCATTTATATATATTAATGCATTTAACCAAATGATAGGTGCAAGTTTACAAAAACTCCACATATAAATGACCAGACAGTGACAGCTTGAAATCTAGTAAGGCATAGCATTATCTCTGCTAATTGCTACCATTGCAAATTAATGGAAGCCTTTTAAATCTCTTGACAGTGGTTATGCAACTTTCTACAGATAGGAAACTCTAGGCCGAACGTAACAGATGCACTCATTAATATGCAGCTGCATATGCTTCAAAGCTCTGAGTTTTGTGAGTCTTTCCCTGCCTCATTATGTCTCATTGCCAAAATAGATCAATGAGTCTTCCAGCTAAGAAACTGTGAGATGGTCCAGTTTAAAGGGGTCTTACTTCTTTATGTTAAAACTTCAAACTGTAAAGATTAAACTGTATTCTCTTTAAAAAATTCTTGTTTTCACAAAACAGTGGCTTATTACTGTAAATTTCAGAGCTAAAATTATTTATTTTATTAATTTATTTATAATTATTTTATTATTCATTCTTGTTCCAATTGCAAGGGTATATAAAATTCTTTGAATTCATGTGGAAGAATTGATCTAGTCATGCAAATCATCACTGTTTACAGTGTTTTCAGAAAGAGAGCAGGTACATGTTACAGAATTTGTTTTAAACAAAAACAATGACATTTTCTAAGACTCTAAACTTTCTAAGACTTTATTTGACATTTTGTAGCCATTTAAAAATGTGTATATATATATATAAGTGTGTATGTTTATACATATATATACACAAGTATATGCATATACTATGCATATGAAATAAAGACACCCAGGACTAAGCAAATGAGTAATATTAAATTTGTATTTTCGACTGTTTGATATTTAGCTGAGACCTAGATTTCAAGTACTCACAAATCTAAATTGAGATGTCATACCGTCTATGGAGGATTTTTAGAGGGATGCCCTAGTGTGTTTCCATGTGGTAGGGCATTTTTTTTTCCAGACTACTCGCCCACCGCCCCCACCACAAACAACCCAAAAAAAAAAAAAAAAAAAAAAATCTGTGAATTCTTTGTAGGGCTAGTAAGGTAGCAACATCCCAAGGAACCAGCGGTTCTGGGGAGAAAGAAAGCCCTAACAGGAGTCACTGCTGACTTCCTCTCTCTCTCATCCATGTGACGTATTTTCCCATCTGACCGGGCATCCTTTTGGTTCTGCACTCAAACTGTCAAGACCTCACCACTTCTGATCAGCATCCTGTGGTATCTCTCTGGTCCGATAGCCAGTATTGTCCTCTTCACTCTTATCCTCACTCTCAGTCTCCCCACCCAGCCTCGATTCCAAATTGTTTCTGCCCAGCGGTCAGAGTGATCCTTTCAAAAGTGAGTCAGTCATACCTCATCCCTTCCTGAAACCCTGTAGTGGGTTTTCATTCTTTCAGATGGCATTTGTAATTGATCTAACGACCCTATATAATCTAGGTTAATGTTATCTCTTGCTTTTGTAACTATTATATCTTCCTATTCAACTTCTATTCCAGTATCACTGCTTCATTAGTCTTACAAATTTTTCTTAATTTTTCCCCAATATCTGTCTCCTAGGTATACTCCTCAGGGCTTCCGAATCATTTTTCCTTTTCCTAGAATGCTTTTCCTCAAGTTGACATATGGTTCACTCCCTCTCCTCCAAGCTTTGGGAAATGTTCATTCTGTCTTTCTGAACACTTTGGCTCAGGTCCTGATCTCAGAGTCCTGAGATCAATCCCCGGGCAGTGCTCCACGCTCAGCAGGGAGTCTGCTTGAGATTCTCTCCCTCGGTGCCTCCCCTCACTTGTGTGCCTGTGTGCCCACTCTCTCTCTCCCAAATAAATCTTTAAAAAATAATAACAAGGTGTGTGTTTATGCACATTTCTTATAGATATCTATGCCAAGAAAAGCCTCTGAGCTAAAGCATGAGATCAAGTTGGAGAAGATAGATTGGTATTTTCCGAGCATACCACATCAAAACAAAATTAATGATGCCTGTTTATATTTTGGGCCACTGGTGAAATACTCCTTTGTGTATGCTAAAATTAAGAAGAAATAATATGACTGTAATAGAATAAAGCTATAAAATAGTAACACCAGTGAAAAAATAAACTATCTCACTGAAGGCCCAATAAGAGTTCTTGGCTAAACTAGCCGACTAAAAGCTGCTGGCAGGTGCCCTAAGGCAATTCAGGAGATGAAACAAAAATTCTTCACTGGGAAAAATCTTCCTAAGAGGAGGGTTATAGGCCAGATACCCTGGTCAGAGCTTAAAGGTTATTTACTTGACAAATTCTGCAAATGGTTATCGAGGTCAGTGAGACACAAGGAGGCGTCCCTTAGGCTCCAGCCCCCGGGCAAAGCCTTGCACACTTCACACCTGAGGGGAGAAGGACAAGCCGTGCATCCTCTGAGCTCACCTGCCGGCCTCCTGCACATCTCCTTAGCTGTTGAGCTCTCTTCCCGTTTCTAGAAAATGCCTGCAGCCGGAAGCTTGTTGTTTCGTACCATATAAAAAGGCCTGATGCTTTCGTTAAGAAAGGCATCTCTGGTGGGCTGGTACAGAATCCTCAATCATTACTCCTTTACTTGCGATTTGATGACAATGAAGCTTTACCTTTATAGCCTCAACTATGAAATCCTTTTGTTCTAAGTTCTCTAACATCTTATTAAACCTTCAAGTGGGAGTCGATCTTTCTCCTCCAGTGAAAGTAATAAGCTGACAAAGTAACAGTGATGAAGGGAGGCTAGTGAGGAGGAACGTCTTCCTTGTGTCATTCCAAGAAGTTCTAAAACAGAGTCCCTATAGTTGCAGCAAATGCACCCATCATTTCAGTAACCACTCACTGCATCCCTTGTGCTTGGCTGGCATTGGGTGAACCAACATGGGTGAGGCTTTGGCTTTCTGATCAATTGGACATAGATGGCTAAGAAAGAAAAGAAGGAAGTAAGAGACTGATGCATCAGGATCTTTACGGTGTGATTGATGCTGAGTATGGAAAAAGAATGGCTACACCAGTGTTCAGTTAATGGTTTTGCCCAAGTTGAGGGTGGATCGATGATGAAAATTGACTTGAACAGAGGAGGAAGCACATTCATGGGGAAAGAATGGGAAAGTAGGGGGAAGACATTGAGGTATGAGAGAATATGAAGCTCATAAGAGAAAGCAAACAAAATTTGACTTTGTCAAAATTTTAAGCAGTGAATCTCAATATATAAGAGGACACATTCTGGGTTTAAAAATGCTTCAGAATATCATATTTCTTCATTTATACTTAATTGCTTAATATTAAAAGAAGCTAAATCTCCAAGTTTTAGTTTTTAATCATCCTTTAAGAAAATTCAAAATAAAATTAATTTTATATGTATTAATATTTTATTAAAAAATTAAATGGGGAGGACCCGTGGGTGGCTTAGTCAGTGAAGCATCTGCCTGCGGCTCAGATTGTGATCCCAGGGTCCTGGAATCGAGTCGCACATGGAGCTCCCCAGTCAGCACGGAGCTTGCTTCTCTTTCTGCCTGCTTCTCCGTCTGCCTGCTGCTCCCCCTGCTTGTGTTTGCTCTCCCTGACAAATGAAATCTTAAAAAAAAAAAAAAATTAAATTGGAGAAGTGCATATGAAGAGAAAATATGATGAAGGAACTGTGTAACATTAGAGCAGGTTATGACTTTTGTTAATTTGCTATAGCCGTAGGCCACCAGGGACACATCTGTAGTTGAACAATTTTAGTTTATCCTGTTTTGCAACATTGGAGAACACATATCTTGGAGTCCACGAGGTGTCTCAGGAGAATGTTGCAAAGAACTTGGAAGATCCAGGCATATTAGCTGATTTGCAGGGAGAGTTAAGGAAGGGGGACTTTGCTCTAGATTGGATGCTGTCAGGAAGCAAGATATGATTGTGTATCTTTTTATACTTTATCTGCAGGGAGGGAACACTGAAGCATGACCAAAGCTATAATTGTCAAAGTAGAAGTGATCATGTATATTAACCAGATTAGGAGGCATTTGATAATTTTTGCAACTTAGACAAAGTTGATTCTGTGTTCAGATGTTGCTGTGGAGCGGTATTGTATTTATTTGGATCCATCTTGGTCACTGAACAGAATTCTAAAATTGAAGTTCTATGAAATTACTATTTTCAACACAGAATGCTAAAGCCCAGCTGTGACAGTACCAGACTGGATCCCAGATATCAGGGGATCCTTTATTCTTTCTCACCTTCAATTTATGACTCTAATGGCAGGTACTAAAATGGAGCAGATGGGTAAATACTACATAAACCTTTCTAATCTCTGTTTGGAAGAATGTATAAACAAAATTTCAATGCTTATGTTAAAGATAATTTTTATAATGTATAAGGTAGTCAGGTCAATATTTGTAATAAAGTTCTTTTACAAATCAAGGTGGTAGGTAAATTCTTTAGGAATCAAAAAAAAAAAAGTCATAGGAATTTAATAGGTCATTAAGTGAGTTTCAAAAAGCTAATAAGCCTGTATTCTCGAAAAGAAAATCCCAGTAGTAAGTCAAGAGATAAAAGTTAACATAATAGTGGTATACTGCATTTTGTCTGTAAATACAGTGAAGATTGATAATAATCCTTTAACAGTGGTTATAGCTATTTCTACATGTAATTGACTATGATATAAAGTGTAATAACCTTAAGAAGTACTTTCCTTTTGATCCAGCAGTTAGATTTCTAGGAATTTTCCCCAAATAAATAACCCACAAGTATTATGGGGCTTGAGCACAAAACCATGAGCACAAAGATAGCCATCATAACATTTTTGACCTCTGATTATGAAACTTTTCAAACGTACACAAAATTAAAATTCTATAATGAACCTTCATGTACCCATCACACAGCTGCATCAAGTATCAATTTTGCTAAGTTTTATCTATGTGTATCCATCTTTGTTATTCTCTAGTATTTTGAAACATATCCCAGACAACACATCATTGAATCAATAGACATTTCAATGTACTTCTCTAAACTTGTAAGGTCTTTAAAAACTAAACACCATGTCATTATCACACCCCAGCATTCTAAAATTACTTGTAATGTGTTTAATGACTTTTAATAACCAGTTTATACTAAAATTTATCCTATTTCCAATTACTCCCTCTTATCAGAATCCAAGTGAAGTCTTCATCTTACAGCATTCCTTTTTTTTTTTTATAATGCCAGTGATTTGTTGGGGAAATCTGGTTATTTAATCTGTTGAATGTCTCTTGTCCTGAATTTGGCTAAAAGCTTCTGTGTCATAGCATTTAAATTATTCCTTTATCTTGGATATTTCCTGTAAATTCTAAAACATGTAGAGGCTTGATTATATTTGTTGCTCAAGTTTTAGAATACTTTGTAGGTGGTACTGTGAAATTTCTATTGCTTTACTATTGCACAAAGTACAGAATGTCTGCAAGTGTCACCTCTAATGATGCTAACATTGATTAGTATTACAAGGTGACATTAGTCATCTGTTCCTTAACAGTATGTCACATAATGACTTAGCATTCTTTGGTAATTATTGTCTTGATCGATATTTATTCAAGAATAATATTTAACAGTTTTAATGGAAAAAAACCTAAATTTGATTATGTATGAATATATCATATGATATATGAATATATGTGAATATATATTTGATATGGATAAATTAATTGGTGCCCTATAGTGGAGCACCATAAAACTGCTCAGAAAAAAAATTATATATAAAAATATATGGAATTGTTTAACATTTTTTTTTTTTTTTTTTGCTATTTTTTTTAAAGTCATATAGAGCTTTTAGTGTAATCCAATTTCCTGGAAAATAAGATTTTATATAAGTATATGTTAATCTCTAATATTTTTTATTTTGGAGGCTTTATGCAAAATAATGGTTATTTCTACAATGATTATATGTATTTCTTAATTAGTATATGATCAAGTATCAGTTATATTAAAGGGCAAATAAAGGCAAAATGCTGATTTCTTTGAATTTACATGGTCTGATAAATCTACTAAAATATGTTGCTTTTTATACCACCATAAGATACAGTGCATCCTCTTTCCTTTGAATGCTTTCCAAAGTGAGGATAATATGCCTGAATTTAATATCTATTCTAAATAATACAATGATAAGAAAGTAAGTATATAAAAATATATTTTCTTAATGCCTAGCAGGTAAAAAACTGTTGGGTATTTTTCAGATGTTAAATTTCCTTCTTCATAATCAGATCTGGCTACTCTGATTAGGCATCAGTTTTGATATCTGTGAGTCGGTAGCTAAGGGGTATACCCTGTGAAAATGCCTTCCTTAATTCTGGCTGAAGCGTCATCTCTAAATGTCCATCTGACTCCTGAGCTTGATATTGTAACTTGGGTCACCCAGGATCTCCAGATCATCCCCATTCCAGTCTCTCTTGACCCCAAATTAAGAGTCAGGTTGAACCCTTAGCTTCTAGAGTGGGAGCCTCAAGGTACACTGGCCATATACTGACCATCACAGTTGTAATAACCATTGCACCCAGACTGTTTTATTAATACTCTACTTCCAGTTCCGGCAGTGGAAGTATTGAAGAAGGGGCATCAAACACAAGGCTCTTTTTCGAAGCTAGTGAATGTCTAGGATGGTGCGGCAGAGAGGAGCGAGTTACTACTAAAAATGGTCATCATTACTAATAACTAATATCCCAACCTGGAGTTCTGTGGTGTGCCCAGTCCTTCAGATAATGTATTTATGTTGAATTACTCGCACTTGAGAAAAAGCTCTTAAATACAATGTTGGCCAAATGTCAAATGCCACAGTACCTAGACATCTATTCACTAAATGATGTTGGAAAGGAAATGTCATTTACACAGTGAAATTAAATGGGTGTCAAATAAATAGTGCCACACATTGTTATGATACCTGAGTCTTGCAAAGTGTTTATTTTGCAGTTCACTATCACCTACCAGAAGTTAATTATTTCAACATAGAGTTTACTGAATGCATAATAATACTGCATGAATTCCTTTAGTACTAGGTAGAAATAGCAAGTGTCTGAATAATAATTCTTGTAATTGCTCTTTTTAAGAAACTGCTGAACTTTGTATGAAACATAATTGTGAACGTGTAAGTATAATGTCATTTGATGAGAGTATATGTCTCATTTAAAGTTCTTAATGATTCAAGAAATAAAATTGAATGTAATTCTTGAGAAATAGATCTCCTTTAGAACATGAATGTATAACAGATAATTTAATTACAATAATTGGTATACAATTCATATCTAGGAATGTTGAATAAAGAAAACTTGCTGTGTAAGTGTAGTGGAGAAATCTGCAAGTGTTACCATAGGTTAAGGAAAACTCAAGTCATTGTTACCTTTTTTTTTTATCTCAACCGATTAATGTTATGTTAAACCTGGTATTTTTAAGGACATAGAATAAAGGACATGATATCCTGAAGTGATCAACAAAATAACTGCCCTTTTAGGTTAAAATTGAAGCAAATCTTGTTGTCACTTTTTGTGAGGAGAAATGGTAACTTTGGAGGTCCTGAAGTCTCTTTCCTGTTTAAAAGCATAATAACATACCCTCAACTATTTGGAAGTATAAGAATTGTCAAAATATAGGTTCTCACTCTTGGGTAGATTAATTTAATCTGAAAGAATCTTCTTAGCACTGGTAGCAAAGAACACAGTTCCCACAGACACAAACTAACTGTTCTGACTGTGACTGTCATGCTCTCAAAGTAAATGTTTTTAACCATTGCATTTTTCACAGAATTCCGCGTGCCCTGATTTTGTGCTATGGAGCGATTATAACTTGTTTCCATTCTAAATTCTCTCAGGACAGAGGCTACACCCATCAGAGGCATGCTTGCATAATCTGTTCAATAGTTCTATATATACAAGTTAATAAACTGATTGGTATGCTCATTTTTTTCCCCAAATAGTGAGTTTGGTCCCTGCATCTGTGTCTGCAAGCTGGACCTTAATCTTGGATGGGTTACAAAGCAAACATCCAGTCTGTGCCTGTGGTAAGCCAGCTATCAGAATCCAGGAATTGCTAGTGTGTCCAGTTTCCTAGATCAAAGCTTCCAGGTGGGTGGCGGTGGGTGGGTTGCAATTTGTGCTGAGCTTTTGATCCCTCAGCACAGAGAAGCAACTGGGGCAGCTTGAATTTTGGATGGTGAACTGCCTCCTCTATGTCCTCCAGGGTGTGGTATATATTATCCCTTTTTAAATTGTATTTATTTTTTAATTCCAGTGTAACTAACATACAGGGTTATTATATTAGTTTCAGGGGTATAATGTTGTCATTCAACAATTCTGTTCATTACTCAGTGCTCATTAAGTAGGCGTACTCTTGATCGCCTACCCCTATTTCATCATCCCCCCCACCCTCCCCTAGGACCATCACCAGTTTCTTCTCTGTGTCAAATATGTCTCTTTTTTTTCTTTGTTGTGTTTCTTAAATTCTACATATGAGTGAAATCATCTTGTGTTCTTCTTTCTCCTACTAACATTTCGCTCTAGCATTATACTCTCTAGCTCCATCCACATTGTTGCAAATAGCAAGATTTCAATGTGTTTTTTTTGTTTTTTTTTGAGACATTGTGTATGTACCCCGCTTCTTCTTTATCCATTCATCTATCGATGGACACTTGGGTTGCTTCCATTATTTCATTATTGCTGCTAGAAACATAGGAGTCCATGTATGCCTTTGAATTGGTGTTTTCGTATTCTTTGGGTAAATACACAGTAGTACAATTGTTAGATGGCGGGGTAGTTTTATTTTTAACTTTTCGAGGAACTTCCATACTGTTTTCCACAATGGCTTCTCCAGCTTGCATTCCCACCAACAGTGCAGGAGGAGTCCTTCTTCTCCACCTTCTTGCCAACATGTTATTTCTTGTGTTGTTGATTTTAGCCATTCTGACAGGTGCGAGGTTGATCTCTCATTGTAGTTTTGATTTGCATTTCCCTGATGATGAGTGACATTGAACATCTTTTCATGTGTCTGTTAGCCATCTATATGTCTTCTTTGGGGAAAGATCTATTCAGTTCCTCTGCCCATTTTTAAGTGGATTATTTGTCTTATGGGTGTTGAGTTTTGTAAGTTCTTTATACATTTTTTATAATATCCCTAGATCAGATATGTCATTGGCAGATACCTTCTCCTATTCCATAAGTTGCCTTTTAGTTTTGTTGCTTGTTCCTTTGCTGTGCAGAAGCTTTTTATTTTGACGTAGTCTCAATAGTTAATTTTTGCTTTTGTTCCCTTTCCTCAGGATCCTACCTAGAAAAAAGTTGCTATGGCTGATGTTGAGTGAGTTACTGCATGTGTTCCCTTGTAGGATTTTTATGACTTCAGGTCTCACATTTAAGTGTTTAATACATTTTCAAATTATTTTCGCATATGGTATACAAAAATCGTCCAGTTTTTCTTTTTCATGTTGCTATCTAATTTTCCCAACACCATTTGTTGAAGAGACTTTTTCCCATTACATATTCTGCAAATATGAGAGGTTTACTACTAACAATTTGGATTCCTTTTATTTCTTTATGTTATGTAATTGCTCTAGCTAGAGCTTCTGGTACTATGTTGGGTAGGGGTGAGAGTGGACATCCTTGTCTTTTTCCTGGCCCTTGGGGAAACCATCTCAGTTTTTCCTCATTGAGGATGATGTTAGCTGTGGGTTTTTTTGTTTGTTTGTTTGTTTGTTTTCATATAGGCCTTTATTATGTTGAAACAGGTTTCCTCTAGACCTTCTTTGCAGAGAGATTTTAGCATGGGTAGTTGTACTTTGTCAGATGCTTTTTCTGCATCTGTTGAAATGATCATATGGTTTTTATCCTTTTGCTTATTGGTGTGATATATCATGTTGATTGTTATGTGAATATTAAACAACCACCTTTGCATCCTGGGAATAAATCCCACTTGATCATAGTGAAATATTTTTTTAATGTATTGTTGGATTTTGCTAGTATTTTGGTGAGGATTTTTCCATCTCTGTTCATCAGGGATATTGGCCTATAGTTCTCTTTTTTGGTGGTGTCTTTATCTGGTTTTGATATCAGGTTAATGCTGGCCTCAGAATAAATTTGGAAGTTTTCCTTCTTTTGTTGTTTTTATTTTTGTTGTTGTTTTGTTTTGTTTTATTTTGTTTTTGGAATAGGATGAGAAGAATAGATATTAACTCTTCTTTAAATGTTTGGTAGAATTTGCCTGTGAAGCCATCTGGTCCTAGACTTTGGTTTGCTGGGAATTCTTTGATTACTGATTCTATGTCTTTGCTGGTTATCAGTCTGTTCGAATTTCCTATGTCTTTCCACATCAGTTTTGGCAGTTTGTACGTTTCTTGGAATTTATCCATTTCTTCCAGGTTGTCCAGTTTCTCGGTGTATAAATTTTCATGATATTCTTATATCATCCTTTGTATTCTGTGGAGTCAGAAATTATTTTTTTCTTTTTTTTCTGATATTAATTGAATTCCCTCTCTCTTTTTCAGCTAGTCTTTCTAAAGATTTATCAGTTTTGTTGATCTTTTCAAAGAACTACTTCCTGGCTTCATTTTGGTTTCTACAGTGTATATTTCTGCTCTAATCTTTATTATTTCCTTCCTTCTGTTGCTTTTAGGTTTTGTTTTTAATTTTTGTAGTTCCTTTAAGGTGTAAGGTTAGGGTGTTTGAGAGGTAGGTGTGCATTGCTCTGTACTTCCCTCCTAGAGCAGCTTTTGCTGTATCTCAGAAGTTTTATACCATTGTGTTTTCATTTTCATTTGTTTCTATGTACTTTTTAATTTCTTCTTTTATTTCCAGGTTGACCCATTCATTGTTTAGTAGCATGTTGTTTAACCTCCATTTTTTTGGTGGTCTTCCAGATTTTTCTTGTGGCTGATTTTTAGTGTTATAGCATTGTGGTCAGAAAAGATGCATAATATGACTTCAGTCTTCTTTAATTTGTTGAGGTTTGTTTTGTGGGGTAACATGTGATCTATTCTGGAGAATGTTGCATGTGTTCCTGAAAAGAATGAATATATCTGTTAAATCTGTATGTCCCAGTGTGTCATTCAAAGCCACTTTTCCTGATTTTTCTGTTTATATGATCTGTGTATTGATGTAAGTTAGGTGTTAAAGTCCCTTACTATTATTGTATTATTATCTATTAGTAGTTCTGTCTTATTAACTGTTTTATGTATTTGGGTGCTCCCATTGTCGGTGCATAAATATTTACAATTGTTACATCTTCTTGGTGGGGTTCCCCTTTATTATTATATAGTGCTTTTCTTTATCTCTTGTTACAGTACTTGTTTTAAAGCCTCTTTTTTCTGATATAAGTATTGCTACTCTGACTTTCTTTTGATGTTTATTTGCATGTTTCTACATCCCCTTTCAATCTGCAGGTGTCTTTAGGTCTAAAATGAGCCTCTTATAGGCAGCATATAGATGGGTCTTAGTTTTCTTTTGATCCATTCTGTCATCCTCTGTCTTTTTATTGTAGAGTTTAGTCCATTTATGTTTATGTTTAAAGTAATTGTTGATATGTATTTTTTATCATTATTTGTTTTGTAGTGGTTTCTGAAGATTTTTTCTGATATGTTTTTTTCATGGCTTGCTGATTTTCTTTAGTGATATATTTGGATTTCTTTCTCTTTATTCTTCTCATATTCATTAGTGCTTTTTGATATGTGATTACCATTAGGTTTGCATATACCCTCTTCTGCAGATAGCAATTTATAGTAAGCTCATGGTCATTTAAGTTTGAACCCGTTCTTTATTTCTATCCTCCCCTCATTTTAGGTATATGTTGTCATATTTTACATCCTTTCATTTTGTGAGTTCTTTGATTTTTTACAGAAATACTCACTTTTGCTGCTTTTGTTTTTTCTACCTTCATACTGTCAATTTTGGCCACTCCTTTCCACTCAAAGAGTTCTCTTTAATATTTTTTTTTAGGTCTGGTTTAGTGGTCATGAACTTATTTAGTTTTTATTTGTCTGGAAAACTCTGTAGCTCTCCTTTTCTGAATGATAGCCTTGCTGGCTAGAGTGTTCTTGGATGCAGATTTTTACTGTTCAGCACTGCATATCTATCATGTCTCTCCCTTCTGGCTTGGAAAGTTTCTGCTGAAAAATCCCCTGCTGGCCTTATGGGGTTTCCCTTATATAGTTCTGTCTATTTTTTGTCTTGGTGCTTTTAAATTTTTTTCTTAATCACTATATTTTGCCAGGTTAATTACAATATATATTGGTGTGGATCTGCTTTTATTGATTTTGTTGGGAGGTTTCTTTGTGCATCCTGGATCTGGTGTCTGTTTCCTTACACAGATTAGGATTTTTTACCTGTTATTTCTTCAAAGAAATTTTCTGCCCCCTTTACTCTCTCTTCTTTTTCTTCAACTACTATATTATGGATGTTACAAAGTTTGCTGGTCTCAGTGAGTTCCCTAAGTATATTCTCATTTTGAATATTCCCTTTTTTGTCTTGTTCAGCTTGATTATTTTCCATTACTCTGTCTTCTGAGTCATTAATTTGTTCTTCTGCTTCTTTCATCCTGCTCGTCATTCCATCAAATGTTTCTCATTTCATTTACTGAGGTCTTTATCTCTGCTAAGATATCTCTCTGTTAAGCGTCTGACTTATGTCTTCCCCTCTTTTCTCAAGTCCAGTGAATATCCTTATGATCATTGCTTTAAATACTCCCATCAGGCATTTTACTTATATCTGTTGCACTTACATCTCTGGATGTGGCCTTGTTTTGTTCTTTCATTTGGGATGAATTTCTGTCTTCTTATTTTGCATGAGTTTCTGTGCCTTTGTCTCTGTGTAAGGAAACTCTGCTATGTCTCCTGTTTTTGAGGGTAATGGCCTTATGAAGAAGAGGTCTCGTAGTGCCCTGCTATGTAATATTCATTATTTCCTGGGCACTGGCACTTCTAGGAGTGTCTTTGATGTATGCAGGTATGCTCTGCTGTTTTGTCCTGGTTCCTTTATCCTTTAAGCCAGTCATCTGCAGAAGTGTTCTTTGCCTTTTGTGGGCAGTGTTTGGTCCCTGCCTGAATGTGGTGCATTTTAACTAGATGTGCTCTGGTTTCTTATGAAATGACTCCTGTCACCACCACTGTCACAACCAAGGCCCTGTGAAATTCCCAGGTTGGGAGATGTGGTGTGGTGTTGGCAGGGGTGCGGTCCAGTCTTCCACAGAAGGGGACCCAGTGTGCTGGGACTGAGGCAAGTATGACTGGGAAGAGCATGAGGGATGGTCGGGGAGCTTGGTGTAGCAAGTTAGGTAGCGGGATTGCTGTTGCACTGATTCTCAAAGATGGTCTTATGCTTGTGTTGAGGGGTAGGGGAAGAAAATGGCACCAACCAGTTCCTTTGTACCTCGAGGGGTTATTCCTTAAATGCTGCCTCTCTGGGATGCTGTCTGAGATGAGCAAATAAACTCCCCACTGTGTCCCCCAGGCCCTCTTCCAATCAGTGTTTCCATACTATATATCCATGGGTTGTTTGCTCACTTTCTCTCTGTGAACAGCACAATGCCCTCCAAGCTCTATCCCAGCCAAGACCACTGACCTTTAAAACTCCAGTCTTTAAGCCCTGCTGGTTATCAGAAGTCATGAAATTGCACCTCTTATGGTTTCCACGCCAATTGCTATGGGGATCTGTTTTCCCCGTGTGCCTTCCTGTGTGTTAATCTTTCCCCTTTCTCATGACTTCAGCTCCCTCCCCACCACAGTGGCCATGATCTGTTTCTCTCCCAAGCTCTGTCTCCAAACTTTTTCGCTTCTCCAGTGTGGCCTCTTTTCTACCTTTAGTTACAGAGTTTGTTCTGCCAGTCTTCAGATCAATTTATGAACTATTTAGAATGTTTCAACAGTTAAGTTGTATTCCTGGGATGAGGCAAGCCTAGGGTCCTTCTTCTCTGCCACCATCCTCCAATGGCCTAATCTTGTCTTCATTTCTGATTTGAGTCTTATCCCTTTTCTTTCTTTCTCTGTCTTGCTTGTTTGCTTGCTTGCTAAAGTTTGTCAATTTTATAGATTTTCTCAAAGAACAGTTTGTGGTTTTCTTGGTTTCTTCTATTTTTTATTTTATTTTTTAAAGTATTTCATTTATTTCTGCTCTAATCTTTATTATATAATTTCCTACCTTCTACTGGTTTTGGGTTTTGTTTGTTCTTCACTTCCTAGTTTCCTTAGGTGTGAGGTTAGTTCATTCATTTGAGATTTTTCTTGCTTCTTGGGGTAGTGTTCTATAGTGTTTTCATGTTCATTTGTCTCCATGTATTTTTGATTTTCTCTTGGATTTTTTGATTGACCCATTCATTGTTTAGCAGTGTGTTATTTAGCCTCCATTTATTTATGTTCTTTCCAGATTTTTGTTCTTCTGATTTCTAATTTTATACCATTGTGGCCAGAAAAGATATATTATTTCAGTCATTTGGAATTTGTTGAGACTTGTTTCTTTGCCTAATGTGTGATATATTCTAGAGAATGTTCCATGTGGACTTGAAAGGAATGTGTATTCTGCTATTTAAGGTAGACTGTTCTGCATATGTTAAATCTGTCTGGTCCACTGTGTCATACATAGCCACCATTTGCTTGTTGTTGTTCTGTCTGGATTATCTATCCATTTTGATGTGAGTGGGGATGTTCCAGTCCCCTATTATTGTATTACTATTGATTTCTTTTTTTATATCCACTAATAGTTGCTTTATGTATTTGGGTTCTTCCATGTTGGATTCATAAATTTTACAATTGTATTATCTTGTTGGATTTTTCCTTTATCATTCACTAGTGTCCTTCTCTGTCTCTTGTTACATTTTTGTTATAAAATCTATTTTGTCTAATATAAATATTGCTATCTCAGCTTCTTTTTGCATCCCATTGCATGGTAAATGCTTTTCCATCTCTTCACCTCAGTTTGGAAGTCTTTCGGTCTGAAGTATGTCTTGTAGGCAGTATATAGATGGGTTTTGCTTTTTTATCCCTTCAGTCACCCTGTGTCCTTTTTTTTGGAGCATTCAGTCCATTTACATTCAAAGTAATTATTGAGAGGTGTGTACTTACTGCCATTTTGTTACTTGTTTTACAGTTTTTGTAGTTCTGTGTTCTTCTCTTATTCATTTGTCTTGTGGTTTGATGGCTTTCTTTAGTGATATGCTTGGATTCTTTTTCTTTTTGCTATCTATTACAGGTTTTTGATTTGTGGTTGCCATTAGGTTGGTATATAACATTCTATGCATATAGCAGTCAATGTTGAGTTGATATTTGCTTAAGTAAACCCATTCTAAAACCTCTAAATTTTTACTCCCTCCCCCACCCCCATGGTTTATTTATATGGAGTCATACTTCACACTGTTTTAAATTGTGCATCCCTCCACTGATTTTTATAGATAAACTTGATTTTAAAGCTTTTGTGCTTTAATCTCTGTACTAGTTTTATAAGTGATTAATCTACTTTTATTTTTATATATACCTGTGAAATTCTTTCTTTGCCTACTTTTTAAAATCCTGCTTAACATTTCTTGAAAGGCTGGTTTTGTGGTGATGAATTCCTTTAACTTTGGTTTGTGGGAAAGTCTTTATCACTCCTTCAATTTTGAATGATAGCTTTGCTGGATAGGGTATTCTTGGTTGTAGGTATTTTTCTGTCAGCACTTTGAGTATGTCATTCCACTCCCTTCCGGCCTGAATTTTCTGCTGAAAATCAGCGGATAGCCTTATGGGGTTTCCCTTATATGTAACCATTTTCCTTTTTCTTGCTGCTTTTAAAATTCTCTTTATTGCTACTTTTACCCATTTTAATGATTATATGTCTTGGTGTGGACTTTCTTCAGTTGATTTTGTTTGGAGCTCTCTGTGCCTCCTGAATCCGGATGTGATTCCTTCCCAAGATTAGGGAAGATTTCAGCTATTATTTCTTTAAGTAAATTTTCTGCCCCCTTTTCTTTGTTTTCTTCTTCTGGGATCCCTATAATGCAAATGTTATTACACTTGATGATATCACTGATTTCCCTTAATCTGTTCTTCTTCTTATTTTTTTTTTTCGTTTGCTTATTCAGCTTGGTTGCTTTGTAGAACTTTATTTTTCAGGTCACTGATCTGTTCTTTTGCTTCTTCTAATTTATTGATTCCTTCATTGCATTTTAATTTCAGCTGTTGAGTTCTCCATCTCTGGTTCTTTTTTTATATTTTCTATTTCTTTGTTAAGAGTCTCAGTGAAATGTTCCACTTTTTTTTTCAAGTTAAGTATCTTTATAATTACTTTGAATTCTCTATCAGACATATTATCTCCATATCATTTAGTTCCTTTGCTGTGATTTTGTCCTGTTGTTTCATTTAGAACACACTCCTTGTCTCCTCGTTTTGTCTAACTCTGTTTCTGTGTATTAGAAAAGTTAGCTCTGTTTCCTGTTCTTGAAAACAGTGGCTTTATGAAGCACATGTCCTGTAGTGCCATGTCTCCTGTGCACTAGAACCCTGTACTTCAGGAGTATCTCTTATGTGGGTTGTGTATGCCCTAATGTGGTGGCTGTGCTGTATTTTCCTTCAGTCGAGTTGGCCACAGCGGCCTACTATCTCTGTTGTGAGCAGGATTTGGTCCCTGTGCTGTCAGGGGGCCAGTCTTGGACTGCCTTGGGCTTGTAGTTGGGTCAGACCATGTACCTGCCCTCAGCCCATTTGCCGGTGTGGTCACACCTAACTATAGGGCACTGTTCTTGCATTGTCCCTTAAAATGCTTTCACTAGTGGTTGGGGCCTGCCATCAGACCAGTTGTCTGTCCCCCATCTACTGCTGAGGCTGCAGTGGATCTAGTATGTAGTTATCTTCCTTTCTCCCCAAGATAGTAGTCACTTTAGAGTGACACTAGTTGCTGTTTTGTTTACCTGCAGAATGAGGTGAGTCAGGAGCTGCTTTGGTGAGGCTCCTACCTTGTCGGGCAGGTTGGATAGGGCGGTCTGCAGGAGAATGCAGAGGCAAGGCATGTGATGTTAGTGAGGTAGGAGGAAAGAGTAGTCCCACTCCCTACCAAGCATTCTTAATTTATATTTTACTTTTTGAGAAGCACAACCATAAATGGACAATACTTGTAATCATGACTAATGTAACTTAGTCCAACTTCAGAAATGAAACTTTGAAGTTACAGTCCAAGCCCTTTTCCCACCCCTCTTTCATCTCTTCCCCTCCTAAATATATCCTTGTAAGTAAACACTATCCTGTATTTGTTGTTTTTCATTCCTGTGTGTGAATTTAAGTGTTGTAACAGGTATATACATTTATGACCATCTAATATTGTTTTATATGTTTTAACACTTTCTATATATGTCATTAAATGATTTAGAAACTAGCTTTTATTTTGTTCAACACTAGTGTTTTGATATTTATTCATGTTGACAGTTATAACTTTAGTTGATTTATTTCCCTCGTAGAACATTGCATGACATGCATATAAAGAATATTCATTTTATGTCCTGTGGTCATTTTCCTGATTATCAATCTTTTGTTATTTTAAACTATGTTGCAACAAATACTTTTGTATACTTGTACATATTCTTGTTGTATCTTCATATATCTATGGAAAATTGGATCTTAGGACAGATTCACCTCCAGATTTACTAGTTACAGCCAAATGAGACTTTATAGTGATTATAGCAATCACTTCTTCCATCAGTAGGATTTAAATGTCCCTATTTCCTTATGTCTTGTCAGTATTAGTTATAGTCAGGTCTTTAAATATTTGCTAATCAAGTAGGTGGAAAAAGTAATCTTGTTTTAATTTGTTTTCCCTGATTACTAGTGAGTTGGAACACATATCCATATTGCTAATGGGCATTAAAGTTTCCTCTTCTGGGCTTGCATATTAGTTTTTAATTTTTTTTTTTTGGAGGCGATCTTGCGTACATCTGTGGACATTATTTAAAAAAAAAAAAAAAGCTGTTCCTGGGACACCTGGGTGGCTCAGTTGGTTGAGCATCTGACTCTTGGTTTTGGCTCAGGTCATGATCCTGGGGTCATGGGATGGAGCCCTGTGTCAGGCTCCACACTCAGTGGGAAGTCTACTTGAGGTTCTCTCTCTTCCTCTCTCTCTGTCCCTAGCCACCCCCTCACTCTTGCTCCCTCCCTCTGAAATGAATAAATAAATCTTAAAAAAAAAGAGTGTTCCTATCAAGAGCTCTTCATCAGACAAACATGCTATAAGTGTCTTGAAATCTGACATTCATTTTTTTCTGTTTATAGTTCCTTTTTTTGCTAAATGGAAGATAAGATTGTATACTTTGTGTGTGTGTGTGTGCGCATGCATGTGTATGCACGTGTGTGTGTGTGTGTGTGTGTATGTGTATTTTGCTTCCTTACACTGATATTTCTCTAAAAGAGTAAGCATTTTGCTTTTCCCATTAGGAGCTGTGACGAACTGTTCTCTCCCATTGTTGCCTTTTTTTTCTGTGAGCCCTCTTACACCTTTTTCATTAAATATCAGTAGACGCCATCTTATTTTCCTGGGTGTCCAGGTCATTAAGTCCCTTCTCCACATTTGATTGTTCCTCATATTCTGACTTTCATCTTCCTAAATTATAATACAAATAAAACCCTTCATTTCCTTGTCTCCCTTGTAGCTACAATGTAGATGTATTGTCTAGGTCGCTCCAATCACATACAGTCGTGGGAGACTTTGGTTCAGACACAAGGCCGGTATCGAAATGGATTCAGCCTGAATTCATTTTGTACTTAGCTAGTGGGAGTGATGAAGGAGGCTGAGTCAACCTGTGTCTGTGTCAGTGACATTGGAACAGCCCGTGACTTGCTCCTGTGATCAGAGGTTGCAACCCCCTCAACCGCGCAGACAATGGCAACAGTAACTCTTTGTAGTTAGGGCTGACTTTGTAGTTAGAAGATGGTTCTTGGACACTTAGCCCTGAGCCTCTTTCTCTCAAGATATCAGTGATTCGGGGAGCTTTTCAGTATCTACAAATAAATTTCTTCTTCCTTAAACTAATGTAAATTATGTTTCGTGTAACCAAGAATACTAACCAGTAAGTAGCTTGCTAATAAGATTCTGTGCCTATTTGAAGGAATGCCTTGTTATTTGGAATAGTCTTGACTGTTTCTGACCCCTTTCTCCCTCATAGACATTTTAGAATCTGCTTGCGAAATTACTATCAAAAGTCTACTGGAATATTTACTGGATGATCATTGAACTAATTACGAAAGAAGGAAAAATGAATTTGTATTTGATATTGAGTCTTCACATCCCATATTGATGAAATTATCAATTTAGGTTTTTGTTAATATTTTTCAATATCTTAGACTTTCTTCCAGGTAGATTTTGAGTGCTTTGTTAAGTTCATTTTTATATGATTTTAATCACATTAAAGATTATGTGATTATTTTTAATTCTTGCTTTTCTAAGAGATTTTATTTTTATCATAACTGAGTATTATATTCAATACATGTTACAGATGCATTGGTATGTCATATAGAGTTTAGGTATTAAAAATATCATATACTTAGCATGAACCATGACAGTAACATTTATAAATTGTTGGATCAGGTTGCTAATTGTTTCTTTAGATATTTTGTTTCTAAGTTAAGTTGATTTTTAATTCATTTTTTTCTTATTTTTCTTATTTTGACATTGGGGTTGTATTTGGCTCTTACAAAAGTAGAGTTCCATTTTTCAATTCCTTGGTGTAGTTTTTAAAAGCCTTTGGTGACTTATTTCTGCAGTCATTTAGGTTTCCCCCAGTCCTTTATATGTTTTTCTTTTTTAAGAAGGCTGTATTTTCATCATTAATTGAATAGTTGTAGAAATATTGATGTTATTTAATCTCGATTGAGTGTTAGCTTGTATTTGATATATTTCATCATATTTTTCTAGTAAAATCACCCTTCCCACCTAATTCAAATGCATTTGCCAGTGACATTTATAATATACTCTAACATTTTTCTAATATGTGCTATAACTATGGTTATTCTTCTATTTGCTGCTTATAACTCCTTTAAAATTCTTTTCTGAGATTTCCTACTTTATTATTTTTCCCCAAATAACCAAAGAAATAGCAATTTTAAATACTTTATTTTCTTTGTAATTTCTTTTCAAGTTCATCTTTACCAAATTTGCCTCTCATTTCCTTTTAATTTGATGAAACTTTTTATGTTAAATATTCAGGCATTATTTTCAACACTTTTTTTTTCTAATAATTCATTCTATAAATAGTTAAGTCTCAAAAATTCCCTAAAAATACCAATTTAATTAACTACATCTAAATTATTGTTAGTATTTTATTGTTTTTCACTTCTAAGTGTTTTATAATCCCATTAAGATTTCTTCTTTCATAGAAGAATTAATAGGTATTTAGCAACAGATGTTTATGTGTCCATGTGCTTATTACATGTGTCTTAATTTCCAGGCATTTCCTTAAATTTTTGTTGATCTTATTGATTAGTTAATTCTATTTCAGTAAATATTTTATTACAGTATCAATTGAAAGATTACCCAAATCATAAGGGTATGACTGATGAATTTTCTTAAAGTGAACAACCTACTACACAGCTAGCATTCAGATAAAAAAAAGAAAACATGGTAAGATTGTGGTCTCAGAAAACACCTTCCTATTTTCACAAAGTCATTATCCTGTCAGGTAAGAAGTCACTACCCTGACTTCTGCCTGCTTCTCATTTTGATATAGATAGGTAATATAATATTCATTTTATCATGTGTTTCTATCTTAATCACTGTTAAAGTCTGTGTCTGATGTCTGTATGAATTATTTGTGTGTTCCTAATATATTTTTCCTTTTGATTTTGATTATGTAGTCTTGTATCTAGTTGTGCCTAATAATTTTCGATCTAGTGCAGATCAGTTTGAATGAAAATAAAACAAACAAAATAACTGTAGAAAACCTGATGACATTATTTTTGATCAGAGATAATCACCTTTTATCTGCTTGCTGATAATACGGGGTTGATGGAACAATGAAACTAAACAAATTTGAAGTTAAGTCGTTTTTGTTTGTTTTCACTATCTTAGTTTTGACTCCTCTAGTATAAATATACCTACATTTTGGACTTTTGAGTTACTGGCAGGCTTTCCTTTTTTGATCATTTCTTGGCTTTAATCAGCATGACTCTGCTTTACTGAGAATTTCTGCTTAGCACTTTATCACCTTGCTCTGTTGTTTCAGACTTGGACAGATTTCTTCAGGGAACTTGTTATATTTCAGAACAAATTCTCTACCACACTGAAGTCAGAGAATTTATCTGCTCATGTGTCCAGTCTCCCCTCTCCTTCCCCAAGAAACAGACGAAAGGACTGCTGGTGGCTCATCCCTGGGTCTTGGCTCTTCCCCAAGTTGAGATTTTTGGAATCTTGTCCTTTGCCATATGTAAGAGATATATCGTAGGAAAGAATGAATACAGAACATTAGCTCACCTCCTTATGGCTCTCTGTCCCCTAGAGTATTGGATCTTCCAACGATTCATCCACTCACTGATATCTACAGATTTTCCTTGTGTCTTCCAGTTGCTCTTGGTGAAGAAATGAGTCAGACATAAGCTACTCCATCCTTTTCCAAATCAGAAGTTTTCTGACAGTTGAAAATTGATCAGAAAATGTATTCCATATTGTCCTGAATTTTCTGTTTTTATGAAAATTTCCATATAGTTGGATGACTTTTTCTTTGCTTTTTTCACTGTGTTTAAAATGAGTGTGTATTTTCTAGCTCTTAGGTACAGGGCTTCAGAAATACAAGACTCTTTTCTATTTTTAATGTATTCTCAGAAAAGTGAAGTTTTTTTCCCTTGATTGTAGGGTTTTATCACTCTAGGTTTTTTTTTTTTTTTTCCAGACTATGCCGTGTTAGTTTATAGTCGTTCTATCTTCCTTGTGAGATGAAATGTTTTATTGGAGGATAATCTTGTCTCCCAGTAAATTATTTTTTTCTTCATGCCTACTCTGATTTTAGTAAAGTAAACTAACTGCTTTTTGGAATAGCTTCCCCCCACCCCCATAATTTCATTGTCAGAATTTTTGATACCTTATGATTTAGGCATATCTCTTATTAACAGCATGTAAAAAGATTGTGTGGTTTTTTGTTTGTTTTTTGTTTTTTGTTTTTGGTTTTTTTTTGCTGTTTTTCTTTACAGATTGAGGAAAGCTAAGAGATAGTAAAGGAACATCACATAGGATGGATCTAAGATGGGAGCAGGATCTAACAACGGAAGGGGGCAGTGTATGTTCTAGGCAGAGTGACGAGCTGGCATAAGGGACCAAGGAGGAAAACATTGGTGGTTTTTAGAAACTGATCGCAGCTCAGCTCTGACCCTTGCTGTATCTCAGCTCAGTGATCTTTACCAAGTCTTTTTTACTCTGGGCCTCAGTTACTTCTTTGTAAAATGGGAGCAACAGTGTCCACTCACATTAATGGAAAACTGATAAAGATTTAATATGGTCTCCAGTTAATAAAATTAATGTTAATTTTCAGATGATAATTATAATAATGTTATATAATATGTTAACATTGGGGGACTCTGCATAAGGAGTATAGGAGTACTCCTTGCACTATTTTTACAATTTTATTTATATAAGCCAAAAAATAGTTCACAATCAAGAAATTAAAAAAATACAGCAAATCTGTCCAATGCAAATGCACCAGAGGAAGGGGAGGGTGACCAGTACCTTCGGTAGTATGTTTGTGAGTCTTTAAAATCCTTTGGAAATGGCCATTGTTTCTCTCATTTTTTTTCTTTTTTTTATTTTTAAAAAAGATATTATTTATTTATTTAGAGAGCATGTGTGAGCGGGGGGAGAGGGGGAGAGAAAATCGCAAGCAGACTCTGTGCTGAGCACGAAGCGTGCTGTAGGTCTCGATCTTACTACCCTGAGAACATGACCTGAGCCAAAATCAAGAGTAGGGTGCTTAACTGACTGAACCACCCAGGCTCTGCTTCTCTCATTTTATAGAAAAGATTTAAAGCAAAAAAAAAACAAAACAAAACCCCCCAAAACAGTGCTCCGTTTCTAATTTCCTGAGGCTTAGTTATTTATTTTTCTTAAATGAATGACTTGCATTTTGTCAGTCTTTGCCAGTATTATGAAGATACTTGCTAGTCATATGACGTCTTTCCTTGGACTCTGGTAGTAACAGCATAGTGTGTGGGACTGTGGATTGATATCCAAACATTGAACCAATCTTGAGGTCTGAGAATAGATCGCAACTGGTCATGGCCTATTATTTTGCCGATGTGGTGGTAGAGTCCCTTGCTAATATTTTGTTTAGAAGTTTTGCATCCATATTCAGAATTATACTGGTCTTTAATTTCCTTTGTATGATCATTATTTTGTGCTCTTTGTGTCAGTGTTATACTTCATAAAAGGAATTAGGAGGTTTCATTAAAGCTAAAAGCTAGTTTTAAAATTGTGCTTTTGTGTATGATTTTAAAATTGTACTTTTGTGTATGAATTTCAGTCCTAACACCTTGCTCGATGGTAACTCCAGGTACTGTCTCCCATTCATGTGCCTTTACAATCCAAGGTCTGTGATGGATGAAGATTGAATAATCTAGCTCCCCCGACCCATCTCCACCCCTTGTTCATCTACCCAGGGAGCTTCCGCCTCAGCTCAGACTCACTACTGTTGCTTCCACTTTCATCATTGTTCTTGTTCCTTTGTATTTTCTAATTTTCATTTGAGTTTAGCTTATTACATTTGGTCAAGCTGTTTTAGTTGTAGAAGGAATTTTTGAGGGGTTATTACTAGAAACGAGAGTCCTCTGTTTATTTTTTAAAGGAAAGCTACATTAGTTATCACATTGCAGTTAACATTTTAGAAGGTTTCATAAGCTGTTTTTGACTACAACTATGGAAATAACATAATTTTGCAGCTTTTATGCTATCCTGAGCCAGAAATAATGTAGACTTTATTTTATAAAAAGAAGTTTCTAGGAGAGAAATTTTTTAATAGTGAATTAATAGATCATGTTTTAAAAATAATTTTTAACACAGTGAATTTAAAATATCTAAATTTTTAAAATACATTTTTTATGTCATTCTTATTTACATATATTAGAATATAAAAATACAAATTTATTTATTTATTTGTTTAAAGATTTTATTTATTTATTTGACAGAGAGAGATCACAGGTAGGCAGAGAGGCAGGCAGAGAGAGAGGGGGAAGCAGGCTCCCCGCTGAGCAGAGAGCCCGACGTGGGGCTCGATCCCAGGACCCTGAGACCATGACCTGAGCCGAAGGCAGAGACTTTAACCCACTGAGCCACCCAGGCGCCCCTAAATTTATTTTTGTAAAAGCTGCAACATAATTTTATATAATGGTTTTAAAAATTCAAGGTTTTTTTCTTATATGGATTTGTAAAGAGAATAAGAATTGTTAAAAAATAATATCATGAAAATTACTCATTCTTTCCTTCAGACCTGTAATGATTTAACAAAATAATTTATAGCCAAAATGCAAAGCCTTTTTAAGGAATAAAGCTTTTTCTATGAATCCCAGTATTCATGGGAGTGCTAAGATGATATTGGAATCACTAATTGATTGAATGTGCATGATTTTTTTTACAAAGATTTTTACAGAATTTTTGGGATGGGGGCTTGCTAAATAGCAAAACATTTATTGAGTTTTTCTTATAAATCTTATTTTAGATATATCACATATTTTATATTAGATGACTTTTCTCCATTATTAGCAATCTGTCTAAATCTTTCCACTGTTAGCAAATTGGCAATTTTTCTGGGGAAAAATGGTACCATTTATATGACTCCCAACTTAACAGAAAACAAAGTTAAATATATCATGCTAAAATGTGTATTACCTTTATGATGCTATAGTCAATGTGCTGTTATCTCAGTAACTTTTTTTCTGTGATATTTTGTTACTTTTCATATTCCTCCCCCCCCCAAATTTTGGCTAGTATATGGATATGTATACCTGTAAATTATGTATAGTTAATGTAAGTAATATATATTAGACATGTATAAATATATTGATTTATAGAAAAATATGGATAAATTTTAGACAAAGCTGCCTACTCTTCCTGACTTCCACCTGATAATGTATTACTTGGACGATACTTAGAAGGACTGACCAAATAGGAAAAATTAATATGTATAGGCTCAAACAATAGCTGAAATGCTCACTTTTGGTTCATCAGAGTATTCATTTTGATTGATAAGCCTTTTTAGATCCACTTGGTTAGCTGTAACAGAAAAGTAATCTTCAAATACATCAAGCATGGTCTTTAAATAAGATAAGATAAAAAAGACCTATAAATAGATTGGAAAGTAATATTAATGCTGAGCATAGCACTATGAATAAGAAATGTTAAGTGTCAGCTCAACCTTTACAAATGCTTTGCTACAGTGCTTCTAATATATACCTATAATAATGATAATATGGAAGAGTTTCCAATTAAATTATGTTAGTTTTATTAGGAAATGAATTGATTCTGCATTCATTAATTTATAAACATTGAAATGAAGTAAGAATGAGGTCTCCACTAAATTGCAGCCAGGAATAATAACCGATAGACATTTTGCATTTAAACAACTAAGTGATGCTTTTTAAATGGTGAGAAGTGGGCTCAGTGGAGCAATTACTTAGAGAATAACCTTTTTTATAACAAAGTACTGTGGGAAAATAGGCAATAATTCAGTGTTCAAATACATTTTAAAAGTTTTCTAACTACAGACACTTTTAAGATTGCAGCTATCCTGCAGCATAATATGTAATTTTACACAGTTGCTAAAGATAAATGATCTTTCCTGATCAAATTATATGAGGATGAATAATTTTATACTATATAATTGGTGAACTGGATAATTCAATAAGTCCATTTGCTATGGTTGACTTCTTTTTGCAAGTAGGATTTCTATAATGAGGAAGGTAGTTTTGTCAAAACAGCTGCCAAATAGCAATAGCATTAGAAAATTAATCAGTAAATTAATTAAACATTCTCTGGATGTAAAACATGTTACATACTGGAAAATGTAAGTAGCTTGACAACATTTGTAATGTTTTCATCAGAGAATTGTAGGAGACAATACAAATATGACACCTTTTTTTTCTTAACATCTATAAGCTACTTTGTAATGAAAATATCCTATTGAAAAGTTTTTTTATTGAAAGTATCCAAATTCTAACATCATTTTAAAGAAATCACAGTAAATTAAACTATTAAGAATATTTTGTTTAGGGCGCCTTGGTGGCTCAGTTGGTTAAGTGACTGCCTTCAGCTCAGATCATGATCCTGGAGTCCCAGGATCGAGTCCCACATCGGGCTCCCAGCTCCATGGGGGTCTGCTTCTCCCTCTTACCGTCTCCCCTCTCTCACTCTCTCTCTCTCTCAAGTAAATAAAGAAAATTAAAAAAAAAAAAAAAAAAAGAGTATTTTGTTTAAACCACCTAGTCTCCATTTCCTGTTATCCCCCTTTACACATACTCCAGTAACCTACATATCTGAAAAATTCACTTAATAATTGTGGAAACTACTTTAATCTACTTGCAAAGTAACTATTTACGTACATATATTTATACTTATTAGATAATTACAGATATCAGTTCATACTTGCATATCATATATACTATCTATGTGTTCTCTTAAGTAAAACGTAGTACCCTACATTTTATGCCTTAATTTTTAATAGATACACCTTTAAGCTATCCTTCATAATTAAGTGACCTTCATGTTTTGTAAATATTTCAGGGTATTATTAATTTTTAGGATTTTTTTTTTATTTCTAAATATATTAATCATATTACCTTTTAAATATGGAGATGAGGGGGCAGTAACTATCTCTCTAAATTCGATTCACTGGAGCCTTCCCACCTCCCCACTCTCTCCAGGCCCACACCTTGCTAGGCATGTATGAATGATTCTAGCCCATAAAGATAACTGTAAATACTCTAAGTCAAATTACCCTGTTTGGCAGATTAAACTATATTTAGCCAATTTTTACCTTTGCCTGATCTCCATGGGAGAGGTATATCCTGCTCCCTTGATGTTGGATTTGGCCATGAGACTTGCTTTGGCCAATAGGATGTTAGTAGATAGAATACAAGCAGTGGTTTGAAATGCATTTGCGCGATGGCGTTGGCCATTTTGGGGTTTTGCTATGCGATGAAAAGAGCTTGTGTAAAGTACCCCGGGCTCTGAACAAACCTGTAGGAGGACAGCTGAGTGTGCCTTGCAGCATGGGACCAGGTCTAGCTGGGCGTTCAACTTCAAGTAGAGTTGCCCAGCACGGCCCAGCCTAGCTGTGATGGTCTCCAACCCACCCACAGAGGTATGAGCTAGGGTAAAGAGTTATTTGGCTCTATGTCCCTGAGTATTGTGGGGTTTTGTTACAAAGCAGTTTCACGGAAATAGTTGACTGATCCATTCCTGCTCTGGCCCTATCTGATTAATTACAAAGTAAATTCAGCCTTCCTATATCCTAGCATAGGTGCTATTAGTATTTCTGAGAATGTTATGGGGATGTTTCAAAAGTGTTTTAATGCTTTCCTGCCAGGTGCTAATCTCTGACACCCTGCGTAATATCTAGGCTGCTCTCCTGTCCAGAGAACTGAGTCCCAAGAACCCAGCAGTACCCATATGCCAAAGGAGGGAAGCCCAGTATTGGGATCCCTGTGAATACTCCTGGCGAAAGGATCTTAGAGACAGTGAAACATGGCTTTCAGTCTCCAGTTTTCTTATAAATCCCACACCTGTTGAAAATGCTGCTGTAATTTCAGTTGTGCTGTGGAAACCAAAGGGAAGATTGGTGTATGAAATTGGACTCAGTATTTCCAGTAGAAGATGGCAAAGTAATTTAAAGTTGTGTGAAGAGAACACTGTAATGGGGTGGTGGGGGGATCAGGATGCAGATTCTTTGAAGAAAATCTAAAGAGGTTCTAGGATTTAAAAGAAAAGGGGAACTGGGAAGCTAGAAAATTGCTGTCAAAATCACAGCTGTAATAATACAGATTGGAAACAGAGTTGAAAACCTTAGGAAGGGGGGAACTCTTTCCCCCACTCCCTCACATACTGCCAAGCAGCACTGAGTTCAGAGCCCTGGAAACTGCTTTTCTTTTTCTTTTTCCATCGCGTCCCCACAGTGTCACATCAGACAGGAGTGAAAGTCGGTAATGCTGAGTGGGACTCGAGGTGGACATCGGGACAGGAGCATCACCTGAGAAGATGCCTCGTTGTCTGTTACGTGCCCCACGTCTGTGGTCAGCCCAAGGCTGGATCGCAAGCCTTCATGACTCCAGAGGCCTTAACGTGGCCTCTGATTTTTAATCTGAAACGTGGATACATGTGTCCTGTGTTATGTTAATGAAGCTTGTGCTCCTAGGGCGGAGTCTTCAACATTGTGATGAAGCAGAGGTTAACTGTCCGAGAAGGGGCTAGGGGCTCGCTCTGAGAGCTGGTAAATGCTGATCCGGGTCTTGGGCTCATTATCTTGGATAAGGAATATAGGGCCTTGCTCACTTCTGGAACAGCGCTGGGAGTTTTACCGCTGATTTATTGTCTCTGATAGCTATTTCATGGCCTGGTAGAGACTCTTCATTTTTGCATTCTTTTTATCTCCTTAACTACTGAGGTTTTTGCATTTCTTTGTAATTCTGACACCCCCTAGGAAGTATGCTTGGCAGGTTGAGCAGAGATCCTATTGGGAGGGCTGGTGGATAGTTGGATCTAAATGCCTTACGTCATTGAAGTTATAGCTTGTCTTTCTTTTTCTGGGGACCCCTTAGTCTTTGTGCTTACAGTCCCTCTGTCCTTTTCAGTCTAGAATGGCAGTGCCTATGCCAAAATTATTTTCTCAAGAACACTGGATTTTTCTCTGTTAGATATAAGCTACACCCAAAAATCTCTTTGAGATGATCTCTTCTCTGTTTTTGCCTCTTGGATAGATGGCCAAGAGACAGTGCCCTTAAGCATCCGAGGGGGCCTCTGGTTTGGTGGAAAAGGTCTTAAATACCTTTTAATATCACCTCGGCCTCTAGCACTTTGGCCACATACATTCTCAATAAATATTTGGGAAATCAATTAAGAAGTATAGCTTCGTCTGAGGATCCACAAACATGTACCCTGGGGCAAATAATACATTATGCTTTAATTAAAAAAAAAAAAATTTACATTGCCTTAAGATCATAAAAAAAAAGAAGTATAGCTTCGTAAAGTACACATGGGCTTATGTGCTTTCAGTGTTCTTAGAGTTTTAGATAATAGTTTAGTTTTTAATTCCTAAGAGTTGTATGCCAACGGAAATATTACTTTTTATCAAAAATGACCAATGAAAATCAATGTTCAAGGTGCCTTACGCATTGTTGAATTCCTAGAACTCAGCACCACGCATTTCATGCAGTACAAGCTTAGAAAGTGTTAATTTCTTCAATACTTGGTACAGTAAATCAGGTGGAGGATTGGGCCACCCTAGTGCTGCATCTGGAGTGAGATAAAAGGTTTTAAAACCTTATCTTGGGCCCTGGAACCGGATGTCCCAGGTTGAAATACAGCATGGCTAGCTCAGGATGAAACTATTAATGTTGTGCCTCTGTATTTCTCCTCTTTAGGATGGGAATGAGAGTAGTTTCATTTCCAGTTGTTTGGGTGGGGAGGTCAAATGAATTGTTACATGGAAACTACGTAGAATTGTTCTCAGCACAGAGTCAGTGCCATGTAAGTGCTAGTGATTACTGTGGGGACTGCCAATTCCGAGTCAAGAGGGAAACACTGCCTATGCAACATTTGGCTGCTATGCACAGATTTTCTTATGGGGGTAAATTCCCTACAGCTGCTGCTCCCTGTCCTGACTCCCTCTACTACTCAGAGGTGAGTAAAGCCATACTTCATTAAAGAAAACGGACATTTATCTAAGTTTTTTTTTTCCTTTCTTTTTATTTTTAATCTGAGACTGAAGGGTTTAGAGGGACCATAGACTCTCTTATAGCAATAGTCTTCAAACTGACAACCCAGAACGTATTTAGGAGAATTAATTTCCAGATCTTCAACTTTCAGTGCCTTAAATCTGCCAAGGATATGCTTAAGATCTTTGAAGTTTCCCTTTCATCTCTTTTCCCAATCAACCCGACTTGACCTATCTTCTGAAAGAAAAACATTCGTTACTCAATCATCATGCCTCGTGGAATTGTCCAGGAGGAGTACTGCGAGGACAGGAGAGATGGGAGCACGTCTTCCTGGGCACCATGCTCTTTTCCAAGGAGGGCAGTAAGGGTGTCTCCCAGGCAATCTGTAGCAGAGGCACTGGTGTCAGGAGGAAATGCCCTGGGGCGGGACCGCACTGTGAATCCGGGAGCTGGGACTTTCAGGGAGAATAACTTGGGGTGCAGTGCCAAAAGATTCA
This sequence comes from Potos flavus, assembly GCA_028534135.1. NCBI lineage: Eukaryota > Metazoa > Chordata > Mammalia > Carnivora > Procyonidae > Potos > Potos flavus. The sequence continues at coordinate 5,678,751 of CM052889.1, read as the reverse complement.
GAGACCAGATCCTATTACCTGAAAATGTCCATGGGTTCAATCAGTGAGGAAGAGTAGTGGCGAGGATGTAAATCTCAAAGTCTGTACCAAGGAGGGGTCCACGTGAAAACCACCCAGAGGGAGAGAGTAAGTGAACAGCATCTCCCAGGGCTGCCCCCAAGCCCCACACGACTTTGTCCTCTCTACTCACTTCCGCTTCAGCCAGGGTAGGCACCTGTGGATTCGAACTCCATCCTTGGTTTTGCCTGTTTCTTAATTTTATAGAGAATGCAATCATACACTGTTTTCCTTTTAGTTTTTTCTTTTGCTTAATGTTAAGTTCGTGAAGTCTATCCATGATGTTGCCCAAATCTCTTCACAAATATAAAATCCTGACTGTGAAATGTATATAAAAGAGATTAATGTTTTAATGTTATATGATGATCTTGATAATATTTTTGTAATAAGATAATTTGCAAATATCAGGGAGGCAGAGGGAACTGCAAAGCTCACTGAAACCAAGACAGGAGGTATGGGCTCCCCTTTCTGAATTCTGCACCTTCATCAGTGCGTGATCATGGACAATTATATTCTTGAGTCTGTTATTGATATTATTTTCAGTTAGCTGTTTTGTATCCTAATTCAGCCAGCACGATTAAATCAAATCTTGAGTTCACTAAGCTATAAGTATTTTGATTCTATATTTTGTGGTTCTAGTGACTTCAGACCTACATTCATCTTGCTCAGTTGCATTTTTATCTTATATCTTATATGACTTACCAGTTAGCAAGCCAAAGCAAATTTAGACGCTTACCTTATAATAAATTATACTTATGATAGCAACTGGTTAAATCACGGGTTTTTGACGATCACTTCAAAAGAAAGAACAGATATTTCAGTAAATGCTGAAGCGCCAGTTATGAGCTCCATGAGGGAAGAGATGCTCTTGGCACATAAGCAGCTTGCTTTGCTTTGTCTTAGCTTTGCTTTGATCTCGTTCTGTCTTTTTTTCCTAACTTATGTTCCTTTATTCTTTATTCAGTGAGCATTTAGTGTTCACTTCCCAGATGTCAAGCCCACTACTAAAGGGTGAGGATACTAATGAGGCTTATGGTGGAATGATGGAAACAAATTAAGCAAAGAACTTACAGGTGATGTAATAAAACTCTGAATTAATGACTGAGCTGTATTCGACTCTGCTTTAACCTGTTTGCTTTTCAGGATTTTCAAAATGGTAAACAGTTGAAATCTTTTGTTGAGAACAATTAAGCGCCCTAAAATGTATCAAACACCTACTATCCAGAGACTGTCCCAGGCATTGCTTGCGATAGATAAGTTGTAAGCATATATGTAGTCCCCTCCCCATCCACTGAAGGGATACATCTCTCTCCGTGGATCTTTAGCTTGGCCGTGTGACTGCCATTGTACAAGGAAATGTCCGCAGAAATGAGATGGTGCCATTTTCAAGACTAAACAGGCCCCTGCATTTTCACTTAGGCCTTTGTAAGTTTGTGACTTCCGCCATGAAGAGTGTGCAGTCTAGGTAGACATTGTCCCTCAGACTGAGATGGGTGGAACTGAGCTGCTCCAGCCTTTTGCTCCTTCACAGCCCGAAAGAGAGATGCACAGTCTAACAGCAGACGAGCCTCATGGGAACAAATGCCATCGGGATTTGATGGGTCATAGGGAGTGCTAACACAGACACGCACACTGCCCCTGTTCTTAAGGGAGGAACGTTCTGATGCATAATTTGCAAACTGTGGTAAGTCTTGTGGGAGAGGTTTGCTCTGGAGGTGATCCCACACAGGAGGTGGGATCTGAGGGGAGTCTAAAGGTCTAAAAGTAGCCAGTCAGGGAAGAGCACGTTGGAGTGAATTGAATTCCGTGGCATTACAAAAAATTTCCTGATGGAGGTACCAGAATCTACAAAGAAGGGGCGCCTGGGTGGCTCAGTGGGTTAAGCCTCTGCCTTCGGCTCAGGTCATGATCTCAGGGTCCTGGGATGGAGCCTCGCATCGGGCTCTCTGCTCAGCAGGGAGCCTGCTTCCCCCCCTCTCTCTGCCTGCCTCTCTGTCTACTTGTGATCTCTCTCTGTCAAATAAATAAATAAAATCTTTAAAAAAAAAAAAAAAAGAATCTACAAAGAAGCATGACAAATAATCCATGTCCAGGAAAGCTCATGGTGTTAGGTGGTGCTAGTGTAGACAACACCGGGAGGAGGGCAGTGAGCAGAGTGGAAAAATCTGCTAGCCTCCCCTTCGTCGGAGATTCAGCAAGGATGAACATCTGTTCCTCCCCACATGTGTCTCTTCAGTGTTTAAGGAAAGTCACATACAGAGAGTCATTCTGTCCTTCATATTAAATTGTGGTTTTAATTATGGAAATCACGAGGTCGTCCAATGATACTTACGGGAACTAAGTTTGTGAGACTATGAGTGCAGTTGTGGGAAGGTTTATTTATGTCATTCCTAAAAAGAAACACTAAAATGTACTTTTGGCTAAGTGTATTGGTGCTTGATTCATTTGATTTGATCAAGCTTTTAATACAAACAGTTGGTTAATTTAATTAAATATATACTTTGACGCCAGATTTGATTTACTGTGATTGATTTGTAGTTTAATAAAAATGGTCACATAAAAAGATCCTATAATTTAATGATACAAATTTGGTATTGTCTCATTGTTCTATGTAGAAGTGCCGCTGTATTCAATGCTAAAATTACATAGCTTACTCTAAACCCAGTAACCCTCAAATATGATGTATGAGTGAATAGGGGCAATTTTCTGGGCAGGGTATCCAAAGTTTTTGTCAAATGATACTAAAAAAAAAAATTCTTTTCTTTTCCTCACGGTGCCTTTTGCTGCTACTTAGCCTCTTACCCTCTTCTACTCAGGAATGCTTGTACCGGCATGTTTTGGGAAACAAAACACAACATAAATTATTTTTAAAATACCGTGTTATTTGTAGACAACATGCACCCATTCTGATAAGCTTTTCTAGATAATAATTCCATGCATTTAGACACTTGAAATTATTCGGAAATGTGTCAGTGACAATGACAAACATGCATGAGAGGAAGCTTTCTTTAGCAATGACTTTGTTACTGATTATGCTTATGAATAAAATGGAAAAGCTATATCACTATTGATAGCAGTAAAATTTTCATCCCACTGTACTATGTGATATATATTTTTAATTATTCAGCTGCTAAAATGATGCTGCAGTTTTATGTTGTTAGGCTAGAAATGAGGTTGTCGTTGGTGATAGTTATAATTCAGGAAATAGAGGCCAGAAGGACTATCCCTCTGTAGGAATTTTCAAACCGTGTATGTACAGAGGCTACAGGACAGTAAAAAGCAAATGATTGACATGAATGCACATGTTTATATATACATATAATTTTATTTTTTTTAAAGATTTTATTTATTGAGAGAGTGCACGAATAGGGAGTGGGGAGGGGCAGAGGGAGAGAGAGAGAATCTCAAGCAGGCTCCATGCTCAGCGTACAGCCTGACGCAGGACTCTGTCCTGGGACTCTAAGACCATGACCTGAGCCGAAACCAAGAGTCGGATGCTTAACCGATTGAGCCACCCAGGTGCCCGTACACATAGAATTTTAAAACCTTTTTATTTCAAATTAACGTCGACTTATAGAAAAGTTGCAGAAACAGTCTTATATGCCTCATCCTCCTCCCCTAATGACATTATTTTACATAGCCAGATACAATTATGAAGAAAATGACCTTAATATGGGCAATTGTGGCCATTGCTGCTATGAACGTTGGGGTACATATGACCCTTCTTCTCACTATATCAGTATCTTTGGGGTAAATAATCAGTAGTGCAATTGTAGGTTCATAGGGTAGCTCTATTTATAATTTCTTAAGAATCTCCACATTGTTTTCCAAAGTGGCTGCACCAACTTGCATTCCCACCAACAGTGGAAGAGGGTTCCCCTTTCTCCACATCCTCTCCAATACTTGTTGTTTACTGTCTTGTTGATTTTGGCCATTCTAATTGGTGTAAGGTGGTATCTCAGTGTGGTCTTGATTTGAATCTCCCTGATGGCTAATGATGATGAACATTTTTTCATGTGTCTGTTAGCTATAGTCTGTATGTCTTCTTTGGAGAAGTGTTTGTTCATGTCTTCTGTCTCATTTTTTGATGTGATTATCTGTTTTTTGAGTGTTGAGTTTGAGGAGTTCTTTATATATCTTGGATATCAGCCCTTTATCTATAATGTCATTTGCGAATATCTTCTCCCATTCCCTGGGTTGCCTGTTTGTTTTGTTGACTGTTAATTTTAGCATCCATCAATGTGCATTATCCAGAACATGCATTTCTGTGGTGTTTTTACTTGTTGGTTATTCTCTGTTTTCTACTTTTTATTAATTGGAATTTTGTGAGGAAGAGTTCTTTTCTCTTATATACTTAATTATCCAAAGCTTTGATTATATCAGTAGGGACTCATGGGTATTTAGTTAATTTGTTTCTAAAATTATTTCAAATCTGGCCCTTAGGAACTCCTTCACGTTGGCTCTTCTATTCTTTAAACAAGCGTCCTCCACACTCTTTTTTTTTTTTTTTTAAGTGTTTTCTTATTTTCTGGCATCACAGTATGGTGGTCCAGGCTCATCTTATATACCCTGATATCATGACCTGAGCCAAAACCGAATCAGATAATCAACTGAGCCACCCAGGCGTCCCAAACTCTGTTGTCATTAAACACTTTCCTGAATATTTCATGCGATGTTTTCCCCATTCCTTTCCTAGCATTATGACTTGTCCCTGAAATAGATACTGTCTCTTACATTTGCATATTGAAATTCTATCTGTTCTTCAAGATTTAACTGAAATGTCAGTTCACACATGACAATATTTGTTACTTCTCCATCTTTTGCATCCATTGTGCTTTCCTCATATTTCTCATGTGGTTTATTTTACCACTTTTTAAAAAGTACTTTATATGCCATTTGATGGAAGAGAGATTTGAGTTTTAATTTTATTTGTGTTTAATACTTTCATACTTACACTACCTAATCGTTGGAGAGTTTTTGAGGGAGCATGTAATTTCTCCCTTTCTCCTTGTCTAGCATGTTTAGGACAGTACTTGGGATATTGCAGGGGACATCTGTTCTGCTCTCTATCCCTTCAAATATAAGCTATTCCTCATGTCCAATAAATACACATCTCTGGGAGGCTACCAATCATAATGCTTGTATTTGGGTTCTCCAGAGAAACAGAACCAATAATAATAATACATGTAATAGAAATTCTGCAATATGCTTAGATCTATCTATCTAGAGAGATTGACAGAGGAGAAAGAAGATTTTAAGAAATTGGTTCACCTGATTTTGGAGACCAGAAAGTCCAAAATCTACAGGGTGGGCAGACTGGAGGCCTAGGAAGGAGCTGATATTACAGTTCGAGTCGGAAGGCCATCTGCTGGCTGAATTCCCTTTTCCTCCCACAAACCTCAGTCTTTTTTCTCTCAAGGTCTTCAACTGATTGGGAGAGGCCCACCCACACGATGGAGGGTAATATGCTTTATCCTCGGTCTACTGAGACACCTTTGACCAAATATCTGGCCTAGTCAGGTTGATGTATAAAATAAACCAGCATGATGCCCATCACCCACGGGTCCCCGTTCTTTCTTAAGGGTGGACATGTGATCTGGTCCTATTTGAACACAGTATTTCATTCCTTTGGCTAAATGAACGGCTCAGGTAATAGTCATGTTACTCAAAAAGCGTCAGTCAGACTCTTCACTGGGAGTTCTATTTGGGCAGTGAGAGGAAGAGCCAAGCTTAATTATTCACTGTGGAAATGTCAGTCTGCACGTGGTCATTCTTGGTCCACCCCATAGAGAGATGTGCAGAACTATGAAAGTTCCGATTACATGATTGAATGATCTCTGAAGGCATAAGTACCCCAGACTCCTCAAACACGTATGCCTGTAAATTCAAACTTTTTGCTTATGTTTATTTAAATTGGGTATCTATTACTCGAAGTATTGAAATAGAAACTGGTATAGTTTATAGTATATTGCCAGAGATCAGCAGGAAAATCTTGACTTCCCTGAGGTGTAAGGTAAAGCTCCTTCTTTCCCAGCGAGGATGCTGTCAATCCTTGTTATGGGCAGTAAAGCAGCTAATTAAGTCATCCCTTGCTGTGTTTTGGAATTCAGATGTTTAGTGGAGCAGAGGCAGGAGATTTTAGGAGCAGAAAAAGAAAAATCGCATAATGTTGTAGTGTGTTAACTAAAGCTTGAGTCATTCCTTACGCTATGCAAGGAAGCAAAACTTCAGTTCAAGCTTGACTTTTCGAGAAAACCAAGTGTTGGTGTACAATTTTCTTAAGAGAGGATAAATCTCCCTATACGAGCAATCCATGAGCAATGAGATTCTGATTATTGTGCATCTTGTCAATCACTAGAGCCAATTTTCTGTCCCACTCGGAAGCCGAATTTAGCAAATAACAGGAAGTACAAAACAAAAGATGAAATAATGGAGAAGAGTCCCAAGGTGGCCAGAGTGTGCAGCCTCAGCCTTCTCCCGAACCTAAACTCTTCTAGTCTGTGTTCCCTACCTGCTGTGATAAGGAGCAGGCTCACTTTATTTTTTATTTTTATTTTTTTAAAAGATTTTATTTATTTATTTGACAGAGAGAGAGAGATCACAAGTAGGCAGAGAGAGAGGGGGAAGCAGGCTCCCTGCTGAGCAGAGAGCCTGACGCGGGGCTCGATCGCAGGACCCTGAGACCATGACCTGAGCCGAAGGCAGAGGCTTTAACCCACTGAGCCACCCAGGTGCCCCAAGCAGGCTCACTTTAAAGCATTTTTCCCTGCAAATAAGCCAAGGTGCAGAAAGCAGTTCAGTGTTGCCTACATGCCTTAGCCAATTCTTTCATGTGACTCTGAGAGGGGTGGGGAACAAGGATGAACATTTAGGTTGAAGCACACGGCCCTATGCCTATTGCTAAGAGACAAAATGTTAGTATCAGAAGCGTGGGCTGGATGTGGTGGCAAGCTGGCTAGTATTACTTCTTAGTAATAGAATCCCTGAGGGGCCCTATCGTCCGATAGTTATGGATTTATTTATACTGTTTCACATATTTCTATATTGCCTTATATCTTTTTAACTTGTGAATTCAACTTCCTTATCCTTTCTATTTGAGTTTTAAATGAAAACTGCCTTTTACTGCCATATTCCTTTTGGATATACTGTCCACAAATCTCTATTGTTAAAATATAAGACCTGTTTCATTTCTTGTGCATGGTTTATTGTATGTGCTATTATTTAAGAGTGGAAGAAATTTACCTTGCTCCTTTATTATTTCTCCAGAAAATTATTGGGAACTTACTTTCTAATGAACCATTGCTCCAAGTGCAATCTTATATCTTCTGTAGTATGTGTCTATAATATTTATGTCCATTTTATATATGTATGTATTTCCTTTTTAAAACCACCACACTGCTGGAAATTCAGCAACTTGAATTACTAGTTTTGTGTTTGTGTCAATTCTATAGACTGTCATATTCTACAGTATAATTTGCCAGAAATAACATTTTTCAGAGCTGAACAAGTCAAAGAAATATATAATAGTTTCACATTCTGATACTATGCATATTGAAATGATTGTCAACATGCTAATCAAGAATGGAGCCAATTTTCAGAACTTTCTATTTTTTTTTTAAGATGTTCCACAAATTGTTCTCTTCTGGTTATCCAAAGAAAACCCTCATGTTTACATTTTTTCCTTTTTTAAATATGGCAGAGCATGGAAACAATTTTAAGTTAAAAGGCACAACACAGAGTAAATTACTGCTATTAAATGTTAAGATTTTATTTTATTTTTTTTAAGATTTTATTTATTTATTTGTCAGAGAGAGAGAGCACAAGCAGGCAGAGCGGCAGGCAGAGGCAGAAGGAGAAGCAAGCTCCCTGCCCAGCAAGGAGCCCAATGTGGGACTCGATCCCAGGACCCTGGGATCATGACCTGAGCCGAAGGCAGCTGCTTAACCAACTGAGCCACCCAGGCGTCCCTAAATGTTAAGATTTTAAATCAACCCCATGCGTCTGTAATTATTGCTGAGTAATAAGATTATAAATAATTTATATATTTACTTATAACTTCATTTCAATACCACAATTATCTGAAGATCTCAAAACCCTAATTATTACTTCTTCCAGTTATTGAAAGCAAATAATGAGTATAATTAGAGATTCTGATCAGATCAATGCTGAAGTGGTTGTAGTATTTTAAGTGTAGGTCCAGTTTGAGTCACATTTCTGTGTATGTGAATTCCCACTTTGAATCTTTGAGTGTTTTTTCTTTTTCAATAGATGCAGAGAGAGATTTCCATAGAATTTCACATATATGCAAGTTAAATTCTAATCAGTGTTGATGAACATGATTTTTTTCAGCATTTGGAACTATGGAGAACAGTATTTTTAAGGGAAAAATGTATATTACTTCTCTACATGCGTAGTACACAGCATACTTTCATATAGATTTTAATGTCTTTAAATATTTTGATGTTAAATTACAAAATGCATATCAATGTACAAATTATTTCAGTTTTTGATGTCTGCAGTCATATTATTTTATTATTTCCTTCTAGGTTAGATAAATTATAGATTCATTGAGGTTTTCTTTTTTATTTGGACCTATGTTAGAATACTAGTTTTAGGGGCACCTGGGTGGCTCAGTGGGTTAAAGCCTCTGCCTTCGGCTCAGGTCATGATCTCAGGGTCCTGGGATCGAGCCCCACATCGGGCTCTCTGCTCAGCAGGGAGCCTGCTTCCCTCTCTCTCTCTGCCTGCCTCTCTGCCTGCTTGTGATCTCTCTCTCTGTCAAATAAATAAATAAAATCTAAAAAAAAAAAAAAAAGAATACTAGTTTTATAGGGTAATAATAGGTGCTACTCAAAAAGAGATTAGGGAATTCTGAATTAAACAAAAATTAAAGAAGAGGAAAGAAAATTCAGATGTGTGTAGTTGATTTTACCATAGAATGTTTCTAACAGCATCTTAGCAGAACCTGGTGAATCCAGTGTTCTGAAAAATAAAACACACTGCATTATATCAATATTTACATTTGAAAGGCAATTAACATGGGTCTTTAATACTAGGGCTCGTGCTAAAATTGCTTCATTTAGATCTAATACATTATTTTATTTAAACATTTGAAGCAGATTTTAAAGTGGAACCTAAAATAAACTCTAATTGTTAACATCAATACATGTTAAGAATAAAAGAGAAGCACAGAATTATGTTTGATAGGTAATTAAAATATTTGCCATTCCTTACAATAGATTACATTCCAGAAATGTTTTTTTAAGATGTGTTATCATATTTGAAATAAATGCTCTAAATGTCTTCATAACTATCCTATAGTAAAAAGAATATGGAGAAAGAGTAGTCATTTCTGGATGGGGTATTTAGAAGATTAGTGCATAGAATAGAATTCCACGAGCTTTAAAAAGAGGACTTTTAAAAATAATTTTTTCCCTAGATTATGACAATAATTAATTTTACTTACAAATAATTTTAAAATAAAAACATTACCTGTATTTTTATCTTGTAGGCAAAATGACTTTTAATATTTTAATAAACTTTATTTTTTTTTAAAGATTTATTTGAGAAGAGAACACGAGTAGGGTGAGGGTCAGGGAAGAGAATCTTCAAGCAGAATCCTCAGAGAGTGGGGAGCCTGAAGCAAGGTTCAGTCTCATGACCCATGAGATCATGATCTGAGCTAAAACCAAAAGTCAGATTCTTAAGTGACTTAGCCACTGAGGCATCCCAATAAAGTTTATTTTTAATATAGCTTAGTTCAAAATAAAACTACATAATATATAACTTATTAATTCTATAATAATAGGTGGCCATTATTATGTGTACCAATACATTAATTCTCTCATGTGATTTTTAGAGTCAAATAGCAATTATGATGAGGTATACATACATATTTATATACATATATATATATATATATATATTTTTTTTTTTTAACCAAATATTTACAAAGCTACAGCTCTGAGCTAATTCCTCTGGTAGGTTTACACTCCAAATTTTTTGTTGTTGTTGTTAGTATTCTCCCATACTTGTCATTATAGGAAGTGAATTGATAGAAATTTCCAAGTGTGTTCTAGGTGTTGATGGGCACAAAATCACAGAGGTTAGAAATGTAACATTTATTTTTTGAACAATGAATAGATGAATTGTTTGACATTGCTCATGTGATGAATCTTAAAATGTAAAGATAGGATTTTTAGATTTTATCCTGAAAGATTATAAGAATCGCTGAACATTCAGTAGGAGAAGGTAGAGGCAAACTTCAACTAAACTTGAAGTTTAGTCAAATAATAATGAGAATGAGGAGTGTGGTAAGGAAGCTGGGAGCAGGTAATACATTTAAAAAATAACTTGTCTCATAAAAGGCAAAGAAAGTTCCTTTTTTAGTGGTAAAAAAGAGGCTGGGGTACATAATATAAGAGGATGATGAAGAGTAAGTGGACTTTGCTAAGTTAATATATGGGAGAAACAAAACCAATTCTGGATTTTGGGCATGCATTATTTGAATGATCAATATAAGGAGCGGAGAGCAAAAGTAGATTCTAGAGAAATAATGCACTATATCTGCAAAGGACTAGACAGTTTCAAAAACATTTTCATTTATAGTATTTCAGAAATCAGAGCTGTCTCTGTTGAGAAGTATGATTCAAAACCCTATGTATTTTCAAATCAGATCAAGATAATGATATAAAGTGTTTTAACTTTGTAGAAAAATGATCACTTGTTTAATCTGTAATATATTAAGGCAAAGTCATTGGCATAAATAGTCTAATACATTTACATATTTCTTGGCTTACTCTTTTCCCTCAAATGTCCAGGGTCTTACATCTAAGTCAGTATTGAATTTTTGTAAGCTAATTAAAATTTTGATATTCTAACTGCAAATTATATATTTATAATTTTAGCTCTTTCTCAGTTGACTTTCAGAATACATTTTCTAAATGGAGCTTTTTTATGAGAATTACAGTATGCCCTACAATGATACTAATTCATATTTATTCTATTCCCTGCTACACCGTCTCCTGTAATCTTTATTCTCTCCTGCCACTTTGACTCCTGTGTGTAATCCAATAGAGTTATTTTTAGGAAACAGTCCTGCAAGTCTCTTTCCATGTTGCATCACAGGCCCCAAACCCCATCTTTTCATACATATTTTTCTTAGGGAAGCCCTCACTTCCACTACCATATTGATCCTGATGGTTCGATATTGGTGTTTGAAGAGCTGTTAGGAAAGGCACGATCTCCTGAATTATAGAGATCTTCTTACATGATACCCCTGTTCTAAGACTTAGCAATGACTTGCCTTGAACATATTTTTAAAAATCACTGAAGATCAGCTTTATTCTTTCTAGAATGGGGACAGTAATGTAAATCTAATGGAGTTGTGAAGACCAATTTTTCTCAAATTTTATAAAGAGTCAATGAGTGTGTCAGTTCCCTAGGGCTGTTGTAACAAAGTTCCACCAACTAAGTGGCTTAAACAACAGAAATTTATAGTTTCACAGAGGCTTCAAGTTTAAGATCAAGGTGTCGGCAGGGTTGGTTCCTTCCAGGGACTGTGAGGGAGAATTCCTTCCATACCTTTCTACTGGCTTGTTGTGGTTTGCTGGTGATTTTGACATTCATTGCCTTATAGAAGTATCACCTTGATCTCTGCCGTCATGTTCACATAATGTTTCTTCTCTGCTTGTGTTCTGTGTCTAAATTTTCCCCATTTAGAAGGACACCAGTCATTTTGTGTTTGGGTCCATCATAACAACCTTATTTTAACTTTCTTACGTCTGTAAAGATTTGATTTCCAAATAAGGATACATTCTGAGGTACTATGGGACACAAACATACGTTTCTGGGGGGACACATCTCAGCCTGTAACAAGGAGTGCTTAACAGCGCTGAGGAGTCAGCAGTAGAAAGGGTTTGTCTTTAAGGATAAGTGCCAACAGGAGGCTGAAGTGTAATGAGTCTCGTTTGGGAATAGTGAGTAGCCTTCCCAGAGGCACTGAAGTTTGAAATACTGTAATGTGGTCTACAAAAGACATTCAGCACAACAATTGCCTCATAAATAAATTTGCTCTATAAATACATTATTTTTCTTTTTTTCTCATCCCTTTCTTTCCCATATATGGAAAGTTTATATATATTTATCTTCTATCTATATGTGAAAAACCCATTGTTAGACTGAGGAATCAAATCTGGAAAATCAGGTAATTTCCCTGTAGACTTCTGAAGCCACTTATCTCTTACTTGTCCTGCAGTATGTCCCTGTAGTCTAAATGTCCTGAGGGCTCAAAATGATAATCTCATTTGCTCAGAGTCTAGAACACCAGTCTGTATTTACCCTTTGTTTCAAATAATTTAGTTTAAAAAACAAAAACAAACTTCCTTTATTTTGCAGGGAGGGAAAGAGTTCAAAGCCGTGAAATTATATCTGATCCTAGATGCTGTCTTTTTACCTCCTCCTTAGTTCTACCTCAGTGTTAAAACTAAAGCTGTCCCTCAATTTTTTTTTTTTAATCCTTGATCACTGGTTTGCCTTTTTCAGGTCCTTTGTTCATCTTAACGACATAATGAATAACAAAGCATTTTAAGATTTCAACAAACTTCTGATACTTTGCTTTGAATTTTTTTGGTATTCTCTGAATTATGTTGTAATTTTTTTTTTTTTTGATTTTAGAATATGACAAAAACTGTAAAATTCTAAATTTTGACACATTAAATTCCTACTTTGTGTAGGGATCATAAAATCCAGTGGCTTTCTAACTTGGAAATATTTTTTCGTTTTTAGTACAACATGTAATTTTTTAATGTGGAAACATTTCAGTCCTACTAAGCCGCTAAACCCGTATTGTACACTAGCAATGTTATTGTCTAAAGCTATAATTCAACTTTATTACACTGCCATCCTATATTCCGTTTGTTCTTAATCATCAGAAAGAACTAGGTTTTATGAAGGCATTTGAAGAAGAAAGATTTTTTATGAAAATTAGAAAAGTCTTAAATGCTGTTCATTATTTCAGAAGATATTTGTGTAAATATAATTCATCCATCTCATCTGTTTTTGAGGGAAGTTTTGAAATACTGTATTAAAATAATTTGTACTTAGGAAATTAAAAAATGTTCAAATCCTGGATAGCTTCAAGTAACTTTTTGTGAAAGTGAAAAGTTATGAAAATGTAACCACATATTAATTTTGCCTAGTGATGTTAAGAGAAAGTTACTATTCCCTATACCCTCTAGCCAGTGTGCTTCTATAAGAATTATGTTGAAATAGCATTGAGAATTCCAACTCTACTATGTTCAAGTTATGGATGTAAGGTAGACTATTGAAAATTCTAGTTGAGAAAGATTCAATTCAACAATAACCTACTGCTGCTAGCGGTTGTCTTTCAACAAATATAAATAAGTTGTACAACTTTCAAAAAACAGGGCTTGCTTGTGATGCTGCTATAAAGGGATCAAAGAGAAGTAGTAGCCATGTGACAATGGAACGTGGGGAGTATAAAATTGTGTGCCATTTTGTTGATAACGTCATAACTGCCCAAATTGACGGCTCTTTCGTTCTTCTGTTGAATGACCAAGCATGGTAGCTACAGGTGAATGGAAGGACTGTTGGGGAAGGGGGTGTACCTGTTAGCCCTCAGGTGGTTGTGGTTTTCATCTGTGCCCCTTTGGAATGGATGAAGATGTGAGGGGGCCGGTGAGTGGAGTGTGGATACACGGAGAATGGCTCATGTGAGACTCTCACCTTCGGAAAATAGAACAGTCACACAAAAACGAAGTTTAGATAGGCTGCATGATGAACGTAAAGGAGCTCTTCCAAATGATAAGTCTCTGATTCCAAACATGTCCCTGTCTTAATACAAGGAGTCCTTCATGCTAGGATACTTCATTTAGCTATGTAAATGTTTGGAGGACAGAAGGCTATAGAGTAAACGGTAGCCTACTTTTACAGCTGCCATATATAAACTTTAGTGATGAGCAAAATCTCTGAGTCATTCAGGAAACAAAAGATCAATACTGTAAGGAATGACTGCTGAGTAGAACTGTTCAGGTAGTGGATCAAACATGGTCAGGATAGGATCGCTACGCATGACCTGGTAGATAGTCCTGTATCCTGGAGAGAAGGGAATGTTCCCTGACCCAGGGAACTGCTTCATAAAGGAATTGGCCAAATCCTTTGCATGTAGTCCAGCTCGGATGAATTAAAATGCAGTGATGCTGGAGGAGATTAAGAAAAGAGGTGTAGGAGCAGGATGCTGAGCTGGTTCCACCTGTGAAGGTGGTGAAAATTTCAAAGTGTAGAGTGTAGTGCGATTGATGACACATGGTAATGCTTCATTCATTCTTGTTAAGTGTGCCAAACAGTTCTGTAGCTATGACTGCTGCATTTACAAGACACACTTGTTGCATAGTAGAATTCATCATTAAAGCTGGACAGATCAATTGATTTTTTTAGAAATTTCTTATGGCAATGCAAATAAGCCAAACCACACTCTCATTTATATGCCCTATTTTGCTCTGAAATAGCCAACATACTTCTCTGCTGATCATTAATTGTCATTGTGTAAAGTGCTTTCTATTCTTTTATCTGAAGTGCATGAATATAGTAATAAATACTGGCTGTGTGTAGTGTCTAAAAATTATGCTGTATCTAAATCTAGCTATCTAGGTACACTGAGTGGCTCAAATTTAGAATTTTGCCCGCTTCAGGTAATATACTTAAAAATCTAATTAACCTATTACTCATACTTACTCCAAATACAGGAAGAAAGGAAAGAAATATATAATTTTATTTTAGTATGCTTCTATTTTATTGAAGTATGACCACATTTTAATTATTAGTTTAATTACATTAATCCACACTCCTCTACAAGTAATATAGTCAAGATTTTCCTAGACATTAAGGGGGAAATGGCCACATTAATAATATTTATTTTTAATAGTTTGCTTTTATGTAATACAGTGAAAAATTTGTCATTAACATGAGCATTCTAAAAGCACCTACGAGAGTTAAATAAAAATATTTATTAAATATATGATCTCCTGTTTTGTTCATAAGTATTCACATGCTCAGTTGTCAAAATGTCAACTTTTTTATTGGTAAAAATTTTGGAGAACTTGTGTTTGATGTGCAACAATAGTAAATGTAGCTAGGCAGTTACTGACATTGCTAAAGTCCACACACCTTACCCCTGTGAGGAGGGTAAGAGCATCAAATGGGCAACTAGCTCAAAAAGGAAAGAAAGAAAGAAAAAACAAAAAACAAAACTCAAAAAACAAGGACTGACGTGAACACATTAGGTTATTTCACTTGAACTCCTCAAACTCATCAACCTAAAAGGACATGTCTTATATCCTATGAAGGAGGGAGGCAGAAGCAGGAAATGTTCGTCTAGTAGAAGTTTCTTCCACATGAGAGGAAACATCAGGAATACAGAATATACATTCTCCTTCTGTGGTTTCAGGTTTAAAATACTTAATAAACACAAATTTACTGTGTTCACCTTTGTTTCTTCAAGAAACATCAATATCGGGGCACCTGGGTGGCTCAGTGGGTTAAAGTCTCTGCCTTCAGCTCAGGTCATGATCTCCGGGTCCTGGGATCGAGCCCCTCATCGGGCTCTCTGCTCAGCGGGGAGTCTGCTTCCCCTCTCTCTCTGCCTGCCTCTCTGCCTATTTGTGATCTATCTCTCTCTGTCAAATAAATAAAATAAAATCTAAAAAAACTAAAAAAACAAAAAAAGTCAATATCACTAATGGGGATAAAGTCTATTTTTTTCCCTTTTAGTCCATTTCATAGGATCTTCTTTATAGAGGGGATTTGGAACATGTAAAAATGGTGATATCTTAGTTTTACACACTATAGACTTTCTTTCTGGCAGAACAATAAGTGACATTTTCCAGTGCATCTCGATTTTAGAAATTAAAAAAAAAAAACATTTTGTCTTTTGTAAAAGCATCAAGTTCTAAAAGCATGTAATTTATTATTTTTGAGGGAAGTTCTTAAAGTATCATCTTTCTAAAAAAATTTTAAATGCATCATGAAGAATTCATGGTTATGGCCGTAAATGGGTAATGACATTTGATTTAACCTTTTCCAAGTTCCTGATAAAAAGCTGTTGAAAGTAAGTAAACTAAAATAATGCAAAGCTCCCCCAGGCCTGGAAACTTAAATGCTTCTGGGCTAGCGTTACATGATAATAGTTCATAAAAAATGTGTTCGAAGCGAATTATCAGGCACTAGATGTATTGCTACTAATTTAGTTCTTTACTCAGCATGGAAGGAAATGGGAACCTAAGGAAGAGGGGGAGGTGGTTGGGGGGTGGGGAGGGGTGGAATGGGTGAAATAGATTTAAGGGGATTAAGAATACATAAGTGTATTCTGTATTCCACATAAGTGTATTCTTAATCTGAGAATTGCACTGAGTAATGAGTACAATTGTCGAATCCACTATATTGTACACCTGAAACTAATATAATACTGTATGTTAACTATATTGGAATTAACATGAAAAGCTTAATAAAAAGAAGTTGAGATCTTTAACTACATGAACCTATTTCCTGACCTGCTATTGTAGACTGAAGAGACTCACATACTCTGAGATTATAAAGGTTAAAAAGAAAACATTTTTTTCTAAAATACGTTTCTGGTTTCAAGTAAGTATAGTTAATATTTATTTGATTCTTCATAGTATGTTAAGATGCTGGATGTATTATTTCTGTATTCATCTTTGAAAGTTCATATGTACAATTTTACTGGTAAAAAAAAATAATGTGGTACTAGTTAGTTAAGCGCACAGTGATCTAAAACATCTGCCATTAGTGGTGCCTTGATTGCTGTTTTTAATCAAAGACTCTCCACCAGTATCATCAAGAGACATAAAGATGCTGGATATAATCTTGTCCCTCTTTTCTTTATGGTGTGCATTAAAAACCAGTGAGACAGCAACTAACAAAATAATTTGAAACATTTCTCTGAATTGTCCTAGAAATATCATAACACTCATTCTCATTGGCTTCTTCTTTAATTTGCATATTATTCATAAATTCTATGTGGGGGTGATATGCAGCCTTAGTTTTGCACGTTAGCCATTAATGATTAGCTCTCATTCTGCTTATTTTTTCTTCTCTGTATGCTTAATGATGGCGGTCCGTTTCATCATATTGTAGCCTGACATTTTACAGCCTTATGTTGCCATTTTTGAAAAGTGTAACTTTTCACATTTATTTTACTGCTTTTTTTAAATAATTCAAGCAATATGGTTAGAAACCTATTAAATATTTATGGGAAATATTAATTATTGATTCCTATTAAGCAAAACCAATTTAATATTTCCTCTCTCCTCTTGCCTGAAATGTTGGTTTTCCTCTGGACAGCTCCTCCCACTCTGTGCTTTTCCAACCGGGCACGTTGTTCACAGTGACAGTTTGGGCTGGTTACGGTGCACTGTGAGCTCTGTGTTTACATATCAGGAACTTCAGAACCATATTTAAAACTGCCTAACATGCATCCTCTTTTATATCTTGCAGGGGCTTCACCCTCAGCATATCCACAAATAAACTCAACATTTCCCTCTCTCTCAGGCTTGCACCTCCTGCTTTCTTCTCAGTCTGTCTCTCTAATATCCACGCATCAACAAATCCAGGATCTCAGAATCATTTTTAATAACTACCTCTCAACCTGCAACCAAAATCGGTCACTAAGCCCTTTTAATTCTCTCCTGTAATTCTAATTCATCTTTGTATTGTCATTACTGGGGTTATATTTCAGAAATTGTTCTTTCTCACTTTGATGGCAAGCATAGCCTCCTGTGTCATCGGCTTCTCTATGTCCCCAGGACGGCACTTTGTATGCCCCACTGTGATGACATCTTTGTAGGTGAAAAGAGATTTGCTTCGGAATAGAAGACAGACATCTATCTACTGTGGATGAGATTGTTGTGATCTGAGGACCCGTTTCTGAGGATTGTGGTTCTGGGGCAGTTAGGAAGGTGCTAGCCAAGGTACTATGGTTGGTACTGCACTGAAAGACCAATTCTTTCATTTTCCCCTCGGGCTTATCTCTTCCGGGGGCAGATCTCAAAGAAAAGACACGCTGATATTAGTCCCTTCAGCTCACCCTCACAAAGTAGCAGCATTTCCTGCTTGTTTCAGAAAGAGATGATTTTTAAAGAAAATAAAACTTAAAAAGAAATCTTCAACGTTTAATGTAACTTTGTTATGTTTTAGCCTTCTGATATTTTGCCGTCTAGTATTTTCTGGAGAGATTGCAATAGGCAACTGGTTTCAGTGAAGCCCAGATTGTTAAGTAGGCTTTGCCAAATGGGGGAGTTTAAAAAGGGACCTATGAAAAGAGGAGTCCCCAGGCAGCTAGAGCTCAAGAAAAGTATTTGTAGAATACTACTCCCTGATCCATTTCTCCCACAGACACCCCCAACCCTGATGGGAAGGGCAGAGATAGTAATCCTTGTTTCCTCTGAAGCAAAGTCTCACGTCATTATTTGACTGTCACATGGAAGCTGTGAGTACAAGGGAATGAGCCTTTGGGTGTTGAGAGATTACTTGGGGAGGAAGACAGGCAAATGATATTTTCCTCAGTTACTCTTAGGCAGACAAGCAGCCGCCGATAGACTGGACTCCAGGAAAATAAACATAGGATGCTTACTCCAAGATCTCTCTGATCTGATCAAAATGCCAGCATTGGTGACATTGATTTGGGGTCTGGGGGACAGAGTTATACTGAGGAAGAGCTTTGAAGAGGTGCCACTAGAATGCCTGATGTCTTCATCCGATGTGGCCATGAGAGACAAGCACCCCTGCGTCTTTGCTGTTCAGTGAACTCAACAACCATCTAGTGTTAATAAAGAATAACAGCAACAGAAAATACAAGCAGGCTGCTGATGAAGCAAATGATGGGCGTATGTAAAAGGAAGGAGAAGGGGGAGATGGGAAAATTAGAGAAGCATACCACACTCCTCTGAAAACACTACAAATACTTTTGAAGAGAGGGTTAAGGTGTCGCTCATTAACCCTTACTTGACTTAAAGCTTAGGATGGTTCTTGAATACTTGGGCTCCAAAACATAAAGGCAATGAATTGTACAAATCATGCGTTCTATGAGCTTGAAAGAATATCTCATAGAGGTTACTTTACAGTGGTGATTTTTCCAGGTAAGTCATCAGATCTCACTCTGTGGATGAAGTTTTATTTTATAAAATTGAATTTTCCAGAAGTGTGGTAGGTGAGGGAACAAAAGAGATGTTGTAGCTGTATTTCAGCAAATATTTTCCCCTAATTCTCATTCCAGTGTAATGTACAGTGTTATGTTAGTTTCAGGTGTACAAGATAGTGATTCAACAATTCTATACGTTACTTAGTGGTCATCATAATAGTGTACTCTTCAATCCCCTTTATCTATTTCACTACCCCACCCCCCACAGCCATCTTCCTTCGAATAACCATTAGTTTGTTCTCTATATTAAGTATCTGTTTTTTTGGTTTAGTTCCTTTTTTCTTTGTTCATTTGATTCTTAAGTTCCACATGAGTAAGATCATATGGCATTTGTCTTTCTCTGACTTATTTCACTGAGCCATTATACTCTCTAGATCCATGCATGTTATTGCAAATGGCAAGATTTCGTTCTTTTTTATGACTGACAGTCCATTGTGTGTGTGCGTGTGTTTGTGTGTGTGTGTGTGTGTGTACCACATCTTTGTTCATCTTGTAATGGACACTTGAGTTGCTTTCATAATTTGGCTATTGTAAATAATGCTGCAGTAAACATTGGGATGCACATATCTTTTCAAGTTAGTGTTTTCATATTTGGGTAAGTACATAGTAGTGGAATGACTGGATCATATGGTAATTCTATTATTTATTTATTTATTTATTTATTGAGGCATCGCGATACTGTTTTCCACAGTGGCTCTATCAGTTTGCATTCCCACAAACAGTTCAAGGAGGACTTTTTTTCTCCACATCCTTGCCGACACTCGTATCTTACGTTTTTTATTTTAGCCATTCTGACAGATGTGAGGGGATATCATTGTAGTTTTGGTTTGCATTTCCCTGATGATGAGTGATGTTTAGTATCTTTTCATGTGTTTGTTGGCCATCTGTATGTTGTCTTCTGACTTCTGCCTATTTTTAATTTGTTTGCTTGTTTTTTGATAATGAGTTGTATGTGTTCTTTATATATTTTGGATACTAATCCTCTATCAGATATGTCATTTGCAAATATCTTCTTCCATTCAGTAAGTCGTCTTTTAGTTTTGTTGTTTCCTTTGTTGTGCAGAAACTTTTTATTTTGATGTAGTCCCAATAGTTTATTTTTGCTTTTGTTTCCCTTGCTTTCGGAGACATAGCTAAAAAAATGCATTGTCTTGCCTCCTTTGTCAAAGATTACTTGACCATAGAAATGTGGGTTAATTTCTGGACTCTCTCTAGTGTCTTCTATTGATCTGTGTGTCTGTTTTTGTGCCAGTACCATACTGTGCTGATTAGTACAGCTTTGTAGTATATCTTGAAATCTGGGATTGTGATACCTCCAGTTTTGTTCTAGTTCAAGGTTGTTTTGGTTATTCATGGTCTTTTGTGGCTCCATACAAATTTTAGGATTATTTGTTCTAGTTCTGTGAAAAAAATGCTGTTGGCATTTTGATAAAGATTGCATTTACATCCCTTGCTTTGGGTAGTATGGATATTTTAACAATATTTTTTTATTCCCATCCATGAGCGTGGAATATCTTTCCATTTGTTTGTGTTGTCTTCAATTTCTTTCATCAGTGTTTTATTGTTTGCAGAGCGCACTTCTTTCAGCTCTTTGGCTAAGTTTATTCCTAGGTATTTTATTATTTTCAGTACAATTGTAACCGAGAGTGCTTTCTTAATTTTGTCTTTCTGTTACTTCATTATTATTATTCTATAGATATGCAATAAATTTCTGTGTATTGATTTTGTATCCTGCAACCTTACTGAATTTATTAGTTCTAGTGGCTTTTTGGTGGAGTCTTTAGGGTTTTCTGTATATAGTAGCATGCCATCTACAAATTGTGAAACTTTTATTTCTTCCTTATCTATTTGGATGCCTTTTATTTCTTTTTGTTGTCTGCTGTGGCTAGGACTTCCATTAGTATGTGAATAAAAGGGGTGAGAGTGAACATCCTTGTCTTGTTCCTGACCTTAGGGGAGAAGCTCTCAGTTACTGTGGTTAATGTACAGTGTTATATTAGTATGCCAAGGCCAGATGGACATTCTGGCTGGGCTTTTGGTGCATCTGAAATATTTTGGACCATTGTGTTTTCATTTTCATTTGTCCCATGTGTTTTTGATTTCCTCTTTGATTTCTAGGTTGATCCATTTGTTGGTACCATCTTGTTTAACTTCTATGTATTTGTATTTATTTCAGATTTTTTCTTGTGACTGATTTCAGTTCCATACCATTGTGGTAACGAAAGACGCATGATGTGACTTCAGTCTTTTTAAATTTGTTGGCTTGTGTTGTGGCTAATATGTGATCTATTCTGGAAAATGCTGCATGTGCACTTGAAAAGAATTGTATTCTGCTTTGTTAGGATGGAATCTGAGCTATTAGATCCATCTGGTCCAGTGTGTCATTCCAAGCCACTGTTTTACTTGATTTTTTTTGTCTGAATGATCTATCTATTGATGTATGTGGGGTATTAAAGTCCCCTACTATTATTATATCACCTTTTTTATGTCAAGATTTTATTTAAATTCTAATTAGTTAAATATAGGGTAATATTCATTTCAGGTGTAGCACTTAGTGATTCATCACTTACACATAATATCTAGTGCTCATCACAAGTACCCTCCTTAATCCCCATCACCCATATCATCCATCCCCTGCGCATCTCCCTCCATCAACCCTCAGTTTGTTCTCTATAGTTAAGAGGCTCTTAAAAAAAAAAAAAGTTCTTTATGGTTTGCTTCCCTCTTTTTATTCCTCTCCCCCTATGTTCATCTGTTTTGTTTCTTAAGTTCCACATAGAAGTGAAATCATATGGTATTTGTCTTTCTCTGACTGATTTATTTCATTTACCATAATACACTCTAGCTCCATCCACATCGTTGCAAATGGCAAGATTTCATTCTTTTTGGTGACTGATTAATATTCCGTTGTATATCCATACATCAGTATGGACATTTGGGCTCATTCCATAATTTGGCCATTATTGATAATGCTACTGTAAACACTGGGGTGCATGTGCCTCTTTGATTCGGTATTCTTGTATCCTTTGGGTAAATACCTAGTAGTGTGATTGCTGGGGTATAGGGTAGTTCTATTTTCAACTTTTTCAGGAACCTCCATAGTATATTTCAGAGTGGCTGAAATATACATTCCCCTTTCTCCAGATACTTGCTAACATGTGGTGTTTATTGTATTAATTTTGGCCATTCTGACAGGTGTGAGGTAGTATATTATTGTGGTTTTGATTTGTAGTTCCCTGATGATGAGTAATGCTGAGCATCTTTTCATGTGTCTGTTAGCCATCTGTATGTTTGTGTCTTCTACCAGTTTCTTAACTGGCTTATTTATTATTGGGGTGCTGAGTTTGATAAGTTCTTTATCGATTTTGGATACTAATCATTTATCAGATACATCATTTGCAAATATCTTCTCCATTTCATAGCTTGTCTTTTAGTTATGTTGATTTTTTCTTCGCTGTGCGGAAGCTTTTTATCTTGATGAAGTCCCAATAGTTCATTTTTGCTTTCGTTTCCCTTGTCTCTGGAGATGTATCTAGTAAGAAGTTGCTACGGCCAAGGTCAAAGGGGTTGCTGCTTGTGTTCTCCTCTAGGATTTTGATGGCTTTCTGTCTAACATTTAGGTCTTTCATCCATTTTGAATTTATTTTTGTGTATGGTGGAAGTGGTCCATTCCATCCTTCTGCATGTTGCTGTCCAGTTTTCCGAACACCATTTGTTGAGGAGACTTTTTCCCACTGGATATTCTTTCCTGTTTTGTCAAAGATTAGTTGACCACATAGTTGCGGGTCCATTTCTGGGTTTTCTATTCTGTTCCATTGATCTTTGTGTCTGTTTTTATATCAATACCATACTTTCTTGATGACTACAGCTACAGCTTTTTGTATTATAGCTTGAACTCTGTAATTGTGATGCCTCTAGCTTTGCTTTTCTTTTTCAAGATTGCTTCAGCTATATGAGGTCTTTTGTGGTTCCTTACAAATTTTGGGATTGTTTGTTCCATCTCTGTGAAAAATGCTGCTGGTGTTTTGATAGCAATTGCATTAAATGTGTAGATTGCATTGAGTAGTATTGACATTTTAACAAGAGCTGTTTTTCCAACCTGTGAGCATGGGATGTTTTTCCACTTGTGTCATCTTCAATTTCTTTCATAACTGTTCTACAGTTTTCTGAGTACAGATTCTTTATCTCCTTGGTTAGGTTTATTCCTATGTTTTTTCCTTCTTTTATGTTTATTACTAGCTGCTTTATGTATTTGGGTGCACCCATGTTGGATGCATAAATATTTATAGTTGTTATCACTTCTTGTTGGATCATTCCCTTTATGATTATTTAAGGTCCTTGTCTTGTTACCATCTCTGTTTTGAAGTCTCTTTTGTTTGACATAAATGTTATTACCCTGCTTTCTTTCACTGCCATTTGCATGATCATTTTTTTCTATCCCTTTATTTTCAATCTTCCTGTGTCTTTAGGGCTGAAATAATAAGTCTTTCATAGGCAGTATATAGATGGGTCTTTTTATACATTACATCACTCTGCATCTTTTGATTCAAGTGTTTAGTCCATTTACACTCAAAGTAATTATTGCTAGGTAGTACTTAC
>CM052889.1:5631061-5654361 GCA_028534135.1 Potos flavus | reverse complement strand
GAACGTTATAGTCAGAGTCACAGGCAGACATTGGAATAAGTTTATATTTAGAAGTATCTTAATCAATGTTCATAAGTATGCTCTACAAGTACTTTATTCCTTTGACTATTTTGTGACTAGCGTGTGTGGCTGTATAGAATAGTATACCTTCCTTGAAATGTTCAAATGACTTGTTTTTTATACACTTAATTGCAGCAATTTAAGTATGTATTTATATGTACAGCTATCTAATGATATGTATTAATTGAAGCAAGTCAAGAATAAAAATTCTGAAGCATTTAGAAAATATAGATATAGTTGAATATGCCAAAGGAACTTAGCATCTTGTACATACTTCTTCCTGCTTCTTAGAAAGTAAAACTTCAATTTAAGCAGTACCTATCCATTGCAGTGAGGTTTCCCCTCTGAAATTTCCTACAATAGCTTATTGTTTGTTTTGTCTTGTTAAGATAAAATGTTCTGGGTATGTGAGGAAATTGATTTTGTTATATATTTTTTACTGTATTCTTCTCCCTTGTCCCAAAGCAGATAATTTGTGCTCTAAGTACCTTATATTTGTGGATGTTTGTGGTTTGTATGACTTTTGCAATTTTTCTACGAAAACAGGTAACTATTTCTTCCAATACCACTCAAGCAGAGTTGGAAGCAAATAATACCAGTTTAAAGACAGAACTAAGAATGGAGTTTTATCTCTTTCCAATAAAAGAAATGGAGAGAAGCAGACAGGAAACCATAAGATCCCTAAGAGTAGAAAGCCCCATAATTATCTACACAACTACCTACATATTTGTCCATAATAATAATACACTGAGATTTAGACTTGTTCTGTGTCATTGAATCATCCTCAATAATGAGAGAAGGCCGCTTTCTAGACCTTTGTTTTCAAGTTACCAATCATGGCTTTGAGGCCAGAAATTCTTTGTTCCAAAGGAAGTATTAAGAGGATTTTGTCATGGTAAAAAATGATATATTTTTGTTGGAAGGGATCGAGAGGCTAGGTAGTGTCCACAGTAAGAGTATGGGCATAAGTAGCCCAAATTGGGCTTTGAAGAGAGAATTGATTTTGAAAGGACCGGTAGCAGTGAAGGAGACCAAAGCGGTGCTTCCTACCTCCTGTGAGGGTGGGAGACCCATGAGCTTGTGGTTTCAAAGAGTAGACCTTGAACTCCTAAGAGCCCTTGGTCTTTGTAGCCACAGCCCTGGGAGCCATGCCTGAGGAAACCCATGAGAGCCTACACAATGGAACCAATCAGTCACGCGGGGCTGCGTGATGCGTATCTTGTGCAGAGATCATGGTGTGTACAACATAGCACTTCTTCCCCACTTTATGAGTCATAGAGTACATTAGTACTCAGACACGGTTGAGACTGCATTTTTCTCCAAAATGGAGCTTTGCAGTCAGAATTAGATTTAGAAAAGTAAACTAATGTGATGTTTCTAGCCCCTGAATATTTGGCAGGATACAAAAAGGTATCAGTGATAATCTCTGAGAGTTAGTTCAGGAAAGTATTGGTCTATATATGATGCATAATAAACAATTTATCATCGGGGTTTGGGCTTGTGCTGTGTGGGCTGGTTAACTTGTCTGTGCAAAGCTGCTGTTGCGTGGGGTCCAGGGCCTGAAGTTGCTATCAGTAAGCCAGGTCAGCAGTTGCGACATGTGGTGGGGCTGAAAAAATATAAATTGGAACCTATAGGGTTGAATTGGAACATAAAAGGACAGACTAGAGCCTACATTTACTCCCTATCATCTGTGACCTGGATGATGTGGGTGACCTGCAGAAGCTTGCAGCTTTCCCCACAGAGTTGGACACATGCCTGGCTGGGGACTCAGAGAAGTGAAAAAATATCGTATGGGGGTTAGAAGATGGTATCACCTGCAAGCCCAAGTCACATCTATACAAACAAGCTGAACTAACAGATTAGCCAAAATGTGCGTGAGCTGTCCCAGAATGTGGGCCCCTACACTAAACTTTGGTTCATAAAAAAGATTGCTTCTTCAGTTCTGACTGAAAAATAAAACACATATTTTTCTTCAATCCAATCCTAATCTGGAATGATACAAGAAGGGGAATTCTAGTAGAATGTAGTTACAGTTTGCAAAATTGTCCGAGGGCAAGCTGGTCTCCTGTATGTTTCTTTCGTCCTTATGGAATTTGCAAATAAACACAAAAGCAAAATCCTGTTCTCACTTCCTATGATGAAAATATTCTTGACACAAATGAAAAACATGCTTATTTCCCAAAAGAAATTAGATGATCCCTTTATCCATTTGGGTGATGATCATTCCTTTGCTACCTAAACTCATATTCCCCCTTTGAGATCCCGTATCTTAAATGTTGAGATATATGTTTAAATATTAGTACATTTAGAATTTCAAGGTAGGGAATAGGAGGGACGAAGAAAATAGTCAATCTATGTACAAAAATGTTATATTAAAGTAAGAATGAAATATATAACTATAATAGTCCTCATCTTTATGTATGTAGTTCTAACTGGCATTTATAGTTATCTTTTTCCACAACTTGTTCTATTTACCCTTCCCGTTAGCAAACATTTTAGCCATTTGTGAATCATCGTTTGATGGGGTAACCCAAACGTTCATAGCTAAAGAATCTGGGTCATTCACAGCCCTACCTATGCTGGGATGTTGCAACTTTCTACTGATTTTTCTCATAGGAGGTGAATATATTTATGAGTGGCCTCAAGATATTTCTTGCCTTCTAGATATACTCATCATTGTGTTATTGCAACCAAATTTCCTTTTGAAAATCAGGGTCAATAACTCCAGCCAACAGAGTACTCTTTGCTTTGCCTGCTGACTAATTGATATGAGGAACTCAGGTAGCAGTCCCAACTTCCAGTTTAAAAGACTATTGTTGTGTGTCCTGGTGAAAGCATTCCTCCCTTGAGAACTAAGACTGCTTGCCAACAGAGCCCCAAGAAAATTTTTACGAATTGGTCAGTAGAAGTAAAAGAAGAACCACTTACGGTTTCTACTCCTTGATTCCTAGATCCATGAATTTTGGTCATGGGAGAAACAATGTTGTATAGACCATATATCATATCCTAGAGGATATTGTTTCAGGTTCAGAAAGCATTTCCACTAGTTGGCATGGTAAGCGAATCTTTAGAAGTTTATCCATACACTAGTATATCCAGTCAATTGCTTTTGTGCTGATTTGCTCGGAAACATGCTAAGACCAAGGAATTCCATTAGTAAAGGCCCATTATTTCACTTGATTTGCTGTAAGATTACTTTCTTGCTCAGAAGCAATGCTGTGTGGAATATCAGAGTAGAGGCATTGTGTAATTTCATGGATACTGGTTTTGGCAGAAGCATAGTGGACAGAGAGCGCAAATACACAGGCAGAGAAAGTGTCTATGCTAGCGAAAGCAAAGATCTGTCCCTTTCATGATAGAAATGGTCCAGTATAATCAACATGCTCTGTGGGCTGACTGACACCCCCCCCCCCCCCCCGAGACATGTTGCCTTATCAAGGCTCAGTGTTGATTTCTGCAATTAGCAAGTTCAGCTCAGCAGTGACTGTATCTAGACTGGCTATGTGAGTGGAAGCCCATGGTGCTAAGTCCACGTATAACCTCTATACCTATCCCAGTGGCCACTTTCATCATGGTGTCCTTGAGCAAAGATAGTGGTGGCTAAGAAAACAAAACAAAACAGATACTGGCATCAAAAGAATGGGTCAACTGGTCCGTGTGATTATTATCCTGCTTCTCTGCTAAAATTTCTCTTTTCAAGTGTTTATTTGCATGGGGTGCAAATGTATTCATATTCTCTCTCAATGTCCATCCTTTCTAATGAGTCTTTTATTTCCTTTCCATTCATTACTAAACCATTAACCATTGCACAAGAATCGCTGTAGATTGTTCCTGGGGCCATGCCTTCTTGCAGGGAAAGTATGTAACAAGGTGGGGGGGATGCTGCTTAAAGTTGTTACACCTGTTCTGGGCACTGCCTAAAGTTGGCAGTAGCGCTGCGATGCTCCACTTCCGGGTACTGTCAGCGTGGGATGTAGAATCTTTGGTGAAATAGGCCCATATGTTTTTCTTCTTCTGTAAAGTGTTCATATTGTCTTTACTTACATATTGTAGCAGGAATACAGACCATGGGGCTTTGAACTATGTACTCCTTCAACTTCTTTGTGCCATCAGGACATTATAGGGGTGGATGTAGCCTATTTTACTTCCATTTGATAAGGGATATGGGGTCTTTCTCCATTGAGCTGTAACTAACCCAGCCCAAAACTCAGAATTTGTGCAGTGAGATAGAGTTGAAGTTGGATGATGTGTGGTTCGGGATGCTGCCTGGGCCAACAAGGGGAGCTAGCAGATCACCACCGGTGACATGAGCTGCCATAGTGCCTGATAACCGTGCAGAACTTCACAGCATAAAACAAATGGTTTGTATACTTGTAATGTTTTATCTCTTTGGCATTTTACATCTAAATTCTACTTGTAATAGTTTCTTTCAAAATATCATCTCCATTTTTTTTTTTTCCATAAAACCATTCCACCTCCCAAGAGGAGGCCAATATTCTAGGCAGTATATACTCCAGCTTTGTTTTCTGTTATCCTGCTAGGGCCCAGCATTCTTTAGAATGTTGTAACAGCAAAACACCACACAGTACATCCCAAAAGATCAGTGCTGCCCTTTGTCTAGCTGAAAGCAAACAGGAAGGGTTAGACTGCCAGGAATAACATCCCAGGTCTTGAACAGAATAAATTTCTCCATGGCAATGAATACTGTAATACACCTTAGCTGTGCTGAATACCAACATGTGTTATCTTCCAGGGAATTAAAATGTGTGCACCTGCCTGTCGGATTGTTGTCAACCACAAATAGGTCCTCAACTGCTCTCTAGTACATCTTCAGTATGGCGAGTGGTCAGCCAAACTCCTTGTCATCCCCAAAGAATGTCAAGACTGGAGAGAATGATGGGAATTTTCAACCTCAAACCTCTCAAAGTGAAGTGAATACTCAACATCAGCCAGAGAGAGAACTAAGCCTAGAAGGGGAGACTGTGACTCAGGCCAAAATCATCCAGACTTTCGCATTCCCCCAAAAGAGTCTAGTTCTCTTTTATACCAGCTTACTTCTGATGCCTTTACTTACTTACTTACTTACTTCTAGTGCTCTTTTACACCAACTTAATTCTGATGCCTCTTCTGGGCAGAGGGAGTATATGCTCAATTATAACATATGAAGGAAAGACTATACTGATATGTCGACTATTGATTTTGAATATGCTGGGGGTTATTGAGTACTGATTCAGAATCTACTGGGGTTGAGGCACCTGGGTGGCTCAGTAGGTTAAGCATCTTCCTTCCGCTCAGGTCATGATCCCGGAGTCTTGGGATGGAGCCCCGCCTGGGGTTCCCTGCTTGGTGTGGAGTCTGCTTCTCCCTGTGAACCTCCCTCCTCTCGTGCTCTCTCACAATCTCTCTCTCAAATAAACAAAATCTTTTTTTAAAAAGAATATACTGGGGTTTTTGTTGAAAATAAATATGAATGATGATAATTTAGATTTTATAAATGCTAAATAGTATAACTTTAATTCTAGTTACCTTGCCTCTCCTATAAGTGGGCTTAGATATTTCATACTTCCTTCTGCTTCTGAACATCACTGAATCCAAGTATCCCATCTTTTCCAGACTTCAGCATAACGTAACTCTCAGATTTTGAGATAGGGCTGCTGTTAGCCTTACAGATAAATTCTCTAATAAAATAATAAACACTTAAACTATAAAAAATATTCTATGTGGTTGAAAATCATTAGTCTATCAGTACATAATTACTATTTTCTCTTATAAAGGGAAACTTAACACAAAATGTGTAGTTTATATAGTATAAATCAGAAAACCTTTTTCTTATTTTAATGCTATGTCAGGCAGAGTGTTTTATTTTTGAAGCTATAGTTTAGTCTGCATTGTGAATTCTGAATCAGAGTGTAGTGAAAAATCTGGATCTTAAAAGGCCTCAAACCTTGAGCCACTTTACATATCTGGAAAAATTCACGCATTTCTTGTGAAACAGAAAGCCAAGGAATGCCTCTCTATTTTGAAGATCAAAAGTGTCATTGATGGAGAATTCCTGGATTTATTTTGTGTACTTGTACCACTGTAGTTGCTAGTATATGGTTCAGAAAGTTCTGGGTCATTTTATAAATCTGAAATGTGACAGTTCGGCCTACAATGATTTTCCATGAATGATGGCAAGTCTAAAGCTGGTCAGTCCATGATCTTTTTGTCTTTCTGCACAACCATGGTTAACTTATTGGCAAATGGCTCTGTGCTCGAGCATTTCCCTTGTGTTCTGGGCAGGAAAGATGGCAAGGGCAAAAATACAGCCAACAGAGCCTGCTCGCTTTTAAGAGGCTCCCTAGAAGCTGACCGAGGGGTTTGTTATGCATCTTATTAATGAGAGATCACATTCATATGGCTTTCCCTCACTGAGATACAAGCTATTACTCTCTCCCTCGCTCCCTTCCCCCACCCATACACACACACACACACACACACACACACACACACACACACACACACACACTATATTCAGAGCAACTATGGTATGTATGTTAATGATGCTCTGAAGTCTATCTGTAAGATAAGAAAATGGAGAGCATGGAATATGGACTTTTATGGGCAGCCAGCCAGCCATACCAACTGAGCCTGCAATGCCTAAAGATTATCACTACAGTTTATATTATAAGAGTGTAAGAGAGGATAAAGCAGCAGGCCATTGTTTCTGTATCTCTAAACCCTAGGAGAATGTCTGGTTTATAGTAGGTGCAAAGTACATGTTTTTGAAGAAAGAAAGAAAGGAAGGAAGGAAGGAAAGAAGGAAGGAAGGAAGGAAGACGGAAGGAAGGAAGGAAGAAGAAAGAAGGAATGGGTGCTTATCTTAAAGCAGAATGCCTTCAGCTTCTAATGAGGCATAATTCTCTTTTTCTTCCTTCTCCAGTTTCTTCCAGTCACGTTCCACAGAGCTGTGGTGGCGATAATGATGGGTTTCTGCTTTCACTCCAAGTGGGCCCGGGGGACGTGCATCAGAATGTAGTCCGCATACCTAAATGTATGGGTTTTGAAGGTGAACACGTTTGGATCAAAATCTGAAATGACTTCCTTGGCTATCAATACTTTGAATAGTTTCAGTCCTACAAAGGCACTGAATATTGATGTGTATTCACTTGCTGGAATTGTTCAATATTAGTATAGAAAATGACCTTAGAGTTCATTCAGGCTGTTTTTACAGATGAGAGAATAGACTCAAGTTTAGCGATCATCTGTTTTTGCTCGTGAGGTACTTCTTTACACCGAAAGACTTCTGGTTGGCAAGGCGTAGTGTGCTCCCCGCACTCAAGGAGGGCTTGCCAAGGTTCGTAGAATCACAGTGTGCAGAACTGCAAAGAGAATTTAGGCCTCCCAACTGTGGGTCTAGCTGTTCTTCTCTCTCTATTGTACTGACTGTGAATGAGCCATTTTAAAAATGATTATGAATGAAATTCACATTGGGAATGTGTTCAAAATTCCAAATTCTTGGGGCACACATCCATGAGAACCTGATTCTGTGTCTGGATGAGGCCCATGAAACAGCATTTTTAACAAGAATCCTGAATGATTCTGATGCAGGTGGTACACAGATCCCAAACCGAAACAATAAAATAAATGAAATGAGGCTTAAATTTTACAGCTCCTAGAAGAGCTCATGAAAATTCTTAACAAGTAGAAGCCTGGAAAAAACACGACTGCATGAAACTAAAGACAAGTGTTTTCCTGATTAAAAAATCAAAAGCACAATGTTTAAATATGAATAATCCTGCTAATGCTCACTATGATAGTGTACATGCCTAATGTGCTTCATTAAGACATACATTTTATAAACTCTATGCCACTTGCATAGATAATTTATGGAATCTAATTGCATTGAAACTGGTGTTTTCACTGCAGAATACCAGCTATGGCTGCTGTCCAAAGGAGAACTCTGTTCCAGGAGCTCAACGTTTGCTGCTTTATTTCATGTAGCATTTACTTGGCCGCCCAGGAATACATTGCATCCAGCGTTAACTCTCTTAAATATTTACCTTAAATTATAATTTATTCTGAATTCTTTATTTTGATGTAACAGAAAAAAGAAGATATAGCTCAAAATAAAAAATCACGCTAGTTCCTATATATAAATAAATATAAAAATTATATATAAATTATAAATTTAAAAATATAAATTTATATATATGTAAATAAATTTTTTAACGTTCTGACTAATCTTATGAGAGAAATTGTCTACATTTTATAGAATAGAAAACTGGGACTCAGGTTAATAAATCTCTTTTCGAAAGAATTGAAAAAAACTAAGACTGAACTGTTTCAAAGTGCTATCTTCTTAACACATTGTTGTCTCTCTGCATCTCTCTCTCTGACCTGTCTCTCCATCCATTCATCCTGTTGGGTTTTTTCCATCTACCTCCCTAATTTTCTCCTTTCCTACCACTCACTTATAAAGCATCGTTCTTTAATTGAAAATAGGACTTTTATCAGGTGCCTTGAAATTTTACTCTACGTTTTATCCTAACTATCCAAACTAGAAGTTCTACCCTCAAAAAGTCATAGATTTTTAGAATGGGATTATTAGTTTGACAAACCATCAAAATCTCTCCTGTTGCATATGAGGAAGCTCAGGTCCAGGGAAATCAAGCAACTTCTTTACGCTGGCATATTGAGTTATTGGCAGAGCTTGAATATAATTAAGTCTTTGACTCATAATGCATTTTTCCTATTGGAAGTTTAGGTTAAAGACTACTAGTTAAAGGCTGAATGAACTTAAATATAGCATTTTTAGATAACTAAAAGGAGAAAAATCTATTCAGAGGGTCAGTTTGTTGCATGAGATACTTAGTGGAAGTAGTGATTTTACTAATCACGTGCAATTGCAAATTCCAGAATGAATATGGGGCATCCTAGAGATTGATACCATTGTGTAGTTCAGCAGGCTCCATTTCTGAATGAAATTTGCTCCCCTATGAGATAAATCTCCATCAGATTCTGCTAAGACTTTGGTTCCTGTAGTGTTAGATTTGGCTGAACCTATCTAAGGTATGTCTAGCAGTTTTGACAAGGTGTTACAATAGACTAACCATTGCTAGGGTGTATTCTCCACTGTTCTCAAATGTTCAAATGTCAGTACTAAATGATACAGAATAAAAATAATATCAGGGTGCTTATTATTGCCAGTTATATGAAAGATGCTTAACATATGAGTTTAATGTCAATCCTTGCAACCATTCCATAAGTATATACTTCAGCAATTTTGAAAATATTTTTTACTTATATTAATGTCTTCATTTTATAAATTGCCAGACTGAGATTGAGAAGTAATTTCCTCAAGAACACATAGAATCACATGAGCTATGTTACCTGAATAATAAGCAGGTGTATGTGTGTGTGTGTGTGTGTGTGTGTGTGTGTGTGTGTGTGTATGCAAAATATATCTCACTGTAGTATACATCACAGTATAGTGGAACACTACAGAAAACACATATCACAAAATGTGAAAAATAAATTTAATTGTTCAGGTTGCAGTCAATAGTTGATTTGGACTAGTTTTATAGTTAATAAAATGGTAGTATTATTTTTAAATGATGAATGTGCAATAGTTTTCCTCAGAAAATACTTCTTAACTTCTGTTAAAATATGTAGCTATATACAAAATTCAAATATGTGCTAAACCTATAAAATATCTTATTGTGTTTAGTAATATAATAATTTGTGGATTTTTAAAAAGGATCATAATACCCAGGCCTTTAATTCAAGAAGTTTGCAAAATCATTGGAATTGTCCTTCTTTTTTTTTTTTCCCCCAGATTTTATTTATTTATTTGACAGAGAGAGAGAGCTTGACACACAGGGTGGGGGGAGGGCACAAGCAGGCAGAGCAGCAGGCAGAGGGAGAGGGAGAAGCAGGCTCCCTGCTGAGCAAGAGCCTGACATGAGATTTCATCCCAGGACTCTGGGATCATGACCAGAGCCTAAGGCAGATGCTTAAAGGAAGCCACCCAGGCGTCCCTGGAATCATCCCTCTTAATCTTTTGAAAACCTTCATGAAAATGGTTTTAGATTGCTAATTTTAAATACCATCTGTATTAATTAGGGTTCTTCAGAGAAACAGAACCAGTAACATTTTATATATATGTTGTTTGCACATAAATACATGTTTTGGGGACTCTTTCTGTGTGGAAGGGGGAGATTTGGGTAAGGGTAATAAGGAAAATTTCCCTCTTGTGGCAGTGTGTAATCTTTTCCTAATTAAAATGAATGTTTATCATCATACACCCGCTTGACAGACAAACCAGGGAGTAACGAAACGGGAGCTGACTGATGTGGGAAGTTATAATTTGGTTCTGATGATGTTCCTCACCTGGAAACAAACAAAAACACTGGCAGCTGGAGAGCTCTGGAGAACATTGTCCCTTCTTGGGACAGACCTACACCAAATTTAAAGGTCCTGAGCTAGAACTTCTAGATTCCATCGCCTTCCCGGCAACTTTTTATTTTTCCCCCAAATACTTTTATTTTATTTTTTCAGTGTTCCAAGATTCATTGTTCATGCACCACACCCAGTGCTCCATGCAATACGTGTCCTCCTCAATACCCACCACCAGGCTCGCCCATCCCCCCACCCTCCTCCCCTCCAAAACCCTCAGTCTGTTGCTCTGAGTCCACAGTCTCTCATGGTTCATCGCCCTTCCGATTTCCTCTAATTCAGCCCTCTCTTCCCTCTCACAATGTCCTCCATGTTTTTCCTGATGCTCCACACGTAAGTGAAGACCATGTGATAGTTGACTCCGCTTGACTTATTTCACTCAGCATAATCTCTTCCAGTCCCGTCCATGTTGACAGAAGTTGGGTATTTATCCATTCTGATGGAGGCATAATATTCCATTGTATATATGGATCATATCTTCTTTATCCATTCATCTGTTGAAGGGCATCTTGGCTCTTTCCACAGTTTGGCGATTGTGGCCATTGCTGCTATGAACATTCTCCCCTGGCAACTTACCCTAGCATTTAATCCTTCTGACTGTAGGAGTCAAAAATCCAAGGTTAACTTTCGTAAAAGAGAAATTCACACTTTTGCCTGAAAGTCTTAGCAATAATGAGATAAATGTTTTATAAATGTAGGGTTCTAACTTATAATTTCCGTAGGTAGGATTAAAATAGGATGGTATTATCAATAGTGTATTTTTACATTTACTACTTTCCTTTATTCAGAAAATATTTATTAAATGCCTACTATGTGTCAAGAACTGTAGTACCCTGTTCACACTCTCTTCACCCGAGGCTGCAACTTTTGTGATTTCTTTTTTTAAGCTCTCCTAGTGATAAGTTTCATAAATATTAATAAAAGGTTTATACTAACGTTAAATACTAACTTAAGCTATTGTGTGCTGACTCGCTCTCATGGAATATGAGAATTTAACTCATTTAGCTGAGAAAGGCATATGGTTCTTTCACGTGAGATGATTTAACTCACTGGCCTTATTTGATACTGACTTTTTGTTTTAATTTGGATATAAATATTATGTAGTTTTTTTTTTAATAATTAAAAAGATGTAGTTTGTGTCTCCCTGTCCTAAGAAAATAAATGACATGCTGTGGAATTAAAAGTCACATTCAAATATCTGAGCGACTCTGTTTCCTAGCTTACAGGAATCTGTCTCATAGGAAAATATCCGTACTATTCACATGACCTCTGCTTTATTCACTGCATTTTAGTCTACTTGGTCTTCATAAAACTCATTGATGGATATCAGCTTTTCTTGTTATTTTTGGGATGAAGAAGGATTGCAAATCACTAGCTTGGTTTACCCAGTATAAAAATACACCTACTGATAAAAGTTACAAGATTTATCTTTACTGCCTTAGATTTTTGTTTCAATGCTGGATGTTCCATTTTTGAGCAATTCTTCTTAATAATTCAACGAATATTTGTTAAACGCGTACCATTCACCATGTGCTTTACATCACTGGCTACCAAATACTGGTCTCTAGATCACTGCTTTGTTGGGTTTACAGGATTGTGGGGTGCTGCAGTTAAAGTGCAGATTTTCCATCCCCATACCGACTGCTGGTATTTGGTATGTCTGGAATCTGGTCACGGTACAGTACTGCTGAGGTAGATTTAATTAGGGAATAAGTGCAATTGATAAAATAAAAGTCAAGTAGAGTTTCTAGTGGAAAGCAACTGTCTCCCTGCATCAGCACTGTGTATACTTTGCCTTATATACTGGAGACCGCAGCTTATTGTCATTTCCGTTTATTACCTCTCCTAGTGATTAACTCCACAATTAATAATAATATATTTCTATCTCTTTGCTAAATTGCCAGCTTAAGATGTTACTCATTGATTTGCCATCGTGGCATACGCATGAGATATAATTTGATGAAGAATGACTTTCTGATAACTGCATGCCTCCTTTCTTTTGGAAGTCCATCTCTAACAAAGTTTTACTTGTGGTTGGAATGGTATTTCCTCCAGTCCAAGCTCCAGGAAGCTACTACAACTATTTTTGTGTGTGTGTCATGATTAGAGAGTCCAGCCTGAAAATGAAGTCAATTTTGTGGAAAGCAGCGTCGAGGTATAGAAGAAAAATTGTCTGTTGTGGTATAATTCCAGCCAAGCAATTATCTCTCACCTAACATGGAGCTGTCCATTCAGAACTTTTTTTTTTTTAAATAAGCCATTAAATCATATTCATTTTTCGGTTTGAATTGTCTTTGGTAATTGATAACTAGTTATAAATTGACTGAACTGGATGACTCAATATTAAGATAATCATTATTTCCAAAGCAGTTTATGAATTCAGTCATATTAGATAAAAATAAAATCATTCTTTCAATGAACCATTCTTAAATACAGTTACATTTGAAAAAGAAACATTGGAATATGTAGGAAATTCTTTAAAAGGAGGGGGATCAAACTCTACAAGATACTTTTAGAAGCTAAAATAATATTTAAAATATTTAAAAATATTTAAAGTACTTTTAGAAGCTAAAATAATCCAAGATGACTGGTGTTCTTAAGAGAGAAACAGAGAACTGTTTAAGCACAGAGAAATTTCTTTGAGAAGTTACCAGAAGCACAATCCAGAGAAGAAAATTGTGTTAAATTGGACTTCTTGAAAATTAAGAGTGTCTGCTTTCCAAAGAGATGAATAAGACAAGCAAAAAGACTGATATGATTTTTAAATTTGGAATCTCATATATCAAAGCATGAGGCATTCCACACTCCTATTTTGTATGATTTAATGAAACATAATTGAATATAATTTCACACCATTAACAGTATTTAGATATACAGTGAGTAATCTATGTAAATTTTTGTTGTTGGTATTATTCTGATACATCGAAACTTGTTGAAATTTTTATAAGAATGAACTTTTATTAAGAAGACTTGGCCATCCACGTGGCCTCAGTACTGAAAGCAAGCATTGATATAATCCTTTTCCTTGAGTGTCATTATTAGGATTTTTATTACTCTTATAGAACCATTGTTAAAAATAGGCTACACATTGACATTAATATGACTGGTATACTAATAACCGAATCCTCATTTTTCTCTTTTATGCCTCTGGTTCTATTGCCTAAGACTAACAGAAAATATGCATTCTGCCCTCAGCTACTTTTACTGCATATGTTCTCTTGCCTCCTTAAAAGATATAATTTATTCCCTTTATTACTTTTTTTTTCCTGATATATTTGTTCTTTGTAACTTATGTTAATTTTTCTGGTTCTACATCAAGATGCCTTATATTCATGAACTTGATTTTTTCTTCTCACTTATTCAAACACTAAGAGCAAGTTGTCATCATAAAGACATCACTTTGCCTTTTTTTCTGAGTTATTCTTGTTTGCCTGTTGAAATTTATGCATCTTTTATTTTTCTAAGTCCCTGGTTTTATTGTTGGCCCATCCCATTTGATACCACCACTTTACAATGCCTCTGTTTTCACAGTATGATATGCAAAACATAAACCAATGACAGATGTTGTAAATTTGCCTAATTTGATTTGGGAAAAGAAATTGGGTCGTTTGTCTTAGTAAATTCAAAATATGGTTTCAGTTAAATTTTTTTGTTCTGTAAACATTAACAATCGAGGCAAGCTCCCATGCCCTACTTTTTAAAATTTTTCTTCATGACTCTATCACTGCATAACTAAGAACACTCTCTAGTAAATAATACTATTGACATTATCAGTATAGATTTATATTATTAAGGCTTTGTGATATCTAACATTCACAGAGACTGATAGATAATAGGACCAATTAGGTGCACTGATTTTCTTTTACAAGACTGGCATTGTTACAGAACTTTTAAAAGTGCTTATTGCTTAAAATCCATCATAGTTCACTATGTATTTTTTTTCATAGTTCAATATCATTGATTTGAGTGGGGAGGATATCAAAGATGTGGCATGAAGCAAGAAGCCATGTCCGTTTTTCCAAAAGACCATAAATACTTAGAGAAGGTGTTTGGAATTGAGCCCCTTGCCAAAATCTTGGGGCAGCCTTCAGGCATGTCAAGGAATTTTACAGATAACCAAGATCAGTAATAAAGGCCAAGGACGAAGGGCATACAGGATTGGAAGATACAGGTCTCACCATGGGTCTTTGTAATTTCTCAGCATGTTGTTGGATCCAGGATAACACCAGGGAGATGTTACAGCCTTTGTGAGACTGCTCTCTTTGACCAAGATCAATTCCCCGGGAGATGCCTGAGTCGTATAAGGTCAGAGCCAGTGCACTGGCTAACCAGGAAATGAGGTTCTGGGTTCTGAAGGGGGAATCTAGGTAGTGTACCAGATCATGCAGTTAGTTGTTACACCAGCGTGGACTGTCTTGCACCTGGGGTTGACCTGGAGTCTCTTGACAGGGTCTTTATTGACCATATAGTTTGAGGACTGATGGCAGCATTCAGTGTAATTCTTGAACTATTTACTTGCTTATAGGCAGTTTGAAAAAATCTTAGACCCTAAAATATTTCCTCTACTAGGAAATATTAAATAGATAATTACCTCAAGTGTAGAAGGAGAAAGACCAATCAAAAGCCATTACCTTAAACCTTTATTACAACATTACATCGTGAGACAGTTCAAGATGGCTGTTTGTGGAGAGCCAGGTAGATTAAAGGTTTTATAAGATAGGGTTAAGGAAGGTAAGTCATGGTTTAGTCTATTTCAAGAAGAATTCATTGTTCAAATTCTTGGAAACTATGGGGAAACAGAGATGTTATTCATGGGATAAGATGCAGAGACTGCATGTCCTAGTTAAGCAGTGGTTGGTCAGTTTGGATTTAGCAAAAACGGTGGAAAGGAATGGTTGAAACTAAGATATTGCAAGGGTCAGTGCAACATTTTAAGTCCTTCAGTTCTTCCTTTAGCCAGGATTTATTTTATCTTTTTTAAGGATTTCATTTATTATTTATTTGAGAGGGAGAGAGAGCATGAGTTGAGGGAGGGACAGAAGGAGAAGCAGACTTCCCATCAGGCAGGGAGCCGGACGCGGGGCTCGATCTGAAGACCCCAGGATTTCAACCTGAGTTGAAGGCAGATGCTCAACCAACTGAGCTACCCAGATGCCCCCGGCTGGTGTTAGTTTAAAGCATATGATGTTTGGGCCAGTTGTCAAAGTCTGGATTATTACCTCTACTGAGATTTCCATGAGTGCCTTCCATAACCTTTGGAGAAGCTTGAATCTTGAGAGCATTCAGCCCCTCTTCCTATGACTGAGGACTTTATCCGTACCTATGTTCTACTTTTGCAGTTTTGCTAAGGTTATTAGTTTTGCAGAGAGAAGATATGCCAGAAACATTCTCAACAATTTTGAGTAAAATTGCTGATGTTGATTTAAGCTTACGGCCAATTTTTCTGTGAACATTATAGCTGATTACGGTAGCCAACATTAGCAAAATGGAAGACAGTGGCATCTTAGGGGATGTTTCACACAGCTGATTTATAAGAATGTCATTCATGATTACTCTGGAACTAAAAACACATTGTAAACAGTGAGGCCATTGATAAATCTCCACGGCCTTTGATTTATATCATGAAGCACTCTGTAATTGCCATGAATTGTCCTTGATTGATTCGAGCATTAAAATCTAGAAACAAATATTAATGGCCTATGTGCTTTTTTCCTTAACTTGAGAGATATGCAATCACTGAAGTTATTTATACAAACATATTTTACTCTTTTTATATATAGTGAAACTATGAAAACTGGACTTCTCGATTTGTCAGGTCACTTTTTCCGATTGTGGGTTAAATTTGGTATACAAAGAGTTCCCACAATAGTTAAGAATTAAAAATTGGATTATGCCAACAAACTTTTTATTATCTTTCCATTTTTATTTTATTCATTTTTAAGATTTTATTTGAGAGAAAGAGAGAGCTTGGGTGCACACAAGCAAGGGGGAGGGGTGGAGGGAGAGGGAGAAGCAGACTTCCTGCTAAACACGGAGCCCCATGGAAGGCTCTATCCCAGGACCTTGGGATCATGACCTGAGCTGAAGGCAGAGCCACTCAGGCATCCCCTTTCTTTCCATTTTTAAAGTGATGGACGTTCAAAGATAATTTTAGTCATAAATGACAAATTTATAGATTTGTTTTTCTGAATTTGGATTCTGAATTTGGAAAAGGTAAAAACAAGAATTAAAAAAAAACAAGAATTGACAGAAGTACAGATAAGAACATAAATATGAACATAAATTTTATTTTTTAACGTAAGAAATTTAAAAACCACAGCAATATGGAATAATGATTATACAGGACATAGTCTCTTCAAAAAGTAAGGACTTTATACTATCTGAGGAGAGCAATAATTTGATCATTTCATATGAAAAAAAATTTACTTATTTTGTATATTATCCAGTAGTATTTTGAAATAAAAGATATATAAACTTTTGTCTTTACGAATGTAAAGAATCATTAACACTGAACCAGTTTTTGGACCCAACATTCTATTTTTCTTTTATATTTGTTTTATTATTTTATGTTTATAATCTTAATATGCCATTATATGTATGTGTTTAAATATACACGAATATATAATTATGTAAGTAGATTATAATATCGCACTTTTAGTTTCAGCCTTAAAATACAACTAACGTCATAAGCATATTAAATATATCAACATTTTATAGAAAATTTCCCATCTTAAACTGTAACATGTAACATGTATGCTATATTTTATAGTATGTATATCGTATATACATACATACACATATATTCATGTATAGATATAGTGTGTATGTTTATATGTATTTATGTGTATGTATATATGTTTATAATCATCCAAAAGCATTTGCACATTCTGAAACTTTTAAGAATAAGTTCACTTAAAGCTCACATTAGTGATTAAAATTAGTATTTTCTTCCTCTTTTGATTTTGTCCACATATTCAAAGAATTTTCATTTAAGTCTGTATTAACCTATTTTAAATTTAAGTAACAGGAAATATAATTTTGATGAATATTAAGTCCTTCCCTCTTTTTTTTTAAGCATTAGAAGAATTTATGGTAGTAATCCTTTAAGAAAACAACTTTTATTTAAATTATATTTGGTAAAAGGCAATCTTATATATTTGTGCAGTAAAGGATTAATATTGTCCAGAGAGAGAGTTGTTTTTTGCCCCTGGCTCCTGAGAAGTCACCTCTGAGTCCTTCCGGTGTCCCGTGTGATAAAAGGGTCTTTGTTTACTTGAGGTCTTGGTCAAAGACAGATAGTCAATGCTGACAATGTGGTTTATAGTGGGGGCTATTGATCAACCAATATTGGCTCAAACTCCTGAGGGAATGGAGGCCATCAGCCATGTGGGCAGACATTCGTGGCAGTCCATGGGACCAGACCCCCAGAAAAATGTACACCAAGGCTTGGGGAAATTTCCTTGGTGGGCAATACTGTATGTGTTTTATCAGACCTTATTTCTGTGAGAAATAGGCCCTGTCCACATGATTTCTCTTGGGGGGGAACAACTAGAAACTTGTGCCTGGTGCCCTGTGGCCCTCTTTCTGTAGTTTCCTCTGTATCCTTTTGGTGTAGTATTCCCTAACACTGAAAATCATGGCTTTTGTGAGTTCTGTGCGTTCCTCTAGTGAAGTACTGAGCCTGAGAGTGATCTTGGGGACGTCCAAACTTGCAATCGATGTCAGAAGTGAGGGTGGTTTGGGAGACTTGTGAATTTCACCACATTTAAAATCTAAAATATTTGTGAGAAGAATGGTAACTTACTTGAGGCTTAAAATGAACATGGAGAAATTTTAAAAGTTTAAAGCATAAGTTTAACTGTGTCAGTGAATAAACCAGCATTTTGTGTTGACATTACTTTTACATAATATAAAAGATGAATAGTATGCTAACCCTGTGTTACTTTCTTATTCTGATTAGTCTAAGGCATCATGTATTTTTTCAGGAATATTACATGAACCTGCATGATTTTCTAATACAATTTATAAACCTTTGAATTCCTAAACCAAATTTTGAAGACTTTCAAGTTCATCTTTAAAAGTTCTTACCTTTTTTGTTTGAACGAGTGATCTGTTTATCTTATAAGTAGTGAGCAAGGTTCAGAACTAGATTGCATTTCTTAGTCTCAGTTTTTGTTCCTTTTTGTTTTTCTTTTTACATAGCTCATATTGTTTTGAAACTCTGATTATTTATCTGAGCTAGATATTCCTAGAGTACAAACATAATGACAGAAGACAAAACTTTGATTAATAAATCTCTAAAATTTCCCAAGAGAAGGGAAGAGTGAGAGATGGAGAAAAAACAAAAAGTGGCAGGAGAAGTAAGTAGGAGCCGACTTCAGACAAATATTAAATTATCATTGGAGAAACCTAATTATATTCCTTTTGCAAGGAGGAGCGAGGATTAGATGCAGGGATCTGATCTTCACAATAACACACACTCACACGTGTAGTCTCACACTCACGCATGCACACAAACACGAGTTTATCATAGCTGGTTGAAATTAGGCGATTTCTCCATTACATGAACACTCTCTTTTAGACAGCAAAGCAAATCTCTTGAGAATTTTTCCCTCATGTGCCTCTGAATGAACAACGTTATGTTGAAAATCATTTAAAATGATCATTATAATTCCAGACAGTCCTTGGGGAGTGTTACGGACTATTGAATGCATCATTTCAAAATTCTTATGTTGAAGCCTTAACCTCAGTGTGACTATATTTGGACATAGGACCTCCAAGAAGTAATAGAGGTTAAATGAGATCCTAAGGAAGCCGCTTAGGATTTTGGGATCTCATAGAAATAGTGTCTTTTTAAGAAGAGTCTGGCTAGCTCTCCTCCTCTCACATGTGCACAAAGAAGTAGGCATGTGAGCCTACAGCAAGATGGTGGCCACCAGTAAGCCAAGAGAAGAGGCTTCACAATGAAACTAACCCTGCTGGCACCTTCATCTTCATTTCCCAGCCTCTAGAACTGTGAGCAGTCTGTTTCTTTTATTCAAGCCATCCAGTCTCTGGAATTTTATTATGGCCGCCCTAGAGGACAAATACAATGAGATTCACCCGGTATCAGTATTTGGTGGTGGTAACACTGTGATATGTTGTAGGTGGTCGGAGGGGCACTGGCTTTGTTGTCTACAACCATTCTAGTGGTGAGAAAAATAAAGAACCACTCACCCTTAGTGACAGCTGATGGTACACCTTTATCTCACACATGAAAGTCATGATCAGTGACGGTAATGATATAATAAAGGTGTGAGGGGTACTCTTCTAACACAAAAGACCGGGTTTCCAACCAGGTTCAAAGATCCTCTAGTTGTCTGGTCATCTCAGTCCTAAAGAGCGGAAATAGCAGTGGTGTTTCCAGACTTTTTTTTGGTTTATTTTTTTAATTTAATTTTATTTTTTTCAGTGTTCCAAGATTCATTGTTTATGCGCCACACCCAGTGCTCCATGCAATACGTGTCCCCCCCTATTACCCACCACCAGGCTTACCCATCCCCCCACTCCCCCTCCTTTCCAGTACCCTCAGTTTGTTTCTCAGAGTCCACAGTCTCTCATGGTTCGCCTCCCCTCCAATTTCCCCCAATTCACTTTTCCTTTCCTTCCCCTAATGTCCTCCATGTTATTCCTTATGCTCCAAAAGTAAGTGAAACCATATGGTAATTGACTTTCTCTGCTTGACTTATTTCATTCAGCATAATCTCCTCCAGTCCCGTCCATGTTGATACAAAAGTTGGGTATTCATCCTTTCTGATGAGGCGTAATATTCCATTGTATATATGGGCCATATCTTCTTTATCCATTTTTCTGTTGAAGGGCATCATGGCTTTTTCCACAGTTTGGCGATTGTGCCATTGCTGCTATGAACGTTGGGGTACATGTGGCCCTTCTTTTCACTACACCTCTATCTTTGGGGTAGATACCCAGTAGTGCAATTGCAGGGTCATACTGTTTTCAAGAAGCATCCCAATCTGCCAAATGCGGAGTCTGGTCGTGATTCAGATCACTCAAGAAGGAGAAAAGTAGCCAGAAGCCATTAGCTTAAGCTAATTGGAATATGCAAATAATTCAAGGTGTGGGATGCAAGTGGCTTACAGGACTTAAATCACAGAGTGAGAGAGATTAAAGTTCAGTTTTATTCTGAA
Organism: Potos flavus; assembly: GCA_028534135.1. Classification (NCBI taxonomy): domain Eukaryota; kingdom Metazoa; phylum Chordata; class Mammalia; order Carnivora; family Procyonidae; genus Potos; species Potos flavus. The sequence continues at coordinate 5,633,674 of CM052889.1, read as the reverse complement.
AACTATTGTCTGTTCTCTGTGTAAGTTCTTGGAAGATATGGGAACTTGGATTTGTTGCTTATGCTATAGGATCTAGCAGCAGCAAGACTAGGGGCATTTTTCATGTTATTGACTCCTGGAATTTCTTATCTGTGATTTAGTTGTTCAGATCCTTTGTACATTTTTTTCTAATGGGCTGTCTTTGCATTATTTATTCTTGTATAGTTCTTTATATCTGTATCTGTATACCTCTTCTCCCTAGGTCATACTTATCTTAATATTGCTTATTGTGCTTTTTTTCTTAATTATATATTTCTTTAATGTTGACATGTCAATGTCATAAGTCTTCTTTTATATTTTGTACTTTGCGTTTGATTTTAAAAGTTGACACTTGACAAAGCACTTATACCTTATTACATCCTGGGCAGATTATTCATTTTACGTCCACATACCCTGCTATTGTTTTCTTTCCTTTCACGCAGTTATTATTTTCTCTGGGAATTATTAGTTTCATTTCCCCCCCATCTCTTTATATTCACATTTCTGAGATAATGTCGCAATTTCATTTATCCAACTCTTAAATTTAATTATTTATTTAGCAATCATATTTTCAGTTTCCAAGAACTCTTTCTTCTTAATTTATTATGGCAATTATATTTTTTAATATCCAAGAGCTCTTTTTTTCCACAGCCTCTTGTCTCATGATATAATACATTAAGTCCCTCTGAGATACTAATTAGAGATTTTTGTTTGTTTTAGTTTATTATTAAACTTCTTGTCTTTGAATCATTGGTATTCTTTTTGGGCTTTTAATCTCTTTTTTGGGGGAGGTGGGGAAGGGGGTGTGTTTCTTTCATACTATACGCTTTCCTTAAATAGCCTAACTAAGATCCTCTGTCCACTCATATTTAAGAACAAGGCAATGTAAGGTTGACTGTGAATTAAGTGTATGCATCAGCCTTCTCTTGACTTGAGGGCTTTCATTTTGTGTGACGAGTGGGGAAAATGCCTATATACTTGCATAGATAAGATCTGTATATTTCTCTCCAAGCATTATTTCTTGAAAAATGGATTCTGTGATTCTTGCCCAGAACAGTAGATGTCCAGTTGCTAAGTCTTTTGTGAAGAAGTGTAATATACTATTCCTTAGACAACGTCTTTATTTCTCCCCTAACTTATAAACTTGGTATCCACCATTTTCTGATTCTTCTGCCTCTCAGAGCTGCTGTCTTGTTTGTGAATTCTTGGGGATTATAGTTCCACCAACTTTCATCAAATCCTAGATATGTGTTAAACTATCTTATAACTTGATGGTCTCCAACTTCTCTGTATTATTATGAGTTTATAATAAAATACTAATATTTTCATGTAATTTCCATTATCTTGGAGATAAATACTCATGTGCTCAATCTGACATCTTAAACTGAAAGTTTTATTGTTCAGATTATCATTTGAGGATTACTGAAATCTTTAGATATTTAGTGTTCCTAATTATTAGGCATATATGTAATTAACTTTATTACCTTGTTATGAATTGAATTTTGCTGTAGAAATATATTAGGTTTCCCAAATTCATCCAGGAGATATAATTAGCTTGGCAGCTTTTAGTTTAATACTAAAACAACTATATCTACAAATTTTAATTTGTTAAATGTTAAATGTACTTGAAACAGTTTATGTACCTCTATCTGTTTAATCTTGTCTGCTACCATGGGCTAAGTATAGTTTTACACTTAAAAAAGAGAAATACCAAAAGCAAACACAGAGTTTTGTGAAATTCATGGGAGACATATTCACCAAAATAATTGACCAAAACATTTAAGTATAATTTAAAAGCATTAAATATGTGTTTTTTAGAGAGTATAGTAGAAGAGTATCACCTTGACTTTAGTATTTAAAATAAGTTTTTAAATAATGGAAATTGATAAATTCACATATCAATGAGTTAATCACTTCCCTACAGGAATAAACTTTTAAAATTCATATGGGTAAATTGTTCATCTTCTGGGGCACTTGGCTGCCTCAGTCAGTAGAGTATCACCTCTGGATCTCAGGGTCGTGAGTTCAACTACCACGTTGTACATAGAGCATACTTAAAAAAGAAAATTGTTCATGCTCCATTACGTATGTAATCAGTATTAAAAAAAAATCAGAATAGCCTTTATAGCCATGTCCATATGGCTATATACATAGCCAAATGTATAGCACATTTATGTATTTAAGGAAACAAAATATCACATTTTGTTGTAAATATTAGATGACTGTAATGGATTTTTTTTTTTATTACTCCTTTCTTATTTTTATTATCCTCTTAAGTTTAACTCCTATATTTTGACAGTCTATTTTTTTTTAATTTTTTTTTTTTAAATTTTTTAATTAAAGCATAATGTATTATTTGCCCCAGGGTACATGTCTGTGGATCCTCAGGTTTACACATTTCACAGCACTTACCATAACACATACCCTCCTCAATGTCCATAACCCAACCACCCTATCCCTGCCCGCCCCTACCCCCCAGCCACCCTCGGTTTGTTTCATGAGTTTAGGAGTCTCTTATGGTTTATCTCCTTCCTGATCCCCTCTTGTTTCATTTCTCTCTCCCACCCCCCACAACCTCCCACCCTGCCTCTCGAA
>CM052889.1:5571384-5630561 GCA_028534135.1 Potos flavus | reverse complement strand
TCCTCCGCCATCTTGCTCCTCCGACTGTAATGGATGTTTATCTTAGATAAGTTAATATTTAATCTGTCAATATTCTTTAAAATGTATACACACACACACTCCCCATCTTTATTCATCTGTGATGGACATTTGGGTTGCTTCTGTATCTTGGCTAATGTAAATAATGCTGCAGTACACATAAGGGTGCATATCTTTTAGAAATTCATATTTTCATTGTCTTTGGGTAAATACTCGGTGGTTGATGTACTGAGTTATGTAGTAATTCTATTTTTAATTTTTTGAGTGAGGAAATCTCTATACTGTTTTTCATAGCGACTGTACCAGCTTGCATTCCCACCAACAGTGCATGAGGGTCCTTTTTACTCCACATTCTTGCCAAAACTTATTTCCCTTATTGTTGATTTTAGCCATTCTTACAGGTGTGAGGTGGTATCTCATTGTAGTTTTGATTTTCATTTTCCTGAATAGTGATGTTGAGCATCCTTTTTGGTGTCTGTCGGCTCTCTGTATGTGTTCTTTGGAAAAATATCTATTCAGGTCCTCTACTCATTTTTTAATTGGTTTATTTAAGTTTTTTGGTATTGAGTCATAGAAGTTCTTTGTATCTTTTATATCATATGTAATATGATATGTCAGATATATCATTTGCAAATATCTTCTCCCATTCGGTAGGTTTCTTATATTTTAATGGTTTCCTTCATTGTGGAAAAGCTTTTTATTTTGGTGTCATCCCAAATTTAGTTTTTCTTTTGCTTCCTTGCTTGAGAAGACAGGAAAATGTTTCTATAGCCACTGTCAAAGAAATTCCTGCCTGTGTTTTCTTCTAGGAGCTTTATTGTTTCAGGTCTCACACTTAGGTCTTTAATGCGTTTTCAGTTTATTTTGGTGTATGGTCTAGGTAAATAGTCCAGTTTCGTTCTTTTACATGTAGCTGTCTTATTTTCCCGACACCATTTGTTGAAGAGACTGTCTTTTTCCCATTGTATGTTCTTACCTCTTTTGTCCAAGATTAGTTGACCATAAAACATGGGTTTATTTCTGGGCTCTCTAATCTGTTTTATTGATCTATGAGTCTATTTTTGTGCTAGTACCATACTATTTTGATTATTATAGCTGTGTAGTATATCTTGAAATCTGAGGGACGCCTGGGTGCCTCAGTTGTTAAGCGTCTGCCTTTGGCTCAGGTCATGATCCCAGGGTCCTGGGATCCAGCCCCCCCATCATCTGGCTCCCTGCTCAGCGGGAAGCTTTCTTCTCCCTCTCACACTCCCCTGGCTTATGTCCCTCTCTCGCTATCTCTCTCTCTGTCAAATAAGTAAATAAAATCTTTAAAAAAAAAAAGAAAGAAAGAAATCTGGGATTGTGATACTTCCAGGTTTGTTCTTCTCAAGATTGCTTTGCACAGAAACTTACATTTTAAAAAATATCATATCAGAGAAAGATTACAGCATGTATTTAAAAATATAATATACACTGCATTAAATTTGTGTAAATAGTCAAAGATGTTACCACTTTTAAGTTTAGGAAACTTTTTCCTTATATTCCTATGAGATATGGCTATTAAAGAGAACATGAATTACAAAGATTTTATCAGAACCAAAGTTCTAGAAAAGAGAATTTCTAAGTATTTTATATCTACACGTATGTATATAAATACAAACTCATATATGTGTTTTCCTTATTGTGATATTAAGACAAAATAATAGGGAGATATATATATTTAGTCATTGCTCTTAAAGAGCTTTCAATTTTGTAGAATTTGAAACTAGATTTTTTCCATGAGAAAAAAACCCTAATAATTAGAGAAATTCTAATCACAAACATATGTACATACAGTGGAATATTAGCCATAAAAAAATGACTTACAACATATATGAACCTAGAGAGTATAATGCTAGGTGAAATAAATCAGAGAAAGACAAATACCATATGATTTTACTTCTGTGGAATTTGAGAAACAAAACAAAAAAACCCCAAAGATTTTTGAATATAGAGAATATAACTTGTGATTGCCCGAGGAGAGGGTTTTGGGTGGTGGGGGCGGGGGAGGAGGGTGTGGGTTAGGTGGACTAGATAAAGGGATTAAGAGTACACTTATCTGGATGAGTACTGAATAATATGCATAATTGCTGAGTTATTTTATTGTACACCTGAAACTAATATAACACTGTATGTTAATTATACTTTAATTAAAAAATGTGTTTCCAATTAGCATATATAGTATATGTTAATTCATATCTATTTTTATGTATATCATCTGTGTATCACCTAATGCATGACATATATTTATGTGTTGTAGGGTAATATATTTTCATGCTCTGCACCACTAATGTGCCTTGCATAGAGTATATGCTTTTTTTTTAATTTTTAAAATTTTTTTTAAAGATTTTATTTATTTATTTGACAGAGAGAGAAAGAGATCACAAGTAGAAAGAGGCAGGCAGAGAGAGAGGGGGGAAGCAGGCTCCCCGCTGAGCAGAGAGCCCGATACAGGGCTCGATCCCAGGACCCACTGAGCCACCCAGGCGCCCCTAGAGTATATGCTTAATAAGAGCATTTAGAATTAAATTTGAGGTGATTCAAGTTATTTCCCATTTCTGATATCAAGATTTTCTTTTCTATGTGACTCTTTCTTCCTTTATATGTTAGATTTTCAAAACCTATTTTCTTGCTGTTTCTACATACAATTATTTTCTGTAAAATTTTCAAAACCAGTAATACATCTTTATTTGTATTAATTTCTCAGGTGTTTCCCATGTTTCTCTACACATCAACTGCTCAAGTGATTTTTAACTTATGTTAAAATAAGATGCCATTTTCCATGGCCCTGAAGAGAAACAGTTTCTTAAAGTAAATATAGGAAGTCATTTAGTAGAATTTATAGTGAATCAGAAGCCCCATCACTTACGTTGCCTTTCTTTTCTCTATCACCCTGTTGAGTACCAAATCCAGTTATAGTCAAGTGTTACCAACTAACACCCAAGCACACTTAAAACAACGTGAAGACCGACTGTATCTCCCAAAGCCTGAGAAAGAGCTTGGTGCAAGGGTTTTCACACATAGCTGAGTTCTATTTAAGTTTTGTAGCACCCTTACTAGTTTTAAAGTGTATAGGTGATTTTTTACACTCATAAGTCTTGATTGCTCCTTTAATGCTCATGAGTGTTCTTTTCTCTTTCTCTCTCTCTCTATATCACCTGTCCTGACATTCTGTATCTATTTATATGTTTATCTTCTCCAGATTTAGAACTTGGGAGAAAACAAAAACAAAAACGTGAACATGCCTGAAAGCACTGGTTGTGTTTTCTAAACTGTAAGATGAGCGAAAGAGCCATTCCTGCTCTTCACTGAGGTTCCCTTGCACAGAGAATAGAGTTCAACCTCTTCACATGCCTTAGAGGTTATATATGACCCAACTCCAATACCGTGACACAGAGCGTGACACACTGAGGTCAGACTTCATAGATCGACTCCCAGTTCCTTCATTTAATAGCTGTGTTACCTGTGGCCAAGTTTTCATACATATCTATAGGGCTGCTATTGAAGTTTAAGAAGGTAATTTTCACCATATGACTGTAAATTGATTTTTCAAATTTAAAATATGTTATCATTTCAGCATCCATGAAATTCAGTTATTGATACAACCTAAGTCCGTGCAACAAAACAAGGCACCAGATGATGAAACAACAAGATGAAAAAACAAAGCAAAACAGTAATTCAGAATTAGTCCAATAAATACATATGGTGAAGATAAAAATAAAATCAGTGGCCTATTAAATAAGATAGAAATTATTCATTTTTTCTCATCATCAAAATTGAAGGAAATCTTTTATATGAAACTCTGGGAAGATCATTGTTAGATGCTTAGAATGAATATATAAGACAAAGACACAGAGATGGAGTAAAATGGGGAAGGGTTGGAGAGAGAGATTCTAGAATGGAATCTCTAATGTATATTATGCTTTTACTTTCAAAATGCGCTAAAACATTAATCACTTTTTAAAAAAAATTACCATATGTATTTTTCTAGTTCCCCTTTATAATGTTTCTCAGATAAGTAAGTTCAAGATGTAGTTACTTCAGTAAATTAAGATAAATCACTCTTTGAACAGTCGGATCTTGCAGTGTTTATATCGCATCCAACTCTGGGGGATTTTAGTATTTCCCACTGCAAACTCATCAAGGTCAGGGGCCATTTTAAGACCTAATAACTGAAAAAGGCAAAAGGTAAATTTTGAAGAATTGGGCAAGTGTTAAAAATTGGCCAAAGATGGAGTGACCAACAACATTATCAACATACAAACTTAAATATAAAATTCTGATATATTTGTGAATGTAATTATTCTGAAAGTATTAGGAGAAACTGCAAAAATTACCATCTCTTTATAAGATCCAAGAAAAGTACAGTGCAAAATACAATGAGAATATACAATGAAAATGTTTTGTAGCTCTGTAGAATTTTGAACATGGGATGATGCTCTCTCATCGGGTTGCCGTAGCTTTCTTCCCTGTCAGCAGCAGACTTGACCTCCTACTTTAAACATTCCCCCCCACCCCCCCGCCTGAGAAAGGGTCATCAGCCCTATCCAGGGTAATCTCTCTTTTGAGTAAGTGAAAGTCAATTGATTTGGTGCCCTAATTAGATATACCCCCCCACACTTTTGTCACATAACACCTATTCACAGGAATGAAGCCCATCATAGCCCTGCCTATGTTTAAATGGAGGAAATTATATGCCAGGGATCAAGAATCATGAAGTCTGTCTCAGACTTTTGCCACTGTAAGCTGCATGGTGTGGTTTTAAACCTAAAAAAAGAGTCAGATGTATACCAAAAACAATTACAGAGAGTTTTGTGAAATGCAGGAGAGACATATTCATCAAAATAATTGACCAAAACATTGAAATATAATTTAAAGGCATTAAATATGTTTTCTTTAGTAGAACTTTAGTGGAACCATATCAAATGTAGTATTCAAAATAAGTTTTTTTAGATAATGGAAACTGATAAATTCATATATCAATGAGTTAATCACTTCCCTAATGGGATAAAATTTTAAAATTCACATTGATAAATATTTTATCTTTTATTACTTATGTAATCAGTTCAAAAATAGCAATAAGAAAACATTGTATAGACTGGCTTTCAGCATATTTATGTATTTAAAGAAACAAAATATTATGCTTTATTGTAAAATACCACATAATTGTAATGGCTCTTTAAGTTAGATGAGTTGATATTTGATTTGTCAGTATTCTTCAGAATATTTTTTTCCAAAACAACTTTTTTTTTTAAAGTTAGGTCTTCTTTCAAATGTAACATTTATATATTTTTTTCTGAGTTTTTATATTTATAGTTTATTAATACTGATGAAAATTTGAATGGGTATCCTCAAGACTGATTTGAGAAGCATCAAATTGCCCCCTTCCTAGGAACTATTTCTCTATGTGTGTATGTATATTTTAAATACTTTACTAAGCATTGGCTCCTGGGTTACATAGAAAGGATAACAGAACCACATTGTGTTTGAGTCATCTGTTGCCTATCTCATAAAAAGTTCTCTGGAAAACTGCCCGTCTTCCCTCTATACCCTGTGTCGTCCTCCGTATTCTAATGAATGTTTGGAAAAACAGAATGAAGTTTTGCTCATCTTCTCTGAGTGGTGGGCTATGGGGGGATACCCTGCTTCAACCCTACTAGGAACCCACACCAAGGAAGTGTGCTTGGAAGATTGGTAGAATGTGCTAATGCATTTATGACAAAAAAGAAAAATAAAATGAAACAGAAGATGAATGAATTTATCCACTTACCTCTAAAAGTGTGACTTTGTTTTAGAAGCAACTAGATTGAGTCAACTTAAAACTTCCAAAAGGCTCCTTCATGTTATCTGATCACAGATAGCAACCTTTCTCAATGCTCTTCTGCATCATTACTTTTCAGAAGGATCTGGCTCTTATGGCTGCAAGTACTCTTACCATTCTCCATTTTATCATTATTGTCGTCTAGCTGTCTTGTTTTATAATTTTCTAAGGCCACTATTTTTGCATAGGAACATGCCAGATGAGAGAAAAAGATGAAAGTGGAGAACAATGATAAAAAAAGCACAACTCTTTAAACAAAATCAAATGTATCCTACTTAAAAACATATGTAATTTTTTTCCTGAGTATCCATATCTTAAGGGAAGGGTGTAGTTTACGTAAATGTGCTTAAACATATAGGAGCTTCGTTAGTGTTATAGTTTGGTTGTCAAGTAGAATAGCAACAGAAAACAAACCATATAAATGTATAGTTTTTGTGCATTTCTTTCCACTTTGAGGTAAAGCCACATATCATCATGGAAAGGGAATGAGCTTAGGAGGGTTTCTGGGTTTTTACTTTGAAAATGTTATTCATCTTAATATTGTTATTTTCACTGGGAAAGTAGAGATGTATCTCTATCTCGGGCAGGTGTTATGATCAAATGAGGTAATATATATGGAAAACTATCCTGGTGCTTGGTTCATAGTTAGGCGCTTTGTGAATTATTGTCATTCTTTACGTATCTTTACAGGTAATTTTATGGTGTCTTAGTTGCTAGTTCACCGAGGTAGCTCTAGAGTCCAGTAGACTTAATGTACATTCTAAGCATAAATCTTTATTCTCAATTTAGAGGAGAGTTTGTGCAAGCAAGAGCTATATTTTTCTTTATTTTATTAACATCTAGTAGGTATTGAAGACTATCCTTGTGCAGGTATTAATGCACCTCTGAAAATGTGTGATCTGTTCCTAAGGAGCAATGCGTGTGCTCAGAGAACCCACTTGAACTTTGCTTTTCTCATTCACCATGACAAAGTCTATACAGTCAACTAACGTTTATGGGCTTGATTTGGTGTTACTAGCAATAAGGGAAGGAGTATCATGAAGCACTCTGGCCATTTCCTCCACTCCTTACTTCCACCTGATGTAGTTTTGTGTTGATGATGGTACAAGAACAGAAGTCTTCTAGAATTCCTTCAAGCAAGAAGATTCTGGAATGTTAGGAGTTTCCTGTAGCTTCTTCAGAAGCTTCTTTCTTTATATCAGAGAATTCCATTGAAGAGAGGCTAGTGTAGATAGAGCTAATAATTTATACATGTAAGTAAAAAGAAAAGAAGGAATGACCGAAGAAGGGGAAATGATGAAAAATAACAAAGCATACGAGAAAACTTCATTAAAGAAAAATCACTGGACAGAGAGCGGGATGGGAGTTGGATGTTTGGCAGGAAAGGAAAAGGAAAGAGGAAGAAAAATGACAAGAGAAAGGAAAGGAAAAGTAGAAGGAAGTTGGTCTCTCCTGTTGTACATTTGCTAAATCAACAACCTGTGTGTCTGCTCCTAAAGTTCCACTTTGTTTCCACCCCAGTGTTTATTTTGTTATCATAGTAAACACAGAATGTATTTTTTCCACCATGTAATTTTCGATCTCCTGCTTTTCAACTCCACTCATTCCCCTCCCCCCTTTTTTTTGAATAGTACTTGTGTTTGTGTGGAGAGATGGCTGTTGTTAGTGGGGAGGGTACAAAGTTAGAGGCATAAACTGGAGGCTGGAAGCCACGATTGTGTCTAGATGCGGCATCTGTGGATTTAAAGGGACAAATGATTCAACTAAATGACTAATACAGACCCCTGGCATTTGAGCCGGAAGATAAACAGAAGGAGATAATCATTGACTATGTTTCTGTCCTTTTTTTTTTTTTTCTTTTTCCTGTCTTAATCCTTTAGTCGCCTAGTAGAGGTGAAACCAGGGTAAGCCATTCCCTAAAGAATCTCCTGGGTGAGCTCTCTTGTAGCTGCCAGGCAGAAATAACATTTTGAACAGTCTTAGAACTTAGGAGCATACTTGATAATAATTCTCACTTGCACTTCTGGCTATAGAAATTTCTAGGTTTAACATAAATATTCAACACCCATTTCTACCTCCGTCAGCTGTCAGCTTCAACTCCTCTCCTATCTTTAAAAGTTTAATAACTTAGATTTGTATAGCACTTAAGTGTTTTCAAGTCGATTTCAGAAATAAAATTTCATTTCATTCTCAAACAGTCCCTCAGATGTCAACATTAATATCCCAATTTTAGAGACAAAGGAACGGAAGCCCATGGAGATTAACTGCCTTTCCCTGGGTCCGTGGTCAGGAACTGGCAGGAATATGATAACAATTCACCTTTTCTGATGCCTATGTTAGTGAAATGAAAGCTATTTCTGTTTTATTTTGCTTTTCATTTTATAAGACAAGCATCCATAAGGGGAAAAGCATGATCTGCCTAGCCTCCCTCTTCCCTGTAAATGCACAGACCCTCCTGGGTTGATCAGACCTACTACGATTATGCCCATCAATGTGTTGAGAGAAGAGATTTGTTCTCTGTCGTTCTACACAGCAGAGTTCAACTTATAGAGGCAACTTTTGTTGGAAAAAGGATTCTGGCCAGGAAGGGAACCTGGTAACAATTCCATTCATAATGGTAATACCTGAGATGTCTTCAGAGTAGTCAGAGATATTTAGAGTTGCAACTCACCAAAATCAGTATCCATTTTATTTGATACTTCCCCATGTTTTACTCCTTCATGCATTCATTTGCCATTCAGATAATATATGGCAACATAGCACCCTAGATTCCAGGAGCTTGCCACCCAATGACAAGATTTTTTTTTTTTCTGAAAGAAAACTGAGACATAAGGGGAAAAATGTTTAAAAAGTAAAAGATAAGGAAAAAATTCATTATGTAACCATTACCCGTACTGGGACTGTGGGACACTCCGCCTGTAAGAAATGGTTGAATTCTCATTCCAATTTGTAAGACATCTCTGCATTGTCCCTGTGGTCAAGGCTTTCTGGTGATGAATGAATCTGACTTTAAATGCCTGGGTAGTTAGGCTGTTTTTGTTAAATGATTCATTAAACCCAGTAAGTCCAGAAAGAGGAGCTAGTTAGAGGAGATACAGTATTTCATGCATGCTTGTTAAGCTCTTTCTTCACATAATGAGCAGAGTTTCAAAACTTTTGACTACACTGCCACCAGCAATAAAATACTTTCCTGAGACAAGCATGGTTTGGCTTTCTGTTTCTGGAACATATTTTCTATAGGTAGAGAAAGCCGGTAAGGGCCAAGTTGTCACACGTGTTCCATTATCTCAAGTGAATACATTTGGAGCATTAAAAATCATTCCTTATTCGTTTTGACAATTTTTTTTTACTCATAGAGTTGTTTGTAATTCATTGTGATAAAATGGTTTAGCTCTTTTTCTTTAGAGAGTATTACTTTATTTTTTAAAAAAATTTTATTTAACTTCCAGTTAGCATACAGTGTGATGTTAGTTTCAGGTGTACAATATAGTGATTCAGCCCTTCCGTACCTCGTGCTCATCACACGTGCACTCCTTCTTTCCCATCACCTATTAAACCCCCTCCCAACCTCCCCACTGTTATAACTGGTTATAACATCAGTTGTCTATAGTTAACGGTCTGTTTCTTGGTTTGCCTCTCTCTTTAAAAAAATGTTTGCAAGGAACCTTAATAAAGAATGATGGCTACCTTTTGAAAGTCGAAATTGTATCCTCAGTTTTTGTATGTGCCTATGTGTTTGTGTCTGTTTCTGCTTTATAGTAATTCATATCCCTAAGAAATGTAAGATCAAATTTAGCATAAAAGTTACATCTTGGAAATTACATATTTGTTATATATGTAATATACATTTTGGAAAATTTTGCATCATCATTAAGCATATTTAGAAAACAGTGAACTAACAACTCATGACATTGCAGGTCCTAATTGAGTTTGGCTGGCTATTGTGGGTTAGAATTTTACGTATCACTCTACCACTAATTTAATCTAGGATTTTAGTAAAGTTAAGTCCGGTTATAACTCTGAGTATTTCTACTCAGATGAGGAAAATTGTCCACTATCCTATCACAGGGTTATTCCTGTAGGTAATTTATTTTTTTTTTGATTGATGTATTGTAATGTTTATTACATATTCAATTAAATTATGTCTTCAAATATGTTTCATATTTGTTATAATGGGCCTACTCTAATGAGATGCATACTGTCTTCTGTCATAGCCTATATAGTTAATAATTTCAGAGAGTAGGAAATATCTTTTTATCTTGACAGACTTTGTGTTAGTCATTCTCTTGGAAGCCTCCCCTCCTTATGATATAAGAACTTTGTGTATTTGGTCTTAGGTCTTAGGTATAACCTAAAAGTTGTTTTTGTATGTAATTGTTTCCATGATTCCCTTCTGAATTGAGGTATTCTCTACTGGTACAGGAACTTGTGGCTAGTGATAGCAAACTTGCTGATTGTTTCACACTCTAGGATTTGTTACTCTATTTAAATATTTACTCTGCTTCATGCATTATTTTTGTTGTCCATTTCTATAAATATATTTTTGTACTATCTGGAGAAATAAGAGTTGGCAATTCTTAGTCAATGTTAGGTATATGTTCTAAGCGACGTAGAAGTGTTTTTTCTTTCATATTAATAATTCTGAAGTTTATTCATTGACAAAGTATTTTCCAGTTGAACCCCCTCTCCCCTCTCTCTTGTCCACCCCTACCCTTTTGTATGCTATATTTATGTGCTCACTTTGTAATATTCAGGGAATGAGTTGGAAATTCTCTCTTTCTGTTGATGGTTAGATAAAGATGTCAACATAATTTTTACTTACCATGGTTAAGGCCTTTTCCAATGCCTCGTAGCACTGCAGGTGACTGTCTGATTGCCAGCCTGCAGCTGGTCTGATGTCCAAACATTAGATTAGGGGTCAGGACACCCGGTTCTCATTATGTGTCTAAGCACCTGTGTGTAGGACCACAGGGCTGTTCTGTGCACTATTTGCCTGTATTTACTGTATCTGTAAAGGGCTTGGAAATAATTGATTATGCAGTCTTAGAGTTGAAAGGATATAGTTTCTTCTAAGGAATACTATCCTTTCACATGGCTGTCGCTTCTGTCAAGAGAAAATTGAGGGAGCTTCACTTGATAGGAATATTTTCTGAGTGAGAAACAAACTGTTTATAAACAGGGAGACATTAAACTCAAAGTGGTTGGAAATTCAGCTTTAGTAGGTACAGCTCAGCCTAGGAAGCATGACCTCATGAGTCTCCTGAGAGACGAGAAGCTTCTCCCAGCCAAGCCGGGTCCTGCGCTGGTGTGGATTGTCCTCTCACTGGTGTTGTGGCTGCTTTGTGTCCCAGCCATCTCTATCCAGCAGACAGAGTGCAGCGTTGGAAGAAGGAAGCCAATATTCTGAGATGTTTCTGGTCGTCTCGCTTCTAGTTCCCCGTCCCCGGCGAAGTAACTGCAGAGAAACAGCACTGTTCTCAGGAGTGAAGACACTAAGAGTGGGTTCAGCATGCTTCAGGGAGGTGAACAATAAGAAAACATCATGCACACAGACAGGCAAGGTGACACTGTGTGTGTGTGTGTGTGTGTGTGTGTGTGTGTGTGTGTGTGTGTGTGAGAGAGAGAGAGAGAGAGAGAGAGAGAGAGAGAAATGAGAGGAACATTTTCCCAATTAACTCACTGAAATATGTCTCTTATGGGACCACTCCAGAATGCGTTTGGGAACTTTATAGGTAATACTCTTAGATTCATTGTAGCTCTGTACCAGCGGTCCTGGCAGCTACTTCGTTTTCCTTTGTTAAAGATAGGTTTTACAAGCTTTTGATTTTACTACTTTGAACAGATTAAATTGTCTCAGCTCACACTCGAGTGTTCCCCGTGTTATTCTTCCTGTGTGTCAATACTTTGTGCTTCCAAGTAAGTACTGTTTCCTTTTGTGATTGGTTACTAGAAACTCACCTTTATTTTCATTGCTCAAGTTGACGTGGTGGCTGATTAGTTAGGAAGCTATCCAGTCCTGCTGACGGAAAGAAAGCTTAAGTTGTGTTTAAGGTCAGAATTAGCATTTTGGGGAAATTGGGACAGTTTCAAGTTTTGGTTACGTGACTTTTTGTGTTTGGTCTGGGAGTATTTTCAAACTGCAGCCCCCCTTTTGGTTTTCATTTCACATCTCCTATATAGGAGATCTATGAGAAAAAAGTGAAGAAAAGAACATGATTTGCTGCTGATTATATACTTAAGACAATTCTCTTAAAGTTGCAAGCTCCAAGAATGCAGTATAGACAGAACGGAAGAATAACGTGTGCAAACTTATGGCTTAAAAGCTCAAATACCTAAATTTTAGCTCCTGAAAAATAAAGAAGGTGAATATTAACAAAGTCAATTTCTACTCTTTGCAATTGTAAAATCAATTACCATGTAAAACACCAAAATTTCAATTAAACCAGTATGCAGATAAACCCTGTTCGTGCACAAATGGTTTTAAAATAGGAACTTCTGTCAGTAGAAAACAATTATTTCAATCAGTCCCCAGTCTTTAATCTCTCACCTATTACTTTTGTATGCTCATTTTTTCTTTATGCTTGGTTTTATCTCAGCAATAAAATTAGGATAAAATCCCTTATAGTTGGTGATTTAGATAGGGAAAATGAGCCAAAAGTATATTTCTCTTAGGAAAAAGAAAAGCCAGAGATTTGTAAAGGATGTTTCCAGGTTTCGAATTTAGAGGATAGGGATAATACTACATAATGTTTGAAAATGAGTCTTTTTGTTAAAAAAAATTTTTTTTAAACAGAACTAGTTGCACAAAAGGGAAAGACTTAATGTGAGGACTGCATGCAGTTTTATTCATAATGGCTCCAAACTGGAAACAACCCAGATGCCCTTTAGTAGGAGAGTGTTTTAACAAAGCTGTCATACATCCATACCATGGAGTAGTCCTTAGCAGTAAAAAGAAACTTAAATGAATCTCCAGGGAAAAATTCTGAGTGGGAAAAAAAAAATCTCAATAGTATATGATTTCATTTCTATGGCATTTTTAAAATGACAACGTTATACAAATGAACACCAGATTAGTGTTTGCCAAAGATTAGGGAGGGACAGGGCTCGGGTGGGGGAGAGGAAGGTGGGTGTGGCCATAAGAGGAGAAGCCCCAAGCATTTTGAGGTGAGGGGGGGTGCTGTTCCCTATCTTGACTGCATCCATGCTAATACCCTAGTTGTGATGTTGCACTATGGCTTTACAAGATACAAGCCTTGAGAGAAACAGTTTGGTAAAGCATGTACAGAATCTATTATTTCTTACAAATGGATGAATATTCAATTATCTCAAAATAAAAGTGACTTTGAAATGGTAAATAAAACAAGAGAAGCAATGAATAGAATACTGTGCAAACATTCTGATCTTTAAAATATTGACAAATTCAGTTTTTTTTACTCTTTGTAGGTCGCACATGAGATGCTGTTGCTTCCTCCTCTCTCATTTTACCCTCTCCCTCTAAAAAGGGCAGTGTAATTTTTAATGCAAATCTTTAGACTAAATGCAACTGTTCCAATGATAATGGATCGTGTTCTAAACCCCACCTCGTATACTCTAATTCCTGTAGGCCCCAGGTAAGGATTGTGCCTCTCTACTGGAGGCCGGGACTCCTTATCTTTTGGGTTGCCCTATCTCTTGATGACATTGATGCTTTTCCTACCCCATCTTTTTGTTTGTTTTGTTTTGTTTGTGGCCATTTGCTCCACTTGTCTCTAAAAGCTATTTTCTTCCATCTCTACTTCTCAAGGAATAGTCACCCTGGGTGACTTTTTTTTCAAGGTTCAACAATAGACAATTCTTTGAGTGGACTGGTCTCACAAGGGTATTGTGTAAGGTCACCAAAACTCACTTTGCACATTTGGTTTTTAGGAATTGAAAGTAAGCCGTAAGTGCTTCTGTGATGCAGCAGGTATGATCTTTGAGCTTGAGTTTTATTTTTGGAATTTTTTAAAAACCTGCTTTTGTGTCCTTCTGAATACCGAAACTACCTTGGACCTCCACAAATGGGAGGATTCTCTTGAACTCTTCTGTTTCAGGATAAACTCTTTGACCTGTCACACACACAAGAAAGAGTAAATTCAGCAAGGGCAAGGTTTGTCTCTTGTTTAGAATTACCTGATACACAGCAGGTGCTCATTAAATACATGAATGAGTATATCCGTATGAATTATCTGTCATTCTCCAAGTTCTATGCTATAACCTGATTTCTAAAACATTAGCTATTCTAGCTCCAGGCTTTCCTTAGTGAATTTGTGGTCTCTGTAGGAGTTATACTGACATGTTTTTAGTTCGAAATGAAATTATAAAGTCTTTATTAATAAAAACGTCTATCCGCTTGTATTACTGATAAATTATGATACCAGCTCTCAATAAACCATAATCTGTGATTAAAATCACATACCAGCTCGCTACAATTCACAATCATTACCAAAGCTTATTTAATAAAACAGAGATAAGTGCAAGTCACATAACTTGTTAGGATGATTGTATCTAGGTTGTGTTTCTTGTGGCTTTCACAGGTCTTTGAGTATGTTATGCATATGCATATATTATTCTGCATCTTCTTTTTAAAATCTCCCTAAAAAGCATGTCTCTAATTTTCATGGAAGGATATGATTACAAGTACTTCCCATTTTATACGTGAACATTCTCAACTTACTCAGGAAAGTTTTCTTTCTTAAGAGGCAATCACAAGGATTAAGGTCACCAGGACAGAGGTCTTTCTTGACATGGTGAAACCTTCCCATCACCCACAAATACACACACACACACACACACACACACACACACCTCACACCTTCACATACCACTTGATGGAATGAAACCTTGCAGAATCTTTAAATGCTATAAAGCTGGTTGGGATTTGAATGGAGGTAAAAAATAATTTCAAATTCTGGGTGCTATTACTCAATCAGTTACTCTACAAACACTTCTTTATGCTGCATTTTCCATTAGAAAATGTCGAGCCTCTTTAGAACATTAGGAAGAATCCTGTTCATCTGCCTTTCCCCAATTGTAAGTCCTAAAATACCACCAAAGTGTATTCTGAAAGGTGTGATTAATTTTTCTCTCTCTCTTTTTTTATATATATATATAGTAGTAAAAGCCTTGAGATTGAGCGTATGGTGAGCTAAGTTTCTGGGAATAGATCTAAGTACAGCAAACAGCTGACAGTAGTTACTACTCTCTGACTCTGGGCCACCTGTATTCTGCGGCAACAGTGCTGTGAGAGAGGCACATGATCTGCCTTTTGTGGCTGAGGAAGTTCAGGCGTGGTGAGTGTAACAGGGCGCCGGGAAGTGATTAGCTCAGTTCGAGCCCCGTCAGTCTTAGGTGATAGCAGTCTTGGCTGGTGATTGCATTATAGGCAGGGTCCACGTGGCATAAAAATAGCCGCCTTTCGTTCCCCTTGCCGAAGAAGAGCAGACGGAATACTTCATGTTCCTTCGATACGGCTCCGACGGCAAGCAGTAGTGTTGGCCGTGGGTTCGGAAAGCAGGTGGTGGGAACGTGAGCTCCTGGAAGCTCGTTTCTCACACACGCTTCTGATCCGGGAGCTGTTCGCCGTCTGCCTCTTGGCCCCCAAAGCAGCCCCCGCCGAGGCACTGAATTCGTCTAGATTCCACAGTAGGACAGAGAGCAGGATTGGTACTTCTGTGCCCTCGAGAGATTTCTGGTGGAAACATTCCGAAGTAAAGTGAGAAATAAACGTTCGTTTTCTCAGGGATAGGCAGGTATGAATGTCCAAACATCACAGATTGGGATCCAAGGGAAACAACCTAGAGAATATTACTAATTTCTTGGCTTTGTTGAGTATAGCTCAGGGACCATGGGTCCTTGGGCACCAGAAGGAAATCAGCTGTAGGCCCTGGTGTTGGGACGGTGTCTGTGTCCAGTGGGCTCCTGAGTGCGGTATCTGAAGCAGGCTTATGATGTCTCATTCTCTGTCCCTGATAAGATTTAAGAAATATTTTCGCATGAAACAGCACTGTTTTAGACTTACGTAGCTTACCTGATATTCTTCAGGCGGTCATTCCCATAAATCCATGGTTTCTAGGTTTCTTTGCTCTAAAGCAGCCAAGACAGACCAGGTACATCCTGCGAAAAGCATTCCATCAATAAGGACTCTCCCACAAGCAAATGCCATTGACTCATTGCCTGGTTGTCTATCATTAGCATGTTTACAAAGGGATAAGGCTAGGTCACCTTGCATTTCTAGGGTTGTTGCTTTGCTTAAATAAGAGAATGAATTTTTAAACTGCTGCTAACCATCTCCTCCTTATTTCTGTTCATTCTTAAATGGCTTAGATTTTGGCCAAGTTGTGTTTACCCATAATTGTGTTGATATGACTCCTTAAGAATCTAATTCCAGATGTTTCCAAGTTTCTCAGATATGGTACATATTTTGATCTGAGTCATAGATATTTGACGTAGAAAATTCCATTCTTTATATGATTGTGACCCAGATTTTGGAATTTTAGACTTAAAGAGGGAGAAATTTAAAGTCCAGAGACTTTGGACAATTTCCCAAGGTTTTTCATATGTTCAGTGGAAATGCCTTCTTCACATACAAGTCATAAGTCAGGATTATATCTATTCCACTACCATAAATCTTCAATTTGCTAAATCTTATTTGCAAGTTAATTATTTCCACATCAGTTTCCATTATTTATTGCTTCCATTGAGTTGTAACATTACTAAGTATTTTATGTTTTAGTAGAGAATTATGTATTATTTTATGAAAAAATAAATTTATTGACACAAAATTAGAGAGGAAGCTGGACCAAAAGCAGCACATGAGGTCATCTTGTTAAAAAAAAAAAGTAATGCAATAAATTAACTTCCTCATAACAGCACTTAAATTTAGTATCAGATAACCATAAAATTTAGTCTGAATTACTTCCAATATCTTTAATATGATTTTTCAAAATAGTGTTATTTTATAGATTATTCTTTGTAGATTAAAAAATATATGGAAGTATATAAATATTGAGTTACTATTACTGACATGACTAATGGTGAAATTTATCAATAAAATCCTCAGACATACTTGCCAGTTCACTTCTTTTCACTAGGAGAATGGGCTCTATCTTTTAGAAACGGAATTATCAACACTTTAATATACATAATTTGAAATGTTTATAAATAGATTGTGGCATTGACAAAGTGACATGAACATGCACTGATAAAAATGAACGGAAGATAAAGGAGATAAGCTTCATATTTACAATTAAAAATTTTGTATTTACAGTTTTTATATTTACAATTAAAAAAATTGATGTCTCGCATGCCATTCCTATCCAAGTGACTGCTTATACAATAGAGAGGACATGAATTTTATATCTGAAGTACTGCTTATTAAGATTTTGAGCAAAGCATTTTGTGAAGACATAAGGAGCAATCGTCAAAATAGATAATTGAAGTATTGTTAGCCCAATGTGCCATCACAGATGCCAATCCTTTATTACTGTTTATAGAGGAAAGAAATGTTTTTAGAGTGAAAATAAAGATGGAATGTTTTATGCATTCCACATGCAGCATTTTTTTGGATTAATATAATAAAATTCACTGTTTGTAGTTTAAACAGAGCAAGATTAAAACACAAACATTTTTTTTTCCTATTCTCAAAAACCACTCTCATACAGTGTTTTAAGCATCCAAAGGGGACAGAGTGAGATAAGATCTGAGAGCTCACTGAGAAAGAGCTTTATTTGCATTATATCTCTGCTCTTATTGCAGTATGATAACATTTTAAGGAAACGTTCGAGGGCAATGATTGGTCGGCCTGCTTTTCTGTTTTTGCCTCTTCAACAGAGTCAAAATAGAGGTATCCAGGTAGGGATATGCAATTATGTGTGTTCGTCCTTAGGTTTTACTCATTGTGATAACATTGTATTATGGTTCCATGTAAACTACAGAATTTATATGCAAAAATATACATGCATATAATGTTACATGACTTTCCATTGAAGAGGCTGCCCTCAGTTATTCCTTCCTTCATGTCCTTTGGATTATGCACATTAGGCGAATAGTGTGGCTGGGTGCCCATCTGTATTGCTCTTAAGAGCATCATAGTCTCTTAGCCATTACTATATATCTCTGTGAGATCCTGGCCATTCCAAACTGAAGGTCATTCCAAATATGCCACCCATATATGGTAATTACATTCACCCTGCCTCGGACAGTTAAATGCTGCCATCTGGCCTCTGCTCTTCTGGGACCCATTCATCCTATCGATAATAGAATTTTGAAGCATCATTTCCAACCATAACTCCTAACCTATAGAAAATTATAGTTAGTTGAATTAATCAATAATGACAATTTCCTCTTACAAGCATATTTCTTAGACAAGCTCAGAAAGCCTAGAGGGGTTAACACATTTAGATTTCTACTGAGATACCCCTATTTCAAGTATAAGGACTACTCCTTTCTTGGGCCCTCACTTTGACATGAAGGGATTTGCAGAACCTGAACATGTTGTCTTTTCTGAAATGTGACTACTCATTCCACCGAGTCCTGCGCCCATTCTCTGCTCTATGACTTCTCCAGCTCCAGGCGATGAGAGTAGTCATCGGGGGCGCCTGGGTGGCTCAGTCGGTTAAGGGTCTAACTCTTGATTTCGACTTAGGGCTGTGAGATCAAGCTCCACATTCGGCTCCCTGCTGAGTATGGAGCCTGATTAAGGTTCTCTCTCTCTCTGTCCCTTCCCATCTCTGTCTCTCCCTCTCTTAAAAAACAAAACAAAAAATGTAGTCATGGAGCCCTCTACCTTGTATAGCTTGCTTTAAGATGATGGCAACCTGTCCGGAAGCTCATACCTACTCTTTTCAGTGCATCAAAGGCGCTCCTCAGCAGCCACCACACAGTCCCACAACCCTGACAAGCACCAAGTTGTTCCTTCCTCTCAAATGCCAAAGATATGGCTCAAGCCAATGGATCCCTTTCTACCCTTTCACGCCTCAATTTGGTGCAGCGTAGATCGTCTGCCAGGATGGGGCCAGGTGGGATATGCCACATACGCCAATGTTCACTTAGCCACCAAATCCGCTGGGAGTCACTCTACCGCAGCCGTCGAAGCTGAGGGAGCTGCCCCATGGCTGGTTCGTCTGCTGAAACAGCTCTCCAGTGTGCGGCCTTCGGAGGGGGGTACCTAGCTCAGATGCCCTGGCTCCCCACTCTTCTTACTTAGTCCCCTAGTTTTGCTGTAGTTGTTGGAAGAGATTTTGAATGCTCGGACTTTACTACTTTTGATCAGTTAAGTAGATTCTCTCTGGGGGAGAGCTGTCCCTGAGCTCTCTACCACCTTTCCATAGCTCTGCCTCATCAACTTGGCTCTGCTCCTTTTTACCAGCTTTGCATGCCCTCATCCCCACCAGGCTCCTCTGTGCTTTACTAACTCCTTGCCCCTGTAACCTTCTTTGGGGGATAACTTTGGGTCATCAGAGCCCCTTCACCATATATGGAGGATCAGAAGTGGCTAAAATTTTATGTCTCTTTTCTCTTCTTGTGGAAGCTGTCAGCTAATGATTACCTAACTTGGGAGTACAAACCTCCTGCTCATTTGTCTCAAAGCAGAATAACTCTTAGGCATAATTTATAGTCCGGAGCTCTCCACAGTATCAGGCAGATTGGCTTTTTCCCACTTTCCTATTCTGTTTCCCATTCACTTGCACTTGCCTCCTGGGAGCACTTTTTAAATAAATTACTCACACTTGAATTCTTGGCTCAGTATCTGCCTCTGAGAGGACCTGAAAGACAAATATATATATATTTTTTTTTTCTTTCTTTTTTTTTTTTTTTTTGTAGTATGCCTAGGACTTTGCAGGAGCAGCCTGTGACAAAGCAAGTTCATAAAATAAATGGGCTGTGACAATAACAGGGACAGAACCCAGTATTAAAGTCTTAGTAAAGAGTTTCACATCAAGAGATAATAAACAGGTAATAGTTAGAAATCATTAAATGATTCAACTGTGTGTTAAGTTTTGGTTTATAGGAAATCCGTTTTGTCATGGAACAGTGAAATGATAATTTGTTGTCGTAACGATTTAAGGAGCAAATGGAGATGAGGGAATCCTCCCACATAGGACTGCATTCTGATCCTTTGGTTTATGTGTTCCCGGATCGGCAAGTGACGGCCGCGGGATTCAGGCAGTCGGCCTGTATCATGAGTCTACCCCAGGAGTTGAGACTATTCCTTTAGGTGTGGGGGTAATATTCCTCTGTATTCCGATTCCAGAAACAAGGTGCAGGTAACTGGGTTTCTGGATATTTAACAATCAGGGAGGGAGAGAAATTCCTTTTCACTTCCATAAATGCTTATTTCTTTTCGTTATTATCCAGTACAATTTGAGCCACGATAGTGTGTGTCATGTGTGTGCACATAGTTCAAAGGAAGGGCTCTGTATAAATATGTAGCATCGATTTTATAACAAACTTCTATTATGAAAAGGGACTTGAAAGGAATGCTGAACTGTGTTCAGGCTGCGATGGGGGACGAGGCTGCGCAGGGCAGTTGCCAGTGGGTTTGATCCAAATACTGCGTAACACAGATCTTTTAGCCACGGGGTAAGTAGGGAAGGTCACGGAAAATAGGGCAACCGAGGAAATTATCAGAGTCTATAGGACTTTTGTATTCTGTTAATTTTTAAAGTAATAAACTTTCAGAAGTGATTCTTTGTTAGCAAAATCCTGGGTAGTATACAAAACACCTTCCTCTGTAACATAGAATAGAAATAATAAGCCACTCCAGAATATTCTAAGCCACTGCAACAAGAATGTTCTTCAGATTGGATAGTAGAGGAGAAATAATCCCTTTACCGTATTTTCAACAATGTGCACAAATAAGATGGTAACTCTGAACCTATTGTCAAGGAAGACTGTAATTGAAGAGTCTAGAATTTAAGTAATTAGGCATGGAACAATATGTTAAGTCTCTTCTGTGGAAACATCATGTTGGATTCAAGTATTTATGGTGCATTCTTGCATGACTTTCCCAAGGTATTGATTTTCCAAGAAGTTAACTTATAAGACACTGTAGGATTATATTAATAAGTTTAATTAATATAATTCATCATTAACTCCCTAGTTAGTATGGGATTTCGGCATGTTTCTCCTTCATAATTACAAAGTTCCTGATTTTGTGTGGGTTTGACCTAGTTTACAATTGCTTAGTATTAGAGGATCATGCCATTTTTGCTTGCATGTCGCCCTTCTAACTTCTGTGGTGCTCATGTCAGGATCTCCTGGGGAATTCTCACTTGTCCTAAACCACACCAGGCATTGGCTGTCAAACAGTTGGCCTGACTTGCTCACTCAGAAACCTATGGTTCACCCACAGATCAGTCATAGGGAAGAAAACATATTTCTTATCATTTGCAGTCATACCCTTCTCCATCCTGTTTTCTTGAAGTCTTGTCTTCCTTCTCTGATGTCTCATACGCTCTCTCTTCAATCCAAGCAAAGTACTCTTCCAGCGTCCTGTAGAAACATTTTCTCTTCAGTTCATCTGAGATTGTCTCCTTTGCATCTTCCAGGATGTGACATCTGCTATTCCTTATTTATGGCAGTTTATGTAAACAAGTGACAACTCGACATTAATTTCCACACCACACGAGTGAGCTGGAACATCACTGGAGGAGGAATAAACAATAATATGTTTGACAATGGGAAAAGAGAAGGCTCTAGACGCATTCGGGGCATGAAGACTTTTCCCAAGCTGACTCTACTTAGTGTTACATTAACTTCTTGATAAGGATAGCTTGTCTTTGGCCCACCCTGTCACCATAATTGTGAACAGTAGTTACAGCATTTGACATTTAGTGTGTATATACGTGTGTGTGTGTGTGTGTGTGTGTGTGTGTGTGTGGACTTATGATTCAAGTAATTATTTTTTGTGGACTGTATACATTTCGATCAAAAATTTAATACCAGCAATTCTCCCTCCTTTTTATGTCCTTGTACTGTGTAAGTAATCTCATCATGTCTTGATAAAAGTAGGTACATAACTGGTTGGGTCCAAAAAGCAATTGTAGTAAAGTTGCCATCTGGCTTCTGCACCTGAAATTAAGTTGGCAGATTTGGACATTGGTTTCTCTATTGCCATATATAAAACTTTTTCATCAAGTCTCATTATCCTTGAACAGATGACACTGTTGACCATTTCTTTTTAAAATTTTGTCTCCATTGGTTTTCATAAAATTATTACTTCCTGGTTCTTCTGTGTTACTAGACACTTCTCTTCTTTCTTCCTCTCCATCCTATTAGTCTTATTTTACTTTAAATTCTTATACTCCTCAGGATTCTCTATTCACGGCCCCTTTTCAGATAGATTTTCTTTTCATAGAAAATGGCTTTTCAACTGGCTTCTACAAAAAGAGACTTTATTAGTTTAACAGAATAGTCTAGGGGTAGGCTGAGTTTCACTTTGTTAATCAAAATATGTTACCAAGATGCTCTTATGTTCTTTTCCCAGAATCAACTTGATTTATTGATTTTCTTCCTCCAAGTGTTAAAGTTTTTTTTGTTTTGTTTTGTTTTGTTTCATTTTGTTTTGTTTTTGCTAAAAGTATGCTAGGAGGAATAGAATGGAACCAAACTGGGAGCTTTCAAATGTAAACCTAAGGGAAAACTCCCTGGTTGCTATCCATGAAGCCCCAGAGTACATGTTCAGCCACATGTTGGCTCCGATAGTTCACATTCCTCTGCAAAGGACCATAACAATGGGTGCAGTATGCTGACTAGTGTAGGTCAGTGTTTGGCAATGGACATTTTGAATAGTACAGTTCTTTGTGCAGGAATGTCTGACATTCAAAGGAGTTAGCATTCCTTACCCTAGGCAAATCATCCCAGTGGCATCTTTCCTCTAAACACCCACACACTGCCAATTGTACCCAGTGGACCGGTAAAAGGACCATCAGAATGGAAAACTACTAGTCTAGACTAATCAGAATCCATTTCTGAATGGGGTAAAATCTATCTGACCTGATATCATAGGCTCAGAGTGCAGGAGAATAGATTTCTGATAGGAAATTCATGTTTATTATTTAATGAGAAACTGTAAGTGTTGCTGTGACTAGATGTCACTGTAGGATTTATCAGCTTCTATACTATCTTCCTATGTAATATCACCTTTAAGATTTTAACTATCAATATCAGGTTAATGGCCACTAAATCAATACGGCAAGATATGCCTTCTGAGATCCCGGCCATTATGTATAACATAAGCTCATCTATAACTATAATCACTGTAGGGGGTAATTCTGATTTTATCATTAACTCTTCATTTCAAATTTATTCTTCCATTTTAATTCACTTTCTATTAACTATCCCATGACTTTAGCACCTTCTGCACCCTCCCATATCAATTAAACACAAAGTCCTATTGATTACGCTTCCTAAATTTTGTTTTAACTCATTCTTTGTACTTGGTCATTACAATACCTTGAACTATCAAAAATGTATTTATTACTAGGAAGATGATTTATCTAACTCAACCTGGTATCTTTCTGTCCATCCACTATACAATTACCAAGGTATTTTTATACCAAGTATGATTATTTCAGTACATTCTGTTACTACCATTCCTTTATAGGAGGAGTTACCAACTTCAACCTATAGATTAAATTCATCCCATGGTTTGTTTTGGTAAATAAAGTTTTAATGGGACACAGTCTTCCACATTCATTTACACATTGTCTATGACTGTTTTCATTCTACAAGAATAGAGTTGTCGCCTTTTACATAGAAATTATGTTGACACTTGCCCTGTGAATATAATCCCAGCCCGTTAGCATGCCATAAATACCCTGCAACATCTTGCTTCTGTTAACATATCCTTAGCTACACGTCTTGAAAACTGTCTCACTCCATTCTTTAATACCAGATTCTGCAAATTCATTGAGTGCAGTGTGCTATTTCACAAGCTCATTATGTAGCACATCCTGTCTACTCCATTTGACCCAAAACAGACTTCTAATCTTGTCCAGCTGTAGTTGCACTTTATTCCTAAAAATTCATCTCAAACATAGTATCTTTCAGGAAGTCTTTGTGATCCCAGATAGATAGATTGAATTATTTTATTCCTGCTTCACCTCTTCATCCTAGACTTTATTCTATAATCAATTATATTTTCTGTCTATAAATCTATTTTTTGCATGTTGTGAAACTTTAAAATAGACTGTGCCTTACTAGTATGTTTGTCTTAACATTCCAAAACATTCTCTTTAATGTGGTGGGTTCTTAATAAATATTTTTTGAGTAAATAACTGAATCATTTTTAATTCCAAATTGTGGATATCAAATAAATGTCATTTCTTATACAGTGGTGGCTTAACGGCCTAATTCCATTTGCACATATCTCATTTTAGACCACCTACAGAGTTCCATTTGGTACATGTGTTAATAAAAATGAATGTACCTCTAATATTGCTAATGTTAGCTCATACTTAATATAGGAATTCCTGTCAGAATTAAGTTTGAGAGAAGGGTAATGTGTCGATGATGAAGTGGAATTACTATGTTCATCGGTGTTACTCATTCTTACGAAGCTGACCCTATGTTAGATATGTTCACTTAAGATGACCTAAGAAGTTCCACAGAAGTTTTCTTAGCAATACAAATCCTATTTAATGAAACAGCAGCTAATGTTCATGATTTGTCTAATATTGGTAATAATGCTCTTCAACATAATAAAAATAGTTTTGAACTTAATATAATTTCTTCAATTGTTTGATTATGAAGTAGTAATCGCAGAGTTGCTGAGTAACACTTGGGCAGCCCCTGCTTTGCTTCTCACGATCGTCCCCCTGCGTCCAGGGTTGGGGGTGTGGGTCACGAAGCCTTTCTTCACACAGGCAGGAAAGGGTTTTGCAGCTCACCCCTGCCATCTTGGGTAGATTATAATCAGTATACTCATTCAGACAATAGGAAATTTTCTACTCATGGCGAACCTCTTGGGTAGATTTGACCTGGGAGGAAGGAAGTCCTGGGTATTCACACTGCCCTTAAGTAAAGCAACTCCTCTTCCTCTGACCCTCCCTTTAGGCCAATCAACAAAACTGACTTTCTGACTTAATCCTATTCCGTGTTTATTATTTTTCTTTGTAATTTCATTTGAAGACTGCAGAGCCACCCCAATTCCAATCCTATTTACTCAAGGCCCTATTTTACGTTTCATCATCCTTTGGACAGAAGCCTTCCTCAGTTTCCAGTCCATTTGGCATAGTGACTATTATGTACAGTTACAGAGGAATATGTCCCATATCTTTGAGATGTTGATATTAAATTCTCCAGATTTTTTTTTTAAGATTTTATTTATTTATTTGAGAGAGAGAGAATGAGAGAGGGAGAGAGAGAGAGAGCATGAAAAGGGGGAGGCTCAGAGGGAAAAGCAGACTCCCTGCAGAGCAGGGAGCCTGATGTGGGACTTGATCCTGGGACTCCAGGACCTGAGCCGAAGGCAGACGCTTAACCAACTAAGACACCCAGGTGCTCCTAAATTCTCCAGATTTATGCCTTGTCCTGTCATTGGATTTTTATTTGCTAAATGTTGCTTAAATCACTATTGAGATTGCGAGGCCAGTTGACCCAATGTCAAACATACTTAAATCATGTATTTCTCTAATTCCAGTCCCAGTCAGTTCCCCAGACTGAGTTTGTAGGATGTGCAGCTAGATCACTGCATCTTCTGATTTAGAACCAAGTCTGGGGGGGGGGGGGAGGTCTCACAATACCTGTAAACCTAAGCCTAATACTGGTCAGAAAATACGTGAAGTTACTACACAGTGGGGGGAAATAAAAATAACATGAATAGTAACTCAGTTTTTGTCCACAAAATATTCTCATCCTTGTAGGGAAAGTAGTCAAGGAAATGATTACATGTATTGCAAAGTGCAAATAACTTAGGGCTGAGTAGAACTATATATGAAATATAGCATAAGTTTATACAAAAGTAATTCTTACTTTCTGATGAGCTCTGGGGAATATTTATCATAGACATTTGACTTGCAATTTAGAGAATAAAATCAATTTTTGTGTACATGTATAATATTTCATATTGATAATTAATGGAAAGACACCGTTCTGAGGAAAGATGTAGTAAAAAATGTACAGATATAAGAATAGAGTAAAAAAATTGACATAGTGGAGACACATATATGATAGAAATAGACCAATTCAGGATGGACTAAATGCAGAAAAATAGGTCTGCTGAAATAATGATTAATGCTGAGGCCGTACATGGTAATTGATGCTTTAGGCTGAAGGAGGATATGTTTTTTCCCAGAGTGAATTTTTATTTCACAGCCATAAAGTAGGCCAATGATACTTGTAAGTTTTCTGGTTTGTGGAATTGGCACAAAGGTCAGGTTTTGTGTATTGTGAACATTCTTCTTTGGTGACCCCAGAAGAAGTAGTCCTAAAAAAGGTTTGAGGGAAAAAAAAGAAGTCTAAGAAAATACTTACGCCGGAATTATTTTACTTTAACTTAAGTAGTTCTATCTAGCCCATATATGAAGTATTAAGAACTTACTTATTATGCAGAAATTGAGAATAACAAAGTATACATTTCCCTTTTTCAAAATCAGGCTTAGATGAACACTGACGGCTTCATCTCTAATCACATGTGGCAGTTTTCTTTTGTTACTTTCCCAGCTTTTCCCACATTCCACCAAACACATTAATGCCAGTCCCCTCGAGAACTAGATCAGTGCTATTCCAAAGAGACACTTATTAAGTAGGCGTATTTTATCAGGAAATCTGCCGCTGCAAATATCCTTGTGCAGGTTTATTGCCACCTCAGATATTTGTAAGTGAAACTTGAAGCACTCCTCTCTGAAGCTGATGATTTCTATCTTTTTGATATTTTTTGGTCCTACGGAAAGCAAAACAGAAGAGAGAATATCTTTAATGTCCTTTACAAGGTTGTGGATTGGGGTAGAGCGGGAGTTCTAAATGTGTAAAGTTTTGCTCCAGTGGAGAACACAATAAATTCTGTTGTCCCTGGTGACTCTTGCAAGACTCTTTAAGACTCTATTACTTCTAAGCACCATTCCATAATCTGATGACAATAAATAAATAAATAAAATCATTCATTCATTCATTCATTCATTCTACCTGATTTGAAGAGAGAATCCTGTCCTGACACTAAAGTACTTGGGAGTACTTTACTCTCAAAGTAAAGAGACATTTGCCCCAAGTTTAATGCATAGAAGTACTCAGGCTAAATTTTATTTACATATAAAAACCAGTTCAAATACCTGAAATGAGCCAACTTCAGTTTTTCTCATACTTTTTTTTTTTTTAGAGAGCAGGTGTTTTATTGTGAAATGAAATCTGTAATTGATTCTAACATCATATCAGTGTGTTAGAACCCCACAAATAATCCAGTAGTTGCTGCCGTGTGGTCCTTGGAGGGTACCACTTATTTTCTAAAAAAATAGCTTTACTGCTATACAGGTACTCAGTGCCACCGATACTCTAGCTTTTAAATAATTGTGAATTTTGGTGAATTTGTATGTGCTGGAATGCATTGAGTGTTTATTTCCTACTGGTTGTGCCATCCCTTGTAGAAGCCAGTGGAAACATCTGGGGATTGGTATTATTCTGATGGGGTGCTGTGGAGTGCATGCTACTGAGCAGAACATTGATCATTTTTCTTGGGGCATTTTTAAGAATTATCTTCTAAATAATGTTTCTCTCGATCTATAAAAATCTGCAAAGATTTACAATATCTGTATATGGTGTGAGAATATTACTGCTTCAAAGAGAAAATGAGATTCTAAGACCAAATCTTTTGAGGATAAATTAAAAGTAGCCTCTCTGGAAATTTTTCCAACACTAATTGATGCCATTTTTAAAGTTTTCAATCATTCATGAAATTTATTGAGCACATACCATGTACCAGATATTATTATGCAATCTAGGTTAACAGTGGGAAAAAAAACAAGCAAAACTTACTTTTTCCATGCAGTTACAGAATTCAAACACTCAGAGACTGGTTATAATTTCAGAGAGAAATGTAGATTTTTCTTATAGCCATCACTCATGATTTTCTAAACATTTGAAATACAGTATTGAAATAGAATCATATAGATAGATACATACATACACACATATGTATGTATGTATCTGACAAAATAATGCTGCTGATATATTCCTAAAATAGAGACCAAAATGATACCTAGTTATAAGAAAGCGTACTATTAGTGTTGGTGGCAACTAGTAATGTAAAATTGAATAAATCTATTTTATTAGATCATGAGTTCAGATTAAAAGGACAGTTTAAGGAGAATATTTCAGTGATAAAAGTATATTTTAGAAGTATTCATCTACAAAGTAGCAATGTATTTTTAAAAACTTTTAGTCAATATAAATATGGACATATGAGCAAAATGAATTCAAATGAGTAGGATTGAAATCTAAAAATATATTTACTATAGTGAAAAGTGGCATATTTAAATAGTTGATACTATCTGAAAGGAACTGTGGATAAAAGTTGTGCTTCTAGTTAGGTAATAATATTGATGACTGGTAGACAGTTTAATTCATGTAATAACTAATGAGCATATTGCATTGCAAAATATATTTTTGCATCCTGTGGAAGCCGAATTAAGCAGCACTGTGAATATTGGTCCCTATTGGGATAAGCAGTTTCTTTTATTTTCTTTCTCTCTCTTTTTTTTTTTTTTTGAATAAGCAGTTTCTATTCTGGATCTTTCATGAAATGGCTATCCTCTAGAAAAACAGAGATTTATGGAAATTATTTAAAACAGATTCTGCGTAAGGCATTAAAGTTGGAAAGAAATATGGGACAGAGAACTACGTTAGTTCTACTTCTTACTTTTGCATGTGTTGCTAAACAAATCACTTTATCCTGTTGCATCTCAGTGGGTTATGTTTCTGTTTGCATCCTAGAAGGTTGGAAGGTTTTGATAAAAGAATAGGAGATTTTCATGGGTGGCTTTGGGGCACAGGGAGCTGCCTCAAAGAGTTACCACCAGAGTACCTTCAACAGGAAGTTGGAATTGGAATAAAAGTAGAGGTAAATGTCAACAGTATTTGAAACAACCTAAACCAGAAATAAGTGATCAGGGTCAACTTTTGGTCAAGATAGGGGAGGATGTGGACGAGAAAAGCAAATAGGAACATGGGAGATAAAATAAATCAAGATGGAGGATGGGATGATGTGGAACAAGCTCTTTAGGACATACCTGTGAGCTATGATCTGAGAAATGCCCATCACAATCTTTTATCAAGAATATCTGTGCACTCGAGCATCACAACATTTGAAATTCCAACAGGTACTATTTTGGCTTTTGAAGGATTTAGTTCTTTAAAAAAAACAAAAAAAAAAAATTCAATTAGATCCCCGGGCTAACTAGTTAACCATGTCCTCATTTGTGCTCCATTGCACGACACCTAAACTCTGTGTGCCCATTTATGGCCCCAAGAATAGGACTCTTCAGTGGCGTACAGCCTCCTCTTTGATGAGATGGCTTCTCGCCCATGTTCCTTGGTTAGGCCTGTGCTCCCCCTTTCACAGAGAAGCTCACTCTTCTTTGTGTGTTCACTAAATGTAACAACCCTCACCACATGTCTACAAAACAAAGGGCCCAAACAATGGAGAGGCTAGTTTTCTGCCGCTCAGGCACTGTACAAACAATGCTCTCTGATTTTACCAGCTCAAAATGTGTTATTTTCATTTTACCATTTCTGGAGAGCTAAAAGCCTGCCCATCAAAATGTAAGCTAATTAATTGGCTATCCCTAGAATTTGTTCAAAGACAGATCCAGGTTTTGCGAGGCCCGAAGCTTATGCAGTATGGGCAATAATCTTTTAAAAATGCATACAACATTACTAAAACTAAATTAGGTACAAGGCCCTGGAAGGAGCCCATGCAATTGGAAGGCCCTGAAGCTTAATCTTCGTTAGCTTCACAGTAAATCTGCCTTTGTATATAATATAATTGCTCCTCACTTATTAGCAAGCGTGGAAGGGATGGTGAAATCAGCAAGTGGCTGGCCTTGGAGCTGTAAGCAAAGTCAAAGATTGGCGGTTGCCATCGGCTTGATCGCTTTCGCAGACTGAGGCTGAGGACGTTTTCACTAAAATATCATCTGAAGAGCAGAAACGGTCTAGGGAGCAACGGATCTCAACACTTTGCTTTTTAATTTCCCATTCCCTGCTGCCTCTGCATTGTGGGTCTTTTATTTTTAAGGTCCACTCTTGCTGGTATACAGCACAGGCCGAGTCTGCTTTTTTAGTAGTTCGGAGTGGAGTTGGCAAACTTGGTGTGTCCACATGTATTACACTAAATATTTTAAACAGAGCCTTATATACTACTACATAATTTACCCAACTATTAATTATGTAAATATCTGTTATGAGTTTAATTTCATCCTCCCAAAAGATATGTTGAAGGACGAACCCCCCTCCCAGAACCTCAGAATGTGATCTTATTTGGAAATAGGGTTGTTGCAGATATAATTAAATTAGTATGAGGTCATAGATGACTAGGATGGGCTCTTAATTCGATATGATTGGTGTCTTTCTAAGAAGAGCAGAGACACAGACCCACTGGGGGGGACACCACGTGATGATGGAAGCAGAGATAGGAGAACCGCAGCTGCAAGTCAAGGAACTCTGAGGCTTACAGATGAGATAAACCACTAGCAGCTGGGAAGAGGTAAGGAAGGTTCTCCCCTACAGGTGTGTCAGAGGGAGCACCGCTCTCTGGACAGCTTGATTTCAGACTTCCAGCTCTAAGAACTGTGAAAGAATACATGTGTCGTTTTAAGTCACCTAGTTTGTAGTCCTTGGTGAGGGCAGCCCTCCAATACCCTAATATGGTATCTAATACCCATTGTGGGGGGCTAGGTGCTGGGCATACAGCAAAGAGTAAGAGAGCATACCTCCTGTTGGACAGTCGATCTGTTGAGGAGTGTTGACTCTCAACATTGTCTATCACCTATCTCTATGGTTCTTTAGATTTCAGTTTCTTTTCTAGGGATCTTACACACGGGTATTTCTGATTTCTGATTTGGATAAAATTATATATATTATAATGTATATTAGATACATGTTTTATGTATTTTTGTTTAATGCATATTATGTAAAATCATCTTGTAAACTAGAAAGCATACTAAATTATGGTCAAAAGGTAGTGCTGTACAGGCGAAGTACTAGATGAGACTAGGTGCTTTTGACAGCATAGCACAGTGTTCACTAAGCTTAAAAAAGAAAAAAAAAAGTGATGGAGGGCTTGAGTAGCTGGCTCCATGGAGGACCTCTGTTTCAGAAAAACCATTTGTGGCCTGTTGATAAAGAATCCTATACAGTGTGTGACACAGAATAAAATTAGTGGCTAGGGCAATAGAATACTTCACAGAAGGGGTAAAACACCTTGGGCAAAAGAAAAAAATCATTAAAAGGCAAATAACATTGGATCCTCCTTTTGCATTGAATCATGGTCCTCGTGTTTACTACTAGATCTTAGGCGCTTGGCATTGTGAATCTTTGTGCATTGTTTTCAAATCTGAGATAAAGATAACTATCTTGAAAAACTAGGAAGATTAATTCAGGTAATATACGTAAAACACATTATTTCATCAGACTAGGTAAGCAGATTGGTATTTTTTATCTTGCCAAGTGTAGTAACACTCTTCCCCATCCCCAGTGGTATGCATATGTGTGCACGCACACAAAACAATGTTTACATCCTAATCCCAGGAACCTGTGACTATGTTAGGTTATATGCTAAACGGGAACAGATGGAATTTAAGGTTTCTAATCAGCTGACCTTAAAATAGGGAGATTATCTTGAGTTATCCAGGTACGCCTGGTATAGTCCAAGTCTCTTTAAGCGTGAAAGAGGAAAGTACAAGAATCAGTGTCAGGTGGTTTGATATGAGAAAGACTTGACCCCACAGACCAAGGATAAGGGAAACTGGAAAGGCAGGAAAACATATTCCAAAAAACCCACATCCTGGCTGCCACAACTATTTAATTTTGTGAAGCAGATTTTCATCTAAGTCATTAAGCGTGTAGTAATTTGTTACAGCAGCAATTGGAAACTAATACAGTTATTATAATGTCACTAAGAAATACGGGACACTTCCCAGGACAAGGAAAGTAATGAGGCTATAATGAGGAAACCCACAATCTTTCATGAAACAAAAACGAACATAAACGCGGGCATATTGTAGGTGATTGCAGTATACTGTGATTAAGTGCTTGATAGCAATGAAAAGTTTTCTTAACTGGGACATTAAATTTAGATTTGAGGAAGAACTGCTGGAAGGGCGGGGGTGTTGGGAAGTGTGTTTCATGCCGTGCACTTGGAATTGCCCGGTTCATGCCTTGGGAAAGAAGAAGGATGAGAAGTTAGGAAAGGAGTTCTGGTTAAATAGAATTTAGGTTCAATGAGTTGTGATGTGATAAGTGATGAAGTCAGAGATACAAGCACTGTACTACAGCTATCCTGTTCCGCACACACTTTTGCCAGATCCTATCCTTTCCTATCCTGGCTTGTCCTTCACTATGTTATTTATCTACTACAGCATGCTATTTCATACCAGGCCATACCACACCTTCCTAGCATCTGTTGAATAGTGTAGAAAACCAGCATGTTTAATCAGTCTGGAATCTGATTGAATTCATTAGGTCCGGTAACTGGCCAATTAGTATTATCTTGGGTAGATGAGATAACTTCTGGAAGCCTGTATCTCTTGCACTGGTAAAAGAGGGATTAAAAATAAGTCCTTCCCCTATAGGGTGCTTTGAAGATTAAGTGAGTAATACAGCATCTGGAACATATCAGTAAGTTACTGTAGTTACGATTATGGACTATCACAGGTGTCAACTCAGAAAGCATATTGAGGCCATGTTGAAGAGTTTGAGCTTTATCTTCAGAGGAATAGGAATCCAAAGAGGATTTTTCGTAGGAGGGAAAGGATCCAATTTGCATTCTAGAATAATTGTACAAATAACATAGAGGAAACACACACACTTTCCTATCTTCCTTCTCAGTATTCACTTAAACGACAGCAAATGAAGAAAAAGATACAAACCCTCACAAAGAACCCAGGAAAGGAGGTAAAACTAGAGATGTCAGCAACATTTTGGGAAATGTTAAGACCAGTGGATAAATAGGAAATGATTTAGCAAGGCAAAGAAAGTTGAAACCTGAATGTCTCTCATGGAGGAAACAAGAAGTAAGCCTCTTTGTAGCACTACTTTTGAAAGGCTCAGAAAACTGAGGAATCGTGTTCCTACAAAACTAGGTGTTTCAGGAAATGCTGAACCAATGATTGAGCAATCGGCCCTCTCAGCCACTGTTGTCTTTCCCAGTCTGTAGCAAAAGAGGAGAAGTTGAATCTTCAGAAAGGCAGAGCTTAAGGGATTCTGGAAAAATGGAAACCAGCCATAGAGGGGCTGGGAGGGAAGTGCTGTACTATTAGAGGGAGGTTTGAATAAATGTATGCATATGGAAAAGTGAGACCTCCAGAATTCTAGCAGCCAAGCTAATTCTGTTCTGGCATTTGATGGAGTGTTCCTCTCTGGGGAATATGCCTAAGTTAAAAGAACAAAACAAAACAAAAAACAGACTATAATCAATGGCTATTTATGCGTCCTTCAAAGAAGCTGCTGAGTCCCCAGCCTACTTTACTATGGACTAGCACATGAATGCCTTTCCAATTACTTACTATTGTCCTCCCTTTCTTTTTTCTACTTAGAATTTCCCACACATCACAATATTATTTATATAGCTATATTCCCCTTGCATTGTTCACTGCTCTGTCCCCACTGCCACCTAGAATATTATAGGGTACTCTCTCTTGTGTGCGCACACTGTCTATATATATGCGGACACATTTATATGTATGTATAATTAAATATAAAATACATAATTTTTCCTCTCTATATATCTATACACACACACACGTTTGTATAATTTTATGTAACATAAAATACATAATTTTTTGATAAGTTAACATTGAACAGTTAGATTTCTACCTTCCCTGCTTTATTACCTTTGCATTCAAGGGAAAAGATCAACCCCAACAAATAGAAAAATGGAGCTCAGTAGAAATGGGTGCAATGTACTGAGCAAAAGAAAGCCTGTGAAGGAAAACTACAAAATTACAAAATTAGGAAAAATAAAAGATACTGCATGCTTATCACAAAAACAGATGATACATATATATAAAAAAGCAAGCACATCAACAAGAAAGAACACTTCGAAAACTATAAAAGCAAAATTCTATTTAAATAATGAAAGTTATGAATGACAGTGTTGAAAATATAGCTTGATACTAGATATGGCCAACGAATGGAAGCATCTCTATGAAATTTTCAGATAATTTTATACTCAGTTATGAAATATTAAACGCTTTCTAATAAGATTAACAAGGAAAAAGCATCCACTCTCACTACCTCTGATCAGTGTAATTATAGGTCTGTTCTTGTGGAAGAAGGCAAAAAAAGAAAGAAACGGCATAAAGTTCAGGAAGGAAGATATTAAATTATATCAGGATACAGGTAATATGAGTGTTTATTTAGAAAGTCCTCAGTAATCCACAAGAAAACTAGCTAGCAGATTCAATGATTTTAGAAAAATCTTTTTTTTTTAAAGATTTTTTTTTTTATTATTTATTTTTTTGACAGAGAGAGAGAGAGAGAAAGAACAGGCAGAGCAGGCAGAGGGAGCAGGCAGAGAAGCAGGCAGAGGGAGAGGGAGAAGCAGGCTCCCCACCAAGCAGGGAGCCCAATGCGGGGCTTGATCCCAGGACCCCAAGATCATGACCTGAGTTGAAGGCAGAGGCTTTAACCCACTGAGCCACCCAGGCGCCCCATGTCTTTAGCTTTTAAAAGTCTTGTCACATTGTTACTGCTATTGCTTATTTGTGTTTGGTGCTGTTTACACTCTCTTTGTATTATGTTTGTCTTTATGATAATGGGTAAGCAAAAACCGAATTGTTTATACATTGTATACACTATTGTATAAATGTAGATGGAATAAATTCAAGAGTAAATTATCTAGAATAGTATTATCAGAAGTATTTCACTTATATAATAAAAGTGGGCCTTTTGTATTTACTGCAACTTACCTATTTTGATAAGTAAACAAATTAAAGCCTACTTATCAAAATGTGACTTTCACAGCAATTCTCTCCCTGTGCCAGGGTTATATAATGATTTTTTTTCTTCTCTTTACAACATTACTTTGGATTGAGGGATCAGCCATCAAGATCGAAATGACAAACTGATGGATGATGATCAAGGCAGAATAGAATCTCACTTGCTCTTTAATGGCTTACATGGCCCCTTCTTTACTAATATCAGCCAAATTTAGTTATGTCCAAAAAACCAGCAAGTAGGACTTGAAGCAAAAGCAGGGAGAGGAAAGATGGATAAAGAATGTGCCGTATTTACTCTGGCACCCTGGGGACACTTAACTGCTTTCGTGTAAGTTTATCCATGCTCAGTCACCCAAATTCAGGTTCTGGAAGACATTCCATTGGGGATCAGAACAACTTGTGAAATTGACCATTCAGCAAGTAATATCCAGACAGTCAGATACAATGTGTAATGGGTGAGAACAGTTTTTCAGTCCCTGGAACCTCGGGAAAAGTTACAGGAAAAAAAGAAAAGAATATTCACTATCAGTTTAATTTTGCTAATGTTCCACTTGAGCTCCCCTTGCTAATACATTCCAATAAAAAATACTGTATTCATGTGAATTGACTCCACCCTAAGATTAAGTACTTATTTAGTATGTCAGTGAATTATTTTCAAATTTTTCAATAAACGTATCAAGCAGTCTTCACAAAGAAGGTGGAAATTTATTGTGATGCCAAGAATGTACAAAGATTTTTAAAAGAATTTTATTTTATTTTGTTTTTTCTATTCTATTCTATTTTTTTAAAGATTTTATTTATTTATTTGACAGAGAGAGACACAGCAAGAGAGGGAACATAAGCCAGGGGAGAGGGAGAGGGAGGCTTCTTGCTGAGCAGGGAGCCTGATGCGGGGCTCTATCCCAGGACCCTGGCTGGGATCATGACCTGAGCCGAAGGCAGACACTTAATGACTGAGCCACCCAGGCGCCCCATGAATTTTATTTTTAAAATTTTTTGAGTATAGTTGACATACAATGTTGCATTAGTTTCGAGTGTACAACATAGTGATTTGACAAGTCTATACATAATGCTATGCTCACTATAAGTGTAGCTACCATCTGTCACATACAATGCTATTACAATGTCACAGACTATATTCCTGGTGCTATGCCCTTTATTCCCGAGACGTATTCTTTCCATAACTGGAGGTCTGTATTTCCTACTCTCTTTCAACCACTTTGCCCATCTCTCCACCCTTTTCCTTTTGCATCCATCAGTTCTCTGTATTTATAAGTCTGATTCTGTAGAGACTTCTAAAATAGTAATTTTACTATGTGGTTTTCTTTAATTATCTTAATAATTTTCCTAGAATAAAAAAACATTTTTAATATGAAACTAGAATCTTTTTAATAATAAATTTTAAATGGGTAACTTATTAAAGATTTGTTTCACATAATATCAAAACCTTTAGTTAGTAATTCAGTTACGAACTTTAATTATTAGTATTTGCCTATTTATGAGTATAGGTTCTTTATCACCCAACATATAGACAATTATGAATTACAAAATTTAATTTACATTGTTTCTTTAAAAAATGTAATCTTGTCAATATAATTCATGTCTTATATTGACAAAATAATTAAACTATGATTATATGCTAATTAACTTAAAATATAACCTATATCTTAATCCTAAACTCACACACAGTTAAGCATAAAAAAAAGGAAATAAAACCAATGTGTAGACTCTTCGTATGAAGATTAGCACTATTAATACATCTTTAAATCATACACTCAGATAAGCAAATATATTATATATTTTATTTACTCTATATGTACATATATGTGAAGAAGATGATATAACCCTTAAATCTGGGTAGTGGCACATTTTCATATAATTCTGTACTTTTTCTGTAAACGATCAAATACAGTTATGAAACATTTTTTTTAAAGTATCAAAAACAATGACTAACATGTTCTCAGAAGTTCTGCTCCTTATTTCAAGTTTATAATGTTTGCCAAGAAGAGATTATTTATCAAATTGAATAAAAGGGGCAGAAGCTATGAAGTCAGGTGACAGGGCAGACCGACAGAACAAGCAGGACGCTCAAGGCCTTAGAACTTGGTCACAGCAGGCTCTTCACTAGCAAAGGAATTTTCCAGAACCTGCTTTAATACGCTAGCAGCTTCTTTTTCAGTGCTCTTCAATTAATCCCAATTTTACCACTGAAAGTATAAACCTATGGAGAATTTTTATGATGAAGACTTACAAAATCATCTTCAAAGAGTTGGGAACTGAGGAACCTACACTTAACCACAGACTAATTGAAATAACTGGTGAGCTAAACACATAGAGTTTTCCATTTACATTTTTATGTGTAATTATGCCCCATGATATATAGAAATTTACTTGACATTTTGCTATTCATATTTTAACTGTTACAACCTCCCCTATATGAAATTCCTAACAATCTTATGAAATGTCTATTATTGAAGGATAAGACATTTGTTTATATAAAGGTGTGGGAAATATTAAAAGCACATCAGGGAAATAAATGTGAGCCCATCAGCATAGTTCTTTGATTTTATATTCATTTTCCTTCCCAAAATTTTATGTGTTACACTGCTTTTGTAATCATTTTGAAAAGACTACTTTCTCGGTAATGGACAGGTGCTTTCACTGATGCAAAATCTGGATTAAGTAATCATTTAAGACAACAGCTGCATTTGGGGCATGATGGGCAAGACAAGACAGCACATTATTTTCCAAATTAGTTGTCTCAGGAGAATGTCTGTTGAGAACAATGCATGTGTTAAGTTGTATCCTTTGGACTATCACACTTATATCCCAATCTCATAAACTCTTATAAATGACCT
Organism: Potos flavus; assembly: GCA_028534135.1. NCBI lineage: Eukaryota > Metazoa > Chordata > Mammalia > Carnivora > Procyonidae > Potos > Potos flavus. The sequence goes on along the minus strand of CM052889.1, from coordinate 5,592,672 downwards.
ATCTTATGTCTTGCTAAGGGTTGGTAAATTACATTTTAAACCTAATTAGGTGTGCTGGATAGGCGCTTAGGGAAAAAGTTGTATTCCTATCAGCATTTTTATTTTATATATTCCTGGAAATCTGAGCATTTAAGATCACAAAAATAGGATATGTGGGAAAAGACACAGAACATTTGATTTTGTTCTCTTAATTTGGAAAGTTTGTCTATTTTAACTATACATGCTATATTATCTTTGGATACTTAACCATGCCAGAAAATTATACTTCAAGTGGAAAGAATTCACAGAAATTTTCCTATTATTCCGCCTGGTTCTCAAGGAATGATTGTGAGGCTTTGGAACATGTATATTTGCATGTAACAATTATAAAGTGATTGTTTTATAAACTATTATCGTACATGTATTAAAATATTACATAGCACATCACTGCCTTTCTAGAACTAGAGTTCTTTGATGTCTTCATCAGGAAAACAATCTAGGAAAAAAGTTATTAAAAAACAGTCTAGGAAATCTAGGGTTCCTTTAGTAGAAAAGATACACAGTTTAAATTACTATTTGGGTTCTGGGTTTATTAACTTATAACCTTGAAGCAGGGAGCAAAGTAACATCAAAGAAAAGTGCAGCACTATTTGAGCACCCAAATATCACTCGAGATCAAGGATATGTACTGCAGACCACAGTAAGGCCCGATTCAGGAATGATACAAGGTTTGCTTCTCAAGATACGTTTGCAAGCGGAATGCTTCAAGTCCTTCTTAGTAAAACACCATTTGATTTCTCATGAGATTCTGTTGCCAGAGAAACATGTCTTAATTAAGAATATAAATAATAATATCCCTCAGGAGGGCTGTGGAAATAATCGGCTGTGTCAGAATATTAACGTTTTACTTTACCCCCTCCCCGCACCGTACTGTCCCTTACATCTTAATCCCTATGTTCTAAGTTAAATTACTAATGAAACTTTCCATGCTTTCTGGATCTGGTGATGGCCAAAATTAAGCTAAACATTTACTTCTGGAGTTAGCAACATCTGTGACTCCATTAAAGTATGAAGACCCTTCTACTCTGTAAATTCCCAGATTTAATTCATAATAGAAAACACCTTTGAACTTCTTTTTTTAATACTGAGTCATACTGGTCATTCACAGAAGAGGCTTTAGCTGCTGTTGTAATGATTTGCATATCATCTTCTCTTCTCCCTAGTCTTCATCCTGATGTAGATGGATGGAAAGCGAGACCACTGCCTGGGACCAGGAGAGCTTGTCTAGCTTTGACTGAGGTCTTTGGGGCAGCCACAGGGGTAGCATGTAGCTACAATTCTTGCATCTGATGGGCTGATTGAGGCAACCCCATCACTAATCAAAAGCTTGGTGGTTCAAGTTCTGATATAAAAGAGGATTTATATGAAGCAGTGGACTTGTGTATTGTTTGCTCGGGCTACCATAACACACGACCATGAACTGAGCTGCTTAAATTTAAAAAAAAAATCATTTTCTTACAGTTTTAGGTTAGGAATTTTAGGTTAGGAATTCCAAGATTAAAGTGACAGCGGGGTCGGTTCCTTCGGAAGCCTTTCTCCATGGCTTGTAGATGGCCGTCTTCTCCCTATGTCTTCATTAGGTCTTGCCTCTGCGTCCACACTTCCTCTTCTTCTAAAGACACAGTTATATTGGACTCCAACCCACCCGAATGACTGCATTTTAACTTAATCACCCCTTTAAAGATTCTGTCTCCAAAGATAGCCACATTCTGAGGTGCTGGCATATGAAGTTTCGGGCACACAATTCAGCCCACAAAGCTCTGTCTAGCCTGTTGTGAAAGACATATTTGGAATGGCCTCTGCCATACTCCAGAGCATTCTTGTGTTGCTGCCAGTTAAGTGTTAAATAAAACAGAAAACAAAACCAAAAAAATAGAAGAAGGAATCACTGTGATGGAAATATTCCTGAAAGCCCTATAACACATATAACCTGATTCAGAGAAGCAGAAGTTGGAGCGAAGCTTGGTATCGCATGCTTTCCTAGTGAAGGCGCCTGCAGAATGTTTCCAAATATGCTGAGTGAATGCGAATTGAAAAGAAAGCAAAACATAATCCCCTTTTTCAAAGATTTTCTTTGAAATACTGCAGACATCCTACACTAATAAATGCACTAAAAGACCATAAAAATGAAGCAGCTTATTCTTAATTGAACAAAGTTTAACCCTAACAGTAAGTATGCTTATGTATTTTTCTAAGTAGTTCAGTGTAAATATGCTCAGCCCTGGCATCCTAAGAACATTTATGAGATTCAGAATGAGAAGTTTTAATATGGGATTTTATTATATTCACACAAGTTAAAGTGACCCCTGAGCTCCCAATGAGTCACACCCTTCTATATTTCCCTCTCCTTGAGTGTGGGTGGAACCAGTAACTGCTTTTAGCCAATAGAATATGGTGAAGTTGACTGGAAAGCCACTCTGGCGATGGTTATGTTATGTAAGACTCCATCTTGTAGGTTGGAGCAAGAAATTCTCCTTACATGGAAGTGATAGAAATAAATGGTTATTTGCACTAAAATAAGTTATAACTAATGGCCTGAGAGCTGTATAAAATGGCGAGGTATGTAAAATGCACAATTACATCAACCAAAACTGTAACAAAACAACTGGCTTATTAGCTCACTTTGGAAGTATTTTTCCTCTGTAAAAAGTGTAGAATAAATAACTCTACTGATAATAATAATTAGAAATGTAATCAATAATTAAGATAAAAAATACCTAAAGTAATTATTGAGCATTGAGATAATCTTTTACCCAAAGCAACGATATATATTCTTGCAAATAGATAATAGCCTTATGCATATGTTTCTATGTATGTGTGTATAAATGGGTGTGTGTATATGTATATTTCTGTATTACTTATGCTTTTTTTCTTTTACATTTAGTTGAGTAAAGATGTAGTAGGTTGCTTTTGGATTTGTAAAAAGGTATAGTGGGCAAGGTCATTGCCATGGTTTCGCCTCCAGACAGAACCAAATGGATAGCACACCAGTGTAAGGTTAAAGATGATAGGCTGCCTGTCAGGGATTGTGAGCAAGGTGATAAGATTGAGATGATTAATCTGGTTAAGATAAACCAGTTTTATAGCCTTGAGTTCCATGATTTATGAGGGTGTGGTGACTGTAAGAAAATGCAGAGATAGTTTGTTTAAAGCAGGATGAGAAAAAGGAAAACCAAGCACTCTTAGAGAAAGAAAGTAGATACTATTCCAATAAGATATAAATATAGTAGATTTATGAGGAGGAGAAGTCATGAGATTTTGGAATAATAAATATTGCCAGGTGACACAGTTAATATTGTCTTTACTTGGTAAGGTATATTTTCTTAAAATTTTTAGCCATCCTACCTCCATCCATTTAGATGCAAAAATATGTAGAAGTCTATAATCTAGATCAAGAAATGCCATGTTATCTCTGCAACTTCTGAGACATAAGGAAAACATTTTTCATGAGAAAACATGATTATTTCTTGACCAATAGCATTCTTTTAAAGTGATTATGTCACATCTACATGCAAGAACCCCCCATACATGATTTGTCATGTGTATTTAAGTATCTGTGTATGGCTAACAGCCCATCATTTAAAACAAAACAAAACAAAAAAAAGACTTTATTTCAATGTAACTTTAGACTTACAGAAGAGTTGTAAAGATAGTTAAGAAAGTTTCTGTATATTCATCTCCCAGCTTCAATTAGTGTTATTTTAAATAACCATTATCCACATATCAAAATGAATTTGAGAGTGATGCAACATTATTAATTAAACCATAGATCTTATTTGTATTCCACCAGGTTTTCCCCAAATGTTCTTCAGATCCAAGATTCAATTCAGGATACAACATTACATCTTTTTCAACACATATCCTTAGTCTTTTCTAATATAAGTTGGTTTCTTGGTCTTTCCTTGTGTTTTATAGCCTTGGAACTTTTGAGAAGTATTGATCTACTACTTTGTAGTATTTGTCCTTCAACATGGGTTTTTCTGATGTTTTCTCATGATCGGACTGGGGTTTTGGATTTTTATTTTTATTGTTTTTTTTGGAGAAATACCACAGATGTTAAATGTTCTTATTCTATCAGGAAGTACAGGATAAGTTCACTTGTTAGGTTGATATTACAAATCATGATCACTTGTTAATAAGATGGTGTCTGCTAGGTTTCTCCACCGTAAAGTTAGTATTCCTCCTTTTCCACGCTCTTTTTGTTATAAGTCAGTTGCTAAGCTCAGGACATGCTGAAGAGGAAAGGAATTTACTACCTCCTAGAGAAAGGAGTACCAAGGAATTTGTAGACATATGTATCGAGGTAATTGAAAGTATTTCGTGGGGGTATGTTGATGTCATGCAAATATACACTTTTTTTCTTATTTGCCTACAGCAACCATTACTGCAATGTTCTAATAGTAATTTTCTATTTCCCTTCTTTTACACTTATTATTTAGAAATTTTCTGAAAGGAAGATCTGTCCCTTATGTCCCATTTCTTTCTTTCTTTTTTTTTTTTTTAAAGTAGGCTCCAGGCCCCACATGAAGCTCAGACTCATGACCATGAGATCAAAGTTGCAGTCTCCACTGACAGCCAGCCAGGCACCCCTCTCCCATTTATTTCTTAATTCATTATTTATATCATGAGAATGTCCCATGGACTCATGGACATTTATTTTACTCTTTAGTTTATAATCCTAAACTATCCTTATTTATTTTGTAGCTCAAATTATTCCAGTTTTGGCCTTTGGGAGTTTTTTTAGCTGTGTAGAATTGGTTTTAATTTATTAAATTTTGATAGTAAATGATGTTGGCTGATCCTAATTTTTAATGACATGAAAGGATATTTTTACTCAATCTTCTTTTGTAGCAAAAGTATTAGTTGAGTATTGGTTCATCTTAGTTTTATTGATGAAATATCTTAAGACAGAACAAAATATTTATTTGTACCTAATAGATGCAGTCCTATACCCAAGCTTATTTGAATAGCCATGATTTATACATGGGCTTTTAGGTGACACTTGTGGCAACGATGACAGTGATAATGAAGAAAAATAGTAAAAATGGGACATACCTCCTGAGATGTGTCTACTGCAATGCTTCATGCATGTAACAATAGCAAGTTTTATTTTTTAATTTATGAACTGCAGCAAGTTTTTTGAAAAATGATTTAAATATATAATCTGAAGAAGAATGTATTCATGATGTTTTCTTAGGATAATTTATAGTGAACTCTTTAAGCCCTATTCTTAAATAAAGTTAAAATCATTGAGTGGATCAGTGATTTAACACAGAATATGTTTGATTCTCCTTTAAAAACAACCAGAGAACTAAGCAGGCCACTTTTTTCAGGTTAACACCAGGTGAATTTGCAAAAATAACTGCCAGCCATGCAGAGGCTGCTTTTCTCATCACCCACTGTTTAGTTTTTCAATTTTAGAGCACAACCCAGCTTTTAGTTTTTAATTTAGTTTTTAAAACCTTGCTTAGGCCTGGAAGATATGAGTTTAATTACTTGCTTATATTGTAAATTTGAAAATACTTCGCTCATCCCAGAAAATGTATATACAACACTTCGGTTCTCTTAATTACAACAAAATTAATGTTGGAAAAATTAAAACACCAATGATAAATTTTTGATTACATGAACATTTTTTCAGAAGGATCAAATGCACATTTTAAATGCAAATAAAGATTAAAAGCAATTATATTAAGTTGTAGGTATAAATGGCATATGAGAATCCCTAAGATTTAATACATTTAACATATTCAAGAAGTCTTGGGGAGTATATTTCACTTTGTGTTTACTTTTGTTCTCGGACCTGTGTTTTCAATATTCCAAATTTTAGTTGCAGTATATTTAGAACTTAAGTGTATATTAGAAGTAATTAATGGTGGATTTCAAGAAAAAGTAAACCAGAGTTTGTTTTTGTTTGTTTGTTTTAAGTAGGGGTTGGCTTTATTGTTATTATTACTGTTGTTTTGGAGGTTGGCTTTTAAAGGAATTTGAAGTCTATTTTACTTTAGTTATTTATGTTCAAAAACCAAGCCAGGATTTTATTGCTATTTTCAGGGCCATGTCATTACAACCTAGATATTGAGCTACTCTTAAAGATAATTTTACAGAACATGGGACACGTGAGTGGTGCAGTTGGTTGAGCGTCTGACTCTTGGTTTCAGCTCAGGTCCTGATTCAGGGTCGCAAGTTAGAGCCCCACATTGGGTTCCATTCTCAGTGTCGAGTCTACTTGGGTTTCTCTCTCCCTCTTTCTGTGCCCCTCCGTAATAAATAAATCTTTAAAAAAAAGATACTTTACAAAACATGGTAAATTGGATGTTTCAATTTTTTAGCATTTAATTTTTCTTATTGAATAATGGACATACAACATTATACTAGTTTCAGGTGGCCAACATAAGGATTCAACATTTCCATATATTGCAAACCGATCACCACAATAAGTTTAGTTTATCATCTACCACCATACAAAGTTACAATTTTTCCCTTGTAATGAGACATTTTAAGATTAATTCCTTAGAAACTTCCAAATTTCTTATACAATATTATTGAATATAGTCATCATGTTGTACTTTACACCCCCATAACTTATTTTGTGACTGGAAGTTTGTACCTCTTGATCCCCTTTATCCAAATTACCCATCCTTCCAGCCCCCTTCCGTCTGGCAACTACCAGACTATTCTCTGTATGGGTTTGGTTTTTGTTTGTTTTTTAGATTCTACATATAAGTGAAATCATACAATACCTATCTTTCTCTATCTTATTTATTTCACTTAGTATGATAACCTCAAGGTCCATCATGTTGCTGCAATGGCCAGGATTCATTCTTTTTTATGGCTGAGTAGTAATTCGTGTGTGTGTGTGTGTGTGTGTGTGTGTATCTCACATCTTTATTCTTTCATCCATTGATGGATACATGGACACTTAGATTGTTTTTATGCCTCGTAAATAATGCTGTAAATACTGCTTTAGTTGAACATAGCAGTGCAGATTTCCTTTGAATTAGTGGTTTTGTTTTCTCTAGATAATTACCCAAAAGTGGAATTGTGGATCATATAGTAGTCCTATTTTTAATTTTCAGGGGGAACTTTCATACTGTTTTCCATAGTGATCACATCAAATTACATTTCCACCAATAGCGCATAAGGGTTTCCTTTTTTCCACATCTTTGCCAACACTTGTTATTTCTTATCTTTAGGATGCTAGCCATTCTGACTGGTGTGAGGTATATCTCCCTGTGGTTTTGATTTGCATTTCCCTGATGACGAGTGTTGTTAAACATTTTTTCATGTGCTTATTGGCCACCTGTACGTCTTCTTCGGAAAAATGTCTATTCAGATTCTTTGCCCATTTTTTATTAAATTTATTGTCTTATGCCATTAGCATAGTGTTTTGTTTTTTTTTGTTTTTTTTTTTTTTTAGCATAGTGTTTTGATACTATACCTTTGTAATATTGTTTGCAATCAGGAAGTGTGTTACCTCCAGCTTTGTTCTTCTTCCTCAAGATAGTTTCAGCCATCTGGGATCTTTTGTGGTTCCATAAAATTTTTAGAGTTATTATATTTCTGTGAAAAATGCCAGTTGAATTTTGATTGGAAGTTTTTGTAGGTATTCAACTATATTGAATCTGTAGATTGCTTTGGGTAATATGCACATTTTTAATATTAAGATTAAGTCTTCTAATTCATGCATATGGACTAACTTTACATCTGTGCAGCGGCTAACGGTACTGACTCCATCTTTGGCCCGCCATCTTATTCAAGCTTGCATAATGACCTCCCTTGGTTCTACTTGTAGAACTGCTACTTGTTCTAGGTCCCTTGGAGGTTAACGTATGTCCTGACCAGAATGTAGGAAGGCTTTTTCTGATCATCCTTACAGTAGCATATAGAAGATCCCATTTTAGATAGTAACCAGTGCACAGAAGGCCCACTTTAGCTAACTAGGAAGATGACCAGTGCACAGAAGGCCCCCTGTAGATAACTACCCTGGGATCTCACCACCATGTTCCTTGCTTTATGAAAGCTGTAGGTTGAGGTCTGGACAGGGCAGAGAATAGCTATGGTGAATGGAGGGAGGAGAAGGGCTGAGTACTGCCTGAATAAAAGCCTGTGTAAATGGTATAGAGTGACTTGCTTTGTTTTTTGGTCTGAAAGTGTCTTGTCAACCTGGAGGATTCTTTACTGTCCTTCCTCCACTTTCTGACAACATTTATTCATATTTTCTTCAATTTCTTTTTTTAGTGTCTGTAGTTCTCAGTATACAGGTCTTTCCCCTCCTTGGTTAAATTTATTCCTAGGTATTTTACTCTTTTTGATGCAATTACAAATGGAACTGCTTTCTTTCTTTTTTTTTATTATTGTCCCCCAAGTTTTTATTTAAATTCCAGCTAGTTAACGTACAGTGCAATATTAGTTTCAGGTGTAGAATTTAGTAATTCATCACTTACATACAGCAGCCAGTGCTCATCACTCAAGTGCCCTCTTTAATACCCTTCACCTGTTTCCTTCACCTGTGTAACCCATACCCCCACCACCCACCTCCCCTCCAGTAACCATCAGTTTGTTCTCCATAGTTTAGAGTCTTTCTCCTGGTTTGCCTCTCTTTCCCCACCCCACACTATGTTCATTTGTTTTGTTTCTTAAATTCCACATATGAGTGAAATCATATGCTACTTGTTTTTTCTGACTGACTTATTTCACTTTCCATAATACTCTGTAGCTCTACCTATGTCATTGTAAATGGCAAGATTTCATTCTTTTTGATGGCTGAGTAATATTCCATTCTGTATATATACCATATCTTCTTTATCCATCCGTCAGTTGATGGACATCTAGGCTCTTTCCATAATTTGGCTATTGCTGATAGTGCTGCTGTAAACACTGGAGCACGTTTACCCTTCGGATCAGTATTTTAGTATCCTTTGGGTAAATACCTAGTAGTGCAATTGCTGGATTATAGGGTAGTTCTATTTTTAACTGTTTTCTTAATTTCTTTTTCTGATAGTTTGTTGTTAGTGTATAAAAATGCAACAGAGGCACCACCATTATGGAGCAATGGGCTCCTTTGGTTAAAGTGTTAAGAGAAAAATGGGGCACCTGGGTGGCTCAGTTGGTTAAGCATCTGCCTTCGGCTCAGGTCATGATCCCAAGGTCCTGGGATGGAGTCCCACATAGGGCTCCTTGCTCAGTGGGGAGTCTTCTTCTCTTTCTGCTTGCCACTCCCCATGCTTGTACTTTCTCTCTGTCTGTCTCTGTCTCTCTCTGGCAAGTAAGTAAATAAAATCTTAAAAAAGAAAAAAAAAAGAAAGTGAAAAAAAGAAGGACCGGAGAACCCACTGGGAGATAAGTGCTTTGGCCTAGAAGTGACACTCCTAACTTCCCAGAATTACTGGGCAATGCTAATCAGACTCCCTGTGAGTCAGGAGTGATTATAATCCTGTATGTTCAAAGGAATTGAGAGGTGTTTGTGGGAAGTCTCAGATGTCTCTACCGCAATCTGAGAAGGAATACTGAAAAGATGAGAGTTTTGTCAAGAATTCTTCATAAATGCCTTAAGTTAATTAAAATATAGCAGTGGAACAAATAGAATGACTGGATTGCCAGATTTCTTATCCCTTATAAGAATGGCAAAAACATTACACATTTATTTTTGTCTTCGTGCTTTTATTTTTTTATTTGGCTAAAAGTGGCCATCAAAATGGCATTGAGTTCAGAAGTTCCAAATGTAAACACTTGCAAATTCAGAGAAATTATAAACCTATTTGAAATTAAGACCAATTATATGAAATAAAAAATAAATATTTTATATGCATACCCAGCATGAGTTTAACTAATAATTACACACAAAACAATAGTAATAATCAGACCGAATCCTTCAAAATGGATATATCAGAAAGAAATACTGTGTGCTGCAACCAAAAAGTTTCTGTGGTGCTATTTAAAGAAAAAAAAAAACTTCATAAAATAATTTTTAAGTTCAGGGAACTTGTGTTTTTTCTCATAAAGGAGGTTAATTATTTTATCATAAGTGATATACAGGGTACATTTTTTAAACTTATTTTTCACATTCCCTGAAATATGCTTTGTATTAAATAATTTTAATGTAATAAATTTAACTTACACAAAAATAAATTTTATTTTAAGCATACTGTTGAGTAAGTTTGGATGAGTGTATATATATACTGAGTGTGACTATATATATATATATATTTATATTTATATTTATATTTATATTTATATATATATAAATATATAAAATTTAGCCACTACCTCAATGAAGATATAGGGCATTTCTCTTCCATAAGCACTTTTTGTTTTCATTTTACGTTTGGTTCATGATCTATTTTTGATAATCACTTTTATAAAATGTGCACTAATAATAGGGAATTTTTTAAATATTAAACTATAACAAAATGCAAATATTTTACATGAGCTTGCTAAATAAGTAATTTCTCAGGCAAGAGCCCATGTTACATTTACACATAAAGTCTGTAATTTAAAAATATTTAATAGCAAATTCAGGCAGTTAAAACATAACAGTGCTAATAAAGTTAGGCTAGGTGATGTGAGAAATATTCTAAAATATAAGGAACTTGAAATTATTAAATTTTAAAAACACACTCATAGTACATGTGTAATGTATATCATCACAGGGTCCCTTGCTGTTGCTTAGCTATCCAGACTAGAAAAGATTCCAACATCTTATCATGTTACCATTTCAAGAGAAGATATTAGGCTTTACCAACAGAGGGGAAGCATATGTAGATTCATATGCCTAATGGCTCTTAAGTACTTTCACCTAGAAGTGGCACATTATAGTTTCAAATTTCATTAGCTAAGGCAAGCCCCATGACCATCCCTACCTTCAAAGTTGAAGGAAAAAAATATTTTTTTTGCTCTCTTTCTCAGCCTTATTGAGGTTTAATTGACATTGTGTAAGTTTAAGGTGTACAATGTAATGATTTGATATTTGTATATATTGCGAAGTGATTACCACACTAAGGCTAGTTAATATTTCTATAACGTCAGAGTTACAACAGCTTTTATTTTGGTGGTGATAACTTTTAAGACTTACTGTCTTAGTAACTTGCAAGTATACAATACCTTGTTGCTAACTATAGTCACCATGTTGTATTGTTACATTCCTGTAATGTGTTCCTTTGAAAATATAACTGTAAGTGTCACAAGGATATGAGAACTGGAAAGTTCTCTGAATGCTAATAATATTTGCCACAGATACCGCAATATAATGCTAAATATTTAATCTAATTCAGATCTTACTAGATGTAAATAACTATGTCAAACATTGACAACTATCAGTGTCTTGCTATATGCTTACAAAAGATATGCCAAAAAAACTGAAATTGTCATAAATGTGAGAAATGATTTAAAAATCTCTATGAAATCCAAAACAACTTGGTTATTTGATAGGAAATATTTTATTCTTTGGTTTTGAGTTGTTTGTTGTAATTATTAATATTAGGAAGAAGAAACACATGAAAATGACAACTGTGGATTTGGTATTTTGTAAAAAGAACTATGTTATTGATGTTTGATTTTTATTTGAATATGCTAGTCATTCAGAAAATCTGCAATAGTTTTATTTGCTTCATTTTGTTTCATATCAAGCAAAATATCACGATTGATAATATATTTAAAATCCAAACATGTTCAAATAGGAAGACCAGTTCTCAGTTAAATAATGTAAAAAAGTTGTAATTGGCATCTGAATAACCTACTGAAAATTCCCCCATATGTAGTATCATTTATAAATAAGGCCAATTACATTTCCTTTTCATAGGAAATAAACTAAATTATAACTGCATAAATAACCTTGAAAACCTCTGCTCTTGTTTAAATGCTGAAGGAATAACATATTTGGATAGAATAATTTATGTATTTTGGGAAAAAAGGATTTGTACATTTTACTTTCTTGTAAGGTAGAGTAAAATGTTTTCTCCCCTGTCCATTAAATAAGATATATTCTCCTTGTCAAGAAAAAAAACCTCTCGACTCTTTCGTTTTATGTGATTTTAATCATTAATTCTAAGAAAACCAGCAAATTCGATTCCAAAATCCTTATGACAGCATTCATGTGAAACTGAAAGTTACCTACATTATTTACATGAGATTAAGTATTTTAAAATTGAGAAGTTATTTCTACCAATAAACTATCCACGATGTTTTGGTAATCATTTCACTTTTTTATGTTTGGGAATTTCAGCATATTCTCTCAAGGAAATAATATATTTTCTAAGTAAAAGATACTGTATTTTTCTACTAGGCACTTGTAAGTTCAGGGCCCAATTATATTTTGGGTCCCCTGTGGTGGTGGCTCTTGAAGCCTGGGAACTGCCAGGACGACAGGTCCTGCCAGCAGGGAACTTGCAGACAGTGTATGTAATGTGGTGGGATAGAGAGAGAAACTGACACATAGTATCCATCGACTCTCATAAGCACCAATAGTTATCCAGAAAGATCTGGGGACATTTTACTCTGCCTTTCTGAATCATCTGTTTCTCATTTATAAGAAGGAGCATATAATCATGCCTTTCCATATTTACTAATTTTGAGAAAACCAATCTTGATGAAAAGGTGTATTTATTTTATAATTCATAAAGACATGCGGCTATTATCTACATTCTTTCACACTTGATTAACAAGGAGACTCCTACATGCTATTAATATTAACATACATGGATATAAACTTAAATGAATTTGTGGATAATAGTATGAAGCACTTTGGGCAATAAATAATAACTTTCATCATAATAACTGCGAGCCATGTAGAAGAACAACTAATAATGAAGCCTGACCTAGTCTGACATGTATTATTTATGTGAAGACATATATAGAGGTTTTTAATGTAAAAAAAAAAAAACCCTGATAATTACTTAAACCTAAAAATAACTTTTGCTAGTTGTCAAATCAAGTTAAAATAATGAAGAATAGAATGAATAGAGGACAAATGAAAGGATTGAAAACTAACTGGAGGGGCACCTGGGTGGCTCAGCAGTTAAGTGTCTGCCTTCAGCCCAGGTCATGATCCCAGAGACCTGGGATCCAGCCCCACAGCAGGCTTCCCGCTTGGTGGGAGATCTGCTTCTCCTTCTATCCTTGGCCCTGCATGTGCTCTCTCTCTCTCTCTCTCTCACTCTCTCTCAAATAAATAAAATCTTAAAAAAAAAAAAAAAAGAAAACCAACTAGAATTTACACACTATTTACAGTTATTCAAAAATATTAGAGTAAAACAGTCAAATATAGTGTTTATTTAAATTGTTTATAAACCCACTCCCTGAGTTAATTCTGAGTCCTAGGTCATGCTAGTTGCAAAGCCTGGAGTAAATTGTCTGCCCTCTCACAAACTATATTTTATCATCTGGAATATGAAAGTAATAGTAAGACAGCAATATCTACTGAATGGGGCCATTCTAAGAATGGAAACAGATACATTATTTACAATCTCTAATACGGTGTCCAATTCATAGATTTCAATAAATTTAAAGTATTACTATTAATAGTAATGATAGTGCTAGCATAGACTAATGACATCCCAAGAAGATGCAGGTGAGCTTGCAGAACATTAGTCATCCAATAGGATTCAGAAAACTAGGAATCAGCATATAATTTTGATACAGTTATCTCACTTCTTAACCTTATGACTCGGTATTTCAGAAGGATCTTACAAAACAGGACTTACTAATATTGATTAATAAGTACCCACATTCCAAGATCAACCATTGTCAGGTACCTATTTGCCTGATAGCTTCAGTTGATCAAGACCATAGAGAGCATACAGCAATGTCTAATCAAGCTTCCGGAGCCACTCTAAAGCCAACCTGAGAACAGAGGCTCTTGGGAGCATTTTATTGTTTACACCAGCATCAAGACCAATGGCTTCCACTCCGTCCGTCCCTCCCTCCTCCCTTGTTTCTCTGCCTCCTCCTCTTCTTTTTCCTTGCTTCCTTCTTCCTTTCTCTCTTTGTCTCCCACTTCTCTGTCTCTCTCTCTCTCTCTCACCTCCTTCAAGTCTAGAGCTGGCCTATCTCAATAGTGAATGTAAAATACGAACTGTGTATTTAGGAGTGTATGTGTGCATACATGCACATATGTGTTTGTCCCTTTGGAAAATTTTTTCATAGTATTCAATGATACAGTCTCAAAACTTTTTCTATAAAATATCTTACTCTTAATATTTGAATTTAATCAATGGCAGTTGGCCCTGTTAAGCCCTTAAAAAGAATTCTTAAATTCTTTTTAAGCATTTGTGAATTAAGGAAAAGCTTTACAAGGATAAATTTTAGCCCAGCTCCTATATGAATCAACATAAATTATAAAAACTAAAAAATGCTGCAAATGATATATCATTTTGAAATTAATAGCATTTTTTAATGTTTGCATTTGAGGTGGGTCACTTAATTTGTACAAAGAATTAGAATGCAGCTTAAAAGTTGACTTAAAATCCAGAAGGATAAAATTAATAAATCAAGACAATAAACCTATGGATAAAGAAATAATCAGAAATACCATTAACATGGGTAAATGTAAAAAATATGATCTCATGTGATAAAAGAAGACACAGTATTTGGCTCTAAGTTCCTAGTGGCCAGATCAAAGAAAATAATGTTTTCCAAAACTTAACTGCATCCATAACGTAGTCAACAGATAGAGAATTCCTTTATGATAGATATCGTGTAAGAAGATATTCTTGGTATTCCTTAGTAACCAATTTTTTTTTTCCTTATTTTAAATTTGATCATTAGCTGGAATTTAAAAGAGCAAATTAAATGATTTAAAGTTATTAGTTGCTATTAGAAAAGGTCATACAGTAATGAGGGCTGTGGTTCTTTTAAATACAGTTTTAGAGTGCTCACTTTTGGTAGCACATATACTAAAACACAGTTTTTGGTAAATACGTATAAACTAGTAACTAGAGGATCAGTGAAAATAACTTCATTTTAATAATTTATCAGGGGTTTAACATAGACTTTGTCTTACTGACATATATGTCCATGTATACGGAAGTATATATTATAATTCCTTAGGGTGTTTATCAAAGAAATAATTCACTTAATTTCTGGAAACTTCAAATAATTTGCCACCAATTGTTGCTTTTTCATTTCAAATAAAAAGGCTGATAGAAAGTGAATAATAGTCATACCATTGCCTGTGTATGTGTTTAACCCATAGTTTATATAGTCCCACACTATTTTTTCAATTATTAAAAATGGTCCAGGTATATATTTACAAAATGTATTTTTATACTGAATAATTTTTTAGAATGTCATTGCATCTATGTTAATTCTTCTATTTACACTGCAGACTTCCCATGGTCAAGAATCGTACCTGATAGTCTTTGGTATCCACATATTTGTAGGTACTCACCCCACTCCCATGTTATTTTATTTTGAAGACTACTTCCCGGAACAATAACCAAAAATTATTGGCAATTTTTTGGATCGTTAAACATTTTCCAAGACACGTCATGGCCATCTTCCCCCATTTACTGTAGAGCATACTATCCAGGATACAGTCTGCTGATTTTTGCGGACATTAGGAAAATCAGAGTCGCTTTCTTTCCAAAGATCATCTTTCTTTGAACGTTTTACATTGCTCAGATTTGATGGTTCCATTTCCAGTGACAGACTAAACTGGACTAAACAGCACAATGAGAGCCTGCTGGCTGAGGCAGGGACTCCTGTTCCCTCTATTAAACTTCACATTTCTTGCCCTGAAGATAATCTGGAGCCAAAGTAACAATCTCCTCTGTCTGAATATTTGAATAGCTGGAGACACGAGTACCAGCCAACAACTTAATTATGGATTTAAAAATTGGCATTAATCTTTTCTCATCCCTGTATATATTCTCTTCTAATGCCACAAGTCACAGTAAATTGGTCATTAAACTTCAAGCAATGCAATGGAATGCTTGCTACCATTTATAGGCAGTGCTCTCCAAAGTACAATTAGAGGGAGTATTATGACATAGAACAATGGAGACAATTATTTCTGAAGTTTATTAATGCTAATTAGCATATGGCATCTAAGACAGCTGCTGATACTTCATTGCTAAATACTGAGGGACTAATTAGTGTTTGATGTTAATTAGCTTCTTCTGCATGTGCTTTGCCCTTAGATGCATATGCGCTGTCACCATCCGGCTATTAAAAGTCTGGCCTTGCACTCGGCAAGAACATGATGTGGCATTTAGGAGTTCTTTTAGAGTATATGGCATTTTTTTCTAATATATATGCTCTTAATAGATTCGGCAGAAGCTCTAATAATTATGTAGTTATTCCACTTTTCATTTAAAACATGCTAATAAATCATGGAGTTTTAAGTGCTAAAGTGAAGAAGGCCCTTTAATCTATCTTAAAATTTTGGTGCCCTCTGATAAAATGACTTCAAATACTAGAGATGACTGGTATAAAAATATCGTGGTTGAATTTATTTCATAATCAAGCTGATTTCATTTGTGTGTGTCAGTTTACACTTGAGATTAAAATTCATTATTAAATATATAAAATATGTATACCTTCCCCATTAGCCAATTCGGTAACTCTTTTGGTTTCTAATCCTTTTCCTCCTTTAACTGAAACAAAATACATTTTCTTTCTTTTAAAACCCGAGATAAGAATTTATCCATGAAAACTCATCCTTTGAAGATATCAGAGTTTAGGCTAAGGCAGTGATCTAGAAAGAGTTTTCATGTTAGTCCTAATTTTCAAGGTCACTGTTTGTTTTTCTGGAGGCTTTGTTGAATGGGGGGGGGCGGCTAATATTAACAATTTGCTCAAAAATTTCTGTGACAATCAGCTTCACTTGTATACCTGTTGAGTAACTTTTTTTTTTTCAGGCAGAAATGTCTTTGTACTTAGGAAATGAATTTAAGAATTCAGTTTAGAGTATGAAGCTGTGAATAATAACCCCAAAGATTTGTCATGGTTTAAAATTCTAATCTCTGGTTTTAGGTTCACAAGGAGATAAATATTTTTCTGATGCTATAGGTGTTCATTTTGAATAATTATTAAGAATATTTAGGATTGATAATAAATACACAGCCATTTTTACCCAGTATTTTATAGCTTTTAAATGTTTTGGTGCTTATACAATTGATATGGATATATTATGGTTCGTGGCGCTGGAAATAAAGGAATGAAACAGAGCTATCTACGGTGGAAATTATACAATCACTTATCAAAGTTAAAACTACAATATATTGAGCATCTAATTGGCCAGACAACATGCAAAGAGGGGACAAAGAAGGAAGAACAAATAGTGAAGGAAAAATAAGTTGTAAATACATTGATTTCTCAACAACCTAGTAAAACAGGTTGGAAAACAAAAATATACCCATAACGGAAGTTGTCTTTTTATTCACTTTTTCCTCCACTGCATCTGCTTTAAGTCAGTCATCATCTTCATAGTTTTTATATTCCTTGCCAGAGAGTGAATAAATGTTTCAGGAAATATTTCATAAGAACAACCCAAGTGTCCATTGATAGATGAATGGATAAAGATGTGGGAGTTTTGTGTGCATGTAATGGGATGTTAGCCATAAAGAAGAATTAAACCTTGCCATTTTGGGGCAACATGGATGGATGTAGAGGGTATTATGCTAAGTGAAATAAGTCAGAGAAAAACAAATACCACATGATTTCACTTACATGTGGAATCTAAAAAACAGACTCTTAAATACAGAGAGCAAGGAACAAACTAGTGTTTACCTGAGAGGAGGCGTGTGTGTGGGGGGTGGGCAAAACAGATAAAAAGGATTAAGAAGTACAAATTTCCAGTTTTAAAATAAAAAGTCACAGAAATGAAAAGTACAGCATAGGAAATATAGTCAATAAAACTGTAATAATGTGTGGTGACAGTTGGTGACTACACTTACTGTGGTGAGATTGAGTAGTATACAGAATTGTTCAATCGATATGTTGTACACGTGAAAAGGATATAATATTGGATGTTAATTATACGTCAATAAAAAGATTTCAAGAGGTGAAAAATGAAAGATATAAAACTTAAAAATAATTGGCTGCTTAAGAACTCTGAATATTGAAGTACCAGCCTGCATTAGTAAAATTGACAGAGAATAGTAAAAACAATATCCACTTTGACTCTTAGTACATTTGTGGCCTTGGACCTCAGAGTCTCAGATCCTTATCTGTAAAATGAAAATTATCCTCTTCACATAGCAGAGTATTTAAGAGTATGTTCTCTGACTACCTTGCTTTAAGGGGCTCTTGTTTTAAGGGGATTGTGACCTAATAGCTCTGTGTCAATGTTTTCATTTATAAAACTGTAGTAATGGAAGAAAGGCCGAGGGAGTATTAAAATGCAAATACTTTACTTAGGGCATATGGTAGCAGTAATGTACCCGTAACTCTGGTGATGTCTCTGTAACATTTTAGTAAGTCAATGACCCCGTAATTTAATTTCATGAAAGATGCAAGTCACTAGGTTTGTCTCAGAGTTCTATTTTCAAGACTTAATAAATTAACTATTATTTTGTTATCATTTGGGATGGAAGAAGACAAAAATTTTCTTAAAATATCTACCTGTAAAAGACTTACAATATTCAGAATATAAACAGTGATAGACAAAACTACCCTTGGGGTGTCTGAGTGGCTTAATTGGTTAAGTGTCTGACTCTTGGTTTCAGCTCAAGTCATGACCTTGAGGGGCCTGAGATTGAGCCCAGTGTCAGGTTCCACACTCATTGGGGAGTCTGCTTGAAGATTCTCTCCTTCTACCCCCTTCCCCACTTGGGCATGTGTGTCTCCTCTCTTTCTTTCTTTCTAAAATAAATAAATAAAATCTTAAAAAACAAAACAAAACAAAACAAAACAAAAAAACTGCCCTTGATCCAACTTACTGATTTTTTAATAAGTAACTTATAAGTCTTCTTGTCTTTACCAAGATGGCCTTAATGCTCTCATCCTGACTAAACTAGAGCATTTGCTTTAGAAAACTCTTGTAATCCAAAATCTCTATCCCTTTTTGGTGTAAATCTTCTCCCAGGTGAATTTTATAACCCAGGATTGTCTTTTCTCAAACACCTGGAAGCGATCCCTTGAAATGCAATCTAGAAAGATAGTACTGCTACCTCCTAGTCTTTCTGGAGGGTAGGAGTCCAACTCCCCAATTATTACAGTTATTACAGTCCTCACTAGTTAGCAAACACAGAGGATCTAATCACACTTAGCAATTCTTCCTTCCCCTGGAAAATGTTCTACTCACTCACCCTTAAATCTTCAATCTCTCCAGCTTTTCTTTCAGTGAAGTTGAGTTTAATCTCCATTGCAGTAGTCTTGAATGAAGTCTTCCTGGCCTGTTTAACTCTGTTCAGTGCAGCTTTTCCTTGACACCCTCAAACACTGACCTTAGATTAATAATCTTGAAATTTTGATGAGTAACAGGATTAGAGGCATCTATAGGGTATTTTGTATTTGAAAATTCTTCATATTTATATTTTTATTTATTATATTTATATTTGTATATTCTATATATAATATTCTAAAAACATAAAAAAGTAGGTCTGTGCACTAAATATCTTTAACTTTGTGAAAAAAGAGGTTCCACATTAATTTGAGTTTAAGAAGCTACCAGACTTTAATATTAATGGTTTTCTAAGACTTTGCTGCCTCCAGTGATACAGTTGTGATCGTATTGAAGAAGTTTGCCTTTTCTTAATTTGTAATTAAAATTTATGTCACATTTTTATTTCGCTTTGCTTACCTGGCTTTGTTAGAAAAAAAAAAAAATTAGGTGATTTATTTTGAGTTAGGATCCTATTTCTTTTGCCACATAGTCACATTCTGTTAAACAGCTCCTCCCTAAAATCTGTCCTAACCTTTGTACAGCACTATTATCCTTCTGATGTTCCCTGAAGGTTATAGCAGTTAGAACATAGTATGTCTTTGCAACAAAAACTCAGGTCTATTTTAATCATTACTTTACCATAGATCAATAGCCCCCATTAAAAAGATTCCTTTTTTTTTTCTCTCTACTGACCCTGCTTTGACTACACGTGCAATGAGTTGTAAATCAGATATTGCTGAAAATTATCTCATTACTTTTCTTCCACTAAAACATCAAGAACCTCATGCGTTTTTTTTTTTTTTGTTGTTGTTGTTAAGAGAAGAATCTGGGCTCTGCCCGGATACAAGTAGATTAATGATTTTAATGAGGCAACATGCCCAGGATGAGTGTGAATACAAGCAATGGCAAGTAGCAACTTTCAGGATGTCCTGATTGTGCAATCACAGGCAAAGAGGTGGTGACCCATGGTTTTAAACAAGCAAAACAGCTTTCCCCTGTACTACTCCATTGCTACCAAGGCTTTTATTTTGTGTCCTTTATAGCTGTGTGGAAAGGGCAGATAGGATCTGCTCATGAATTTGGAGAGGAAGTCATTGATAACCTCTGTGAGGCCTTCTAAGGCCATTTAAATAACTACAGAGAGGTGAATGGTCTCATCTGGGTAGTCACAGGGTAGTAATCCTAAACTGGTTCACATTTTTACCATTAAATAATATATAAGTATTCTCATTGCATCTCCTTAAGGCAAGTCAGTTCTAGAAAAATTACAAATGAAACAAGGAGAGGCACTGACCTACATTTGCAATACACTGACCTATATTTGAAAAAAAAAAACAACAAAAACCTGACAGCCATATTTTTATACCATTGCTGTATGAGATAATATTCCAAGATGACTTAGTCTCAAAATGAAATTAATGATTAATGCTATCTTCCTGAACATTGAGCTTATTTTGAAGCATTAAATGATTAATCTAAAGTACGTAATTACATATTGGTACATATTTATATTGGTGATTTAACAACCTTTGATTTTCAGAGCTTCTCCTTTGTAGTTAAAAATTAAATATAATTTAAACTGAAAACAATCAGTGTAAAATAATCCTTATGCTGAAGAGACATATTTTGGGGTAGCAAATTTTGCTCCCTTGCACATTCATATGTTGATGAACACTTGGGTGGGACTCATATCTTGGCTCTCATGGATAATGCCACAGTTAATATTATTCATTACAGATGAGATACTGGTTTTGTGCCAAAATAGTTCCAAAGGACCTTAGGTGTTCTCTATCTTCTCCATATTTGCATGTTCTCATGCTTATCTCTAATAAAAATTAATATCTAGGGGTGCCTGTGTGGCTCAGCCAGTTTGGAGGCTGACTTTTGATTTTGGCTCAGGTCATGATCTCAGGGTCCTGGGCTCA
>CM052889.1:5547255-5570884 GCA_028534135.1 Potos flavus | reverse complement strand
TTGGGAATGAAAATCTGTGGAATTGTTAAGTTAGAAGATCCTTAGATATTCATTTTCCAGTAGGTTATAATAACCTGTGACAGATAACTGATCTCCCTAAAACTTTTTGAAAATTGAGATGAAATTAAAAGCTAATCTATTTAAGGCAATAGTAAGCTGAAGAAGCAATAAATAAAAAGTTGAATGAATAAAATTCTGAAAAGAATACTTTAGAGAAGTTTTCTGATGATCTATTGTTATTTTGACTTTTGGATATATTTACTATTTCTGACTTCAAGCTTGGAGAAATCAGGTGTGCCTGGACAGATGACCCCTTCTGGGGAATGGAGAAACAGTAAGGAATCTTGGGGGTCTTCAGGGGCTAACCCAAAACCAAAACAAACAAACAAAAAGGATGGTGTAAGGGGAATCAAAACACACCCCATTCCCCATTAAGAGCTTCTGCGAAATTATGAAGTTATACCTGGTTGGAGGGGGGACTACAATATTAAGCCAGAATTTTCTAAGAAGTAAAGCAGAATTTTCTGCCATCTCATAGTGCTGAGACCAGAAATTAGAATTGGGATTATGCTGAGGGTCCAAGATGAATAAATGTGGCTATTTATGAAAACTCAAGAAGTCTATCACATATGGGGAGGTCTCAGGCTTTCCATAAATTCAGCTCTAACTGCCCATTCCCTGCGTTGATGATGTTCAACTCCATTCTGTCTGTCTAACAGGAGAAAGGTGAACTGTTAGAGAAGTTCGATGCCATCTAAAACCTCTACAATTTTTATACAACATATATGAATTTCAATTTAAATTAAGAGGAATGCCAAGAAGTAGGATCATATGACCAAAAACTAAGAGAAAACAAAACAAAACAGAAAGTAGAATTAGGCTGGCAGATACTTGTGCTAATGGAATAAGTAGAAAATGACTTTAAAATAACTCATTAATTTCTTCAATGGAAAGAAGAAAAATGGAAAAATTGAGAAGACAGGAAATTTTAAAAGAAAGATACTTGAGTTCTAAGACTGAAAACACAATGCCTGAAATTAAGTTCAACTGCAAGATGATGCATCAGAAGACCGAATCAGTGAAATTAAAGACAAAAGGAAGAGAAAATATTAAAATTGAATAATTATAAAGAAAAAATAGAAAATATAGAAAAAATCAAAAGAGGCACATGGGACAAAGCCTAAGGTCTATTATACATGAAGGTAAAGTAGAAGAAGAAAGTGAATGAGCAACATTGGTATTTGAAGAAATAATGGCCAAGACACTTTTAAAACTTGTGAAGGATTCCAATGCACACATTCAAGAACTTCTGCAAACATTAGTGAAGATAAGTAAATTAGACAGCCACACCTAAATCCATCTTTCTAAAACTGATAGATACATAGACAAAGATAAAATGTGTAAGTCACAGAGAATGAGGTCTCATGCATTTAAAGCATCAACATTAGGAAAGAGGCTAAAGATTCACAAGAAACAATGGAAGACAGAAGACAATGAAATACAGTTTTTACAGTGCTGAATGAAACTAATCACCAGCTTAGAATTCTACAACAATGAAAACAGCCTTCAAAATAAGGGCTAAATTAGATGCTTCTCTTTTAGTTCTGGTCAAGATGGACTAGACACATTTCTCTTTATTCCTGCTACTAAATACAGCTAAAAATCCTGAATATTATGTATAAATAGACATGAGAACATTCTGAAAGAAAAAGAGAAGGCAGACTGGGTGAGAACTTCAACATCTTAGATAATAAGTTCCTTGGGTTTTCTTTTGCTTATATATTCAGGATTGGATGTTTACGAAGCTGCGACCAGAATATATTAACAGGCACAAACCAACAAAAAAACCCTAATCAATTACTGTAATTAACAATGTTAAAGAAAAGGGAGGAAATTCGTATGATTAAGATGTAGAATAAACATAACAAAATTCATTATCAATTCATGATAAAAACAGAAATTAGGACTATAATAAAACATAACCTGATTTAAGACAAAAAATGCTCTTTCATCTTTTATTGTACATAATAACGCAACAGTGAATGCTATTTTCTTTATACCTCCTCACATTAGGAGCTCTCACAACTTTTATTCCACATTGGACTGGAGGTCCCAGATAATAAAATGAGACACAAATGGAAATTAAAAAAATGAAGGAAAAAATAAATATTATCTGTAGTTGACATTATTATATGCTATAAAATCTATAAACTTAGTAAATTAACAAATTCAACAAAACTAATTGCACATATTGATATAAAATTTAGAAATATCATTTACAAAAACAAAATACCAAGTAGGAACAATCTAACAAAAATGTGAAAAACCTATAAGCTGCCTTGAGAGAAACTTGACAATGCTATATTACCTCAATAAATGAAGCAATATAGCACTAATATTATAACTAATATTGATAAGAAGACTTTCCCTAGATTGATTTATAGATTCAGTGTTATTTTGATCTCAATCACAAATGGCTTTATGAAGAAACTGCAATCTGACTCTAAAATGTAAATGGAAATTTAAAGGCTCTAGAATAACCAAATAAATGTAGGGAAAAATAGCATAATTAAAGGGCTTGTGTTATCTGGTTAAAAGACCAAAGAAAAGTTAGCTGCATTCAAGACTGCTCTTAGTAAACAGATAGACAATGCATATTGCAATAAAGAATATGGTCCTCCTACAGAGCTACACCTGATACCTGCTAATCAGCTTTCTCCTATGCCATTTAAACTCTACCCTGGCTTCCATCTAATAGTTACTTGGTATCAGGTGCTTCTTGATACTCATTAGCCTGGATAAAGTTCTTAATCTCTGTTTGAATCACTTAAATACTTTGAGAAGAATAAACCCCAAGTTTAGTAAAGAAAAATCACATGCTAATCTTGATAGATGGAGACCAACATTTAATAAAAGTTAACACTTATTTTTTTTAAAAGATTTATTTATTTGTGAGAGAGAGAGAGAGAGAGCACAGGGAGGAGCAGAAGAAGAGGGAGAGAGAGAATGCCAAGCAGACTCCCCACTCTGAGTGTGGAGACCAACGTGGGGCTCTGTCCCACAACGCTGAGATCCTGACGTGAGCAGAAACCAAGAGTTGGACGCTCAACCAACTGAGCCACCTATGTGCCCCAAGTCGATATTCTTAGTAAATCTTAGGGCAAAATGGAAACATAAATGAGCTTTCCTAATATGGTAAAGTGTACCTACAAAAAGCCTGTGGCAAGTATCATTCTTACTGATAAATTACTAAAATCACCCACCTTTCTACCCCAGTTCCAGAATGAAATTTTCAATATTGTAGGAGTGTCCTGGTCAATGGAAGAAAGAATTCAAAAGAAAGAGAAATCATAAAAATCAAAGACTTGAAATAAAAAGCACCCTGTTTGCAATGATATTATTTTGTACATACAAAACCAAATAACAAAAAAATTCCTAAAATTAATAAGTGAATTTATCAAATGTATTAAATACATAGGAAATGGACAAAAACCAACTATACTTCTACAATACCACTTATAATAGTATTCCAAAGTATCAAAAAGCTAAAAAAAAATGTAATGAAATGTGGGCAAAAAAATCAGTGTTTAAAACTACAATATTATTGAGACAATTGTAAAAACAGGGGCACCTGGGTGGCTCAGATTGTTAAGCATCTTTATTCCAGGTACTGGAGTTAAGCCCTGCATTGGACTCCCCACTCAGCAGGGAGTCTCCTTGCCCCTCGGGCCTCCCCCTGTTCATGTTTTCTCTCTCTCTCACTCTCTCTCTATCAAATAAATAAAATTGTAAAAAGAAAAGACCCAGGGTATGAAGGGATATAAATTGTTTATGAATCGGAAAAGTCAGTATGTAAAAAAAATACATTTCTTTTCTAAAATGTTCAAAATGTCTAAACACAACTCAAGAAAAACTCCAGAAGGTAATTTTAGTGGAAATGTACAAGTTGATTTCAAAAATTAAAATAAAGATGCAAAGAGTCAAGATAGCCTAAAAAAAAAAAAAAAGTGGGAGATTTAGACTATGACCTATCATGAGCTATATTGAATCTATAATGATGTGGTATTATCATCAATATATTGAATTATATTGAATCTATAATGATGTGGTATCATCATCAATATATTGAATTATATTGAATCTATAATGATGTGGTATTATCTATAATGATGAATGTGGCATTGTCTCAATGTAAGAATGTAAGAAGTTCAGAAGTAGGAAGACGTTGGTATGGTTACCTAATTTGTAACAGCATGGTGCTGTATCACAATATGGAAAGAGATGTTATTTCTATAGATTATTCTGGATCTGTTAGATCTTTGAAAAAAATAATTTTGGTTCCTGCCTCACACTATGTGCAAAAATAAATTCTAAATTGATTTAGATGTAAATGAAAAAGTAAAACAACTAAGATTGGTGGAAAACATACCATAGTATATTTATGATCTTTGGGTCATTATTTCTTAAATAAAATACAAAATATTACCACATAGGTAGGCATGCTATATTAGATTCATTAAGATTAAGAATTTCTATTAATCGAAAGATTAATCAAAAGTGTAAAAGATGCCACTGATTGGGAGAAACTATTTGCAATGTATCTTCTGGACTTGAATCTAGAATATATACAAAATTTCTAAAAAGCAGGAAAGAAAAAGGCAAATATATGCACAGATACCACTTAACAAAAAATAATATCCTAACATTCAGTGATTATCATAACAGTTGCTCAGTGTCTTTAATCATCACAGATAAATGCAATTTAAAATAACCTACTTGTGGGACACCTGGGTGGCTCAGTTGGTTAAAGCCTCGGCCTTTGGCTCACGTCATGATCTCAGGGTCCTGGGATCGAGCCCCGCATCAGGCTCTCTGCTCAGTGGGGAGCCTGCTTCTTCCCCCTCTCTCTCTGCCTGCCTCTCTGCCTACTTGTGATCACTCTCTCTCTCTCTGTTAAATACACAAATAAAATCTTTAAAAAAAAAAAAATAATAAAATAACCTACTTGTTTAATATCCACCAGAAGTCTAAATGAAACAGAGAAAAAGTGTTGGTGAGGATTTGGAGCAATTGGAACTCTGTTTCAATATTGGTAGAAATGAATACAGATATAGTACTTTAGAAACCATTCAATGGCTCTATTATAGTTGATAATATACAAGTTCTATTACCCACATATTCAGCTTCTATCCATGTGCCCAGTGGAAAGGTACACATATCTCACCAGGTTTCACTAGAATATTTTAGCAGCATTATTTGTGAAAGTAGAAAAGTAAAAAGATCCCAAATGTGTATAAAATGCAGGATGAATAAGACTCATTATTCTGGATTTATGCAGTGGAGCACTGTACAAATAAACAGCCGTATCATTGAGTCTCACAAAATATTGGCAGAGGGGGGATGAAAGAGCATACATACTGAACAGATTTATTTACATCAAGCTTAAAAAGTAGGCAGATCTACACTGTTAGAAGTTTAGATAATGGTAATCTTTGTTGGGGTGGTGACTGGGATAGGATCTGGCAAGCATCAGGATGCTGATAATATCTTAATTTTTGTCAGGACTGTAGGTTATATGGGTATATTCCCTTTGTGACAACTCATCAAGTTGGCAATTTACCATTTGTGTCTTTTTCTGTATGTATGTATTTTTAAATGAAAAGTTGCATTTCTATAATAATGTTCATGACACTTCAAAGAAAATGCCAAATAAAATAAAAATATAAATGATAAGGTAGTCCTAGTAAATAAATTGAAAGCTTGACTTGCAGATAAAACATAACTCAGTATTTTGCAGCTCTGAAATACATCAGCTAGGTTAAAAAAAATCCATACTGATAAATACAATTTCTTTCAAGCATGGACACAGCAGAATCACATCCTCTTAGCAACCATAATAAATAGTTTGCAGGAAGAGCTTCAACTCCTAGGGAAACACCACTGGACTGACAAGTTTAGGTAAGACTTTTGAATGATTGAGAACATCTTGGAAAAATGCTAAAGAATTATAAATGGAAGTATTTCATCTTATCTACAAAAAAATTAAAAATAATTCTCAGTGCCATTTCCTGTTGACTTCCCATTAATTAATCCTATTTCTATCCTTATTTTGTGATTGTGATTTCTATCCTTATTTTGTAATGTTAAGTTTCCTCATGGGTATGAAACAACTATACATACAACTTCATGTCCCTTTATCAGAACTATTTTTAAAAGTAACTATTAATGTAATAAATGTACCAAATATAAATATATCAAATTATACCAGGCACTGAATATGAAATCTGAAAAAAAAGTCACATTTCCTGATATTTTACATGAAAACAACAGAATTAGCATTAGATAGGTCTTAATCTAATGGTATCAACAAGCAATGAAATTTAAACTTGGGTGAAAACCTTATTTTATAATTCAGTGGTGATATATGCATAGAATTTCAGACAGAAGATTTTGTTTAATAGGACAGTTTAAAATATCCTTAGTGTGTGTGTGTGTGCACGTGTGTGTGTGTGCGTGTGTGTGTGTCTATGAGAGAGGTCATGCACATGTATGTGATTGTGTGTTTTCAAGGATACAATATAGACCTGAAATAATCAGGTTTCCCAAAAGATGGGCTGAATATTGAGAGCATTCTAGAAAAAGCATTATAAATAACTAATAGTCAGAAATATAAAAAGGTTTATAAATCCTCTGGGCTCTCATGACCAAAGCAGAAGCCAATTTTTGATTCTAAATTATACTCGAATGATTGGAATTTTTTTTTTTAAGATTTTATTTATCTTAGATAGAGTTTGAGAAAGAGA
Organism: Potos flavus; assembly: GCA_028534135.1. Classification (NCBI taxonomy): domain Eukaryota; kingdom Metazoa; phylum Chordata; class Mammalia; order Carnivora; family Procyonidae; genus Potos; species Potos flavus. The sequence goes on along the minus strand of CM052889.1, from coordinate 5,564,081 downwards.
ACATGCGTGGGGGGAGGCGATGGGCAGAGGGAGAGGGAGAAGCAGACTCCCCACTGAGCAGGGAGCCCATGTGGGGCTCAGTCCCAGGACCCTGAGATCATGACCTGAGCCAAAGGTGTTAACTGACTGAGCCACCCAGGTGCCCCAGAAATTTTTCTTGATTAAACCTAATAACCTACATCTGACATTTTTATGTAACTACACCATTGTGGGTTTCATAGCAGCAAAATCACACTGAACAAACCAGATTTTCCATCCCATTTCATTTAGAACAACCCGATTTTATCTGTTTAATGTTGGTATTCAGCCCAAAACATTTTGAGTAGCTCCTGGTGAAAATCAAACCAAGCTAAAAATCTAATGTATGCATTTTTATGATGTTTATTAATATATAATTTCCACACAGTATAATCCATATGCTCTTTTGTCTTATAGTTTTATGTTTTGGCATTTAGATATAGTCGCATAACCACCCCTGCAGTCAAAATATAGACTATTTTTATCCCCCCCCAAAGTTCCCTTGTGTCCGTTTGTGCTCAATGCCCCTTCCCCACCCACCACCTCTCCCACTTCTAGTAAAACCTCATCTCGTTTCTGTCTCTGTAGTTTTGTTTTTCCAGTATATAACCTTTTATGTCTAATTGTTTTCACTTTGCATAATGCTTTCAAAAATATATCTATGTTTTTATATATTTCAGTGGTTCATTGCTATTGATGACTGAGTCGTATTTCACTTTCTGGGTTTAGCATGACATTTGTTCCATTTACTAATTGACAGTTTATGTGCTATTTTCCTTTTTGGGCTATCAACCATAAAGGTACTGTAATAATCACAAAGAGTCTTGGCGTAGACATACATTAGGATTTCTTTTGGGTGAATAACCCAGGTTTGGGATTCCTGGATCCTATGACACATTCCTCATTTACCTATAAAAGAAACTGCCAAACCGCTCTCCCAAACAGCTGTTCAATTTTTCATATCCTAAAACAAAAATGTTACGAGAGTTTGAGTTGCTAGCGTTTGGTATTATCCGATTTTATTAAACTTTCTCATACATGTGTGGTGGTACGTTTTAATTTTTGTCTTCTTAATGACTAATAATGTTGAACCTTTCTTCATGTGTTTACTTACTAGTCATAGCTCTTCTCTGGTAAATGTCTTTTCAATTGTGTGTGTGTGTGTGTGTGTGTTAGTTTTCTTACTGACCCTTGAGAGTCCTTTACATGTTCTGAATACAAGTCTTTAATCAGATATATTTTGCAATTATTTCCTTCCAGCCTGTGGCTTTCCATTTTCATCATGTTGTCTTTTGAATAGCGGAAGTTTACATTTTGATGAAACACAATTTATCAATAGTTCCTTTTATATTGTGAGCTTTTATGTCTTATCTAAGAAATCTTTGCTTAATCCTTCATTTAAATCACAACAACCCCTATTATCTTTGTTTGATATTAGCATTGTGTTCAGGACAAATAAAGTTTTGATATTGATGCTGAAAAAATATATGTGTTGGTATGTGTGTATTTGCTTTTACAGAAATAAAGAAATCATATATATGCAGTACTAAACTATGTCATTTATATTGACAGCTCTTACTATTATTAAGATAAAATATATTGTTATAATAAAGCTTGAAAGCAGCATTTGTAGTAACATGAAATAAAAATGTCACATATTTAAATCAAATTACCTTATCATTTTTAGTTTTAAAACATAAATGAACGTACAAGATATGAGTGAGGCTCTTTGCCTTTAAAAATCAAACTTGATTTCCAAAAATTTTCCCTGAAACATATACCATCCTTTCATAGTGTATATTTAAATTTTATCTCAATACAAAAATTGAACATAAAGAGACTAGTAACATTTATTTGTCAATATGAAAATAATTCATTTTCAATTGTCTCTTTTAAAGAACTTCTATTTTCTTCTACAGATGTCAGGGACTTCACAATATATGGTTATCATTTTTGCTGTAAACATCAATAATCTCTCTCTCTAATAACATATAGAATATATATGTATTACACAGAATGTATTGAACAAAATTTAGATATATGAGGCACAGTGAGAAGCAGAAAATAATTACTTGTGTATCTGATGCAAACACATTCAGCTTTTGTATATGGGTCGTATTTGCGTCCTGTGTCTCATGCATCTAAATTTTATTCAGGGTATTGTGGGTGAAAGAACATTATAGACTAATGTAAATAGTATTTAGCCTGGGTTGGGGGGGAAGCCTGCCCTTTCTGTTTTGAAGCTTTGGTGTGGAGTGCACTGATCTAATATGGAATCCAGTTGGTTCTTGGCTTTATTGCATTCATCACTATCTTCACATATTCTCTGATCACGACTTGGCTTATCAGGATTGGGCTGTGAGCATGGGCGACACCGCAGACTTCTCTTTGCTTTGTATGCACACGGCAAAGGCCCATATACCTGGGGCAGTGGAGGAGGGTACCTCTCGGCCCCTCCGTCCTGCCCCAGCCTGTGGAGGCTTGTGCGCTGTTCTCTCTGTTGAGGATTCATGGGGAAAATGGTGGGTTGAACATTCAGTCTTTGACTGTAACTCCCATATCTACCTACACCTGGCTAGTACAAATTTATTAAAATTTATTAAAATTGAGGATACTTTAGCTTTACCTCTGTCTTGAGACTATCTATCTTCCCACTCCTGCCATTTCAGCAGAAAAGAAAGCTGGCGTGGCCTCTTATCTCCCAGCAAAGGCTTAACACTTTCTGGAATTTGGTTTTATTATGTTTCTTGTTATCTTCAGCTCTGTGGTGGGTAGGAAAAGCCGGTATGATTCTGTAAGTTATCCATCTTATTCTTGTTCGTGTGATATCTAGATCTTAACTGAAGGCAGAGGGTCGTATGTTGTTTTCTTCTTAAAATCAGAATCAGAAAGATATAGAATTGTCAGCATCTAGCCACTTTTTTCCTATGTTGTATCAAAATTTGAATTAGACACACAGACTTGTAACACATTTCCCACTTGTAACTCTGTTGCCATTCTTAAAAATCTGCATTGAATGACTTACAAGACACTTTTAGTCATTCTTATTTTATGCAAATGTCGGTTACCTGTCATCTGGTTCATCGCTTGTGCCTGCCAGCGATGTCTCCGAAATAGGGGAGTAAGGGGCTGTTCCGTGTGGAAACTGGGGGAGCAGTAGGTGTCCACTGTAGTCCCATGAGTCCGCATTTGAAATTAAAAATGTTGGCACTGTCTTTTTTAAATTCCTGTTTGTATGCCCATAAACTACGAAAATTAGAGTTAAAGAAAAAAACACAAAATGTGAGCATTTAAATAGTTCACATCTCACCTGTTCTCTAGATAAACATTTTCCTTCAATAAACAGCCAGTACACTGAAAATAATTAGATAGAGTCTACATCTTCTACTTCTTGGAAGAAGAGCTTTCCCTTTTCTGTTTTGTTTTCATGAAAACCTTAAATAGGACTTCTTTGACAGCTTATCCACGGATATGTTTCTACATGATTGTTTAAAGAGCGGTTACAGCAATTAGTGTCTTCTTTGTGTACTTTGCAATTTGCGAGTAAGTCTGTTGCTTCACAGAATCTGGTGTTTTGGATTTTTAGCCAAACAAACGTCAACACATTCATATTTTAAGGGTTTTTGTTTTTGTTTTTGTTTTTTTTGCTTTGGAAAAGTTAACTTATTCAAATAATGCCTCCACTAAAAGTATAGTTGTTCACAGTTAACATTTCATTGTTTGACCTTGGTTGCCTTATACTTGTAACTTTTGTTTCCATTCTTACAACAGTTAAAATTAACTGTGAAGTTTCTTGAATTTCAGTATATAAGAATATAACTATAAGATATCCAAAGAAGAATCTCAATTATGGGCATCAAAATAGAATGAGTTATTTTTGCCTATGCAAAACCCATCTCATATTAGGTCTGCATGAATAAACTGCTTAACTACTGTGTTAGCCAGAGCACTTAATGCTAATTTCTGTAACGATAAAAACAAAATCTCAGTGGCATAGCAAAGCAAAGATATATTATTCATATTGCCGTCAATGTAAAGGATGGGTCTTTGCTCTAAACAATTTCTCAATTGCTTTGGTTTTGTGGTAATTTACATCATCACAGTTAACCTGGGAGGAACAAAATGGCCTTTGAAGCTATTGGCCTCTTCATTAGAGAAAAGCCAGAGATTTCTCCTTCATATTTGAGTGAACAGCTCTGGTTATGGAGTGATCCTCCCGGTGAAATTAGTTTAGGAATGGAAGAGGAGGACATGGGTATGGATAATTTTCTATAATTCCTGACACAAAAATGGTAGCCAAGGTAAAAGTGAAGTTGGACAAGTTGCAAGGTATGGGGTTCATTCTATGATGAAGAGAGATTTTGTTTCATAAGAATTCAAATAGCACACATTTTTTTCAACAGCTGAAGTGATAAGCTTTATTTTCTTTTCTTATTTAATCATCAAAAGAACCTACAATTGGGTGCTGTTTCTGTGTTTTATAGATTGTCGCAGAATGTCAGGTATTAAAAGTGGCTTCTCCGCCATAAAGGGAATACTAGACAACATTAAAAAAATTAAATTTTTCTTTGATTATTGTATTGTTTTTCCAAGACTTCATGGTGCATCCATAGTGTTCAATGTAAACCCTTGTCAGATAATTCTATATTATTTTTTCACTCCTTCAATATGGTCTTTTCAATATGGTTGTTAAAAATTTTTAACAAGGGGTTTGCATAAGAAATCCAGCACTCAAATTTAAATTAAAACCTACACCTTGACATTTAGTACACTCATATAGGAGAACTGCCATGATTCATTCCTATTTTAACATTACCTATAGGTGAGAAAGAAGTTGTGCATTGCTGGAAATACTTTGAAAATTGATATGAGCTGTCATTAAAATTGAAGATTTTCTGTTTTATAAAATATGAAACAGCACAATAGCTTTTAAATAATTTACTAATAATATAAACTTGCTGCTAATATTAGATAAAGGCATACATAATATTGTACATAAATTTGTTAGTAATATCCTGGAAATTGTTATTGATCATGATTTTTATTTTAAAATTAGATTGGAATTAACAATTCAGAAGTACTATAAGTGAAAGATGGAAAACTTTTACATTTCATGTAAAGCCATTCTCTTTAAATCATAAAGATAGATGAGATAGCACAAAGGAGAAAATTTACTACCTCTTCCTTTGTGCCATGAAATAAACAAAATTATTTATTGCTCTACATGTCAGTTTGCATCCTTGAGAGAGAGTTATATAATATTTGTCTTTTCAATATTATGCATTCATCAGTACCTGATATAGATTATTTCCTAACTTCTAAAAGTGTCTGAGTATATGCTTTTAAATGAATGCATGTACACTAAAATGTATAAAAAGAGATTATAATAAATACAGTGTCCTAAACGGTCACTTTAGGAAGAATCAGAAAAAAAAATTAAGATGAAAAAGGGATTATGCTATGCAAATACCAACTAAAAGGCTATAGAAAATATTACAAATTATAAAAATTAAGAGAGTAGTTAAATTTAGTGGATGGAAACCAATATGTATGAAGCAGATAAAATCTGAAAGATAGAAAGAAAAATATCAATTGGAAATAAGGCAGAGGACAAGACACATGAAAAATGCTTCACATCACTTGCCATCAGGGAAATACAAATCAAAACCACAATGGGATACTACCTTACACCAGTTAGAATGGCTAAAATTAACAAGACAGGGAACAACAAATGTTGGTGAGAATGTGGAGAAGGGGGAACCCTCTTACACTGTTGGTGGGAATGCAAGCTGGTGAAGCCACTCTGGAAAACAGTATGGAGGTTCCTCAATTAAAAATAGAGCTACCCTACGACCCGGCAATTGCCCTACTGGGTATTTACACCAAAGATACAGATGTAGTGAAAAGAAGGGGCACATGCACCCTAGTGTTCATAGCAGCAATGTCCATGATAGCCAAACTGTGGAAGGAGCTGAGATGTCCTTCAAAAGATGAATGGATAAAGAAGATATGGTTCATATATACAATGGAATATTACTCAGCCATCAGAAAGGATGAATACCTACAATTTACATCAACATGGATGGAACTAGAAGATATTAAAGTACATGAAATAAGTCAATCAGAGAAAGACAATTATCATATAGTTTCACTCACATGTGAAACATGAGGAATAGTGCAGAGGACCATAGGGGAAGGGAAAGAAAACTGAAAGGGAAGAAATCAAAGAGGGAGAAAAACCATGAGAGACTCTTGACTCTGGGAAACAAACTGAGGGTTGTAGAAAGGGAGGTGGTTGAGGGGATGAGATAACTCGGTGATGGGCAGTAAGGAGGGCACGTGATGTGATGAGCACTGGGTGTTATACACAACTCATAAATCATTGAACATTATATCAAAAACTAATGTTGTATTATATGTTGGCTAATTGCATTAAAATAAAAAAAAAGAAGGCAAAGGAGATCAGGGCTTAGTGTCGTGTTATGTATAGGCAAAAGGGAAAACCAGAATATTGACTTATTACTCAGTATTAAAATAGACTGGTGGGGCCTGGGTAGTGCAATCAACTAAGCACATGACTCTTGGTGTTGGCTCAGGTTATGATCTCAGGATCATGAGATCAAGCCCTGCCTTGGGCTCTCAGCTCAGGACAGAGTCTACTTGGGATTCTGTCTCCCTCTCTCTCAGGCTCTCTCTCTCTAAAATAAATAAATAAAATCTTAAAAATAAAATAGAGTGGAATGTAAACTTTGTGTAGAAGAACAATATGGGATCAAAGTGTGAAGCCAAATTAGAATTATGTCATGGAGATCCTGAAATGAAATATTTAGTTATCAAATATTTATTGAGCTTTGGATTCTTCTAAGCACTGGGGATGTAAGTTAACTCAAAGAATAAAATTCTCTTTGTGTAGGAGGTGTATGCTAGAGGTTAGGGGAAATGTGGAAGAAGGATTAACAGAAAATAATTAAAACAAGTAAAATATATGCTTCTCAGGATGTGATCCTAATAATAAATCAGGAAAAGGATTGGTGATGTTTGAGTCTAGCGGTGAGAGATTGGTAATTTAAAATTGACTTGGGGATTAGGAAAGGTCTTGCTACAGATGCTATATTTGAGCAGAGAACCAGAAGAAATGAGGAAGTGAGCCAGGCAGCCATGTGTGAGAAGAGCATTGAGGTGAGCACATGCCCCATATGGAGCCAGCACATCTGGGGTAGCATGGAGGAGGAGAGAGAGGTGGGAGGACAGAGTAGTGGAGCCTTTGGAAGAACATCGCAAGAAATTGATCTTTGACTTTACATGAAGTGAGTTGACACTGGAGTGTTTATAAAAAGGAGTGTTGTGATCAATTTTCCATTTGTAAACCATCCCTCTGGCTGATGTGTACAGAATAACCAACCGGGCAGGGGGTGTAGGCTGAAAAGGCAGGCAGGAGCAAGAAGACCATTTAGAAGGCATTTGAAACAATCAAGGTTGATTGTGTGGAGATGGTGCAGAATGGTGAAGGTCTGCAAGTATTATGTAAATAGAACTTCATATGGACTGGATGTGGATCGTAACAGAAAGCCTTCTTCAGAAATACCATTTTTTTCATCTGAGCAATTAATGAGGAGATGGAGTCCTAGATGGAGATGGAGAAAATTAGAAAGCAAAGCAAAAAATTGGCACAGTGCATAGAGAATTTGATTTTGAAAGATCTGTTATATATCCAAGAGGTAATGTTGAGAGTAAGTAGAAAATACAGAGTCCAGATAGGTTCAAGTTGGAGTTATAATTTGAAAACCTATAGCATCTTTAAACTGATAGAGGTGAACTCACCAAGGGAATGAGTGCATAAACTAAAGACGTGAGCATGGACTGACCTACTTATCTAATCTTAAAGCTGCAGAGATGAGGTAGAAACACTGAAAGAGGCTAGGGGTGGAGAGCGCAGAGAAAACAGAATTGGGAAAATTGGTAACTTATAATACAAATAAGGGAAATATTTCGGTGGAAAAATGGATTAATTTGTTCAAATGCTTTTAGGGATGTAATGAAATTAATTCACAGGACTCACTACTGTATTTAGCAGTTTAGGCCATTGGTGGACTTCGAGAAGACCATTCTCAGTGGAATGATGAGGGGGAAAAACCAGTGTTCAAGGAAAAACTATATTCAGGGAGACTGGCCAACTCGTAAATAGTATTGCTGTTTTATATGATAGAGAGGGGACAGTTCTTAGAGAAAGTCTCTTGCTGAGATAAGATGAGGCAGAGTTTAGTATACAAGGGATAGGTTATGATTAAATAGGAACTGGGACCACATTTCTAAATCAAGAGATATAAAGGCAAAGGTGCAGTTAGATGGAGATGTGTGGTGGTAGAAGGGTGCCTTAGTCTATTTCTGATAGTTTTTATTTTCTACATGGAATATGAAGTGAGGGATGCCAGGAGCAGAGGTCTTGAATTCTTGAGTAGAGAGAAGATACAAAGTGGTCTTCCGTGAACGGAGAGTAAATTTACTGGAGAAATGGAGTAGGATCGTGGGCAGCATTGAGAGCTCGACACAGACCGTTAGAGCGCATGGAGTTAACATGAACCTGTACTTTTCTGTGTATTTTTCTCCACACACACATTCAGCTGTGATGTTTTGGTGACAGAGTTGAGAGAAATTAGTCCCAACTAGGGTTATTGCTTTACTGGGTAAATAGGATGACAAAATAGGCAAGCAAGAGGGTGAAGAATGTGTGCTCTGCAGTCACTGAATTGGTGGAGTTTGAGTCTACGTTGGGCTAGAAGGAAAGCATGAAGACAAGACTGGAGGAGAGCTGTGAGAAGGTGGTAGAAGAAATGGGGTGCAGGTCTTACTTGAACTGAAAGTGTGTGGAGGGACGCCTGGCTGGCACAGATGGTTGAGTGTCTGCCTTCGGCTCAGGTCATGATCTCCACGTCCTGGGATCAAGCCCTATATAGGCTCCTGGTTAAGTGGGGAGTCTGCTTCTCCCTCTCCCTCTGCCTCTCCCCGTGGCTCATGAGCACTCTGTCTTTGTCTGTCTGTCTCTGTCTCAAATGAATAAATAAAATCTTTTTTTAAAAAAATGGTGTTGAAGTGAAGGAAGGAGGAGGTCACTTGGAAAAATTGGAAATGGGTGTTCATAGGGTGGGAGACATTACATTGTAATTATGGAGGGGATATGGCTTTCAGACAGTGATATTGGAGTATTGATGGTCAGATATGGAAAAAACTAAGAGCTAAAGAGGGCTAATTCAAGACATAAATGGAGCCAGAAAATGGGATCCGTGTTGATTCTAGGGTAGTGTCGAAGGGTTAAGTAGATGGCTTTCAACAAGGAAGAGCAGGTGACACAATCTTATAGCACAAAACAAAAGCTAGATGATTCAAAGGAGGAGGGGAGGAACATGGTTTGAAGCATTAAAGTGGAGCAAGGAGTAAAAATACCACAACCCCAAGGAACTGGCTCCTGGGCCTGGAAATATGTTTCTTAAGACAGGTGCAGGGGTCACAGCGTCCTGAGGGGAGAGCCAAGGGGTCAGATGAAGAAGACAAAGGAAATATTAGAAGAATAGAAAATATGAGGGATTTTCTGTTGAAGACCCATGAGTTCCAGAGGGCAACAGTGGAAGGTCTCAGATATTGGTCCAGATGGGATAAGGTCATCTGCGGGGAGACGCTGGAGCTTGAGGAATGACTGACAGTCCTGCGCATCTTGTGGTGACGGAAAGAGGGAGAAAATACCCAATAGGATAAATTCCAGTGGTCTAAATGCCTTTTGTACCTGAGTATGGGCCTTGGGGAGGCCAATGAGAGGTGGCACTAGAGTTAAAAAAAGAAAATGAAACCATTGCTTCCCATTTTTCTTATACAATAGACCCTGATGACAAAAGACACAAACACAAAACTGTTGGTAATTTACTTTCTCCCCACCACCTTCGTTCTTCATATAGAGACGTGCAAAGTTTAGTTAATAGAACTTAAGGTTTATTTGACAAGAAATACACTATGATAATGGAGTAGTTTAAGTTGCCTAGTGTTTTATAAGCATCGAAGATTCTTTTGATGGTGGGATGCAACACACTGACTCTCAGATGAAAGGCAGAACTCTCTCTTGCAGCTCCAAAGGAGAGAAGGCTGCTGGGTGGGGTCTGTGGAGCTGTCCTGGGACAAGAGGGCAGCAAGCTGCAGTTCCTGGGAGCATCTTATGTGTGGCAAACAGTGTAGAGTTTGCTAGGTTTTCGAGCTCCTAGTGGTTTTAATAATTTGAATAGTTTTGAGGACTCCAAGAGCATAGGGGGTGCTATTACTAGCTGTCTGTTACCTGGTCTCAGAATGGCGAGGGGTGGCATATATACAATGTGGCCCCAGAAAGTAAAGGCCCAGTAACGAGGTGTTTGGATTGTGGATTTAATCAGCTATTCAAGAAGAGGAAGTGAGTGACCAGCCTCTAGTCACGGCCTCCAAAATTAGGTCAATACAGCACTTAAAAAAAAAAAAAAAAAAAAAGAATGGGGCACCTGGGGTGGCTCAGTGGGTTAAGCGTCCTACTCTTGATTTTGGCTCAGGTCATGATCTCAGGGTGGTGAGATCAAGCCACCAATGGGGCTTCTGCTCAGAGCTCAGCGGAGAGTCTGTCGAAGATTCCCTCTTTCCCTTTGCTTCTCCCCCTGCTTTCTCCCTCTCTCAAATAACTAAATCTTAAAAAATAAAATAAAGAACAAAAGTAAAACAAAAACAAAAACAAAGCTAAAATGTACCCAATTGAGACAATTGCCAATCAAAGGATTTAGGACACTTTCATCTTTACCTCAAAAACTGACCTAGTTAAATGAAGCTTGATACTAAAATTAGACAGTATTATATATCTACTTTTATTATGTAGTCATGCAGTTCCATTTAGGTAAGAACTTAGGAAACAGTTATGATTTCTGCCAGTTTTTCTCAAGCTACATTTTCCCCCCATAAGTGACACGGCATGTTATTGGTAGTAGATGAAAATACCCTGCTCTCCTGTAAGATTTCAACACCAGAGCATTATAATATTAAAGTTAAATATTTTTAAAAGATTACTTATTTCCAAATTCTCATGCATCAAACTTCTGGAGCAGAAACTGAACATGAGAGATTTACTCGGTATATTTCAACACCAATCAAATGTCATCGGCAGCTACTATGGGTCACTCTTTCTACAAAGTGAGCATCAGAAGCTGACATGTCTTTAGCTTACTATGAAAAGTTCCCATGTGCAGTAGTTGTGAATTATAATAAATCAAAAACCATGCTTACAAGTTAAAAATGTTCAAATAGCATTTTATTACAAATGTGACGGCTAACAGTTCTTCGAAGTGACACCTGAGTACTGCTTTTTACAAGGCTCCTTAGACTCTAGCATCTGGCAATATATTATTTCTAATTTCAATTTCTCAGTGGCACACTTGGAAAGTACCAGAGTGACTGTCTTCTGATGAACATGGCCCTTGTGTCAAAATAAAAGTTCAGGCTTTAAAAAATTACAAAATTACGAAGCTCCTTACAGAAAACTATGATCTGCCTTTTTTTTTTTTTTTTTTTTGCAATGCAAATAAAGAAAGCAATCTTGGTGTAATTCATCTGTGTTTGAAATCCCTTTGCATTGCAGTAAAGTGTTCTTTAATTGACTGGTAAATCATTCTATGATCAGTTTAGCAAATTGTTTCTCTCTCTTTTTTTCCTTTGCTGACTCTGGGGATATTGGGCTGTTTTATGGTAACAGTTATTTTATTCTCCTTTCCAACTGAACTACCATAACCCCTACATCAGATAAACCAGTTGAAGAGGAAAACAATGTCTATGTGTGAGAATACAGATGCGCCCGGAATTGAGTAAATAGAACATCCCTGCCACAGTATTATTGAATATGAGACTTATTAGCAGCTGAAAAATTCGTGTTTTCAAAAAGATTGATTCCCTCCAGAGAAATTTGAAAATAGAATGTTTGCAAATAACTAGATGTAGCTTTTTAGATGTACACTAACATGTAGTGTTACCAGCACCGCTGTGAAGCGGGTTATTTGTATAAAAAAAATCAGTTATAGTACACTGATACAGTGACTTAAGAAGAGAATATACTTTAAGCTTTTTGTAATGCTTTTCTGCCATTTGGTAGTTATAGGTATCATTAGTCTTATTCTAAACATCTAGATCCAGGTATAATCATGAAGTTTATTTTTGGCTAACTTCTCTGTTTGCATCCTCTTCTCCCTTCATTGGTACTTTTACCAATTACTCATTCAGGCATTTCCTGTGTGTGCCTTTTAGAGTGACTTTACTTTCAATCTTTTATGAATTGATTCCTCTAATTGTCTCATCAATTACGATTTAGTCTATCTTTGAGATCATGGAAAGTCCCCAAAGCCTTCCAGGCCCGAAGGGATTCAGCTTAGGCTATACCCTTCAGAGCTTTACATTTGGACAGAGAAGCCTTCAGATCATATTATCTAAACAACGTCTGTCTGTTCCATCTGAAAGAGCAATTCAAATCTTTTGTTTGTAGTGTTCATCTTTTTTCTTCATTCCTCTTTGTCACCTGCACAGAGCTGTTTCTAAATGACTGAAAATTCAATTTTTCAAAGTTACATTTAACACACTAGTACTATAATTGTGCCAAAGGAATCAGATCCGGCATACCTATTGCTTAGTATTTTCAGTCTTTCACATCTTTTATATGCCACTTCCACCGACTCATTCTCTTTATTAATTTTATACTCACCATTTGAAGAACTCCTGGCTGTGGGAGCTATCAGTATGAATGAAGCGTTATAAAATTTTATTATATTTTGTTACTGCATATACTGTTATGCCAATAAACATATTGAGGGAAGCTATTGGTGTTTAACATGTAACAAATTCCCAGCATAATGTTATTTGAAACCTTCATTTAATGCATGACTAAACCTTGTTTCATAGACACAGTAGATTTGAATGAGAACCAGCTCAATTTTACTTATAATAACAAAGATGCTCTAATAAAAGAGAGATGTTCAATTTACTACTTGGACTCACATCTGTCATTGAAATGGAAATAATACCTTCATGCATAAAAACACAAGAGGGGAAAGCATAGCAGGGCTATAGAAATTTAATTGCATTAAAATTCATATTATTTTTGTATTTTTAAATACATCATGTTACATTTCTCATTTTTCTGCCTGACATAATTCACTAAAATGAGAGAGATAGTATTCATATAGTTCAGAGGCAAAGTTTAATTATCTAATATTTTCAATTGCTTTGTGATCATTGATCTCAGATCACTTTGATTGTTGTACTTTTTTGGTGGGAATGAATATGAAGCAATTCAATGATTCATGTCCGAGATTAAAAAATCTTTACTACTGAGAGAAGCATACAGAGATTTAATCATGTTGATCTCACTAATATTAATGACCAAGAAAAAGTCAAACCCCAAGTGGGATAGCAAAAGATTATTTACTAAAGTAAACCTACTTCATATCCACTCATCATTTATAAACTATTACTAAACTATTTTAAAAACTACTATTATTGTTAGTTCGAATATTCCATTAAAAACTGTGTGTTTTGAAATTTTAAAATACTAATTAATTATAACACTGTAGGTGCATTTCAAGAATTTGTTATAACTCTGAAGGTAGTTTTTTAGCAGAGAGGAACAGAGATTTAATATATATTTGCATGTTTTTTTCTCTAGTTTACTTAATCAAAAATTCTAGATTTTCACCTCCTGGGGAATGTATATCTTCGTTCTTTGGGTAGACCGTGGGTACAATGTGCTTTACTCTGGATTGACGTATGGAAACTTTCCAGAGGAAAGAAAGAATTCTACAAATCATAGAATTCATAGGAACACTTTAAAGAAAAAGGAGTTGTTGGCCTCCATGGCTAAGTCAATCTTTGGAAACGTGTAGCTATTAATAAGTGTAGATGTTTAAAAGGCCAGTGAATAACCTCCTTGGCCCTCCTCTCCCCCTCTGAGGTCTGAGCCAGTTGGGATACAAGATATAGGAGTCAGATAAACTCAGTATATTAGGTGCGGTGAAGATAAAACCAGATTGGAGGATATGACTTGAATCTGCTGCAATCACACAGATGTTCTAATAATTGTTCCACTGCATTAAACTTGTTCACGCCGTCACAGGCGATCCACGCAGTCTCTGTCCGCCCCACAGAGGCGTTGCCTGGCCTGGTGAGTTTCCCTCATGAGTTAGCTGAGAATGCGTCCAAAGAGCATGAGACTACGGGAATAATTTGGTCAATGATGCTCCTTTCGTTCTCCAAAATTCACCTGCCAGAGAAGTGACACTTCTTCTCTGAGGGAAGGGTAGTTGAAAGATGAAGAATGGAACTGTTGCTCAACTTCTTCCCATACAAGAAACATGAGGAAAGGGGAATAGATGTTCTGCTCTCAAAACAAGTCTTTCTTAGGCTGCGTTTTTGGAGCATCTTGCCATAATTCCTGGGAGTAGGCAATCATTAAGCTAGTCTCCTGGCTTCAAAGCCACCTTTCTAAATTTGGCTTTGTGGTGTTGGACTTCTGCATTGCCAGGGGAGGGGAGGGTCTGCCCATTGGGTTTGATGAGGGGAGACAGCAAACCGAAGCAGAAAAGGAAGTTGCTTCCAGCTGTTTGCTCTCCCTGTTTTTCTTGCTCTCACCAGCCAGTGCTCCTCTTCCACTGGGACAGCAGTGGATCGCGTGCAGGCATTGAAACCCAGTCCATAATTTCTCCAGCACTCTCAGAGCCGGTCCTTTCAGCCCTGCAGAGACAGCAGCAGCACCAGGCTGGTCACTGGCGAAGCCTCCTGAGCCCCACCTCTTGCGCTCCTCTGCGGAGCCTCCAGGGTCCCTGAGCAGCCCCTGTGCTCAGAGTCCCTGTGAGCTGCTCGGTGCCTCTCATCTGAGCGTCCCAGTGGTAATGATTTCAACCTTACCCAAGGTGCGGTAGCTCTTCTCCCCTTTGCTTCCATCCTGTTACCTTAATGTTCTCTTTGTTCCTTCTTAGTTCCCTAGTTAACATACTTTTATGCGTAACTGATGATTCTTTAAGTCAAATTTTATCTGTTAACATAACTGACAGGGTTTCCATTCTCCTGATGAGACCTTGGTTGTTACCTTTGGCCATAGTATGTCCAATATTGAGGAGAGCTCTTTTGGCTTCCTTTTCCCTAGGACTCATGTCCTGGTTTGGCATGATGATAATTTTGTGGTAAAATGCATTCCGTTTGTTAATATATGTCCTCATAGGAGACACTGACAATAGCAAACACACGGCAGGTTGGAATAAGCAGTGCAGAGAATTTTGGAAACGCCACATCCATTGTTGTCTCGATTCGATATTGCCACAGGTTGGGTTCCTGCAATTAGAATCTGAAACACATTTATATGTGCAAGATAATATTAGGGAGGACCCTTGGGATCAATATCTGTGCACGGGAAGGGAAGTAAGCAAGAATGGACAGTGGGAGAAGACAAGATGTGATAGAGGTTCTGTATCTTGACCAGCCATATGAGGTCTGGCTCTCAAGTGATCCCTTAGAATTGTCCCAAAATGAGCTGAGAGGACCTGTTATTGGATTTAGGACATTCTAGGAAGGCTGTGATTTTGTGAGTTGTCTCTCTGCAGCTGAAGCAATCCCTTGACGGATAGTCAGCTGAAGTTAAATTGAGGCTAATGGGACGAGGGGAGAATGGACCAGGAGGTGAAAATATTTTTATCAAAGAACTTAGATATTATGTTTCTGAAACTTCACTCCTATGATGGCTGAAAGGGAGACTAGGTTGAACATGGGGGCTAATGAAGGCAGGGACACACCAGGAGTCCTGGAGTCCACATTAAATTAATGTGGGATAGAGGAAGGGTGAGTTTAAAAGAGGCTGTTTAGCATTTAGCCATGGATAGTGTGCTTGGGAAGGGAAACTGGGAACGTAAAGGTGATTGAGTTTGTAGCATGTATAATAAGCTGATGCTACAACCAGACTAGAAATTAAAGAGCAGGGGCACCTGGGTGGCTCAGTTAGTTAAGCCACTGACTTAGGCCCAAGTCGTGATCCTAGGGTCCTGGTATCAAACCCTGCATCGGGCTCCTTGAGGGAGCCTGTTTCACCCTCTCCCTACTCGTGCTCTCTCTCACAAATAAATAACTAAAATCTTTAAAAAAAATAAAGAGGAGCAGATGTAGTGGAGACTATTTGGACAGAGACACTTTATATCTGAAATGCCTGAAATAAATCCTACTGTAATCCTTAGACATTTGTATGCGGAGGTCTGAAAATCAAATACAATTTCAGGCTATTATGTGTGGGAGGTACCAACAAGTGGATAAAAGGACCGGATGAGGACACTTCAAAAATATGTGCAAAACAAAACTAAAGAGAGATTGTAATATATTTTTTTTCACCTTTTTAAAAAAATTTTTTTATTAACATGTAATGTATTATTTGTCCCAGGGGTACATGTCTGTGAATCATCAGGCTTACACATTTGACAGCACTTACCATAGCATATACCCTCCCCAATGTCCATAACCCAGCCACCCTATCCCTACCCACCCCTACCCCCCAGCCACCCTCAGTTTGTTTTGTGAGTTTAGGAGTCTCTTATGGTTTGTCTCCCTCCTGATCCCATCTTGTTTCATTTGCCCCCCTCGCCCCCCACAACCCCCCGCCCTGCCTCTCAAATTCTTCATATCAGAGAGATCATATGATAATTGTCTCTCTGATTGACTTATTTCATTTCACATAATATCCTCTAGTTCCATCCACGTTGTTGCAAATGGCAAGATTTTGTTTCTCTTGA
>CM052889.1:5435707-5546755 GCA_028534135.1 Potos flavus | reverse complement strand
AAAAAAAAAAAAAAAAAGAAAGAGGAAAAATAAAAAAGATAGAATAAGCAAAAAGTAAAGTTAAAAAAATTTAAGTTTTAAAGACTAAGGGATCATGGGAAAAAAGCCATGAATTCTATGTGTTGCTTTTTCCTAACTCAGGAGTTCCGCAGTTCTCATTGATCGGTGACCTTGGTCTTGGCTGGATGTTCTTGCTGATCTTCTGGGGGAGGGGCCTGTTGCCGTGATTCTCAAATGTCTTTGCCCGAGGCGGAATTGCACTGCCCTTGCCAGGGGCCGGGCTAAGTAATCTGCTTGGGTTCGCTCTCAGAGCTTTTGTTCCCTGAACGCTTTCCGTACCGCTTTGGAGGCCGGGAATGAAAATGGCAGCCTCCCAATCTCCCACCGGTAGGAGCCGAGAGCTCAGGGCCCCACTCCTCAGTGCACCTTCGGAGGAAAGGAATCAATCCCTCCTGTCTCCCTGGTCTCTGGCCGCGCTCCGTGCTCAGCCTGAGCTCAGCCGGCCTGTGAGAGAGTGTTTCTATCTCTGGCGCACGGCCATTTGGAGTCTCCAAACCCAGCAGATTCCTGCAGTGCGCTCCCGTGCCACTCCTCCCGCAGGAGGAAGGAAGGGGTCTCTCCGGATCTGTCCCTTGTGGGGTCCCTGCTTGAAGAGCATTGGCCTGACTGTGCTTCAGATCACGGTTCAAGGTAATCCCGAGCTGAGAGCTGCTTCTCGGCTCCGTCTCTGCCATTTACTTCCCCGCTGTGATACCTGGGAGCTCTGCCACCCTCAGACACCCCCAGTCTTTTCATATCTTGGCGGGTCCTGAGACCACACTGTCCCAGCAAGGGCTCAACTCCCCCCCCCCCCACCCCCCACTTAGCCTCTGGAGCAATGTCCCTCAGTGGAGCAGATTTCTAAAAGTTCCAATTTTGTGCTCTGCTGCTCTGCGGCTTGCTGGGAGCCGGCCCCTCCCCCTGCGGTCTATCTTCCGGTCGCTTTGGATTCACTTCTGTGCACGTCCTACCTTCCAGAAAGTGGTCAATTTTGTGTTCGTAGAATTGCTGTTCTTCTTCTCTTCTATCTCCTGTGGAGTTTGTAGGTGTTCAGAATGGTTTGATACTTATCTAGCTGAACTTCTGGGATCTGATAATATTGCAGAGTCTCCTACTCTGCCATCTTGCTCCTCCCTTGCGATGTATAATTTTATTGGTTCACTTGACCATGATGTCAGCAAAAACTTACATTTTTTTTTTCAAAAGAAGATCAATTTCACTTGACATGCATTTTTTTTTCTTTCGGGACAGTGGAATGGGAAAGAAGTAGAGATGGAATATAAGTAAAAACTAGACATTTATTCTTGTAAATTTTCTTCTCATTAGATTCAACTTAACTATCCATCCTGTCAAAATGGTTTTTTTTTTTTTAAGATTTATTTATTTATTTGAGAGAGAGAGAGAGGTGGCGGGGGAGGGGCAGAGGAAGAGAGAGCATCCAGAAACAGGACCAACCCCCCCCCCCAAGTCAAAGCCAGATGCAGGGCTCCATTCCATGACCCTGAGATCATGGCTGGAGACTAAACCAAGAGCTGGTCACCTACCTGATAGAGCCACCCAGATGCCCCTCAAATATTTTGAATTTCAGTTTTTGTCATCTAGAATTTTCACAATCTCTTTATTAAACCTAAATTTGATGTGCTTGTTATTTATCTCTCCTTGAAATATCTGATAAAAATATTATAGATAAATGCAAAGATCAGAACCTTCTAGATTCACATTCCATTATTATTATTACTGATAAAATGTTGGTATTGGAAATAATCACCTGTTACTAATCAAATTATCTTCCATCCAATATATACATAGCCATTTATCCCATAATCTAGTATAGGAGGGTTTAATACATGAGGTATTAAAATATAATCACAAAATATAAACCATACACCCTTATCTAAGATTATTTGTACCTTATGAAAATATGCTGAATCCAACGATCCCAGCTTACCTGAGGACCCACTACATTCTTTTTGCATAAAGCACACGTTATACATACACACTTAACTATAGCTCTGAATATTTGTTATGCCTGCTTTTTAAACAAGACTTATTGTGTTAGATGGCATGCACACTTTAACATTCTTTAACACAGTCACATTTTGATCCAAAAAAGTACATTGATTGTTACACACTTAATCAGTGTCCCAGCCTCATTACACATGTGCATGCAATTAGGCTGTAAGGCATAGCAATTAAAAGCAAGGACTGTAAAGTTAGACTTCCTGCATTCTTATCATATTTGTTAGTTTTATAACCTTAGGAAAGTTGCTTAAGCACTGTGTACCTTGATTTGGATCATGTATCAAATGGGGATAGTAGTGCTTTCCTTTGATACTTGCTGTGAGATCCCAATGAGCTAATAAATGCAGGTCCTGTAGGATACCTTACACTGAGAAAACACTCGGTAAATAGGCTATATTATTAGCTACCTTACTGTTTACAATATAGGATTCTACTGTCTGAATATAGCAAAATCTAACCGTTCTAGTTTGGGTGAACATTTAAATAATTACCAACATGAGGCCTTTACAAATCATGGCAGCTGTGGAGATTATACCCTGATGCACCTTTATAAAAATTTCTCTAAGTATATATCTGTAAACAAAATAAATTGTTTACAGGTTATAAATATCTTTGATTTTTTTAAAATTATTTTATGAAAAAAAGAAAATAAAATTATTTTCTGAAGTAGTTGTACTAAGTTACATTCCATCAGCAATATATGAGAAATCTTATTTCACATCCTCAAAAACACTTCCTTTTTATTCAGACTCTTAAATTTTGCCAATCTACTGGGTGTGCAAGGATATATCCCTGGGGATTCACCACTCTGATTCTCAGAAAACTGAGCATCTGTTCAGAATGTATTCCCCATTTGGATTTCTTTTTTTGTGAAGTCTGTGTCTAAATATTTGCCTGTATTTCTCTGAGGCTGTCTGTCATTTTGTTTTTGATGCGTAGGAGTTCTTAAAATATTCTGGATCTAAGTCTCTTTGATTGTATATATAGCAAATGTCTTCTCTTAATCTGTGGTTTGTATTGCTAGAAGTTGTCTTTTGGTAACAGATTTGCTTATTTTAGTGCTTAATAAACTTATTAAATTTATTTAAATAAATTGGGTTTCATATTTAGCTCTGTTATTCCAGGAATTGGGGTTTATATGTGGTTTGAAATAAAGGCCCAATATATTTTTTCATATAAACAATTGTTCCTGGATCGTTTATTGAAAAGACCAAAGAAAATAAGCGAACCACAGCTTCATGCAATAACTTGTGTTCTCAAGAGGAGCAAAAAATATAAACCAAACTTACAATTTATACACTTAAGTTTGCTATATAGATAGATAACGTTTTAAATTTAAAAGTATAAGTTCTCACTTTCAACGTTTGAAATTTACATCTTCGGGCACCTGGGCGGCAGATTCTGTTAAGCATGGGACTCTTGGTTTTGGCTCTGGTCTCAATCTCAGAGTTGTGAGATCAAGCCCCAAATGGGGCTCCAAGCTCAAGGAATCTGCTTGGGACTTTTTCTCCTTCTCGCTCTGCTCCCATCTCTGTGCTCCCGTGCATGCTCTCTCTTTCTCTCTGTCTCTCTTGCTAAAATAAATAATCTTTTTTAAAAAATTTAAAAAATAAAATAAAATTTACATCTTGGTTTTGTTGGGGAACAAAATGATGAGGTATAAAACCAACAATTAAAATCTCTAGTATTTTGAGATTCAATGCATTTTACAAATGAATAAAATTTCTAATCTATTGTAACTTTAAGGGGGATTTTTCATATTTTATTTAAAGGTATTTTTATGTTAGTATGCATGGAAAAATGCTTTTTGTGTTTTTTGTGTATTCTTAGGCTTTACAACACCTCGAGTTAGTCTAAAAGTTTGCATTTCTTTTCTTAGATTTTTCTAGGTATTTTGTCTTCAGATAATGACTTTTTTTTTGTTTCTACTTGCCTACTCTTTGACTTTTTTATTCATACCTGCCTTTATAGATTCATTGGTCAACCATCTTCTTTGGGCACCTATCTTTAAAACTTTGAATATATCTTTGTGAAGAGTAGAAGAGTAAAACTCTGTTTTTAAAAGCCACCTTATATAGGGGCACCTGGGTGGCTCAGTTGGTTAAGTGTCTGCCTTTGGCTGGGGTCATGATCCTAGGGTCCTGGGGTTAAGCCCCATGTCAGGTTCCCTGCTCAGTAGGGGATTTGCTTCTCCCTCTCCTTCTGACCCTCCCCACAGCTCATGCTCACCCACTCTCTTCCGCAAATGAATTAAAAAAATTTTTTATAGAAATACTTTATATATATTTTCATTGACAAATGTTGATTAGAATTAATATATTTTTCAAGAAATTAAAAAAATGTTAGCCTAGGTTCATATTCAATTTTTTATGCTTCTATATGCTGATATATATTTTATTTAGCTACATTTAAATATGTATGGGATATTTACGATATTTATTTTTGTAACTCATGTATGGTTGTGGAAACACTGTTTTTCACTGTGAAAGTTCTAAAATCCTCATCAAAAGATAAAAAATTTAAATACTAATGTCTATCTTTAAGATACAAATATAATCAATTATTGTACGGTCTAACTTATATGAACATAAAAAATAAACAATCATCCTATATTAACTTTTCTCAAACTGAAGATATTTTACATATCTTCATATAACCTCGTTTAACATTTCTTGATAATTAAATGACTATGAATAAAGTATTATTTAGACTAGATATAGTTATGTTAGAAAAATATGATATTTAAATGAATTTCTTTGGAAAATTTGCATCTTTATATTATTTATATATTTGGGACCATAATTTCTACTTCTAGAGCCTGTGAATCATGAACCTTGAAAAATGTCAAGGTTTTCCTAATTGAAAAGTTACTCCCAGAAATCTTCACTTAACTTAAACCTCTTCTGGTTTCCAATCTCCCATAAATGGTATCTTCTCAGAAAAGCCTTTCCAACAATATACACAGGGCTTTTTGTCTCTACCCTGTTTATTATCCATTATGTATTGATTGAAAAAAAAATATTAGATTTCTTGAGGTCTTCATCCTATCTTATAGCTCAAGCTTTTCTTTTCAAGTGATTTCCAGAGTCAAAAAATTCCCCTGTCTGAAAAAGGAATTATAATGGTGACTGACCTTTATCAAGCGTGGTCTGTAAGGTAATTACTAAGTACAGAGGGGTAAATGACAGGGGCAGGATTTAAACAGGAGGTGGATTTCCAGAGTCATTTTTTTTTTTTAAGATTTTATTTATTTATTTGACAGAGAGGGAGAGAGAGAACGAGAGAGGGAACACAAGCAGGGGGAGAGGGAGAGGGAGAAGCAGGCTTCCCGCTGAGCAGGGAGCCTGAAGCAGGGCTCTATGCAGGGCTCGATCCCAGGACCCTGGGATCATGACCTGAGCTGAAGGCAGCCACTTAACCGACTGAGGCACCCAGGTGCCCCTGAGGTCCTGGTTTCTTACAGTGTTGTATTCTAACTGCATAATAAACACAATGCACTTGTGCAAAAAATCCAGTCAAACTTGGGATTTTTAAACTTTTATCTTAAAAGAGTAGATATCAAGAAGATTTTCTCTCTGTCTTCTCCAGAAGTTTTACAGTTTAAGGTCTAATATTTAAGTCCTTAATCTATTTCGAAGCCTTTTTTTTTTTTTTTTTTGGTGGGTAGTGAAAGGTAGGGATCTGATTTCATTCTTTTGCACGTGGATAGCCAGTTTTCTCAAGACCATTTGTCAAAGAGATGTCCTTTTCCTATTGTGTATATTCTTGGCACTCCTGTCCAGGCCCTGCTTGATTAAATCTGAATGGTTTGTTTCTGGGCTCTCTTTCTGAGCAATGGGTTCCATTGCTCCATATGTCTGTCTTTGTGCCTACACCATACTGTTTTAATTACTGAAGCTTCATTATATATTTTGAAATCAAGGAGTGTGATACTTCCAGCTTTGCTCTTTCTCAAGATTGTGTTAGCTATGTAGTCTTTTGTGCTTCTGTATGAATTTTAGGATTATGTTCATACTTATGTAAAAAATGCCATTGGGAATTTGATGAGGATGACATTGGATTTGTAGATGGCTTTGCATAGTATGGGCATTTTAACAGTATTAGTTCTTCTAATCCATGAAGACAGATGTCTTTCTCTTGGCCACATCTCTGCCCCAAAGTCTTCATAAGCTTTCCACTTCCCTCAAAATAGGGATCAAGAATCTTTGTCTTTGTACAACACAGCTAGTCGAAATTGCAAGGTGCTGAAAATTTAGTGGGGGGGAAAATATATATATGTAATATGTATAACGTACCTAATGATTTTTTGAATTAGTTACATGTCAAAATGATTATATTTTTGCTACATTATGCTTAATAAAATATATTCTTAAAATTAATTACACTTTGTTTTGATTACTTATTTAATGTGGATACTAGAAGTTTAAACTTATGCGTATTGCTCACTTTACATTTCTGCTAGACATTTCTGCTTTGCACACCTGCTCCCCCTTTGCGTCTATACAGTCTCTTCTTTTACTTTCCTTTTTGCTTATTCTGCTCTGGCCACTTTGGTCTCCTTGCTGCTCCTCAAATATTTCAGGGCTGCTATGCAGGGTCCTTAAACATCCCAGGGACTATTTCTAAAAAGCGTCTAAAAAATAAAAATAAAAAAATAAATAGCATCTAAATTTTCATTAGACAAACAGTGCTAAAGGTATTGCAGAATTAAGTCTATAATCTGGGACGGATTGTGATGAATAATCCCAAAGCATTTCAGCATGTCTTTGAGATTATAGTATATTAGCTTTTAAATTATGCAGTATACTCAGTTTTATGAGGTTCAATGCATGTTGCCCAAATATTGCTCATAAAGTAATATCTGTTAAATGCATGACCAGTAAGACATACGCGAACCATACATCAACTGAAAAAGATTCAAGGTCATTGTATAATTATAGATTTTTGAGCATGTTCTGTAATTAGGTCAAAATGAAAGCAAAATAAAAGATAGCTAAACAAGATTTTTTTTGCTTTGCCTCAAATAAATTCCTCTAAGTACACTTTTAATGCAATGATCAGAAAAATGTTGATTATATTCCATACTGAAAAGATGAATTGAAACCTCCCATGGATGCACATTAATTTAGGAAAAAGAAGAGACTTTCAAAAATAATTTGATATGCAAATAATGAAGTCTTTCAAATTCCTTATTTATAAAATAAAGATTAAAAGAGCACTTCCAGGACACTTCTCAATTAATGAGTTCTCAAAATTATTAAAATTATTATTATCAACAACATAATCCTCATTAAATTGGACTTTTCTTTCAATAAAAGCAAATAAAGAAATCATGCTAATTTGCGATGAGAAATGTAAGTAGAACAACAAACCATTTAAAAAAGACAAGATCGGGGTGCCTGGGTGGCTCAGTCATTAGGAGTCTGCCTTCGGCTCAGGTCATGATCCAAGAGTCCTGGGATCAAGCCCCGCGTTGGGCTCCCTGCTCCACTGGAAGCCTGCTTCTCCCTCTCCCACTTCTCCTGCTTGTGTTCCATCTCTCTCTGTCTCTTCTCTGTCAAATAAATAAATAAAATCTTACAAAAAAAAAAAAAAGACAAGATTCTTGGACTGTTTTGACTTGGCTTGGAAGACAGTAAAATCACTATAGCAATTGTAGGTTTATTTTAAGTTAAATCCCCAAAGGTTTTATAGAAGATACCTAAATATTTTTGCAGCTTTAAACAATGGCAATTTTTGAAATTAAGCCTGGCGTTACATATTGAATATAATATGAAAATTAAATAATGTATTATAAGAAAGTAAATATTGTGCTTAATTTCTCATGATCTTTATGTACAAGTATGTACTTCTCATTCATCGGGCTTTTTAGAAAATCATTTAATATTTTTAATTCATAACATAGAGAATATTCACTTATATCACAGTCTTAATACCTGTTTTTTATATTATAAAAGAAATGTACATGTGGAAAGTTTAAAAAGTACTCTAGCAAATTTATTGGAGAACTTAAGACTCAACTATTTCACAAATCAGAGATAATCACTCTTAATATTCCAATCACTGAAAGAGAGAGACAGACACAGCGAGATTATATAGTGAACATATTTCATATTTGCATAATTTAGATTCATTGCATACACGGATTTATGTAGAATTTATACTATATTCCCTTTTATTTCCACTATATAAATTTAAGAATCTATCCATATATAAGGACATGCAGACATACCTCATTTTATTGCCCTTCATTGACTGCATTTTGCAGACACTTTATTTTTTACAAATTGAAGGTTTTGGGGCAACCCTGAGTGGAGGAAGTCTATTGGCACCATTTTTTGGGTAGCATTTGCTCACTTCATGTCCCTGTGTCACATTTTGGTAATTCTTGCAATATTTCAAACTTTTTGATTACTATTATATTTTTTATGGTGATCTGTGATCTTTGATGTCACGATTGTAATTGTTTTTGGGGCACCAGGAACAGCATCCATAGAAGACAACATAGAAGATGGCAAATTTAATGGATGAGTGTTGTGTGTGTTCTGACTGCTCCACCAACTGGCCATCCCTCCATGTCTGCCTCTCTCCCCAGGTCTCACTATTCCCACCACCCCCCAAGTTGAAAATAGGCCAGTTAATAACTTCACATTTGTTTCTAAGTGTTCAGGTGAAAGGAATAATCACATGTCTCTCACTTTAAGTCAAAAGCTAGAAATGATTAAACTTAGTGAGGAAGATATGTCAAAAGTGGAGATAGCCCCCAAATTAGGCCTCTTGTGCTAAACAGTTAATGAGGGTGTGAATGTAAATGAAAAATTCTTGAAGGAAATCAATAAAGCTATTTCCATGAACACATGAATGATAAGAAAGTGAAACGGGCTTATTGCCGATAGGGAGAAAGTTGTAGTGGTCTGGATAGAAAATCAAACCAGCCACAACATTCCCTTAAGCCAAAGCCTAATCCAGAGAGAGGCCCTAACTCTCTTCAATTCTGTGAAGGCTGAGAGGTGAAGAAGCTGCAGGAGAAAAGTTTGAAGCTAGCAGAAGTTGGTTCATGAGGTTTAAGGAAAGAAGCTTCTTATACCATAGAGAAGTGCAAGTGAAGCAGCACGTACTGATGCAGAAGTTACAAGTTCTCCAGAAGATCCAGCTGAGATCCTGAATGAATGTGGCTACACAAAACAAAAGATTTTCAATGTAGATGAAGCATCTTCTTTGGAAGAAGATTGAAAGAAGATGCCATCTAGGACTTTCATACCTAGAGTCGAGAAATCAACCCCTCCCTACAAAACCTCAAAAACAGGCTGACTTTCTTGTTAGGAGCTAATTCAGCTGGTGACTTTAAGTTGAATCCAGGGCTCTTTTGCCATTCTGAAAATCCTAGGGCCCTTAAGAATTATACTAGATCTACTCTGCCTATGCTCTGTGAATGGAACAGCAAAGCCTGGATGATGGCACATCTGTTTACAATATGGTTTACTGAGTATTTTAAGCCCATTATTGAGACCCCAATGCTCAGAAAATAAGATTCCTTTTAAAATATTACTGATCGTTGACAATGTACTTGGTCATCCAAGAGTTCCAATGGAGTTGTACGATGAGATCAATGTTGTTTTCATGCCTGCTAACACAGTGTGCATTCTGCAGCTCATGGATCAAGGAATAATTTTGGCTACAGCTGCCACAGATAGTGCTTCCTCTGATGGATCTGGGCAAAGTAAATTGAAAACCTGGAAAAGAGTCACCATTCTAGATGCCATAAAAGCTCTCATGATTCAGGGAAAGAAGCCAAACTGTCAATGTTAACGAGAGTTTGGAAGATATTGATTCCATCCCTCATGAGTGACCTTAAGGAGTTTAAGACTTCAGTGGAGGAAGTCACTGCAGATGTGGTGGGAATAGCAAGAGAACTGGAATCAGAAGTGAAGCTCGAAGATAGGGCTGAAGTGCTGCAAGCTCGTGATAAAAGTTGAACAGATGAGGAGTTGCTTCTTATGGAAGAACAAAGAAAAAGTAATTTCTTGAGATAGACTATACTCCTGGTGAAGATGCTGTGAAAATTGTTGAAGTGACGACAAAATAGAATATCTCCCATAAACTTAGTTGGTAAAGCAGCAACGAGTTTTGAGAGAATTGACCTCCAGTTTTGAAAGAAGTTCTACTGTGGGTAAAATTCTATCAAACAGCATCACATACTACAGGCAAATCATTCATAAAAGGAAGAGTTCATCAGTGTAGTAAATTTCATTATTGTCTTATTTTAAGAAATTGTCACAGCCACCCCCAGTCTTCCACCACCACCACTGGGACCAGTCAGGAGCCATCAACATCTAGACAAGACCCTCCACCAGCAACAGACTTATTGAAAGCTAGTACTATGGTTAGCATTTTTTTTTTAGCAATAAAATATCTTTAAGTTAAGGTATGCACATTTTTAAACATAATGCTATTACACACTTACTAGAGTACAGTATAGTATAAACATAATCTTTACAGGCACTGGAAAACCAAAAAAAATTCATTTGATTAGCTTTATTGTGATATTTGTTTTATTGTGGTGATCTGGAATTGAACCTGCAATATTCTGGGGTATGCCTGTAAATCTTCCACTTAGCATTTTTAAAAAAATTTCTGCTTATAGGGGCAAAGTAAGTTACAGAAAACCTTCTGGTAAAACTTAGGAAGAAAACTTACTTTTTGTCAGACAGATGGAAATGATTTCATGTCTGCAAGATTAAATTTGGTACCTTCGCAATAAAACAACCAGAAAAAGCAACAGCTTTTTAAAAAGTGCAAAAGGATTTGCTTGACAGTTTATGAGTTATAGTGCAGGTGTATGAAGAAAAATGTATACTTTCTTTAAAAAAAATCAGAAACTTAACAGGAAAAATGGCCATCTCAGAGTTTTAAAAAATACATTATAAGAAAAAATGGCATCTTAAGACACAGCTTAGTTCTTAAACTTAATTGAGACTTTCTTGACTCTTGCCTATTTGATGATTCTGGTGATGATCATAGTAATTATGATAATAACAATAAAAAATGAGAAGAAGGGGAAGGAGGAGGAGGAAAAGAAAAAGAAGAAGACCAAATATATTGACAGTGTTAAGGGAGAATACTTTTCTAGGCATGGATTTTTAAAGAGTAGAGCTAAGTTTTACCAATTTAACCTGGTCACTAATTTTTATCATTTCTGAGTCAGTGCACAGTCGACTTGTCAGGTTGGTTCAAAGCAAGCCGCTGGTGGTGTCTATAAGGAAGTCTAAATATAAAATTGCCATGTTATCATATTGCTAATGGGTACCACTGAATAATTCAGCACCAATAATAAAAAGGAATAAAAAATCTGTCCTATATTTCTACATTATGATTCAGGAGAGTAATTTACTTCTAATAACCAAGGTAAATGCCTTTTATTTTTCTCTGGAAGATTTTTTTTTAAACTTCTGCTTTTGCTTTATTTGTAATGTTAGAAAAAAAAGGAGGAGTGGGATAACAGGAAATGAATTAAACTAGAGGCTCAAGATTTATCAAGTGGTTGATGCTGTGTCACTCAGTTTCAGGAGAGAGATATGGACTTAAGATAGAATTTAGTGTCTGTTTTCTGTTATAGATAGAAAAATCTGGAAGAGTAAAGAAAGTAGCTTGGGACAAAAAAATGATAGAGTTCTCAGAGGTCATCACAACTATTTTTGTTTTCCTGTACCTCTGGTTTCCTTTTCTTTTAACCTGTAATGAGAATCGAGGTGAGGAAGAAGATGGCACATCAAGGAAAACTGTGCTAACCTATCATCTCAAAAATATCTTCCAGAAAGCAGAAAGTATTCCCAAGGCAGTATTTAGAACTCCTTGAATGATTTATCAGTTAAACCTCACTATTATAAATACAATTTTATTTTCTATGTAAGCTCCATTAGTATGGTATATATATATTTAAATATATGCAAAGTTTATAGAAAGCATTTTGACAGTCCATTAAATATTACAATCACAAAATGGCTCATGGTACATAGTAACTTAGTGATATTAATATGTGTCCATGTCAATATTTTTATGTGCTTATCTCTCTTTGTGTTCAAGTTTCCCCCTTTTTATAAGGACATAGTCATTTTGGATTAGGGCCCACCCTAATGATTTCAGCTTAACTTGACTATCTGCAAAAACCGTATATTCAAATAAGGTCTCACTCATAAATACTGGGGGATAGAACTTCAACATACTTTTGGGGCCACAGTATAACTCATAACACATGTTGATGTATCAAAGGCTCTCATTAAATTTCTGGTTAAGATGTTGGTGTGAGGATCCCTCTCTGACCTAATCATTAAGTAATAATATATTCCCTATCAAAGTAACAGGAAAAGGATAAAAAGCCAAAGTAAAATGGCATAGCCACAACCAAAAACAGGATAGCTGTGTGTTTGGACTACAAGAGGAAGCATATTGGGGCGCCTGGGTGGCTCAGTGGGTTAAGCCTTTGCCTTCGGCTCAGGTCATGATCTCAGGGTCCTGGGATCGAGCCCCGCATCAGGCTCTCTGCTCAGCGGCGAGCCTGCTTCCCCCTCTCTCTCTGCCTGCCTCTCTGCCTACTTGTAATCTCTCTCCTGTGTCAAATAAATAAATAAAATCTTTAAAAAAAAAAAAAAAAAGAGGAAGCATAAACATGAAATGGTTAGGGGAGAATCTCTGAAGGCTGATCCGTCTCTGTCAATAGCATTTGAGTAGAAGAAATCTCTAGGCAAGACTTCAACATAGATTAGATACAGCTATAGAGATAATTAATATTTTGGATGGTGGAGCTCATGATATCATCAACAAAATAGATTTAGTATAATATCAGATTAAGTGATAAAATGGTCTTTAATATATTTATCATATATAAATTATATATATAATTCATATATAATGTTAAATTACATATGAATTAAATGCGTATAAATCAACTTATTTATATAGTGCTCAGAAAGATGAGGTCCAATATGCATATAATGGTAATTTAGAAGAAACTAAGCCTCAGGCCAGCACAGTATTAATAGTGGATAAAAATTGTCTTAAAGAGGGGCACCTGGGTGGCTCAGTGGGTTAAAGCCTCTGCCTTCGGCTCAGGTCATGATCTCAGGGTCCTGGGATCGAGCCCTGCATCGGGCTCTCTGCTCAGTGGGGAGCCTGCTTCCCCCTCTCCCTCTGCCTGCCTTTCTGTCTACTTGTGATCTCTCTCTCTCTGTCAAATAAATAAACAAAATATTTTTAAAAAATTGTCTTAAAGAAAGATAGTTGCACAGATTTAAAGTTCACAGAGGAAGATTTTTTTTAAAACTCAAATTACTATTCTCTTAAACCCTGCCATTTTTCTCCACATGCATACACACACACACACACACACACAGTAGATTCATGATCTTATATGCAGAAAATCCTAGGGAGTCCATCGTTGAATAAGTATTTAATGAGTACTTATGGCTAAATATTATTTTCAAATAATAGGAATTAAAAGTTGCACTAAACATATAAATTATCTGTGGTCATCTTACTTGTGACATTAAAGGGAAAGACATAAACAGGGCATTTGAAAGTGATTATGAGGATGCTATTGTCGGGAGTGGGAATGAGAAGGCAGGTCTGGTGGTGCTGGATGGTGTGAGAAGGAACAACGGGGTAGGTAACATCTGAGCTGAGAGCATGGAGGTCATCAGACTGTTTTAGAGTTAGCTGGTGATATACGTGGTAAGGAACGAAACATGTCAACAAAGGGAAGTCTTGAGTTTTTTACTTAGGAATAGCAAATAATGGGGCGCCTGGATGCCTCAGTCGGTTAGTCATCTGACTCTTGGTTTCAGCTCAGATCATGATCTCAGTGTTGTGAGATCCTAAGATTGAGCCTTGCCTGGGGCTCCATGCCCAGCGGGGAGTCTGCTTGGGATTCTCTCCCGTTCTCCCTCCCACTCTGCCCTTCTCCTCTCTTTCTTTCTCAAATAAATAAAATCTTTAAAAAAATAGTGAACAATCAGTTCACTGAGTTGAGAAGGAGTGTGGGTGAGACAAATTGTGAGAGAAAGCAAGAGAGTAAGAGTTTTAAAAAAAATCAACAGAAGCAAAAAACAAAAGTATTTTTAAAAATATATTCATGGAGTTTACAACAATAAGATAGGATGCTAGCAGCCAGGGAGTTAAAGACTGACAGTTTTAGCATATATATTCAAAGCATCATAAACAAGGGCTAAAATTTCTCCAAACTTACTTAAGGGAAAAAAAATACTTCCTAGTATTTTTAACTAATATTTATAATATAAAGATGGCAGTTAACTGGGGGGAGGGGGTAGGTAAACCATAAAATAAGATGAACAAAGTTCCTGAATTGACAAATCACTGTTCAGTAATTCTAAATGCCCAATTAGGTAAGTAAAATGTTCGATGCTTTAGTAATTCAGCAAAAGCAAATCAGAATATATCAAACTGATCAATAAGGAAAAGAAAAATTCTAGAGCATCTATTGCTTCTCACATTATTTCTAAAGGAAGTGTGAATTACTACTGCTGTTTGAGAAAATTACATTGCAATTCTTTTAAAATTAAAGGTTCATCTTATTAAAAAAAAGAAGTTCATCTTGTGATGAAAGTTTCGTGATGCCCTTATACAAAAATAACAGCTCCCATATATAAGTGTATTTATATAAGGAAATTTATTTTAGTACTGTTTGAAGTGGCTGACAACAAACATCAAAGAAACAAACCAAAGGAAACTACACAGACAAGTGAAAAAAACTTAATTTGGCCAAAAAGGAGAAGAAGAAGAAGAGGGGGAACAAGAGGGGGAGGAGAAAAGGAAGAAAAAAGAGAAAAGATTTATGAAAAGAAGAAAAAAGGAAAAGATTATCAATGGAGAACTTGAAGAAGACATATTGTATGATTATAAAGAAACAAACTTAATAATTAAAGTTAAGAAAGACAATTAAAGTTAAGAAAGACTCATGCTTATATAATTTACCCAAAACATAGGAGATATATATGATTTACATACCTCTCTTGTGTTTTGCTAATTACAGTATGGGTTTTTTTTTTTTTTTTTTTTAATTTGAGAGAGAGACAGAGTGAAAGAGAGCACGAGTGGTGTGAGGGGCAGGAGAGAAGCAGACTCCCTGCCGAGCCAGGGAGCGGGACACAGGGCTCAAGCCTGGCACTATGGGATCATGACCTGAGCTAAAGGCAGACACTTAACTGACTGAGCCACCCAGGCACCCCTGATTTATTTTTATATTTGAAATTAATATATGTACAGCTATTCTTCAACCAAGCTATAAGAGGCAGACCAAGTAGACCTAAGGAAGAAAGTCTTCTCAAGTTCTTACACAATTTACTTTTCTCTGGCCTCATTTACCTCAAAGAATCTAAGGGAGGAAGATTTTAATCTTCACTCCCCCTTAAGGAATAGATAGTCTTCATAGTTATGATAAGACATTCTAGCTGAAATAAAACTTCATAATTTCCAGTAACAAGGTTAGTTAATCCATATTTTACCTTGTTATAAATTGATCAAATGTTTTAGTGTGGGGACTGGAAGCACATACGTGAACTTTAAAGAAAGTATGTAAACTTTATGATTTGCCATAATTCTCTGATGAGTTTTGCAAGGAGGAGAGGTTATAGATAAATGTTAGGGCGCTTTACTCAGGAAGTTTCCAGTTACTAGATTAAGACAAATGAGAACTGACATCAGTATTCTCTCAAGTCTGTGGACTTTCTGAGCCTAATACCCTGTGGAATTGTATCTCATATCATGCCCCACTTATCAGTACACTATTGTAAGCTTCAACTAATTTCACACAACTTAAGTTCCTCAGCATACTTGATAGAGCGCCTTTCATCGACTTCCCAGATCTACCTGCTGTATCTCACTTGACCCGAAGCTTGTTTTGAAACTGTACTGAAATTGTCACTCTCCCTCAAAAAAATCCACCCCTTAACCACTGGACCTGAATGCCTTATCACCCAGCTGCCTGGTTAGTGTTTCCATAGTTAGCAAAACCTAATTTTTCTTTTGTTTCATTTTTTCCCCTGTGCTGAACATTTCCAGGCAAACTCAGAAGGAGGTATCCACCGTCCTTTGTGTAATGACTCTCGTTCATAGCTTCATTGCAGTAGACTACTTACGACACTCAATTGTCCATTTCTCTTTTCACTTGTTTGTGAAATCCTGGTTGCCAGAAAATACCTCCTATCTCTTTCGGTAAGGGTGCCCAGTGTGTATGGGGTGCCTGGGTGGCTCAGTTGGTTAAGCCACTGACTCTCAATTTCCACTTAGGTCCCAATCTCAGAGTCATGAGATGAGGCCCCAAGTCTGTGGGACTCTGCGCTCGGCGGGGAGTCTGCTTGTCTCTCTCCCTCTGCTCCTCCCACTGCTCTCTGTCTCTCTTTCTCTCAGAAAAACAAATAAATAAAATCCTTTTATTTTAAAGAGTTCCCACTATGTATAGTAAATCAACATACAACCATTCAATTATTGACTAAATAAGCACTCACAATGTACGTTGAAGTTGATTTTATCCTTATAAAAGCCTGGAAAGTTGTAGTTTAAAAAATCAGCTTTTAATATATTTTCTGTGATAATTTAAATTTAAATTATAGGACCTGAAGATATGCTGAAAGAGAAAATTTTCAACGAGTGGCCTGTCTGCACTTTGTGTTTAAGAGAAATTATGTCACATTCTGACCAAGAAATTTAAAGCAAAAGACAAAACAAATTTTAAAAAGCTATGTATCCTGACATATCATTATTTAAGATAATTTCTGCTTATGTTTAAAAATATCCAGTTTTCTTGGAATACGGACCATGTAATTATATTCTTTTGTTTTTTCCTGAATCAAGGGCTTTATATCAGATAGAAAGATCCCAGCTTGCTCTAGTACACCATCATTATTAGTCAGAGTATAAATAATTAGTACTGGTAATAGAAGCATTCTGGCTGAGTCGCCAAATTCCTTGTGCTCGAGTAGAAAATATAGGTTTGAATTTTGAGATGAGATCATGCAAGGTATCAGATATATAATTTAAAAAATCGAGTGACTAGAAAAAAGTAACTAGAGTCATGGAGAAAATTTTATCTAAATGTTCCTTACATGGTTATAGGCATCTGGAAACAGGAAAAACATTTTTTCTTTTTTTTTTCTTTCATATAAAAGTTACAGGTATATGTGCATTCACATGCACAAAAATGATACATATACTGTATATGGTAATTGTGTCTGTTTATAAGGTTTGTATCACTAAGACAAGTAAGTGATCTATGTCATAGAGGACAAACTGAGGGTTGCTGGAGGGGAGGCAGAGGAGGGAGTGGGCTAAATGGGTGATGGGTGTTAAGGAGGGCATTCCTTGTGATGAGCACTGGGTGTTGTATGTAAGTGATGAATCACAAAATTCTACTCCTGAGACTAATATTACACTATATATTAACTACCTAGAATTTAAATAAAAACTTGAAACATTAAAAATAAGTACATACATTCACACATACATAAAAATATAAATAATTTTTGCTGAATAATTTATAAATACTAAAATGTGTTTAATTTTTAACTGATTTTATTAGAAGTATCTGATTTGGAGATACAGCTCTATTGAATAGCTGTTGCCTGAGAATTCTTTCTACTTTACTAGTAGCTTAGTAAGTACCATTATTCCCTGGCTCTAATATCACTTTGTCTCGAATTATTTTTTTAACTCTTCAATTTTTTCAGGGAGGTTGTTTGAGAATTAAAGTTTCTGTAACCTTGGATATATTTTTTATATTTTCATTAGATATGGAATTTTGGGAAAATTGTTGTTACTATAGTAATATAATACATCATGTAAAATCATACTATTTATTGTGATCTTGGATTTATCCCATAGAAAAATAGGCAACAGAATAAAACTCTAAATCAAAACACTTTAAATGGTTTTTGCCACCTCATGATATCTTGGTCATGTTGGAAATTTTTAAAAATCAGAATTAATAAAACAATACAGATTACCTAGGTCAGATATTCTTAAACTTGATTCTTTGAGTGCTATAGAATTTTGCAGGGACTAAGCATAACAGCCTGATATGTACTAGGCTGTTTTTTTTCTCTTTCGTCATTTAGAGAAATCTCATAGCTTCCATTGTATCTCAGAGGGCTCTGTATCTTCCAATAGTTTGCATCATTAGGATAGTATAAATCATAATAGGGTACACTCAGAATCTTACCCAATCTCTTACACAATCTTATACAACCTTAGTGAAATAACTGTTTAAAAAGTTTTTTGTTTTGGGGCGCCTGGGTGGCTCAGTGGGTTAGGGCCTCTGCCTTCAG
Source organism: Potos flavus (assembly GCA_028534135.1). NCBI lineage: Eukaryota > Metazoa > Chordata > Mammalia > Carnivora > Procyonidae > Potos > Potos flavus. The sequence goes on along the minus strand of CM052889.1, from coordinate 5,528,360 downwards.
CTCAGGTCATGATCTCAGGGTCCTGAGATCGAGCCCCGCATCGGGCTCTCTGCTCAGCAGGGAGCCTGCTTCCCCCCTCTTTCTCTGCCTGCCTCTCTGCCTACTGGTGATCTCTCTCTGTCAAATAAATAAATAAAATTAAAAAAAAAAAAAAAGTTTTCTGTTTTAAACTATAATTTGTTCATCCACACTCTAAATTTGTTTAGAGAGAAACAAAAGAAATCAGTGTGCCAAGAGAAACTTTTATAGAGAAGTATTTTTAAAAATCATATTTTTATTTTGAAATGTTGTCTTCTCTAAATTTTGTTCTGTGCATCCTTCAAATTTTACTTTACTTCAATGGGGTACAAACCTAGAACCATTTTGATTATATTTTTTTCAAATATGTGGCAACTTTTCAATTTTCTCCTCAAAACATGGCCCTTCATAATGGGTTATAGGCTACAGAAGAAATTGTGTTTATCTCTTTACTCATTCTATCTTATGCAGTTAAAAGAAGAAATTTTATATTTTGTAGCTCTTTTATATTGCTGGCTTATATTGAAACTGTGAACGACTAAGAGCTTTACTCTTTTTTTCCCCCTCACATTCTGCTGTTTAAAAGATTTAACAATCATTTAATATTTTCTATTGCCTGGGAGCCCACAAAGCATTTTATTTTTTATTTTTTAATTTTTTAAAAATTTATTCATTTTAGAGAGTACAAGAGAGAAAGAATAGGAGCAGAAGGGACAAAGGGAGAGGGAAAGAGAATCTCAAGCAGACTCCACGCTGAATGTGGAGGCCCATGCAAGGCTCAGTCTCACACCCCTGAGATCATGACCTGAGCTGAAACCAAGAGTTGGACACTTAACCAACTGAGCCACCCGGGCACCCCTCACAAAGCGTTTTATAGGCAATATCTCCTTTACTCCTCAAAATAACCCAAGAGGAATACTGTTACTGATTCTAATCACAGCCATAGGGGATAAATAACTGGTCAGAGAGTAAATCTTTCCCCCCTTGAGGATCCTTGACCTTCTTCATTGGGATATTTGGATACAAGTCCAGCAATTTACATTTTAGCCATATAACTTCATCCTGACAGATTTGTGTCGTCATTGGAAGTAATCATTTATTTTCAGATCCTCATTATGTTTCTATTGCATGTAATTAAATCAATGATAGCAATGGTTTATTCAGTTGATAAACCCCATAGTATATGCTAAACAGCAGGATTAATAAAATATACAGGATGGACTACTGACTTAGGTCATTAGCAAATTTCCTTTAGTTGATATTAATTTATTAATCATTATCCTTTGGGTATAGCTACATAATTAGGTGCACATTCACTAATCAAATTACCATGTATCCCATATATTCCTATCTTATTCATAAATATATTCTGAAATAATTTACCTTCTTTTTAATCTTATTCTTATAATGGCTTGAGTGTGCTCTCTTGAACTATGCATATGGTTAAGAGAGTTTTTTTTTTTTTAGCCTAAAATGAGACTATCCGTGTCAAAATTCTCTGCCAGATATTTCCTGTGTCATAGTTCAGTAAAAAATATTTAAGTTTAGTGATTCTGTTCTTTCTGGAAACTGCTAGATATTTTTTCCTGTATTAAATAATACTGCTAATAACGAAAAGAACAGCTAATGTTTGTTGACTGTAAATCTGTGCCAGACAACAGGACACTTTATGTGAATCATCTCACTTAATTCTCACCAGGACCTCTGGGGCAAATCCAGCTATTATCCCCATTTCACAAACTGGAAGTAATACATGAGGGATTTCTATAGGGTTAGTGTGAAATGAAGGAGACCCTATGTTCAAGAAGCCACTTATATGAGAAGAATATTCATCCAGTAAATGGTGAGCTTTATAACTATTTCTTATTTTATCTTGTTTCCCATCACCTAATGGTGGTTCCCAGGAAATTCTGTATAAATGAATGTGAAAGCATAATTTCCAACAATGACAGGTTTTGCTTCAGGACACATCTATTTTATGTTAGGACACATCATCGATAGAGTAACACAACATCATTCTGCTACTGAGTAGGGAAAAAATCCTTGTGCCCTGTTCACGGCCAAGTCGGCCCTCCTGCAGATGGCGTCACCCGGTGTGACTTTGCCCACATGTTGTGTCATTGAGAGTGACTTTTTCAAAACGTCTCTGAATGCGAATGCTTGGACTTGACCCTCACAGCTCTTGAATGGATAATAGCTCTTTTTCTAACGATGCTTTTTCACAACCAAGGTGAAAAAGGAAACAAGAAGAATCTTTAATTGTCACAAGAGTGATGTGAGGAGCAAAAGGAAATGGTCCCCAAAGCTACAGACTCTGTTCTAATAAAAAGGTTTACTTCCTCTATTTTTTTAATTGTGACAAAATATACATAAAATTTACCATTTTATCTTTAAGTGTACACAGTCCTGTGACAATAAGTGCATCCACATTGCTGTACGACCATCATCACAATCCATCTCTAGAACATTTTCATCTTTCCAAACCAGACTCTATACTCATTAAACAGTAACTCCTCGTTCCTCCAAGAAGGAACTGTTTGTTGTAAAGAAATCTCATTTGGAAGATCATTAAAACTGCATAAAATGAAATTACACTGTAAGAAAGGGTCACTTCTGAAATCTAATCTATGTGTGTGTGTGTGTGTGTGTATACATATATATATATTCTATGAAAAATCTGCCTGAGAATATAAGTATTTTCCTATTTATACTATGTAATTCATAGATTAATTTACTTTATTTCCACACTCAAAAATTTTACTATAATTTTATGCGTTATAGTTAATATTCTGATCAAAGACGGTTAGTACCAAAATCAGTAATAGTTGTTAGGATACACGTAGGAAAACCGGCTCTGCTTCTATAGCTAAAGATAGAAATGTAGGTACAGGAGATTAAGGGTGTGTCATTTATATTGTGAAGGATACAGTGACTTGGAGGATGTCCTCCCTTGACAATGGAAATGCATTTGTGGAGAACTGAACAGTGGTGATAAAAGCAGCTCAACAAATCTGGTGCAATCCTGATTCTAGTGAGTAGAAGTCTTCAAATTGCAGAGCGAAGGAAGACCTGGAAAGAAATTGTTTTACCCAATTAAATAAAACTATTTTATATTATTTAACATAAGATTTTATATATTTAATAGTACTTTGAATGTCCCTTATAACTCTTTGAAGAAATAGTCCTGTTTTAGAAATATGGTTGGATATCCTCTTTAGCTGACCAAGGAAATTCAAGAACAAGCTTGACAGTACACTGATTTTACAGGTACCAAGTATATAAAGTCAATAATCTTTTTTTAAATGCTTATTTCCACTTGACTAAAATGAGAAAAGGAAATGAATCAATTTATTTTGATTTATAAAATGTCATGACCTATTTGGATAAACATTATTGAGATCATTGCCTTGAATTCCTGGAAACCTCTTAGAGCCTAGGCACCTTTTTTCACTCTTGAGTTCCTCATCAAGCTCTTTTGCATTTCATTTAGGTAGTAAAAGCAGTGGAGCTGCATCATTTAGTAACTCTTATTTCACCCTCCATAAACTCCACTTTCTGCCTTCAAGGGTACAATAGCATTAGCAGTTGGCTTTTTTTTTTTTTTTTTTAAGACCCAAAATATCTTAGGTTTCAGGACTAAGCAAGTTGTCCATAAATGTATTTTCTAGTCCATTTGTTACATCTGCAGTAATAAATGTCCACATTTGGCAATTCTCAGTAATAAAATGTTTGTATAAGTGTACGAGACATTTAAATCAGTGGAAGAACTTTCTCGCGTGTTATATACAATGTTATTACTGTATTTGGTCTAGTATTAATATGCCCCAGGTTTTAATGGGTTTCATTTACAGTATTCCTGCCCTAAAAAAGAAACCTTGCAAGAGAAATAAATATGTTTTGATTTATGAAGTTTCATATGGCCGTTTTTATTAGCTTTCTAGCCTTGTGGTCAGGTGTATTTTAATGGAAACAAGAATTCACAATATCCCGCCATCTGGAACACTGGTTTTAGCTTTTCTTCCTTTGGACACCTAAATATTCCCATTAATAACTAGCACTGACAACACTCTTGTATCAAATATATCTTGAGCCTGGCCCCTGAAGAATACCCATTATGAAATTTGCAAGGAATATTTTCTATAAAGTTGGGCTAGATTTTAGCCTTTGTCTGAATTTACGTTACAAAGCAAACACTTTCTGACCTCAGTGACTTTTTCAAAATATTGTCTGTGAGACAGAATAAAAGCCCAACTTTGAAATCCTGTGAGAAGTATATCGAGTTTGTCATTTAATTACTCTTTTTATAAACAATATCGTTCTCATTTGAGTTTTCCTCAACCTACTGCTTCTTGACTATTTTTGTTGTCCTAGGAAACTAGATATCTTGATTTTTAATCACTTAAACTATTTTAGAGTGAGGTGAAGATTATATCTTCATATGTATCTATATAAACAATATGAAAATAGTCAATTTGAACTAATTATTTTTAGGGGAATTCCAGAAATTAAAACATTTATTTTTTAAAAAATTAACATTTATTTTAGATGCATAGAGACTAATATATCGTGTTCCTTCCCTTGATGTTTCTTGGGAGGAAGGAGTTAATGAATGGATGTGTTAATTTTTAACTACAGAGTACTAACTAAATTGTTCTACATAGGCATATTAGGAAACATGTAGTCTCTGTTTCTCACCTCTATTGAGGAAATTTTCAGGATTCAGAATAAAGCTCCTTAATCCCTAGAAAACCCCTACATCTGGAAATCTGTGAAACTAAAGATGGTAAATATCTGTGACAATTTTCAGGAAATAATGTTATTTAGGAATACATCATTTGAAAAGAGTAAACATTCCAAACCTAAATCTGGATAAAAAATTATTATAGACAAAAGTAACAGAAAAATTATAGGAATTAAAAAGTGGTCATTTTGAGCTAGTTTCTTTAGGATAACAAGGATAATGACCATTACTAATGGAAAGCGTATTTACTGAATTCATATCACATGTGAAATATGCATGTTCTCATTTAATCCAGTACTTGAGTCCTTGTTGTAAAATTACTGATTGGAATCAGCGTCACTCTGCTGCAGCATTCTTGGATCAGTTGGAGTCCCGTCTGGAAAATAAAAACTACTTTAGATATTTCTAATCCAGTTAGTTTTCACATAGGACTTGGTTGCAACTGGGTTGGAAAGACTGGAGAAGCCAGAGAGAAGAGAGTTGTTATGAAAGATCATGAAGCCTTTACAGCTCAGGTGCAAACTCAGCCCATACGGACCATTAAAATGCTGGGGGTCCCAGTTTCCAGCACAGCTGCTATTAGAAGAGCATCACCAGTGATCAGAAAAATGGTGGTCCACTCTCCTGCTGAAAGCCCAGACCCTTGGGGTCACCCTCAAGTCCCTCAATGCTTCTGTTCTTAACACAGGAATCATCAGGAACAGAAAAAGAAATGATGTTTCCTTTCCTGACTCTTTCCTTTGGTTTGACCTCCCTTGGCAGGATGTGTGAGAGGCAGCTCACTCTAGGAGTGCGGGGAAAGAGTTTGGTTATTGTTGCTTTTTGCTTTGTTGGCTTGTGTGTTTGGTTTTGGTTTTTGGTAGGCTTACAACCCTGGTGCTACAGAGAATAGAATATAGAAGGAGAATGTGAAGCTGAGAGAAAATCGATAGAACCCAGCACAAATGTGACTATGCTTAGTAATAGAGGGAAAATCCTGTCATTTATGAATGAATCTGGAGGATATGATTCTAATTGAAAGAAGCCAGACGGAGAAAGACAAATACTGTATGATCCCACTTTTATGTGGTGGTTATAAGAGTTCGGGGCATGGTAGAAATGGGGAGAATTTGGCAAAGGGTACAGACTTTCAGGTATAAGATGTAGAAGTTCTGGAGAGCTAGTATATAGCAAAGTGACTGTATTTAATAATGTATGCTTGAGGGACACCTCGGTGACTCAGTTGGTTAAGTGTCAGGTCATGATCCCACAGTCCTGGGATCCAGTCCTGCATTGGGCTCCTTGCTCAGCGGGGAGCCTGATTCTCCCTCTCCCTGCTGCTCGCCATGCTTGTGCGCTCGCTTTCTCTCTGACAAATAAATAAAATAAAATCTTTAAGAAAAATAATGTATGCTTTGAATTTGCTATATTTAATAATGTATACTTGAAATTTAATGAGAGTAGGTATCAAGTGTTCTCACCACACACACACACTCACATATTTTATATATATGTAAAACTGTATGAGGTGACGGATATATTAATTAGCTCAACCCTTTCATGATGTATACATATATCAAAACATGTTGTACACCATATTTATATATATATATATATATATGGGCATAGTTAAATCTGGGACAAAAATTAATAGAAAACAAAGGATCTTATACTTATCTTTGAATAGATTAAGAAAACCCAAAATTCTGAGTCACCTTTCCTAGTCAACTTTGAACAAAATACAGAAGACAGTCATATTTATCCGAGTAATTCTTGATGGACAGCAGTTTGACCTGTAAGCCATTTTACCTCTGTATCATGAAATACTACATGTGAAAAAGTGTATCACCTCCTTGGGGCAGAGGGCAGTTAAGATGTCCTTTTACTCTTGTGCTTTTATTTTTCTCACTTACATACTTTTCTTGATTAATCTCATTCATGTTCATGACTTAAACTACCATCTATATATACCAATTCTTGTGATTTGGTCCCAATGAATTCCCTGTTCAATGATTTACAGAACTTTTCAGTGATAAATTTGTTTAAAAATCACGTCTAAGTGTTCATCTCCTTAAAGAAGCTTTAAAGATAGACCAATATTATGTAAGATGTCATGATTTTTAAAAATTCTATCTTAGAGGCACCTAGGTGGCTCAGTCAGTCAGGCATCTACCTTCAGCTCAGGTTGTGGTCCTGGGGTTGTGGGGTCTTGGGATCAAGCCCCACGTTGGGCTCCCTGATGGGTGGGGAGCCTGCTTCTCTCTATCAGCAGCAACCCCTGCTTGTGCTCTTTCTGTCAAATAAATGAATGAAGTCTTTAAAAAAAAAATTCTGTCTTAGTCTATTCAGACTGCTATAACAAAAATACCATAAACTGGATGATGTCTGCTCAACAGAAAGCATTTATTTGTCACAGTTCTCAAGGCTGGGCTGTCCAGTGCTGCCAGATTCAGTGTCTGGTGAGGACATAAGGGCTAGGGGAGCTCTGTAGGGTCTTGTGTAAGAACACTAACCCCATTCATGAAGGCTCCAACCTCATAACCTAAGTACTTCCTAATGCTTCCTAATGCTATCACACCGAACATTAGGTTTCAACATACGATTTTGGGGACACAAATGTTCACTCCATAGCAAATTTGATTTTTTTTTTTTTTTGGTAGTAATATTCTTAGCTTTATCTTTTAAAAAAAAATCTTTTTTTTTTTGCAGTTGCCATGGCATTTTATAAAAATTCTGTCTTTAACTTTGGACAACTCAATTAAAACTTAGATATGATGTATCAGGACATTTTTAGTTCATTAATTATTATTATTTTGTTATATAATTTGGATTTTTTCTGTAGTCAATCATAACCTCACAAAAATATATTATTTTTCCTTCCTATGCTTTTCTTCTATTTCTTTTTTTCTTACCTTATTTCACTGGCCAAGATATCCAATATAATGTTACATAGAAACAGCAATGGAATGCATTGTTTTTTTTCCCATAAGGGAAAATAATGTAAATAATCCTTTATTATGTATCATTGAATTAATTTTTTTGTCTTTCTTTTTCAGAGACCTTTTTATTAAATTAAAGAAGTTTCCTACAATGAATTCTAACAGCAGCGCTTCTATTGAGGTAAGAATGCATTATTTTTTTTGTCCTTTTTTCCTGTTAATGTGGTGAATTTATCAACTGATTTTCAAATGTTAAAACATTTTTTATTCCTGTGATACACTCCAATTACTCATGATAGATTTTGAGTTTCTATATCACTGGATTTGATTTGCTAATATTTTGGTCAAGATTTTATATCTATGTTTATAACAAGGAGGAATCTGCCCTTTGTTTTTGTTTGCAATGCCCTCATCAGGATTTGATATTAGAATCAAAACTTGTGATACAAAATGAGTTGGAAAATGTCGCCCTCTTCTTCTGTCCTTTTCAAATATTTGAGTGATACCGGATTGCTTTATAAAAAATTAGTAAAATTACTGATGAAATTGCTTGAGCATGAACTTGTCATCATAAGAACGTTTTTAGTAACCAATTTTATCTCATTAACAGGTATTAAATTATTTCGAATTCTATTTATTCTTTTGTCAAGTTATAAATTATGTTTTTCAGGGTACTCATCTTATTTTCACTTTCAAACTTGTTAATTCAAAGTTGATCATAATATTTTCTTAGTATATGAAGTGATGCCTGATGGTTGGGGTTTTTTTCTATATTCAGAGTCTCCTGCTTTTCCAGTGGAGCTAGCTAAGTGCCCTTGGTTTCTTTCTATTTTATATTTGAACAGTATTGGTTGGGTTTGTCAAGTTAATTAATATTTACAAAAACTATTCTTAACTGTTTTCTATTTTATGTTGTGAATTTTATTGATTTCTGCTATTATTTTGCTTTGCTGCTTAGATGCTGCTCTCCTATTTTTTGAGTTTCTTAAAATGAAATTTTAGATCGTTGCTTTTAAACTCTTTGATATTAAAGTTATAAATTTTCCCATAAGCAACTCTTTACCTGCATGTGATAGGTTTTGATGTATTTTTATTAAGATTCACGTTAAAAAATATTTTCTAGTTTTATTTGTGACTCCTTTTTTATTTTGTTCTGTTGGTCATTTAGAAATAACTTGCTTTGTTTCTAAGTGCTTCGAGAACCCCCACTCTTTTTGTAACTGATTGTTCTTTTCCCAATCGTGTCAGAGAGCATACACTGAATGATGGCAATCCTTTTTAATTTATTGAGGCTTGCTTTACAAACCAACATATGGCCAGTTGTGGAGAGAGTTACATATGTTCTTGAAAAGTATGTGAACTATGTTTTTTAAATGATTCTGATAATCATAGGGATCATAATTAGTACTACATTAGTCATATTATTATTAGTTTTATATTGTTTCTTACTCTGTGTTTCATGTATTTTGTATGTTGGTATATTTCTTTCTATTTCTTTATTAATCACTTTTTATTTTTCTATGTCCTTCAATACTAATTCCATAGATATAAATATTTACCATCCTATAAGAGATTATAAAATATATCCTTGACTTAGCCTAATCCTCTGGAGAGGGAGTATTTTTTTATTATTTCCAATTACTCTCTGCTTCCAGTAGCTTTGCTTAGAACTGCTCTAATTTTTAAACGTCATCTCACAAAATTTTAATTTAAATGTTATCTCACAAAATCTTGCAAATTTTGTTCATAGTGACTGCTATCAAATTTAATTTTCTGTTTTGTTTTTTTTTATTTTCTTTAAATAGTAATTTCTTAAATTGGGTAATGTCCATCGCAAGTATGAAACCTGCCCTGAGGACCTGAATCTAAAGGGGCAGTGATGAGGAGAAGGTGGGTCATTGGAACGATGAGTTTTGGTGCACTTACTCTCTGATGAGTACTTTTCAGCTAATCTGTTTGAGTCCAGTGACTCTAAGTGTCCCTTTGGTCTCTCTGCATACTCTTGCCATACTGGGCAGGCACGCAGTGGCCAAAGTGGATTGCAACAAAAATGACTTAAACAGGCCCAAAGTCATGATGACATTTCAGGTTCAACAGTCACCACCAACTAATCAAATTGGTGTCTGTAACCTTTAGTTTAGCTTCTGCTTGGCTCCATATGGCTCCTCAGTCCATTCTTGATATAATGACAGGGGGCCAGGACAGACAAGTTTATCCAGGCTATACAATAGGGTGTGTGATGTTTCCGAATTTTCGATCAAATTGGGAGGAAGGAAGGAGACAATGAGGACTTTGTACTTGACCCTGTTAAATTTGACATCTTATTTGAGATTATTTTCACATTTTTTTAAGGCTTTAGAATGTCTTATTTTGGCTGTCTTCTTGTTTGCATTATTATATTTGAACATTATGATACCTGCAAATTTGATACAGAATATTGTATTTGCTAGGTAATGAAATATTACTTAATAGAAAGTAATTTATTTCCATAGTCAACAAAATGTTCCATTTTATACATAAATGAGAAGACAAATTTGAGAGGTATCCTGTAAATGAAAATGAATTCCCCTAATATTTTCAATACCTCCTCTGTTATGTTCTTTCTCTGTGGGCACTCACTTTAATATCTTATGTCTTGCTATTAGTGTCATCCAGTTAAGGGACTAGAAATATTTATTTAATTTAATATAAATTGTTATATATGTAACATATACCTATGAATATGAAGTATTAAGAATGTCATATTCATTAAACACCTATTATTCACATTTTTCTTTGGAATAGTGAGATCGTATGTGAGAAGTAACTGGCTTTGGAGGTGTCTTAAATACTTCATTTTTTATTATAAATTCAAATACACCTCCCACAGTCTATAACCTATAATTTTTAAGGTCAGACATCTAACTACTAAACTTTAAATTCAGTCCATATATCTGACTATCTTATACTTATTATAATGAGACAAGCATTTCAGAGAGGGTAAATAATAATATTACTATGAAAACATTTGCTGATAGAGCATATTGTGTTAAACTAAATTATCATAAGTAATTATTCTTCAAAATAGTTTCGTTTTCATTGTTCCCAATTGCATGTTCTACTCAGCAATCATTTTCTTCAGGCAGCGAAGATTTCATCAGGTGAATACATTTTAATAAAAACACTTGCTCACAAGTGTTTCTGATTGGCCTGTGGTTATTTGTGTAAGCATCTGGGTAGAGAGCCGCATTGAGTACAATCATGGGTCTCAGGCAGAGTGTGAAGTAGGCAGTTTGTCTCCAGTATTTTATGCACCTTATTTTGTAGGTTTAGTGTCCTCTTCAGAATTTCTATGCCAAAAAGCCCTGTTCTTATTTACTTTTCTTCTCCCAGTTTCTCTCTCTGTAAGTTAGCTCAGGACTGGGCTATGGTCAGGTTGGATGTGGGATGGCATCCCAGTTAGGTGGCCTTAATTAGCGAATGGTTCTAAACTCAGTTTCCACAACTATGTAACCTTAGGAAAATAGTCCAGCTCTCTAATGTCCATCTGTGAGATGGACAGTACCAAACACATAGTTTTGTTTTGGGACGAGATAATGCATATTAAGATTTTAACGTAGCGCCTGGAACACAATAATCATTCACTGAGTGTTTACTGCTGGGGTTTTAGCAGGTGTGAACTGGTCTCAATGGTGTGACTGCTCAAACACACAATAAGCCCGTGTTCTCTCCGGTAACAGTGGGGAGTGGCTGCTACCATGTGAACGGTGGCCTTGGCTTCTTGCAAGTCATTCAGCGACCCAGAGTGCTTTCTTCCTCTTCCTCCTCTTCCTCCTCCCACACCCCAACTTCTCCCCTTCCTTCTTCCCAGGGATGATGATCCCTCTTTACGGGTATCGTTGTAACTTACTCTTTAGGATCTTCCTTCCTTCCGAAATTCTGTCTCATTGGAGCACTACTCATCTGATAATACAGTCAGACTAACAGGCCTGCCTCGTAACAGTTGTATGTCCTGCCTTTCAGTCTTCACCTTTAACTGAAGCTTAATGCTCTTTATGCAAATGAATAACAGAGAAGGCCAAGCATCCCCTGGGAAGTGCCCACTGGAAAGGCTTGTGAGAGGAGAGATGTTCTCAGGTCATATCATTTTAACTCCCTGTTGGTCCGGTCCTATATTTTTTGGTTCTATATTTTTAAGGTACATATGCAGCTTCTCAATCATTCTCTATTCTTAAGTGACTATACTAATAGCACATGGAGATTTGAAGCACATTTTAGTTAATTTGTTAAGAAAGCTCTGAAAAATGTAGTACTTTTTATTCATTAGTTATTACTTCATTTACTAATTATTGTTTCACTTGAAAACACCTGAAGCAATCAGAAGACAAACCTCTGCAGGTTTTGAACTGCCAAATCTGTTAACCTATCCACATAGTTAGACACACATTCTCCCTTCTCCCTGTTACCGTGGATGAATACACTGCTATCCTACCCAGGGCCTCGTCTATACCAGAATCCAGCCCCCTTCGGGGGGACAGATAGGCTCATGTGATTTTGAATCCTCTTCGTGTAGTAAGTATGTTTGTAATGCGTGGGGCTCTTCAGAGCATGGAGCTCGGGGCAGGGGTCCTCCTGCCCAAGTGTTCTGGGAGGTCCTGTCTGCATAAGGGGATTATTTTGACTTAAGTGAATCAGTTCCATCAATGTAGAATGTTCTCATTTCCTCTAACCTCACAATAACAGTTAACTTGTAGGATATAGTATCTCTTGTTTTGTTGTGTTTTGTTTTGTTTTTTCCTCTTCCTTAGTGTCTGATCCTTTTCACTTTCCATAGCTGCTTGCTAGGCTTATCTTCTGGTCCATTCTTTCAACTGTCACCTGCGTTAAGTATTTCCTTAGGCTTTTCTGAAAATGCAACTTGTGTTGGATGGCACAAAAAGGGACATTTACACACTTACTGTTCACTCTGTGAGTGATCATTGAATCAACGGCTAGACCACTGGTGCTCAAGTAGGAATCACCTGAAGATATTTTAAAATTTACTGGTATCTGGGCATCTCTCCCTCTCAAAGATTAAACTTGGACACTGGTGCTGCCGCGTTAGGTTTTAAAGATCACCAGGTGATTTTAATTCAAAATGAGGGTTGAGAACCAGTGGATTAGATTTAAGACATACTCATGATTAGCTTTATCTATAGGATTAGGTAAAGGAGGTCATGATGTCCTAGAAAGTGAGCTCCTTAAAAAGAAAAACAAACACTAAAACAACAATGGCAATAATAATAATGATAATAATTAATAATAATAATAAAACCTTAACTGTCCTGGTAAGTGGTCTACCCTCAAATTCCATCATTGGTTGGAAGGAAACCACCCAGAGGTTTTCTTATTCAGGCAATGGGCAGACTGCCTTCTACTTGGAGAAATCACTTGATTGGTCTCGTAGAGGTCAGGTATACATCGCTATTCAGTGAGGTCGGAGTAGGAGGCTGAGTTCAAAATTGAAAACATGGCCGTTATGTGCAACTGTCTAAGAAAGCTTTGTAATGAAAAGTCTTATGGAAATACTCTAATGGAACTGATTTCTGTTGGTCTATTTTAATGTAAAAAAACAAAGAATACGTATGTTTTGCTTTTAGAATTTATTTTTAAATTTACTTAAGCTTTACATATGATTTTACAGAACTTCCCAGAATAGCATCTGCTATTTCTAAGTTTAAAACTGGGGAAATAATTCTATTTCTTTACATTTAGAGCCTATTATTCTCATTAATTCCCTGCAATGCATCATCACATTAAAATAAGAGATCGTAAGAGTTAAAAAGAGTTTCTACTTTTAGGCATAAAATTGCCTGACAGTATTTAGCATGTAAAAGACATTCCATCAGGGTTATTTCTCTTGATCAAAGTTATGTGATTACCAATTTTTTAGGATTAGATTAAATCCTAAGGCTCCTGGCATTCAGGGGCCCTTTCAAGTATATTTTAGGATATTTGTTCACTTTCTTAATGCGTTTTTACACAAGGTAAAACTCAGGAAGTAGCTGGTAAAATGCTAAATGCAGTCTAATCTCAGAAGTGCAATGTCCACACAAAAAATTTGTCAGCAGTGTTTTCTTAGGCCATTGATTCTTCATAAGATAGAGTAAAAAATTATGAAAATTCATTTCAGAGCAGCTCTCTTGTGGAAACCATGCCATTGGCTGCCTCATTAAATGACAACCAGAAAATTTACAAGTGAGAAAAATGTTTGCCTTCAAGCATGGGTGTTGTTAGTCGAAATGCAAACCCCAAGTGTGGTTTGAGCCTATTTTCTCTGATACGGTAGAATGTAATCAGATAAAATAAGCTCTGTCGGAGATTATATATGGTTGATGGTGAACTATTCTCACAGTTCTCAGGTAGAGAAGTATCTCTTCCTCTGTTCATATACAGAAAGTCTGACATGAAGTCAGTCCAATCCCCATTTGCACTATTAGATCGGAATTCAAAGCCCTGAGACGGCTAGAAGCAGATGACCAGACGCTTCCGTGAATTGTCCCTCCTCATCCAGTCTCATTTCAGCTCCCAACCTGTGTCTATAAATCAAAGTCATTTAAAGAAACAATTTGAAATATAATGTCCGTACAGTAATCTATAAAGACTTTTAATTAAAGGTTAAAAAAAAAAAAAGTTTAATTGGAGAGTTGTGTTCCTGCATTTGTTTTCTAAATATGGTTTATTCTTTTAGGCGAAATCTTTTAGGTGAAATCTTGGAGGCAAATAGGATAGTATGTGCCGATATCAGGGGGGACTTTTCACAAATAGTTTCATGTTAAAATGATTAGTTTTATAATCTTTAAGAGGATTTTCTAAATAAAGCAGCACTGATGGAAACCTTTGAATTATGTCTCAATGACCCTGTTTTTAAAAACACAGTGGCATATTACTGCACACTAATCAGAATGGATAAAATAAAACAGTGACAACACTAAAAGCCACTGAGAAGGTGTGTAACTCATACGCTGATAGTGGCGATAGAAAATGGTACAGTCTCTTTGGAAGCAATCCGGAAGCTTCTCACAAAATAAACATACATGTAACCATATGCCCAAGCAATTGCACTCTTGGGCATTTATCCCAGAGAAACGAAAACTCATGTTCATGCAAAAACCTGTAAATGAATGTTTATAGCAGCTTTATTCATAATAGTTGTGAACGAGAAACACTCCTCTATCCTCTAATAGGTGAATGGGTAAACAAACCAGGACGTGGCCACAAGCGGAGTTCTGCTCATCAGTACAGGGAAATGTAGAGTTGGATAGCTCTCAAGAAAATGATGCTCAGTAAAAAAAATGCCATCTCAAAAGGTTACACACTGTATGAGTCCACTTCTGCAACATTCTTGAAATCACAAAAGTATAGAAATGGAGAAGAGATGAGTGGTTGCCAGGGGTTAGGAAGAGGGATGAATGAGGAGTATGGGAGATCGGTGTGGTGACCGAAGGGGGATCGAAGGGATTTTTGTGCTCATGAAGTCGTTCTGTATCTTGACTGCACTTGTAAGTGCGCAGACCTACATAGGGGACACAGTGGCAGAGAACTAACTACAGAGATGTTCGCACACATTTAAATGACTATAATTATCCTGGTTGTGATATTGTATTAAAGTTTTGCAGGATGCTATTAGTGGAGGACTTAGGTAGGTAAGATCTCTTGTATTATTACTAATGATTGCATGTGAATCAGCTCTTATTTCAAAATACAGATTTAATTTCTAAAATAAGTCAAATCCATGTTATGTTTTATCTGAAAAAACCTTAAGTATCTTCCTATTTCACTCCAAATACAAGTTTCAATTCTTACAGTAGCCTAACAGAGCTCTATTCAGTCAGGA
The DNA here is from genome assembly GCA_028534135.1 of Potos flavus. NCBI lineage: Eukaryota > Metazoa > Chordata > Mammalia > Carnivora > Procyonidae > Potos > Potos flavus. The sequence goes on along the minus strand of CM052889.1, from coordinate 5,512,828 downwards.
CCCTATTTGTAGAGCCCTCTTCTGGCTCTATAAATCATAAGCCCAACCTCCCTAGACCCTCTGCTGTTGCTCAAAAATGATAAAACATTTGTGCGGCCTCTTGTCTCTGACTGGCTTGCTCTTCCTCTGTATATTCATGTAAGTACCTCTCTTTCCTAATTGAAGCCTTTGATCACATCTCATTGTTTAATGAGACATACATAAAACCATCCCATTTAAATGACAGCCTCTGCAATCCCTGTGTATTGGGCATGCCTTCAGATTCTTGGGCCCCCCTCTTTGTACCCCAGCTGTTGCTGTAGCACCCAACTCTGTGCAGCTGTATTCTGACAGCCCTGGGTGTCTGTGATTTTCCCTCTGGTTCTCGTGCCTCACTTTCATCCTGAGATGCCGGCAGAACCCAGCTCCACTGTGCAGATGCCCTGCAAACTTGTAACAGTCGTACTCTGCATCTCATGGAATATCCCTTTCTAATGTGAGATGAGAGCCAGTGGAAGTGTTCCCTTCACTGGCTCCTTGAGGGGACTATGCTAAGCCACATTTCCCAGGACTATTTGGAAGGTACTTGCATCTCGATTGGATTTCCTTCCTCCCACATTGTATCCTTCCTGTTCTTTGCATCATTTGCTGTTCTTTGCATCATTTGCCAAAATAAGTTGTCTGCAAACATGCAATTTGTCAATTATTCTTTGTTGAAAAAACTACAAGATCTTGGCTCTCCCAAGCCTTAGTTAGATCAATTTTTTCTTTTTTTTTCCTACAATGATTATCATGTAATATGTTGTACAATGGAGTGATTTATCTTTTCTTAACTTCAATGATCCGTCTTCCGCTGTAGAATGTAGGTTCCATGACAGTAGAGATCTTTGTTTTATTCACCAATACATCCTACGTACTTACAAAACTGCCCAGCATTCTGCATAAATTTTACAAATATTTATTTAAGAGAGGAGCTGGATGTGAACCTCTCATTTCTAAAGAGAAAGTTTTCTGAGGAACATCTTTAAAAACTATCCACGACTTTCGGCCTAAGCCAAGCTACACCGAGGCCGCCATTATTGAGGGGAGATACAGAATTGGGAAGGTCATCCACTGATAGAGCTCACCGGTAGCTCCTCTCAGGCACCATTGTTGGGCTATTCAGAGACATCACATTTGATACGGATATCACTATTCTCCTAATAGATGTTGGAAATCATGGTCTCAAAGGGAGTCAGTGAAAGATAGTTATGGAAGACGGGGAGTTGACAAAAGAAAGGAAGAACTGTTGTAATGGAGAGAGTAAAACCCAGTAAACAAGCAGCAACAGAAGTTGGAGACAATATAAAAGTGTAGAAGCCCCTCCTGTCGCTCAGGTGAATGACAACTTCCTCAGGTTCCATGGCAATTTCATAAAACACCCACTTACCTAATAGCTTCCATCAACTCCAACAGCCCCAAACCTGGAAATAACTAAAAAGCTCTCTAAGCTACACAAAGAGATCTACCTAAGACTCAAGAATTACAGAAAATGAATGCGATCGGTGAATTTTTCAGCCTTAAAGAAAGAAATGTGCTCACGCGCTGGTGACACACGTCAGTGTTTAAAAAAAATGGGTGTGCAAAGAGTTTAAGGAAGAGAGAGAGAGGCAGGAAAGAAGAGGGAAATGCAAAGCGAGCGCCAGAAGGACTAGCAGCTGAGCCTGCCATGGAACAGACAACTAGGTGATGAGAAGGAACTGTGCATGTATTGATCAGAAGCTAATAATTGACAGCAGGAAAAACAAAAACAAAGCATCAGAAATGGTCAAGAGAGAAGAGAATGCACAATGAACAGTGGGACCAGAGTGGCTTTCTTGGGAAAAATGGCAGAGGAGAGTGATGCTCTGCCATTTCCAGGGCTCCTCCTCTGGCCTGAGTGGTTAGTGCTTCATCCATAGGAGGGGAATAGCCCCTGAGGATGGGGTTGGGCTCGGAATGTGATGAAGGACCAAGAAGGGCAAGCTAAGTAAATCCTCCAGATGTCCATTGCCTGAAAGGATTGCTTACCTATCTGGGTGCAGAGGTTGAAGACCTGCCAGTCCAAATGGTAGGAGGGTGGGAACCTTCCCTGAGCCCCAGCACAAAGGAGGAGACTCTGGGTTCACTCACTGGCTCCCTGCTGTGGCAAACTTCCTTCACGGTCCTCTGTCCCCTAATCTGTGTTTCTAAAACCATCTCCTGTTCTTTTTCTAAACTCTCAAACTTTCACTGACCACTCCCAAAAGACAGCCGGTGCTTCCCTGTCAGGGTCATGTGCATATAATTTCCTTTCCAAATAAAGTGTTTTCCCTGATGGTCTCTGTTTAAAAACTCCTACCTTCCCCCTTGATGACTAGACGTACCATCTGGAAAAGTGTGCTCTGCAATCCTGAGCTGCATGCAAACAGATTATTATCTAATCCACTGGGCACTCTGTTTGCCTCCTTACCATGGGATGTCTTACATATGATTTTTATGATTATTTGGTCACAAATAATCACAAATAATTATTTGGTCACAAATAACAAATAATAATTTAACAAATAATATAAAAAAAAATAACAAATAATAATTTGGTCACAGGGAGCCCGATGCAGGGCACGATCCCAGGACCCTGGGATCATGCCCTGAGCTGAAGGCAGACGCCCAACAACTGAGCCACCCAGGCGCCCTTCTTCCACTAGTTTCTTAAACAATATATTCTGGGGGCGCCTGGGTGGCTCAGTGGGTTAAAGCCTCTGCCTTCGGCTCAAGTCATGATCTCAGGGTCCTGGGATCGAGCCCCGCATCGGGCTCTCTGCTCAGCAAGGAACCTGCTTCCCCCTCTCTCTCTGCCTGCCTCTCTGCCTACTTGTGATCTCTCTCTCTGTCAAATAAATAAATAAAATCTTAAAAAAACACACACACACACAACACAATATATTCTGAATTGGCCTTTTTTAAGGGCACCATGGTGTTATTTCCAAAAATTCTGGGCAATAGGTTTGACTTTGATTTCATCATTTATTAGGGATATCGTTTATAATTTTGAGAAAGACGCCTAGTTGAATTCCCAATTCATCTACTCTGTGTTCCTTAGAGGATAGTTGCAGACCAAATGAGGTCATGGACATAAAAATGCTTCGCTTTGCATATTCTTAAGAGATATAAAAACACCTACTAGGCATTATAGTCCTTTTCAGGTATAAAATGGTATATTGATATTAGATGATAGCAAATGTTTGAGAAGGAAATCAGTTCTAAAAATCAGAATAGTAAAACATAGATTGAACAAATCAATTTAATGTATTTGCCATTGCTAAATAGTGTCATTTTTCAATTATATATGGTGGTCATCAAGTAGCAATTTGATGTTATAGCTCACTATTTTAGTCAAATAATGTTTTCCACAATCATACACACTGTCAGAAAGCTTAAAATCAGAGGTTAAGATTTAATGTACAAGATCAAAAACGTGTTTGTCCATATATTTGTATTTATGCATGTGTCTGCAGAAGGTAAGGCTGAGATCGTAAACATCATGGTAAAAGTAATGAGAAGGAAAACAAAAGCCAGTGGTCTCATCATGTTAGAACATGGATAATGGACATCTCTTTGCAATATGAATTCAATGATAACATTACTGATGACTGAATATTTCTCACATTTGTGCCTGAAAATACTACAGAGACCCTAAAGAATATATACTTGCAAGGTTACATGTGAGAAACTTTGTTATCTTAGAAGGACAATAGTGCTATGGAGAAATTCAGTAAAGAAACATGAATTTGTATTTCACACAGTTACAAATTCTCCATGTATATGAAAAAACCATATTTACTTCCTATTAAGGAGATTATCTTGCCTTTCCTAACACTTCCACTTCTTTTTTCTTCTTCCTGCTCCTGCATTACCACTTATGTTTTCTATTACTTATGCCTCTTTTCCTGCTGTGATTTCCCATAACTATGCAACATTCCCCGATTTACTAAAGCTTTCCTAATCTGTGCTGAAATGTCCAACTCACTCCCCTCTTTTCCTCTACTCATCATTTCTGAGAAAAAGAAGGATCAATAAGAAAGTCAAGTGTGATATTTCACTCTTTTCAATGTGGTTTAACCATATATTATTGATGTACTAGTGCTTCTGAGTTCTGTTTTATAAATTTTATTTTGGTATCTACTGGGCAATAAAGGTATTTTTAAATATAGCTAATGATACACAAAATCAGATAAATATGTTCAAGTGAAGTCAAAAAGAAAAACATGGAAGATGTTTAATATGTAAATCTTATATAAGCGTGACAAATAATTAGTCTATCTTCAGATTAGATTGGCTTAATCCCATTAGTCAATATTTCTTAGCTTTCTCTGTGCTATTCTCTTTCCATATTAAGAAGTTTGCTAGATACCACAATCATACTCGGGAATTTGCAGATAAACTATTTCTATCCCATCAGTATAAAATCAAAAAACATATCTATGGTGTGCCACATCATTAAAAAGGAAAACAAAAAGTAGATATCCATTTCCTTATTTTCTAATGGTGAGAATTCATTATCCCAACAGATTAACCATACTTCTAAATAACTCAATTTATTAGTATAGGTAGTTCTTATATTTGAATGAAATACTGTTTATCTTAAATATAGAATTAAAACCCCAAATTTTTATCTTTAATTAACTTACACTTACATATATGTAATTAAATATCCATATGCAATTATGTAGCATTGATACCTAAACTATTAATAAGAAATTTAATTATGTAATATATAATTATCATTAACATACATTACATAGGATTTAATATGTATTTATATATTAATGTGTGTGTAACAACATGTATTTAAAGTGTCTTAAACACAAAAGGGACTAGGAAATAGCCCATAGATCTAATACCAGAAGTGCCACTTGCCTCTGAAGGAAACAAAGATTTCCAAGGACTGAGAAAATGTCCTCACTTTGTCACTCTGGCCATCTTTTTTTTTAAAGATTGTATTTATTTATTTGACAGAGAGAGACACAGCGAGAGAGGGAACACAAGCAGGAGAAGTGGGAGAGGGAGAAGCAGGCCTCCCGCCGAGCAGGGAGCCCGATGCGGGGCTCGATCCCAGGACCCTGGGATCATGACCTGAGCCAAAGGCAGACACTTAACGACTGAGCCCCCCAGGCGCCCCTCTAGCCATCTTTTTATGATTGGTCTCCAGTTTGCTTGTCTACTCCATCTCCTTTTCCCTCCCACACTTCTTTTCTCTCTGTTCATGGGAAGAAGCATGTCTGCCCTCGTATTTCTCAGTGGAAACAAACAACAGGGTCTGATGAGTTTTCTTTTAAGCCTCCTAATTTCTTGGAGATTTGCTGGTTCACCTACAGTCAGGGTCTTAACTCATTTAATTATAACAACATCATAAGCTAGATATAATCATTACTCCTACTTTAGAGAAAATAATTGTTTTATACAGTTAAATTATGAATATATATATGTCCCACTGCTTTCTCAGATCTACTAAATTGGTGGAATTCTGTATTGGAGACCATAAAACAAATCCTGGTATTTCCCCCAAACAGGTATAAACAGAATTTAATGTTCCATTTCATACTTGAGGTTTTGATATTGAAGCTAATGTACTGAGAGCCCTATGTGGTAGAAACTAGCATGTCTTTCTGTGCTCTTTCTCAAGTACATGGCAGAATATTTATGCTTACAAGAGTTTTAAGGCTGATCAAACAATGAGCAAAAATATTTTAGTTTTGTCGATGACTAGTGTTTTGTTCTTCTGCTGTCCCAGTCATCTTTCCTTTTCTGAGGAAAGATGAGTGCCCTTATGGCCAGTGACGGGAGAGGGGTATCTGTCAGATTATTCTCTCAGGGTCAAAACATGGAATTGCTTTTCTTGTTAAAACTCCAGAAAGAATGTCCAGCTTCTCTATGTATAGAAAAGCTACTTTAGTTTGGCTTAATGAAAAAAAAAAAACAAAAAAACGCAAAATTAAAACTTACTGAGATTAAAGAGATGGCCTAAAGGGAAAAAAATATAGGAAAAAGTATCATCCTTTTTCTTCTCTCCTATTAAACATGTAGTTAAACCTAGTTGCTATTTCAACAGAAATTAAAATTAGACATTTGAAAAAAGAAAATGTTTCCTGAGATCCACCCATTTCCTGGTTGACAGATTATGCAATTTCAGGTCATTTTTATCCCTATATAATTTAGGTATAATTACGATGTGATAAAAAGAGTGCAGATTTGCTAAATTTGTTAAAAAGCAAAAGAAATGATCAAAATCCTCACTTCCTTTTGCAGTGGGGTCAGGGAAGGTGGTGACTAAGGTAAACATTTTCAAATAATAATGTTGCCTTTTGATAGATACGGAGGTACACCTGAGAGAAGGGCTGATGTTTTGTTTTGTTTTGCTTTTTTGTATTGTTGGTTAGTTAAAATAATAACCTTACTCTCAGCATGTTTGTACCTGGACAGAAATATCATACTTGTTCAACATAATATAAATGGAAAGACTATCTGAAGATTATCTGGAAGGTATCATTAGTTCATTCACTATCGCTGTTGATTAAAGTACCAGGGTTAGTGACAGTACAGATCACGTGTGTGTGTGTGTGTGTGTGTGTGTGTGTGTGTGTGTGTGTGTGTGATTTTTCAGTAGTGATGCAATGTTTTCAGCCCAGATGAACAAGTAATTCCATAAACTGTGGTTTATAGCTCTGTTGACATCAGTTAGGTTTTACCCCTAATCAACCCAGCAATCCTATCCTTCTTTTAATGCCCAAGCTTCTACGATGCTTGTTGAACTGATTATAGCACGTTGCTGGTTCCCTTATCCATCATCAGTTAATGAAATAATGTGAATTTTGTGTCATGATCTGAGCCTTTGATGATCTCCAAAGTCAAATGAATGATAGAGATTTATTGTCTAGTGGGTGAGGCATGACAGAGAATCTGACTTCGTACTCTTTTTACTGGTTCATCTATCTCACTACTTTTGAACTTAGTCAATTAAGAAATCTATGACATTGGGAAAAAGAGCAACTCATTGAGATGTGATCCAGTACTCTCTGAATTTCCTTTACTCCTTTATTAATTTATGCATTTAGTTTTGCTAAGATTTTATTTATATTCAATCAAATATACTAACTTAACAGATAGTTTCTTGAGTTTTGGTAATTGTACATAGTCAGGAAACAATTACAATAATCAAGGTATACACCAGGATTCTTCATTCTAAATGTTTCTTTGTTCCATTTTGTAGCCAATCTTGCACCCCCCCATCCAAGAAACTGCTGATCCACTTTCTGTTATTATAGATTTTTCTTTCTTAGACTTCATATAAACTTAATCAATTTCACATAGTCTTTTGGCTTTTCCCCATTAGGATAATATTGCTCTATGTATCAGTATTTCATTCATTTGTATTTCTGAGTAATATTATATAGTATGGTAAACTCCAACTAGCTTATATAGTAGACAGTTGTTGGGCATTTGTGTTTTTCCAGTTTGTGGCAATTTAGAGCCATGTTACTATAAATATTTATCCATTCATCTTTGCATGAACACACAGTTGTTTGTTTTTCTCTTGAGTAAAATTTTAAAGTGGAATTGTTAGGTCAAGTAATATGTGAATGTTAAAATTTGTGACACTTCTATTTCCAAAGTGGCTGTGCCATTCTATTTTCCAGCTAGTACTATACAACAGCTCGAGCAGCACTTAGTATTGTTATTTTGAACTTTACCAATTCCCTTAAGTGAATAGTACATCACACTGGGGTTTTAATTTACATGTCTCTTGTGCCTAATGATGTTTCACATTCATTCATGTACTTATTGGCATTTTTTTTGCAGAGTGTTCAAATATTTTGAACATTGTTTTATGTGTGTTGTTTTACTACTTCATTGTAAGTGTTCTTTATATCTACTGGTTAATAGTCCTTCAATAGATGTTTTGCAGTATTTTAGTCTTTGCCTATGAGTTTTTCTTAACTATGTGTTTCAAAAAGAAAAGGTTGTTCTAAATATGTGTGAAGCACACTTCAAACATTTTTTATAGTTATACTTTTCTTTCTGTTTAAGAAATCATCAACCAACCAATACCAGGTAGTTTAATGGGTTAGCTCTTACATTTAGTACAATGAACCATTTTGCATTACTTATGTGTATATTTATATATGTGGTGTGAGGACAGTGTTTTTGTTTATTGTTTATTTGCTTTTAACAGATACCTAGTTGTTCCAGAAATATTTGATTAAAACACTACCTTTCTCCATTTAAATACTTTGGTGTATGTGTCAAAAATCTATTGGCCATCCAACTATGGGTTGATTTTTAGAATATCTAATTTGTTCCACTTATTTGTATATCTATTTTTATGTCATTAAAATAGTGTTTTTATAGCTGTAAATTTATATTAGAAGTTAAAAACAAGTTGCCTAAGCTATCCACATATGTTCTTCTTGTTGACAATTGTTTATTTAGTTTTTGTCTGCTTTCCATTTGAATTTTAGAATCAGCCTGTCAATATCTTTATAAAACTCTTCTGTGAAAGTTGGTTGGCATTACACTGAATCTATAGATCAAACTGGGGAAGATTAAAATCTTAAAAATATCACATCTTCCAATCTATGAACATGACTTATTTTTATATTTAGTTATTTAAGTACCCTTTGAAATATTTGAAGTTTTCAGGTTCACATCTTATAAAATATTTGTTGAATATATTCCAAAGTGCTTAATGCTAGAGTTTCTAAATACTTAATGTTACTGGAAATGGAATATAATTTTAAATATATTTTCTGTGGTCTTTCTTTAGAAGAATAGAACTGGGGTTTGTATTTTGACATTGAATGTAGTATCATCGCAAAATTCACTTATTTTTAGTAGTTTTTTTTCTTTCTTGATTCTTCATATTTTTTTACACAATCATACTATCTATAAATGAGGACATCACTTTCCATTTGGTTTACCTTCAGTCTACTTTTTTTTGTTGTTGTCGTTGCTTGATGACAATGGCTGGAACCCTTAGCACAATGTTAAACACACATAGTATTAAGGGATATTTACTTTTATGCTGTTTGATATTAGCTCTAGTTTTTCATTAACGAAGTTGGAAAATTTATCTTCTGTTCCTGTTTTATTGAGTTTCTAACATGAAAGTGACAGATATTTTCAAATGCTTATTGTGCACTTATTGAGATGATGGGATGTTTTTCTCCTTTATTTTACCATTAATAGGTGAATGAATAAGGAGAATGTGGTTTAAATACAGACAATGGAATGTTATTCAGCCTTAAAAAAGAAGGAAATCCTATCATATTACAGTATGGATGAATCTTGAGGACTATAGGCAAAGTGAAATAAGCTAGTTACAAAAGACAGATACTGCGTGTTTCCACTTACAGGAGCTAGCTAAAACTTTTAGAAACAAAAGTAGAATAATATTCAAGGGGCTTGAGGGAAGGAGAAAAGGAGAGGTGTATTGGTCACTGAATATAGAGTTTCAGTTTTGTATGATAAAAATATTCTAGAGCCTTGTTGCAGATGTGTGCCTACAGTTTACACTACTGTATTATATACTAAAAAGGTTAAGATGGTGAATTTAATGTATACTTTTGACAATTAAAAAATCGAGTCATGTAATTCTAAGTTTGTTATTTTCTGAGAGAGTTGACTACTATAGAATTTTGTGTTGCCACATAATGCATAAAATTGACTTGTCAATTTTTTAAAAAAGTTCTAGTATTTTGATTGAGATTACACTGAATTTATAGATTAAATTGGGATTGACATTTTCAAAATATTAAGTCTTTCAATATATGTTTATAGTTCATCTTTTTATTCATTTAAGTTTCCTTTAATATCTCTCAGCAATGTTTAGTAGTTATTCATGTAAAGAACATGTATAACATATGCTAATTTTATTCTGAAATTATTTTATACTATTATAGTATTTTGTAGCTTTGCCTTAAATTTTGAAGCAAGCTGTAGTAAATCTAGAAAATTGTCCTAAATCACACTATTGTTATTGGGGCATGTTTATTTGTAGAAATGGATGACCAGAATACAATGTTATATTAGCATATACACACAAACATACACAGGTACATATACACACATAATATACATATATCATAATAATACATATATGAATATTATTAATGCATAACTATTTATACTTTTTTATATAAGATATTGTGGTATATCATTGCTTTGTGTCCCCCAACCCCCCACCCTCAGTGAGTTAATTTCCCATGTTCCTGTATCTGGTAATGAAGATGAAAAGTAATTATTTATATTTCACCCATTCTGAGTGTATCAAGGACCAGCCACTTCTTTTCTAAGATTGCGTTTACCTAAGTTTTGCAACACCCCAACCACCAGGTACTGATGCTTCTCTAGCTAATGGCTGTTATCTGATTTTATTAGATTTTGAGTTTGGGTAGTATAAGACATTGCTTTAAAATCTGGATTCAACCATTGCAAGTTTAGGTTCTAGGAACCATGAGAATTTATGAGGCTGAGTCTTTTCGGTACTTCAGCACTGCCCTAATAGCACATTTCTCACACACATTGTGCGCGTACCTATCTGAAGTTCTCCTCTCTCTAGAAATTAGTTCACTTAGGCTTCCTTTCGTCCTCTGCTCTTTTAAGAGTTCCACAGATGCATATGATATTTATCATATCCTTATTTTTATTGATGTTAATCAGAAGAAAGAAATTCTTCATTCTTTTGTATCTAATTGGAAGTCTATCCTATTAATTTATAAAGTCTTTTTTTATGGCAAGGTCTTATTTTTTTTTATTTGATTAAGTAGAGGAGCAAAAATGGAGGGAATTGAAGAAATGTCCAGAAGCTCAAGTGTTAAATTTTTCCATGTTCTCCAAAGCCATTTGGTTTTTAAATAATTATTTTTGCCATTCTCCTTTGTACTTTGTGTATATTGTTTGTTTACATAAAAAAGCTCTATAAACACTTTAACTTGGTTTTCCTAATGGCGAAACTGAGACACCAAGATTTAGAGAAGCTTCTCAAGATTACCTAAGTAATAGTTGTCAGGTCCAGGATTCACACTTTGACAGCTGACATCAGAAGTAGTGATATTAAAGGTAATATGGCTCATCTTTCCAGAACTTATTCCTTCTCTTTTAGTAGCTTAATTTTTGTTCACGTTAAGACTCACAAAATGTGTGGGGTGCCTGGATGGCTGAGTTGATTCAGCATCTGAATTTTGGTTTCAGCTCAGGTGAGGATCTCAGGGTCATGATCTCAGGGTTGGGAGACTGAACCCCACATTGGGCTCTGTATTCAGTGTGGAGTCAGCTTAAGATTCTCTCTTCCTCTGCCCCTCCCCCCCAAAACAAACAAACAAATAAAATCACTAAGGAAAAAAACACAATACGTCATACCATCAAAATTGGATCCACCTTGATGTTTTACAGGTAAGTTTTGTGATTCCTGTCTTTAGATTTAAGATTAATAAAATATCATTAACTTTAATAGATTCTCAATTTATTGTAAATAATATCTCTTTTCAAACTTGATATTCTGAATAAACTTGATATTCTGTTGTCAAACTACAGGTTATGATATTCTTCAGTTGTTTGTAAAACATTACAAAAATTCAGTGATAGTGTCATGTATTGTTTATCTAATGTGTTCAGTTTTTCATAGTGTTCTTCAGAACTTTTATTTATGGGAAAATATTAATATTTCCAAATTTAGAGAAGATAAAATTCTATTCACACAATTTGAGAACTGAGGAGATTTACTCAAAATATTTGCTTAGGGTATCATGATGGTACTGAGAGAACCCATGTGTTACTACTTCAAACCTAAGGTTTTATTTAGCAAAGAACCATTAAAAATAACAACAACAAGAAACCATAAAACAAAAACCCAAAAGCTACATTGTTGACAGGTTCCACTCAGCAAACATTGCTGTACATTGTTAAAGGTAAAAATCATCAATAACATTGATTTACCATGATAACATTCAGGTCAGTAAATGTTAAGGACTACTGAATAAAATAATGCTTATTAAGTAACCACTATTACTGCAACCTACAGAGGTAGTGACATTCCATTTGTCATTGAATTAAGGCCGTATCTTGGAATGTGCTTTTCTTTTCTCTACATATAAAACATACTATTTATGAATTAAATAGCATTGTGGAATTGGTTTGATTCTGTCACTGCATTTAAGAACCTACTGTTCACACAGAGAAAACCCATTTATTTTCTCTTCTGAAGGACTTATTTGATGCTAGATAATCACTGTACCTCTGTTGTGAGGAGTATCTCAAGAGTATACTCCATTATTGATATATTTCATCACAGAAGACAGATATGTTGAAAGGAGTATAAATCAAAAACATGTACCCAGAAATATTTCGAAAAATCCGAATTTTTAAAATTTTTTTGATTTTATCTGCCAAACATACTGTCATCAACTGTATCAAAGATAGAAAAGCACTTGGAAGTGTCTTTAGCATGCAAATGGATGCACTTTTGAATTTGCAAAAGAAATTTTATTTTTTCTTATTTTAACACAGGGAAACAATTCTCATTTTTTGTGGAATTTATACACTGAGGATCTAGAGATACAACATTGCATTCATGTCAAAAACTGTTCAAAAATTAAGGTTTTATATTTATTTTTTGAGATTTTATTTATTTATTTGAGAGAGAGAGAGAGCAGGAGCAGGGAGAGGGGCAGAGTGAGAAGCATGCTCCCCACTGAGCAGGGAGACAGGCAAAGGGCTCCATCCTAAGATCCTGAGATCATGACCTAAGCCTAAGGTAGATGCTTAACTGAGCCACCCAGGTACCCCCAAAATTAAGACTTTAAATTGTTGTTTTTTTGTATTTAAAAAATATTTTATGCCACTTTAATGTTTATCTATACACTAGATAAGCTTTTGCAAGTTAAGTATTTAATAGTTTGAAATGTTTTTTTTAAAGATTTTATTTATTTATTTGACAGAGAGGAATGAGATCACAAGTAGGCAGAGAGGCAGGCAGAGTGAGAGGGGGACGCAGGCTCCCTGCCGAGCAGAGAGCCCGATGCGGGGCTCGATCCCAAGACCCTGAGATCATGACCTGAGCCGAAAGAAGAGGCTTTAACCCATTGAGCCACCCAGGCACCCCAATAGTTTGAAAAATTTTATCACTAATAAATGTAAGTGAAATTTCTTATTTAAATTTTGTTTTGTTCCCAAAATCCAATTGCTTTTACCATTGATACTGTTTTAGTAGTCAAATTAGTAATTTTACTAGAAATAATTTATTGCTGACTATAAGAGAAACTTTGCTGTATTTTCCCAGAGCTACTTACAAACTCTTGAAACTGTAATATTTAATTGTAAATTATCCTATAATTTAGTTTAATATTTTAATTGTAATTTAATATTTAATGGAGTTTCTATATAATATAGTACAATACCTTGATGCTATATAATATAGTACAATACCTTGATACGATTATCTTGAATAAGCTCACAAAGTAACGAGTTTATATGCGAACATTATTCTTTATTTAAAAAAAAACAGATACTCTGGCTAGTTAAACAGAAAAAGGAATCTTGGAAAGATATCCGTGAGCTCACAAAATTAATTAGAAACTAGAGAACTGAGAAAGAAAGAAACAGAAAGAAAGAGAGAGGGAGAGAGAGGAGGAGGGAGAGGAAAAGGATAAAGGAAGAGAGGGAGGGAAGATCACCAGCCTTGGTTACAATACATTGCCTGAAAACAGTCAAGACCCAAGAACAGTCTAGTTAAACTACTTTTATAAATAACAGCAATCAACTCTAAGCTCTAAGATAACACTATGAGTCATTACTAACCTTGCTGATCTTTGTATCCTGCCTCAACATTTAAATCTCTGGGAAGAATATTTACTTTTTTAAAAAAGATTTTATTTAATTTTTAGAGGGAGAGGGAGGGGCAAAAGGTGAGGGAGAGGAAGAGAAAGAATCTCAAGCAGGCTCCACGCTGAGCACAGAGCCCCATGTGGGGCTCAATCTCATGACCATGAGATCATGACCTGAGCTGAAATCAAGAGTCAGATGCTTAACTGACTGAGCCACCCAGGCACCCCAAGAATATTCACTTTTAAACACTAGATCACATTTGAATGCCCTACATAGGAGCATCCCAAAATTCACACAACAAAGCATTTCCCCAGATCAGAAAAGATGTTCAGATAGATAGCTTTGAAAATAATAGTTTACCATAATTTAGATTTTTAAAATTATTTTTTTAATAAATCAGTAAATATATCTTGTACATATATTATGTAGATATTACCCACTATTTTCCAAAACCTCCAGTTGTCCCAATCTTTACATTCAACATATACATGATAATGTGAAAAATAGAGTTAATAAATTAAGTTTTAATAATTAGTACATAAATGTAATCATAACATGGTGGCTTGGGGCATGAGAATCAAAGAAACTGATGCCAATATAAACTTTTTGTGTGTGAATTTCTATGATTTTCACTATATGAAAGCAATACTGATTTGGAAATAAAGTTTTTGTCTTGTTTCCTCTAGTTTCATATAGAATTTAGAGCTATGAGTAAAATATTATTACACAGGAGAAATGATGTTTATTGTTGACTTGACCTGCTAGGTGTGGATGTGTTGAGGTTTATTGGTTTGTTTGTTTTAATATCCCAGTTTCACTCATGGAGAAATACCAGAGAAGCTTGGGTGCTGACCAAGATAATACAGCTACTCTGTGTATGTGTGTACGATATTCCACCTTATATATCACTGTAAAACTAGAGAAAAGATGTTCTCCTAGACTAAATCCAAGTGTTAACAGATTTTTAATCCTCCCTGTCTTGACCATTGAGCATGGTATAACTCCTGTCCTGGGTGTGCTGTACTTCCTGTCCTGGGTGTGCTGTACTTCCTGTCCTGGATGTGCTGTACTTCCTGTCCTGGATGTGCTGTACTTCCTGTCCTGGTGTCCACAAATGGCTTCTTTTGCCCAGAGTAAAATAAAGAGATATTAGGAAATAGTCCTAAAAATTCACTACTTTGGAATGATATTCATTGACCCTTCTTTTAGTGCTTTAATTTCAATGAGAGAATAGTTTAAATGATGAATTAATTCCCTCAGCCTGCCCCCTTTGAACAATGTGAAACAAAACTTTGTGACTTGCACAGAAGTGAGCATGTCAGACTCTCAGGTAACGAAATTAGGGCACTAGAGTTGTTGGTATAGACAGAACATTGGGAGAAAGGAGATAGAATTCTAAGTAGCTGAAGGAGGAAGATAAAATAGTTCAGAATACTCTAAATTAGTTCATTCAGTAGGGCGTTTAGAGAGACCATGAATTGAACGTGTGTGTAACTGGTATATATGGCCTACATCTCTGCTCATCAGTTACCCAGTCTACGTTACAGAATAAATTGGTTTCTTGAGTCATTTCTAAGCACCAATTTGAATTAATTTCTATCAACTGTTTTTATGACTTGCTTTCTTTAGTTTATTGGTATCTTAAATAAAATATTTACTAAATAAATATTTTGAAAAAAGTTTTTTAGATGAAACATTTTTGAAATGAAACAGTTTTAAAGTTTCATTTATTATTTAACCCATGGGTTATTCAGAAGTGTTTTGTTTTGGGGGACCTCACTGGCTCAGTCAGTTTAGTGTCTGACTCTTGATTTTGGTTCAGGTTATGATTTCAGGGTCATGAGACTGAGCCCTTCGAGCTCTCATGGGGCTCCATGCTGGGTGTGGAGTCTGCTTAGGATTCTCTCCGTCTGCACGCCCCCCCACCCCCAGCTCCTCCTTCTCTGTCTCTCTTAAAAAAAATTAAAGAAGTGATTTGTTTTGTTTCAAAATATTTGTTTCAACTATTTTCCTGTTACTGGTTTCTAATTTAATCCCATATGGTCAGAGGACAAACTTTACATGATGTGAATCCTTTTAAATTTACTGAGATTTATTTTATGATGCAGAATGTTTTCTCATGGTAAATCTTCCCTGTTCACTTAAATGTAGATGTATACTTGAAGGATGGAAGATTTTGTGACTGTTAATTAGGTCAGGTTGGTAGATAGTGTTGTTCAAGTCTTCCATATCCTTAATGGTTTTCTCTCTGCTGGTCTTATGAATTATTGAGGGAGGTGTATTGAACCAACAAACATAAGTGTTAATTTGTCTGTTTTTCTTTTTTTTTTTTTTAAAGATTTTATTTATTTATTTGACAGACAGAGATCCCAAGTAGGCAGAGAGGCAGGCAGAGAGAGAAGGGGAAGCAGGCTCCTTGCTGAGCAGAGAGCCCGATGCGGGGCTCGATCCCAGGACCCTGAGATCATGACCTGAGCTGAAGGCAGAGGCTTTAACCCACTGAGCCACCCAGGCACCCCAATTTGTCTGTTTTTCTATACAGTTTTATCAGTTTTAGCTTCATGCATTTTGACTTTCTATTATTAACTGCATACATATTTATAATTGCTATGTGTTCCTTTTTTGTTTTTTGTTTTCATTTTAAGGATTTTATTTATTTGTCAGAGACAGAGAGAGAGCACAAACAGGGGGAGTGGCAGGCAGAGGAAGAAGCAGACTTCCTGCTGAGCAAGGAACCTGATGCATGATTTGATCCCAGGACCATGGGATCATGACCTCAGCCAAAGGCAGATCCTTAACCAGCTGAGGCACCCAAGTGTCCCTAGAGTTGTTATATGTTCCTAATAAATTTATTCTTTTTTCATCAAGAAATGACATTTTTTATTCCCAGCACTATTCTTTGCTTTAATGTCTACTGGGTTGAGATTAATATAGCCACTCCAACTTTAAAAAAATAAGTTAGCATGTGAGCATCTTTTTGTTTTTAAGACTTAACTTTTTTAGAGCAGTTTTAGTTTTACAACTAAATTGAGAGGAAAGTACAGAGATTTCCCCTAGACCCGCTGCTCCCACACATACATTGTCTCCCCATTATCAACATTTCCCACCAGATCGGTACTTTTTTTTTTTCTCCTTTTTAACCAATGATGAACCTATAAGGACACATCATAATCACCTAAAGTCTCTAGTTTATCTTAGGGTTCACTCTTGGTGTTGGACATTCTGTGGGTTTGGGCAAATGTATAATGACATATATCCATCATTGTGATATCATACTGAATATATTCACTAGCTCCCAAGTCCTCTGTCCTATACCTATTCATGTCTCCCCTTCCCCAAACCCCTCCACTAGGACATTAAGAACCACACTTTTTTTATTGTCTTTGTAGTTTTGCCTTTTCCAGAATGCCGTATACTTGGAATCATACAGTATATAGCTTTTTCAAATTGACTTCTTTCCTTTAGTACTATGCATTTAAGGTTCCCCCATGTGTTGATGGCTCATTTCTGGTGTAGCTCAGAATAGTATTCCATGGTCTGGATGAACCACAGTTTATTCACCTATTCACCTACTGAAGGACATCTTAATTGTCCTTTTTTTCATCCTTTTGCATTTAACTTATTTGTGTCTATATTTAAAGTGGGTTTCTTGAAGGCACCATAAAGGCGGGCATTGATATTTTTTTCCAATCTGAAATATCATTTTAAATTTATTTTTTATTATTGATATACCATCATATTGTGTTTTGCTCATCTCATTTGTTCTTCCTTTTTTTATCTTTTTTTCCCCACTTTTTTAGATTCTTTGAGTAGTTCTGTGATTTATTTTCATTTACTCTGCCGTTTTAGTTATACCTCTCTGGTTTTGTTTGGGTTAGTACTGTAGGTATTGTAATATATGTCTTTAATTTATCACAGCTGAACTTTAAAAAATTAACAATATGCCACTTAAAATATAAGGACCTTAGAACAGTATTCTCCTGGCTTCCTCCTGTCCTTTGTACTATTACATGCAATTTACCTGTACGTATCTTTTATTTTTTTATTTTTATTTTTTTTAAAGATTTTATTTATTTATTTGACACACAGAGAGAGAGACAGCGAGAGAGGAAACACAAGCAGGGGGAGTAGGAGAGGGAGAAGCAGGCTTCCTGCTGAGCGGGGAGCCCAATGCGTGGCTCCATCCCAGGACCGTGGGTTCATGACTTGAGCTGAAGGCAGACGCTTAATGACTGAGCCACCCAGGCACCCCTACCTGTACATATCTTTTAAACAAAAAGAACACAGTGTCATTATTTTTGCTTAATCATGATTTCCCATTGTCATCTAGCTTCTATAGTATGCTTACTCTTCTCTTGTCTTGTTCCTGTGTACATAATGTGTTTATTCTCTGCCTGCTCTTAAAATTCTCTTTATTATTGGTTTTTGACACTCCACTGTTGAATTAGAATGTATCTTAGTTTTTGTTGCTGTTGTTGTTGTTTTTCCCTGACTTTTCTAGTCAATTGAGCTTTTGGCATTTTGTGTTTATATTTCTTGTCAAATTTGGAAAATTTGAGACCATTGATTTTTCAATACTTTCTTTTTTTTCCCCAAATACTTTTATTTTTTCATTGTTTATGTACCACACCCAGTGCTCCATGCAATACGTGCCCTCCTCAATACCCACCACCAGGCTCGCCCATCCCCCCACCTCCCTCCCCTCCAAAACCCTCAGTCCATTGCTCAGAGTTCACAGTCTCTCATGGCTCATCGCCCCTCCAATTTCCTCCAATTCATCCCTCCCGTCCCTCTCACAATGTTCTCCATGTTTCTCATGCTCCACACGTAAGTGAGACCATATGATAATTGACTCTCTCCTCTTGACTTATTTCACTCAACATAATCTCTTCCAGTCCCATCCATGTTGATACAAAAGTTGGGTATTCATCCTTTCTGATGGAGACATAATATTCCATTGTATATATGGACCATATCTTCTTTATCCATTCGTCTGTTGAAGGGCATCTTGGCTCTTTCCACAGTTTGGCGATTGTGGCCATTTCAATACTTTCTGATCACCTTCCTCTTCCTCCTCCATCTTCAGTTGCACATATATTAGACCACTTGATACCATCTCATAGGTCGTTGATTCTGTCTACAGATTTTTCCAGAATTGTTTCTAACTCTGAGTCATTTTGGATAATTTCTATTGCTGTGCATTCAAATTCATTGATTTTTCCTCTGTGTCATACAATCTGCTATTGACCCAGATAATCTAATTTTTACCCCACATATTGCATTTTTAATCCCTGGAAGTGTGATTTGGATTTTTAAAAATTTACTTCATTGTTCTCATCAAGTCTAGGCTTTCTTTTACCTCCATATATATATGGGGCAAACTGATGACCACGCTCATTTAGTTCTCATGTCTGTTACTTTTATTTTCTGTGTCAATTCATGGTCTGTTTGTATTGATTATTTCCTCTTTTTTTGTATGGGTCATATTTTCCTGCTCTTTTGTGTACATGGAAATTTTTATTGGTTGCCAAACTTTGTGTTTTTAGATAATCAAGTGATGGTTTTTTTTCTATTCCTATATATACTTTTGAGTTTTCATCCTCAACTACAGTTACACTAGCAGGAATCAGTTATATTCTTTCTGAAATTGCTTTTGTGATCTATTAGGGGAAGTTTAAAGCAGTCTTTAATATTGGGTTAATTTTATTACACCATTAAGATGGAGAGTTTTATGTCTCTACCCAGTGTTCTTTGGATTACAGGGTATTTTGTTTCTGTCTGATGGGGACAGGGAGTATTTCTAGGCTTGTGTGATTTCCATGGGCATTATTTCTCATCTTTTCCAAGGTTCTTTCCACAGCCGTGAGTAGTATCTATATGGATATCAAGAATCGGTCAATCAAGCTGAGACCAGGGTTCACGACTATCCCTCTTTAGAACTCCTGAGCTTTTTCTCTGTGTGACTTCTCCAGTACTTTCTCCTGTAAATTTTAACTACTTTGGGTTTGTGAACTATCAATTTTGTTTCTTCCTCTCAGTGAGTAGGGCAGATTCTATATTATATATGTGTATATTTTTATATTATATTCACTTATATATATTTAAGAAAGCTTGTTTTTAAAAATCTTATATTTTTGTGTTAATAAAAAAAAAAATGATGGAGCAACTGGGTGGCACAGTCAGTTAAGCGTTGGACTCTTGGTTTCGACTTAGGCAGTGATCTCAGGGTTGTGAGATCAAGCCCCGCGTCAGGCTCTGCACTCAGCACGGAGTCTACTTGAGATTCCTTCTCCCTCTCCCTCTGCCCCTCCTGCTCATGCTCTCTCTCTCTCAAATAAATAAATGAATCTTTTTAAAAAATGTTGATTCCTCTGATTACCTCAATTAAACCTCAAAAAATCACTCTGTGTATAACCACTCTGTGGGTGATTATTCTTATTTTCTCTATATAATAAGTGAGGGACTGATGCAGAGAGATGAGCTTTTTGGCCCAGGTCAAACTACCGGTAAGTGCGCAACCGGCATTTGAAGCTCTTTAGCATCTATGTAGCACTTTAAGTCCATACTGACATATACCGAGAGCCAAATTAGCTTCTAGCAAGACACCTCCCCACATTGTCTCTGTTATCTAAAATATGAGAATTTAGAGCTAAGATTTCTGACTCTCCAGCCAGTGGCCTATCTTCTTTTCTACCTGTAGAAATCATTTAACTATGTTTCTCTGAGTTTCTGCTGCTACGAAAGTCATCACATGAAAACCATAACTGTTAATACATTTTGGTAGATGGGAAATACCTTTATATAAAATTTTTGACGCATTCGAGTGCATATTAAAGCAACAGGATTAATTTCAGAGTTTTTCCAACATGCCACCTATTCTGAACAGGGATTGTGAAGCTATCTCAGGAATAGATTTAAGTTAATATACTTTCAGAAATCAGCTATTAGCCACAGATACCTATAGGTTGCTTCTTATGGTGTCTAATCATGCATTTACAATTAGTTAAACAAAATATGTTAAATATATCAATCACTACTGTTTACTACAACCAAATACTTTGTAAGGGTAAAGCTTTTTGTATTTCATTGTTACAATGTGCATTAAACCCCAAAGGAAAGAGAGTGGAGAATTTAGCAAATACAAAGTAAATTCACTTTTACTGTCTCTGTCCTTCTTCAAGAAAGTAAGTAACTCTGTAACGTTTTTTTGGAATTAGCCTTGTGCACTGTGTATATCTAAACTCCAGCCACAAGTAGCAAAGTTTTGTGAAGAAAATTATTGCCTCATAACAATCTTTAATTTTAATTGTACTCATATAATCAGATCATAGTTTGCCTTTCTCTCCTGAAGAGGATTTTCTTCTAATCCAATTTTGTTCCTTGTTATTTTGTATTTGAAATCTGCCTTTATTCCTAACTTTTGATTAAAAAATAATTTAGATCTCAAAAGTGTTTGTAATACTGCCTATCTTAACACAGATATAATAATGCCAATGTCTCTAAGTGTCTCTCCTCTTATCCTCTCTATTTGATAAATTAAATGTTGAACATTTTTCTAATTTTAATATGGCTAATAAATCCTCCCAATTAATGTATTACATTTGTTTTCTGCAGTAAATCTGATGTTGTTTATATGCAAAGTAAAATACAATAAAAGGAAAATTTAATTTTCCAAACTAGGAAAAATTTAGAAAGATATATTTTATAAGAAGGAAAGATTTAAAGAGAATAAAGAGGAGCATATTTGTTGATTCTTGTTATCAAATCCAGGTCTTTTCTTTATCATTCAATCTATCTTATATTGTTTTCACTATTCCAGTTTACAGATAATAGACCCAGTATCATCAGGTACTAAAAGAATGAAGAGTTTGGTCACTTCTTAAATTGATCATCTATAATTAGGAGAATAATATCTGTCATAAGCTATAGCTGTTATATATTCTATGATACTACCTCATTTGATAACTGTGCCTTCAAAGTATGTCTCATTTAACTACATTTGCCATGCTCATTTAAATATGTAAATACACACTGGCATCAACATTTAAAATATTTACTTAGGGGCGCCTGAGTGGCTCAGTTGTTTAAGTGTCCAGCCCTTGATTTCAGCTCACATCGTGTTCTCAGGATTGTGGAATCAAGCCCTGTGTTTGATTGGGCTCTGCGCTGGGCACGGAGTCTGCTTAAGATTCTCTCTCTCCTTTAGCCTCTCTCTCTCTCTCTCTCTCTTCCTCTCTAAAAAAAATTTACTTAAATTTGATTCATTGTTTAATGTACATCTCATGGATATTACTTGAAGACAATAAATGTAAAGGTTAGCCTTCCCTTTTAATGGCAGCATAATATTTCTAGCATGGATATTCAATTTAGTTTTACTGGAAAAAAAAATCAAGTTGTTTCCAATATTTTTTACTATGAGCATTTCTGGAAGAAGTGTTTTCATACCATTCATCTATTTACTGATGCTTTTTAAAATATAGCATCTTATCCGCACATTAATGTATGGAATGATTCATTTCACCTGTTCATTTTACTTAATCAACGGTCCCGAATATTGTCAACTTTTATTGAATATATAATGTGTAAAAATAGTATTAAATCACATGACAAGTTTTCATCTCCATTTTTATTGTTCCAGATACACAAAACAAAATAAAACATCCAGAATACATACCTACCTTTTTTCTACTTGAAATGATCTGTCACAAAAACTTTCATCTACATGTTATATAAAGGAGTATCTAAAAAAAAAAGAATCTACAGGACCATTTGTTCACATAAATATTAAGAAACCAAGATTATAATTATATAGGTCCTTATCTTATAATCCAAGCACAGGTATATACTTACTATTGAATTTGGGCAAACTCTGTGACTGTTGAGAACAATATAGAAAGTGGGAAGCTGGAAACCTATGAGAGTATGGGGTAGAAGACTAGTTCTGTAGGCTAACCCCACCAAGTCACAAGTCACACTGTAAAAAAGCCACAGTTTTATTCTTTCTACAATTAGGGAATTGGGTTCAATGAATCTAAATTCCTTCATGGACCTTTAACGTCCTATACTATATTTTCACAGATTGCTTCAGTAGAAGTATCCTTCACTAATCTCCCAAATGACTGAGAGTACTTAAATTAGTTTGCTAAGACTGCCATAACTAAGTACCCCAGTTTAAACAAACAAATCGTTTTCTCACCATTCTAGAGGCTGGAAGTCTAGAGGAAGATATCCGCAGGGGTGTTCCTTCTGAGGCTGTCAAGTCAGATCTGTTCCAAGCCTCTCTCCTTGACTTATAGATGCTTATATTCTCCCCGTGTCTTCACATGTCTTCCTTCTATACATGTCTGTGTCAAAACGTCCTCTTCTTATAATGACAGCAGTCACATTGGATTAAAACTCACCTTCACAATCTCATTTTAACTTAATTATTCTGCGAAGACTGTATCCAAATACGCTCACATTCTGAGGTACTGGCGGTTAGGAATTCAATACATGAAGTTTGTGGGGGACCCGATTCAGCCTATAATATCCACTGATCTACTATAACACATTTGTTACATACCAGATGTTCAGATACATGAAGATCATTTTTCTGTGCTCTCTCTGTTTGCCTATTACATAACTTTTTGTCAAAACTACCTTATAATTATTATAGCTATATAGCAAGTCTTGATATTTTGCATGTAAGATCTTTATTCTCTTTTCAAGTGTATATTAGCTATTCTTGTCTATTTACAATTTTGTATTAATGGTTGAATCATTTAGCAATGTGGGAGATCTAGGCCATTTAGGAGGAAAACTTTGGAAGTGAAAAAAAATTTTTTAAAGATTTTATTTATTTATTTAACAGAGAGAGAGAGATCATAAGTAGGCAGAGAGGCAGGCAGAGAGAGAGGGGAAAGCAGTGTCCCTGCTGAGCAGAGAGCCCGATGCGGGGCCCGATCCCAGGATCCTGGGATCATGACCTGAGCCGAAGGCAGAGGCTTAACCCACTGAGCCACCCAGGCGCCCCTGCAAGTGAGAATTTTTGATTACTCAAATTATATGAGATTAGATTTGTGTACATTTAGAGATACATTAAATCATTAGGATATTTCATCTAGAAATATTGATAGTGAATGTGACCAAGTAAATCAGTTTTTCCTCGAATCACACATAGTAGGGAGAAATGAGGAATCTTGAAATCATCTTAGAGGAAGCAAAAGACAGCTCTTTATATCTCAAGATAGGGTGCTAATAGAATTTACAGCTCTAGGATTTATTCAGTTTGCAACTGTGCAAGTCATGAGAAGTTAAAATAATTTCCTGAATAATTGTCATAAATGTTTGTGCTTAAGGGGAGCTATCTCCCACCTTGAGCAATAATGCATACACAGCTTGCCACAAAATATCTTTTGGGGACACATTCTAGCAAACTCGTATAATTTCTAAGCTATTTCTTACAAATGGTTTAATGTAATTTCCTTGTCATCCGTTATTTCTAGGTATATACCCTCTATGCAAAAGTCCATGCTATGCTTCCCTCTTTCCATGAAGCAGATATTTCTCTATATTTTTTAACCTTTTTATTATACAATGTCATGTTTAAGGGATAGGTTGCTTTCTGCAAATAATTTCCTCTTTGAGATGTTTTTAAAATTTTTGTTTTTTGAGATTTTTGAGATTTTGGTTTTTGTTTGAATCATTGTAGCCAGGGAGTATTTTCACTGAAAAGTCATGGCTGGGATAGAAATGACAGAAAGTTAAGTACTTTTTGGAAAGCCAAGATTAAAAGCATCTGACTCACAGTTTGATACTTTGTACGGATAAAAGTTGTTTTGTATGAAAGATGACATGGAAATTGGTAGGGGTAGTGTGGGAAGGAGAGAGACTCGGTGATTTAAAGGTATATATATTTTTAATTTTTATTTAGGACATAAATCTCTCATTTGTGTGCTAAAAAGAGTTATAGTCTAAAACAACAAATCTCAGAGCAATATAGTAGAGTAAGTTATAAATATACAAGTAAAAATGAGTAGTGGATATTTTCAAAAATCTTGTTGTCTTTCAATTGAAAACTGGTGTGTTTATAACATAAGTAAAAAGGTATCAAATCTTCTTAGTTCTATATTCGCATACATATGTGTATGTGTCTAAAAATTATAACTCACCCAAAAACCATTGTTGCTATTGTTGCTTCTTAAGCTACTGCTTTGGTTGGTTGTAGCTCACCTCTATTTGGGGTCCAAAACAGCCTCCCATTAGGATTTCTTGTGCCCCAACTCACAGTAATTCAGATTTTCTCTTTTTCCGATATTGTCTTCTATTCATATATTTTACTCCAGACCCTCTGAGCTGAAGACTGTGGCTGAGTATGATAAGCTGTTTAGGATGACATATATCTGTTCACTCCTTTGTCAGCCCTCATTTTTCATCTTGCTGCACTTGGCACTTGACATACATGTTCTAATTTAATCCCCTCCACAATAGTATGAGGCAGTAGTTCCTCCTTTTTTTTCCCCTACTTTTGATAAAGGTGAGATTTTCACTAATGAAGGGATGTCATAAAGAAACACGCTTTATCATCATCACGAGGCTAGCAGGTAGATTGAACATAGGGAGTTTGTCCATTTCTACTGCCTTTAAATGATTTTTGAAAGTTTCCTTTAGGCCACACTGAACATCACTCCTGCTGTGTCTCTGTCAAATTTTATCCCTTCCAATTCCAAGATTGCTTAAATATTTCATTCTGTAATCTTCTGTGATTACCCACTGATTTATATGAAACTGGGTGAGTCAGCTTACGTGTAAAATGACTGAAATTAATAAACTATTTTAAAGTTTTCTTCAACGGAACTAGATAGACTTTAAAGTAAGAATAATTTAGATTTTTCACCATTTTTGTGTTTTTATTTGAGTTTCCAAATTTCCCTATTTATTTTTGAAATGAGACACCGTGATAATTCTTTTTGAAATATAAGTGTGAAAGTATGAACAGAAACTACATTTGAAAATAGTGACAGAAATACTTGACTAGAAGAATTTGGAAATTTGGACCAAAAGATACAAATAAAGTTTTTGCTTATTCGTTTGTTTTTCTGCCAGAGACTTGCTATATATTTATGGATACTTTAAGTATTTTGAACCTTATTTTTTCCATTAGTCAAAACTGACTTTAAATTATTTGTATTTATAGTTATATCTTAACACCTGCAAGATTATTTAAAATAATAAAATTCATAATTACATGATCAGGATATTATTCATAGTCAGTATCTGGACAGCTTATGAGATTTCTTTCTTTCTTTTTTTTTTTTTAAGATTTTATTTATTTATTTGACAGAGAGAGAGAGATCACAAGTAGGCAGAGAGGCAGGCAGAGAGAGAGGGGAAGCAGGCTCCCTGCTGAGCAGAGAGCCCGATGCGGGGCTCGATCCCAGGACCCTGAGATCATGACCTGAGCCGAATGCAGAGGCTTTAACCCACTGAGCCACCCAGGCGCCCCTTGAGATTTATTTCTTACAGAGGAAATAGCTAGGCATTATTTTCCCCCATATTAAATGCTGTGCCCTATGGAACCTCAAGGAAATTGACCAATGATAAATAATTCCTGTGTATCACTGAATACCCTCTATTACATGTATCTATCTATCCCATAGTCACTTAAGTGTAATGGTCAATTTTTTTAAAGAAGTGTAGTTGTCATGCTAAGAAAAGCAAGAAAACTGAATCTTAAAAAATGCTCACTTAAAACCAGTGAAGCCAAAAGGAGTGGGCAAGAATTAAAACTTAACAATGAATAAATGTAACAAATGGAAAATAGTTACAAATATGGTAGATATTCCTCCAGTGGTATAAATAAGCACTCTAAATCTAAATACTAGATAGAAGATGAGTTATAAGTGTATTCGTAACAGTAAGGCGTCTAAAAACTAATAAAATGTACATGATTAATCACCATAGAAATAGCATCTATTTGGCTTTGAAAGTATTGAATTAAGTCATATTTATACATTTAATTATTATACTGATATAAAAATTCACCTCAGTGAACTGAGAAAAACAAGACTGATGGACAGCTTTACATGTTAGTGGTGACTGTATAATTGGGTTACATTATTTAGGATGAATCTGAAATAAGTTTTGATTAGATATTAAAATTTCCGCTTTACTTCATAATTTTCCTGTTGTAAAGGCAGTTTGACATTGAAAATTGTTCTTCTCACATCACCATTAAGTGATTTCAGTACATAAAAACCTCCTCTAGCTCTTCACTTATCTAAATGTCACATTTACATAATGCCCAAAATAAAATATATTGTTTTTATATAGGTATGTGGCTTTTGTTACCTTTCTCCAGTAAAGGAAGCATCCGTCTATCTATCACCTATCTATCTGTGTAACTATCTATCATCTATCTCATGCTGTTAGAATTTGTATTGCTCTAATTAGTGAATGTTAATACTGCCTTCTGAAATAAATATCATTTTTTATATATGGCACATGTGATTAGATAAAATTTGCATGAGAATGCGGAACATGGGGGGAGTTGATGATCCATTTGTCTATCAGCCTTTATTATTAAAATAGATCGTAAACCTTTACCAGATATCATATTGTAGTCAATTCATGACTTTGACGTGACTTCTTCATTTTCTATCCTGTATCACTTGAGTGGGGGAGGGCACAGAAGTCTTCCCAGGTTGCTTGTTGTGGCTGAATCTGCCCACCCCAGGGGCTCTGGATGGGAGCAGAGTCTCAGACCTTGTGGCTAAATAGTTTCCCAGCTAGGTGTTGCTGTGGATTCTGTCTATCTGCCTGTCAGTGGTGCCAAGCCATCCTGACGTTGTCATAGGAGCCCTCATTTTTTCCAGGGAAGGAGTGAGCCTGTCTGAGCTTGTCTTCTGTGCTTACATTGGACCCCAACTTCAGTCTGAGTCTCCCTTTTTTGGTTGGATGGGGCACATAAAATGCCCTGCCACTTTGTTCTAAGCCAATTTGTGTTCTGCTTTTCAGAGACCTCCTTTGGTTATCTCTTGTATTATTTTCAGGGATTATAGTTGTGTATAGCGGGGTGAGTGTAGGGAAATGGATCTATGCTATCTGTCTGGGCCAAACTCTGTCAGTTCTTTGCTGTCATAATCTTTCTCCAAAAAAACATATTTCGAAGAAGATACAATTTGTATGCATTTGTGTGTGTGTGTGTGTGTGTGTGTGCACATGTGCACATTGGTAAGAGGGCATCTTATATTAAATCACCCATTACTATTGCACTTATATAGTTTTTCATGATATTTCCAGTTGTTATAAAACTACCTGTGTTGATGAAATGCTATTTGCATCAAAAAAAGATATAGTGATTGTATCTTTCTATGAATGGAAATATTACCAAAATATTCTCTTTTCCTGCTTAACACTTAAATTTTGAATATGACTTTCCTTTTCATATTACTCTGAATTCACCCACTTTGAAGTGAATTCTCCCACTTTGCTATCCATATGATCTTAGATATTTTGCTCAATTTTTACTGTTTCAGTTTATAACATAGCATCAAATCAAGGCTTTGGAGCCAATGACACATAGGTAAAAATGCTACAGTCTTCCTGTGTTGACTATGTAATGTTGGGCAATAGGCTTTAACCCTCTTCATTTCCATTTGTCATATTTGAAGTAGAATTGTAATAGAAACTATCCCATAGGTTTCTATGATGAGTGACTACGTAAGCATACTGATCTCAATGCAAGATTTTCGTATATGTTAGTGATGATGATAATTATTTTTAATAGAAGAAAATTACTATATTTTCTTACTATTAAATTACTATAAAATAAATGACTTTATTTTAAAGTTTGTTTTGTATTAGTCAGGATTTGTGATAACCTCATAGTTATGCTTTGTTCATCCTTATATTTTATTTGTTGATATATTTATGAACCCACATAAGAATTTGCTTCCATATGTATCACTTAAAGAGGAGGCCATATTTTATTTCAGATTAAATCTGGCTTAATTTATTACTGGTATTCAGAATGCACAAACTACTCATTTTAATTTCTTTCTTTATTCATTAATTAATTTTGGCAATAAAACCTTTGGCCTCTAAATTTAACAGGTCCCAGTTCTGCGAATGGTTTACAAGGAGACCTATGTGTGCTGGTGCTCAGGTGGAAATTTAACTTGAACAGGAAAATGATGTCTAGTGGGGAGACGCAGGGAAAAAATGAGCACATTTCAAGGAGAAATTCACAAAATCGAGTACTAAATTACTAAATGTTTAATAGGCATTGTGCTAATATGTTACTTTATATTTCTCAGAAATATTTCATGCTAAGTGATATTGTTACTATGTGTTGAACTTATGCCCTTTTATATTCTCTGTAAATTCCCAAAGAAGCTTGTATGAGGGACATCTTTGAGATTAATAGTAATATTTCTCTTTAGTGCTTTCTCCCTCATTTGTCTCAGTTTCTTGAGAACGGGATCCATGCCATTTTGATCTTTTTTTTTTTTTTCCTGGACATATTGCCCATCATCCAGCACATATTTGGTTAAATGAGTAAATTAATAAATTATATGACCTTTAAAAGTTAAAAAGACTATATCAGTGGCCTTCCTAGTGAGAAGTCCTCATGGAGACTATATTTTGTCTCCATAAAATCAAACTATTATTGGTGAGATTTGGTTTAAATGGAGAGTCAACTTGTATTTTGAGATCCTAAGCACTGAGCCTTCCTATCTATGAGGATGTTTATTCACTCAATTGAGTTTGCAGCCTAAGTGGGAAAAAAAGTATGGTGTACATTTGACAATCAGTGTGTGTATGTGGTTTTGAGAAAAATAGGGCTGTTATAGGTGGTTTTCTTGTTTTGTTTTTTGTTTGTTTTTTAGAGAGGGAGGTTGAGGGGAGGGATAGAAGGACAAAGAGAGACAGAATCTTAAGCAGGCTCCCTGCCCAGCGTGGAGCCCAACACAGGGCTCAATGTCACGACCCTGAGATCATGACCTGAGTCCAAATTAAGAGTAGGACGCTTGCCAACTGAGCCACCCAGGTGCCCTGACCGATATAGGATTTTATTGAGAATAGAGGGAGGCTATAAGAGGGTTTTTTGTTTTTGTTTTTGTTTTTTTGGCTCTAGAGTGGTTTTAATCTTGAAGTTTTTATTTTAGTTTTATACATAACTGGGCAATTTCAGAAAGTAGTATTTAATGTGTCCAGATTGACGTATTTTTATGGGTTTTGCAGTAACATCAAGGAGTGTATATGAATAATACTTTGATTTATTTCCAGTAAGCCTTCCTGATATATTTACATCTCAAAAGTCTGTGGCATGTGTAGTCATAGGTACTTCAGTGTCTATATACACAGGTATTTTTGAAACACAAAACTTGATGAACACTTATTTTAGCAAAAGTATCAGTACACAATTATGCTTTAGATAGGGAAGTCCCACATCAATAAGTGTTTTATTCAGAGAATGCATAGTCGTGTGTTCTTTAAGAAATGATACATTTTTGTATTTATAAAGCTTTTTAGGTATTCTTGAATTTCCATTATGAGAATATATTTGTTTAAGGTTCTGTTTACTGCTTTAAAAGCTATCTATTTTGCATGGAAATGATGACTTTTATGATGTATAAAAACTTCTGAAGCTATCACTTACTCTGGTAAAAATATAAGAATCATAGAAAGCTTGATTTTAAATATGCATATTTTAGGAAGATTAAAATTCTGGTGTGCTCTGTATAGAATAGGTTAATCAGTTCGTAGATTTACTATAAAACTTTTATGCTTTGTTATTGACAAATAAAGCTACAGAAACAATAAACAAATAGTTTAATCATTTATAAGTTTTGTTATGGGCTCCATTGCTTGCTCATAAGCATTGGTAACATTTCTCATATTAAAAATAGCAGAGCTTATATGGGTGGAAAAGTTGTTTCAAGCCATTTTATTAGTAGTACATATTTTGAAAATATTCCTATTGGTACTTTTTCCTGCTTATTAGCATAAAAAGATGTTCTCACATAGTTCTGGATTCATATAACTACAGAGGCAATACTCAGTAATATACTTGGCCTCACATTCTTCAGAGTCACCTAAGAAAATGTATTTTACATTAGGTAGCATTTAAGCTGTGTATTTCTAATTTTTCTTCCCTAGAGCATACAGTATTTTTCACAGTTAAGAAGCTATATTTCTACTAATTAACCTCTTGGTTTTAGAGTTTTCTTAGTATTATTAACCCTAAATCATAAGATGCAGTGACTTATTATTGGTATTTTGATAAGCATTACTTTAAAAACTTGATACTTTAAGAGAAACAGAAAAGAAATATGCTACTGATATATATCTTTCCAGAAATATGCAATAGGAAAATTATGATTACGATGAAAACTTTAAATTTCTTTCTTTAATTTGTTCACTTTAGGTACAGATAATTATTTTTTAAATGCAAAAGATGATAGAAATTGAGAAAATAAAGTATAGTATAATGATGTACCTGAAGTAGTAAGTATGCTCTCTGTTCGTTAAATAAAACATATATGGAGAACACTAATGTATAAAAAAATCCTATTAGTAAAAATCTGTAGAAAAAAATGGATCTCTACTCAATAATTATATTTTCTAAGTTAGTTATAGTTTCATCACAAAAACTTACTTTTGCTTATATAAAATTATTTAAATACATATCTTTATTTTTTATTTCCCCATTTCCTTCTATATATTTTATAGTCTTGAAAAATTTAAACAGAAAACAAAAGATATGTACCGTTTATACATATCTCTATATATTTTTAAAAAACAATCTTTCATCATAGGTTTATAAGTTTTTCTTTTCCTTTCTTTTTTTTTTTTTTTTAAGATTTTATTTATTTGACAGAGAGAGACATAGCGAGAGAGGGAACACAAGCAGGGGGAAGGAGAGAGGGAGAAGCAGACTTTCTGCCAAACAGGGAGCCTGATGCGGGGCTTGATCCCAGGATGCTGGGATCATGACCTGAGCCGAAGGAAGACGCTTAACGACTGAGCCACCCAGGAGCCCCAAGTTTTTCAAAAATAATAAGAAAAACACTTATAATTCTCAAATGTTTGTATTGAAGGCAAAAGTTTACTTGAAGTTGAATTCATCTCTTAGGAGGTTACAAAAATGTTTTTCTTTTCCCTAAAATATGATGAATCTTAAATATCAGGATATATCAAGTTAAAAGGTGACTTAACACACCACTATAGAATGATGGAATTTGTCTATTTTCTCACATATAGTAAAGCCGCCCCCCCCAAAGGTTTTCGATCTCTATATGTTTGGTGGAAGACTTTTTGGAGCACAGATATAGAAGATGCTCCAGTGTGGACTGTAGTCCAACGGTCTAAAACCACAGCAGGAATTAATGTTCCAAATGTATATATTATGAAGTCATTGGACACGTGTAAGCCACAAATTCAGTTCAGAATACAGGTCATGGGGAGTGGAGCTTATAATCTTGCTTTTCGGGATTTGGTTTTTGGTTTTGTTTTGTTTTGTTTTGTTTTGTTTTCCCAGGGAAGTAGGGAGGAGAAATGGGAAAGCCCTTGGCAGTACTTACCCTTGGCAATACCCCAATTGGGATAATAAAGTGCAATCTATCGGATTGGCTGACGCAGATCTCAGCAATATGGTGGACTTTCTTAAAGAAGAATGAGTCGGTGGGTAATACAAGGTTCTCTAGTGTTTTCAAGTTCCTACACTATGCTCGATTAGCAGTGATAGACTGAGGCTGCCTACCTTGAAGAGGTAACAGGCACAAAGCATTGGAGGAAATGGGCCAAGTGTCAACCGAAGGGTCTGGGTGGCGCCATGGGATCAGCTGGGAAACAGTGTTGGCTCAGGCTGCAGCAGATCACAGACACCCATCTATAGCGACACAGCCAACAAGGATTTATCTTTCCTACAAAGCAGCTTGTCAATTTCAGCAGTCTCGCGTGTCCTCACTACCCCAGGACCCATCTCCGTTTTTGCTTTTCCATGATTTGTGACTTTTATCCTCCATCACAAGATGGTTTTGTGCCTCCAGGAGGAGAGGCAAAGATTCACACACACACACACACACACACACACACACACACACACAGAGAAACAAACAAAAACTTACTAAGTTTTTTAGAAGCTCTTCTGGTGACTTCTAGTAACTTCTTAGCATTCAGACCTGCCATTTCACCATCCCTAGGTGCAAGTGATTCTGGAAACATTTTATTACAGGGACAGTGCTGCCCAAAACTAGAGTTTTATTGGTAAAAAAGAAGGGAATGGACATTTGGTGAGCAATCAGCAGAGTCTGTCCCAATTATATCAGGAGGCTGGAAGCCTGGTGGCCTCACTTGAGCCAAAATTGACACTAGTCTACTAATATGCAATTAATTTGCATCTGAATGTATCCCTTGTCCACTCTGTTCTGAGGAAATAAAATGTCCTTTTATTGTCTCATCCACATTGGAAATAAAGTTTTAAAATAATTATTGTAAAATATATCCTTATTAGAAAAAAATCTCAACATTAATGGATATTTTATATTCAGTAACATAAAATTGGTAAAATTAGTTTTATATACCAGGCTGTTATATTTTTAAAATATTATAATAATTGATTGGAATGACTGTAAAAGGAGGGTCTATTATTAAAGAGATTTAAAAATTTAATGCAATAAGGGGCTTAATAATTGGCTGACATTTGAGAGGATTCCAATTTTCCTTTCTTCCAGTGATATAATATAAGTAGAGTATGATTCACCAAGACTCAGTATCTGAAAGTATTAAGATGTCCTTTCACATTTAAAGCAACTGTGACAGCTGACTGGCAATCATGAGGAATAATGATGTGGAAGACTTTCTGGGTTGGGCATCAACTGATGTCATTTGTCATCTCGAGGTTTCATTCCTGCTAAAATGCCCATGAAAATTATAGAAATAAATTTATTTTGCTTGGAGTTATATATAGAGATAATTTCATACTTAGGAAAATGATATAAATTTATTGAAAGCATGTCAGAGAAATGTAGCTGATGAAGAAAACTATCAGAAAAAAGAGCATTTGATCAAGAGAACTATCAGTTACGCGGTATGGTGACCATTGCAAAATATGCATTCTATCTCATTCGTAATCTCACTCTAATTTGCACCTTTGTGCGTGATGAATTAAACATTGTGGACCATAATAATTTTGGTTTAGATCCATAAAATTTGAAGATGCTCTAGCCACTAAGACTTTCTAGATTTAAAAAAAAAAGGCATTATTTTTATTTTCTAAGTATAAACCAAGCATAAGACTGTAGGTTTTGAGATCATTAATAGTTCTGAGAATTTATATATATAGTATAAAATTTAAGTGGTTTTCTTTATTTTATTATTCAAATGATTATTCATTAAAAAGTTCTTTTATTTAGCCTAAAGCTTTTTTTTTTTTTTTTAACCATCATTTTGTCATAGAAATACTTTTGCATTAAAAATGCCATTTAGTTTCCAGGGAGCATTATATAATAGTGACATTTCATTGGTACTGTTCATTGCATATTGGCCTGGATGCTTAAATGCCAGATCCTATCTTGGGAGTTCTCTTGTGGAGGGTGATTCTACCTAAACCTCCCCAGTTTCAGAAATAGTTTCATCTAAGGGTCAAACTGTGGCTAAAACCAGAACCTGAGTCTTTTGTGTTTCATTTGTTTCAAATCACTTTGTTTGTATAGGGACTGGACTTACAGAGCTGGGGCCCTATCAGGGAATGGAAGCAGGCAGATTCAAGGTTATCTAAGTTCTTAAACTCAACTTTGGGCTCCTCTAAGATTCTGTGGATGGATTTTTAAGATATCTGGAAACTCTGACTACTGACCTATTTTTCACCTTTATGCTTCTTTGAGTAAAATGTCTATTTTTTTTTTATCAAATTCTCAAAAGAATGACCCATAAATATTAAAAATGACTGGTTCAGGGGCGTCTGTATGGCACAGTCGGTTAAACTTCTGACTCTTGATTAGGCTCAGGTCATGATCTCAGGGTCCCAAGATCCAGCGCCATGTCAGGCTCCCTCTGAGCTTAGTGCAAATTCCTCTTGAGACTCTGCCACCTCCCACCCTCGCCCTGCCCCTCCCTACCCACCTCCTCCCATTCCCCCCAGCTCATGCATGGTCGCACACAGGCGTGCGCGCGCTCTCTCTCTCTCTCTCTCAAAACAAAACAAAACAAGAAAAGACAAAAATCCCAACTCATCCATACACAGTCAGTAAGAGGCAGGGCAGGATACAGAAGTAGATCTTCTGAGTTCCTCTTCAGGGCATTTGCCATTAACCACACTGCTTCTGATGTGGTGAAGGTAATTTTTCTCTGGTGAAGGAATGTTATTCTCCTTTTTTTCCTGAGATGTAGTGAATATCTGTGTTTCTTAGACATGTTTGCAAGCTTGGGCTACATATTATAAGAGACAAGAACATCTCTGAAAGAGGAAAAACAAATGAAAGTCGTATATTGGGAGTGTGTGTGTGTGTGTGTGTGTGTGTGTGTGTGTATGAGAATGCATGTTTTATGGTAAGAGTGCCGGGCACACTCAGTATTCTGTGGAGTGAAGCTTTTGCTATGCTCCTCTATCCCCGGGAATACTTAGTCCTCACGCTGCCCAAGACTCCCCATTACAAGCAGGCAATTTTCCAAGGGAACGGAGGAGAGCACTTGCCTACTGCTATCCCCAGATGGCTTGAAAATAATCAAGAAAACAAGTCTATGCACAGAAATATTGAAAATGCCCACCTCCTGTCTGTCATGGGTAGTCTCTCTCACTTTCCATCTGAAAAGGAGTACAAAATGAACATATTTATATGAATGTCTGAACAGATCTTAGCACCGCGATATTATAAACCAAGCGACATTTATATCTGTGTGCCCTTCCAAACCTTTTATGCAGTTTAAGTGCAGTGGGTCGTCATTTAATGCAAGCAGAGAAAAGATATAAATGGATATATACACAAATTTAAGCCTACTCAGTGGCAGTATAAATCACTTGTTATTTTACATTTTGATACATCAACCATCCCTTAAAGCTAGTTGTGTTTCTAAATAATTATAGACTCCACTTGAATTACATATCCTGAACATAAATGCTTTTTCTGAGATGGTCCCACTTGTGCTTGCCTGAGAAGCATCGTGGAATCCTGCTCACTAGTCTTGCCTCAGTTCTTCTTCCTGTGATTCCAATTACTCATACACTGTTGACCACTAGTTTTGTCATTTAAATCTGCAGCTGACATGACTATGCAGATGAGATATTTTTGCATGCAGTGCATGTGCCTTTGTAAAGTGCACTGCATAGAGCTTTCTGGAGAGAAATGAAGTCTGTTCATTCACTTTCATATTCTCGATATGTGCAGAAAAGAATGCATTGAAAATAAAGTGTACTATAAAGCATAACTAGCTTTAATTTTTAAAAAGTTTTAGGGAAAACGATTCATTGTTTAAATCAACTGATTTATATTGTGTCATAGCTAAAATTGAGTTCCGCAATCTATATACACACAGTGAGGAGATTTTAACCAAATTTTGAAAATACAGAAGAAAAATGTAGGCTACGTATTAGCTTGTGCTGCTGTAAGAAAATATCATAGATGAAGTGCCCTGAGAAATAGACATTTATTTCCCACTGTTCGGGAGTGTGGGAGGTTGGAAATCAAAATGCCAGTGAGCGCCCTCTCCTGGCATATGCTAGGAAACCTTGCCGGACCCCCACAGGAGAGAGAGCAAGAGAGTGCTGGTCTTTCTCCTAAGGACAATGCCACCATGGGGCGCCCACACTTATGACTTCATCTACACCTAACTCCTTCTCAAAGGCCCCACCTCCAAACAGCATCATATTAGCTGATAGGACTAAAATATATGAATGGGGGGGTCACATATATACTTTCCATATGAGGCTATTAAATATCTAGGTCAATCTGCCTGTTTTCTTCTTCAGGTACTTTACATTAGGAAATGGTAGCATTCATTATTTAAGGATTCTCTCCGTAGAGGGAGAATGGAAGTCAGCTTTCTCACCCTATGCCCATATTATCTGTTTATAATTTTATCCTTACAGTGATTTCATATATAATCTCAAATCTCCATTCAATCCCAGTAGGCACAGAGATCACTGTATGTCATGTAAGCAGACCTCACTATGCCTCCTGGTGTTCGCACTCTCTTCTCTAGTGTGGGTGGAACCTGGGACTTGCTTCCAACCAGCAGAACAGGGTAAAGGTGATGAGATGTATGTCAGACTCTATAGTGAGCAGACTGATTTTCTTTTCCTGGCTTGTTTTGAAGAAGCAAACAGCCATGAATCTTAACGACCACATGGAAATAATTTCTGTCAACAGCCTGAAGGAACTTGTGCATGAATCCTTCCACAGTTGAGCCTCTCATCAAATAAAAGTCCCAGCTGCCACCGGGATGCAGCTTAGTGAGAACCCGGCTAAGCCATGCCCAGATTCCTGACCCGTGGAAACTTCTAGATAAGAAATGTGCATCGCGGGGTGCCTGGGTGGCTCATTGGGTTAAAGCCTCTGCCTTCGGCTCGGGTCATGATCTCAGGGTCGTGGGATCGAGCCCCGCATCAGGCTCTCTGCTCGGCGGGGAGCCTGCTTCCCCCTCTCTCTCTGCCTCCTTGTGATCTCTATCTCTCTGTCAAATAAATAAATAAACTCTTTAAAAAAAAAAAAGAAATGCGCATCGCTCTAAGCTGCTTAATTTATGGCAGTGGTTAAACAGCAGTAGGAAACATATACGATTCATTATACCCATTTTCAGTAGAGGAAACCATTACCAGATAGCTAGATGGTTGTCCCAAGAAAGAGATGAGTAAATTGAATTTTTTAAAAAAAGATAAAAATATCCATCTAACCTCAGGCTAAAACATTTATCGTGTGTCACAATCATTGTTTGTCTTTAGCCCTAGTTGCCTCCAAGTGACAGAGAAAGCTGTTCTTTCCAGGTGGAATCTTTAATTCACTGTGGTGGGTGGCGATTGTCCTATCTGCAGCCGTTTCTGGGAAAGGCATAGCAGAGGCAGAACCCAAGAGTTGAGGGCCGCTCTCCCTTGAAGGATCCACTGCGAGGCAGTCAGGACCCCTCCCTCACACAGGCTTCACCTCCCCCACCTCCTTCCACAGCCCTGCAACTTCCCTAAAGAGGGCTGAGCTGTTTAGGAACAAACTACTTGGTTCTGCGGGATAAATATATATATAATATATATATTTGAAATATGATAAACCACATATATCTATAAACTAAAGATGAGTGTTTTGTACTGGACCTCCTATGAAGGAAGGAAGGCCACTGGTTAGCTTCATGGCATAAACGAAATGACAATGACACATAGTTTTAAGATGATTTTTTTGTGTGCGCGATTTGACATTTCTTAGAAAAAGAGAAGAGCCAACCTGCTTCGAAAGGCTCCCTAATACTGATCTGTATATCAAGTTTTAATATAGGAGAGTCTTTAAAAAAAAAACAGTGCTATATTAGTTTCAGGTGTATGATATATGAGGTTCTTAAAGGAGCAAAATCAAAGTGCTGTCTCTCCCTTTCCCAAAATACCATTTCCCTTTTTGTGCTGCAGTGTTAAGTTTCTTTAGTTATCCCTCCTAAGTGAGGCAGTGGCCTGAGGCTGGGTGAAGGGGATTCTCCCCTCCTGACTGCAGTCAGGAGCTAAAGGGAAGGACATTTTAAAAGTAACAACTTCAGTAATTTAAGATATTTTACAAAGTGTTGCATAATAATGTCTTCGAATATATGAAGAGCAGCCTCATTGCTATAAAACTTATGCAGAGATGATTTATGACTCTGCTTTTGTATTACTGCTGAGGACAGAGGCACGGTCTCTTGCTGTCCATCGCTGGTGTTCAGTATCAATCACAAAAACAACTACCAGCCAGGCTCAGAAGAAGAATAGAAAAGAAGGAAAGAAAGCAAATGGAAGAGAAAGGTTGTTGCACTTCCTTCTTCCCTGCCAGGTGCATATATTCTTTGAAAATTCATTGCACTATATCAAAGATGAGTGGTGTAGTAGGAAATTAAGTTGCTTCTCTTTGGGTCCTGTTGGGTAGGCTATGGATCTTTCCAGAAAACTGTTACATCTTGCTGTTCCTCCTGCTCTCCTAATCATCTGCCCAGGAATCTCTGCTGCATAATAACTGTATGCAAAAATCAGAACATATGGTACAGAAAACTAATTACTATATCAATATTTCACTTTGTTGTCAGTGATGGAATCTTTGTGGCAATTCTACAACTGTAGCTAAGTAGCAATGCCAGCGTGTTAAATACTGTCAGTTGTGATATGCCTACTCTACTGAGCTCGGTCTTATGGCAACGTCTTGGGGAGTTGTGCTTT
The DNA here is from genome assembly GCA_028534135.1 of Potos flavus. NCBI lineage: Eukaryota > Metazoa > Chordata > Mammalia > Carnivora > Procyonidae > Potos > Potos flavus. Next base: position 5,473,605 of record CM052889.1, on the reverse strand, counting down.
CGCTGTATTTATGAAGCAGTCTAACCTCTAGAGGGGCACTAACTGACCTCTTAAACAGTCATCCTTCATCATGATCAAGCCTAATTAGGAGCCATATGCTCCCATGGTTTGCACACCATGGATCTACAACTTAAAGTAAAACCTGCTCAAAATCCAGGCTGTAAATGAAAAATATTACTTAGTGTAAGGGTACGCTCATCACTCAAACAAAACTGTTTGGCAGACAGATAGTTGAAATATGGGTACAGATGAACACTGGGTGGTGGTGGTAATGGTGAAGAAGATGATGATGATGGTCATGGTGGTACCTGTTAACACTTACTGATGATTCATTATATACTACGCATGTTTATTATAGTGTAATATAGTGTATAGTGTATATACTTTCAGCAAAGATTATCTCATTAAGCACTTAAAAGATTTACCAGACAGGCATTTTGATGAGTGTCTATTTAGCAGGTGAGGAGACTAAGGTAAGGAGTTTTAAATGTCTGACCTCACATCAACCCACCAAGTGAATTGCAAAGGTGGGATTTAAATGCAGTTATTCTGAAATGAGATCCAGTGCTCCTAAACAATACGCTACTGCCCTCATCCAATCGGTGTGACTGTATTTATCAACAACATGCCATATTTTATCCCATTGAGAGAACATTGCATAGGTCATAATTGACACGATTTGGGGAGAATAATGACTATGTAATTTTGATCTGGAAATTCTGTTTGTGGACATTTTCCCAACATATATTCGTGTTTGTGTGTGTGTGTGTGTGTGTGTGTGTGTGTGTACACATAAGTCCATGTGACGTGGTTGTAGTAAAAGACTGGAGACGTTATACAATTCAGTAGTTTGGCAGTAGATAATTATGATAAATCAGCATGGTGAAATACAACACAGCCATTCACAAGAATAAGGTAAACCCATCAGTTCAGATATGGTGAGATTGCTATGATATGTTATTGAAGTCGAAAGTCAAGATGAAAACAATGCTGCAGTAATGAGCTTATAGCTAGCTGCATGCCAACAACAACAAAAAATGCCGGACAGATAAGAATTTAAGAGAGCAATTCAGGGTCTTCGAGTCCAGGATGTGAGGGATGCTGATGTTTATATTCTTCTTCATTTGCTTTTGAATTTCTTACATAAGCAGACTATCATAATGAAAATCAAGTACACGAGGTCACAGGTAAATTTGCAGAAAGGAAGCTGAACCGGTGCTGGGTTCACCTGCAGTGAATCATTTGCTCAAAGGCGGATTCTCTGTCCTCATCTCGAAGCTGTCAGTGTTACCTGAGAAGAGAGGCTGGCAGGACGCGTCTGAGGGGGCAGGGACAGGACAACAGGCTGCAGGCTGCGAGGCTGGTTTGGAAGAGTCCCGCCAATCAACCAGTTCCTCCTGGAACAATATCCACTCCACTGATTTTCTGCTCCGGCTCCTAGCTGACTCTCCCCTCTTTTTCCCCCCAAGGACTAGAATACGTCATAGTCCTGTCAAGTGCAGAAAATGAAGGAAATTGTCTAACACATGACACCACTGGGTAGTGGCAGAGATGGAATTAAACTGCTGGTTTCCTGATGTCAGATCAGTTCTATTTTACACTATATATAGGAGAAGGTACATTTCACTTCCTGGAATAGGATGAGGAGAGAATGGGGAGAGAGACAGCAGCACTGAGCACACTGAACGCAAACAACTAAAGCTCTGTGCCGGACGTGATGCCATGGTCCACGTTCCCCATAGAATATTCTGGACATAAAACTGCTTTCAAAAAAAAAACGTAATTCTAGCTAAAGGTGCCCCGGGTTTTTCATGGTACGTGGTGCACTTTGATAGTGCACGAATAAAATGTGCTAATAAGTTTCTGAGTGCACAGAAACCATTGCCACGATGACAGGTTTCAGCGTTTATTGTTGGAAACAAGCTGAGGGATACTTTTCGAGGCCTTCGCTCAGTGCAGCTCTGGTAAGGGGGACTTTCAGATGGATGGCCAGACGTTTCGGCTTTTATAATGAGCTCCCTAACCTAGACTGACAGGTCTCCTTTTGTGAATTATGTGAGATATATAACTGGGACCTCATGCTTGCAAAAGGCGAGATAGGACTAAAATTGTCCCATGCAGATAATTGCCTCTGCCCCCACTCTCCTTATCTTCCTCTGGTGCTGAATGGGGATCCCATTTCACATACACGCATGTGCACACACAATGCACACACACGCACACACAAATAATACTATGTCATATATATACTATATGTATTTATAGCTATGTATTTTTGTAAAGTCTGGAGGCACAAGATCTTTTTTTTTCTAGATTCCATCGAACTCTCATCACAGAGAAGTTAGTGAATTTTCTAACACAATTTCAGTAAATGTAGAATAGCATTACCTTATTTGAGGATTTGGGGGAAATTGCATGTGTGCACACACATTCTTTGCACACCTGCTAATCAGTGGTTGTTGTATACGCTTGTTTTTATTTGTGCCTCATTCCCCCTCCTTCTTGAGGTCTTGAAGGTAATAGGTACCATAATTAACTTTGTAGATGGGCACTCTTGAAAAGTATGGCAAACCTGAACATGTTGCAGTAATGTGCTTAGCGTATTACTGAAGTAAATATGCTAAGGAATCTAGAAAAGAAAGAATGCCGAAACAGCGTGGATTCAAATGTGACCTCAGGCCTACATTATGAACAGAAAGAAAGGGAAAATAACATTAAGTAAAAGACAAAGGAAGCTGCTGTATTGCTTTTGTTTCTCTCTATACTAAACTCTTTCATTTGCCTCCTGCTTCCAGGTCAAGACTAATAAAATTCACACTTTTAAACTACATTATACATTAAATGGATTGGCCTGGGAATATATCTACCATTTGAAAATACATACATATATATACATATACATATATACATATATTATATATATATATATATATAATATATACCTATATATACCTATATAATATATGTATATTTAGGACGGACTGCAGTTACATATAAAATTTTAACCCTTTAAATCCCACTTTCTAGTTTTTTTTAATTTCCTGATGCTTTGTCAGTATAATATGGATAATATAGAATATGGAACCACCAATCAATTCTGTTTCTTCTTGTCTCTTTGCAATAAAACACGGTGATGTTATTTCTATAAGATTCTTAGAATAAAATATTCTGTCATCTAATTTAACTTGAAAAAATCTCATTTGTTATAAAATGAATTATTTTTAAAATATATTTAATTTATCACTAATAGTTGAATGCCTCTTACTTAACAATATGGTGTTCTGACTAGAGGGACTTTCCTAGTATATGGTTGTGTCTATTGTATTTGGTAGAATTGTGAATTTTCAAATATATGTGTATGTACACATGATTTGGGATACTAAAATTTTTTTATTAAAATTATTGAGTCTGATAGGGAAGCATTGTTTTAATTAAAAAAAGAGCTACTTCAGGCTAAATTTATATTTAATTCTTCAACAGGATCAGTTCAGTAATACTTTAACTTGTAACTGCTCTCTTTCTATGCTGACAGAAACCAGAGCAATAAACCATCTTATCAAAGACAACTTTTTCTAAGTTAACCTGATTGTTTGCTTTCCCAAATGCATTTTTCCTGATAAGTAGCTAAAACACCTCCCATCTGGTTTATTACTGAAAATGAGTTCATAGCTTCTTCTTTACCCAAGAATTTAGGGAAAGCATAAGAAATATCTACATAGATCATGTCCTTAAAAAGAATGGCCAATATTATTCTCCTCCTGAGCTGTATCAGGTAAAGGTACTGGTTTTGTTAGACAGGCAATGTTATAGATGCAAGCATTTTATTCTTTATCATATTTGTCAGTATAACAGTAAACTACAGAGAATTACTAAAGTAGAGAACACTGGATTTTGACCACCCCTAATATCAATCCTCTACCATAGTATATAAAAGACAGTAGCCATGAGACTTTTCTAGGCATTTATATAAACATTTTCCTTTTGAAGCTTAGCTAATGTATAGAAGTTAAAAGACTTGGCCATTTGTGAAAATTATACCTGTTTGGTTTCTTCAATCCCAGTCCATTAAACTTCCAAATTTAAAAAATAGAAAACAATATTTCTTATTGATTTTAAAAATACTTTCAAGGAAATATGAACTGCATCTCATAAAGTAAATGGAATTTTAAAACTCCCTTAGAGAATCCAGAGATAAGGTTACAGTAGTTACACAATAATCATGTGATTTCTTTTCAACAGATAATCCCATTTCATTTTGCAAAGTGATTCCTTTTCATTTCTGTTGGATCTTCCTTGGAAACTTTCAGTTTCCTTTTCTCTTACCTGAGTCCTGCTGTTTCTTACTGGAGCATCATTGACCTCTTAGTCTCCTCCCTCCTTTTAGTGTCACCTCTTCCAGCTCATTGAATAGTTACTTTCCCCAAAATCCAGATTTATTTTCTTACCTTAGAGGAAAACTTTAGAAGCTTCACTTTCTCCAGGAAAACACTGAGCCACTAGAATTTGTCACTGAAATATTTAGCAAAATTTACTACTTCCCCCTCTCATCTCCTTTTTTCCTGTGTCTATCTGCTTATCTATCCAGTTCATGTCCACACCCTTCATTAAATATCACTGGTGTGTGAGGCTCTACTCGTGGACAGGTTTGGGGGGAGGTAGAGATGAGCAGGGCAAGAGCCTTTCTCTTGGGAAGCATGAAGTCCAGACCAGGAATCACAATGGAAGCAGAAATGCAGACTCCTGTGGAAGCACAGAGGAAGGACACAATATTTCTGAAATAGATACACGCCATCAGCATCCCTCTCAACCCTTTTGGTAGACTTTTAATAAATCGCTTGCATCTTCTTTCCCTTCCAGTCAAACAGGACCAGATCTCCGGGAAGGATCTGATGAGTTTGCTGTGTGTGAGTGTGAATTTTGTGAAGGCAACATGTCCTCTAACATTTACATCTTATACTTTTCCTGATTTTTGGCTAAATTGGCTCTACTAAACAAATTTTCTAACAAGTTTACCAGTGAAAGAAATATTTATAAAGAGAGAAGGACTATGAGGGTCAACTATTATGTTTTACCACTTTTTGTGTAGGCTTATGAAAATTCATAATGACCACACAAATGGGAGAACAAACAAGCTATAATTTCAGAGCTGATATAGCCAGGAATCGGACACAATCACTTGCGTTTGGCAGAGACATAAAGGCAGGCAAAGCATGGGAAAGCTTTATAGTAGATAAAAGGGGAGGCTTCAGATTTGCTTTAATTGGAGGATGTTGCACAGGGATGTTGGGGGTGGCTAACTAGAGGCAGGACATCCTATGTCATTGATTTGAGGAACATACTTAGCTTTCTTTGGTCATGAGTTGGAGGTAGGGCTGGTAGAGGGGACTGTCAACACAGGGAATCTGTTAGTCATGGACCAAATCTTGACCAAGCCTGATCTCTCTGTGACAGTTGCCACAAAAGTGTAGTTTGATCCGTCAGGCCAGTCGCTACTAAAGTTGTGGGTCAAAGTTCTCTTTGCCATGTTTGGTCTGCCAATTATCCAGTTGTATATTCATTCTCCCACACATGAGTTAAGAGTACACTGGCGAGTTAATAATTTTGTATCCCTGTTGCCACATAGTGAAATTTTAACAAAAAAAATTGCTCAGTGAACTAATTCATAATTCTTTAGCGCTCTGACTTTGGCTCTATTGGCATGAGGTTCTTATCAAGCATGACACCCTTATTAACTGAACTGTTTCAAGGAGAGACGCAAATTAATCTCTGTATTGAAGAGCAGTAGTACTCTCTCAAGTCAGATGTGGAAGTGTTTTCAGTTTCATAGAGAACATATGTGAAATCATAGTAATTCAAAGAACGTTTTTGCGGTCTGGTCCTGGAAGAGCGATGCTAACGTAGAGTGAGTTACGTCATAGTTCTGTGATTACGCCTCCGCTGGACCATCTTAATGGCAGGTCTTCAATATGTTTCATTTATTAATATCTCTCAGGTGCAGATTTATGTTATTCACACATAATTACAGGAATGATGAAAAAAACTGAAGCGTAAATATGTGTGCAACTGAGAAGAATCACTCTTGTCAATACTGATTGGACGTTCATGTACCTCCTTTGTGATCTCCCTGCAAGAAATCCCATTAAGTCAAAGCAAAATCGGAATTTGCTTTGAGAACATGTCGCTATATCAGATATGTCCCAGATACCTGTTTCTTAGCACAAAGATAGTCTGAGGAGCCCACCTCTAACTGGAGAATGGTTTCCTTGGGCCAGAATAAATTTCCTCCTGGACTGTGCCTCTAAATTCAGCACTTGCTTAAGTGATTTTATTTGTGTACAGATTTCTCCCATTACAAATTTTTTTATTGTCAAAATCTTTTTTAAAAAATTTATTTAAATTTATTGTTTTAAGATTTTATTTATTTATTTGAGAGAGAGAGAGAGAATGAGTGGCAGGGAGGGGCAGAGGGAGAGGGAGAAGCAGACTCCCCGTTGAGCAGGGAACCCAACCCAGGGCTCCATCCCAAGACCGTGGGGTCATGACCGGAGCCAAAGGCAGATTCTTAACCGACTGAGCTACCCAGGCACTCATGTCAAAATCTTTCTTAGGGTTATTTTAAGATTTCTTTGATTAAAATTTGTTTTGGGGAGGCACCTGGATGGCTCAGTCAGTTAAGTGTCTGTCTTTGGCTATGATCTCATAGTCCCGGGTTCAAGCCAGACATAGGGCTCCCTGTTCTTCGGGGAGTCTGCTTCTCCCTCTCCCTCTGCCTGCCACTCCCCCTGCTTGTGTGCCCTACCTCTCTCTCTCTGTGTCAAATAAATAAATAAAATCTTAATTAAATAAAATAAAATTTGTCTTTGATTGCTATCATTCAGGTGGCAATGGAGCCCTTATAGACAAGTTATATACATCTGCTTTGATATTTTCACTTCCCTACCCTAGTTCCATGTTTCACTCTACCATTCTTAATCCTTTTCCACAGTTTGAGAGATAAACTTCTTGAAAACAATCTGAAATCACCTGTTTCTACTGCTGGTAGCTTTTGCTTTGCCATTTGTCCCAAGTCTGTTATATTTTATTGTTGTTAAAGTCACAAATGAATTTTTCATGGGTATATCTATGAGACATATTTTGGTCCTAATTTTGCTTGACATTGCTGAACATTTGATTCCTCCGAAGACCTCTTATCCCACTCTATGCACAGCCATTGCAGGCTGCATACATGAGAAAGAGCCTTATTCTTTAAATTACAGGAACTGGAATGAATAAAGAAAGACTTTGTATTTGGAATGTGGGCTATCCTGTCTCAAAAGCTCATTAACATTTGTACCCCTGAGAGGCTGGAGAAAATACAGCCAGAGAAAGAGAGAAGGAAGGAAGGAGGAAGGAAGGGAGGGAAGGAGGGAGGGAAGAAGTGGGAGGAAAAGAGGGAAGGAGAGAGGAAGGAAGGAAAGAGAAGAAGAAGAGATTCACAGAAGTTTCGGAATACTCTTCCTAGATTTTTTTCTGGAAGGTTAAGCTAAATAAGAGGACTAACTCTGGGGTTGGTGGCTGCAGCAGTGATTATAAATGTTTCCCACATGGTAGAGTTTCCATAAGTGGTTTCTTTCTAAGGAAAAGAGATAGGAAATCCAATGGGGTGTTACAGAAATGTGGGAAGGCTGAATCCTATGAGTTGTATATTTAAATAAATACTTGAATAATATACAAATTCCCAAGTAGTCAAGAGAATATAAATTAAAATAATAATGAGATACCATTTCCCACTCTTTTGACTGAGAATAATTAAAAAAGGAAGATATTGCCAAGGGGGATGTCGGCATTATGGTGCTCCGATACATTATCTTGGAAATGTAAATTGTTACACTTTGTAAATAGCTCTTCAATAATCCATTTTACAACTAAAAGTGTATTTACTTCAACCCAAAATCCCACTCCTGGGAATCTATCCTATATAAATATTAGCCCATGTACTTAAAGATCTGTGTACCAAAACATTATTTATAGTAGCAAATAGAATCAAATTAATACTCATCATGGGAGAATAGCTGAATAAGTGATGATACATCTAGTGATAATATTCAAAATATGAAAACAAGTAAAAGAATACAAATTTATATAAATGTCAAAATTAAATATATGCATTTTTATTAAATAAGAACTATATGACAAAACTGCTTATCAAGTGATATGTTAGTGCAAATTATTCACCAAATCATTTCAATAATCTCTGAAGTATTTATAGATTAAAAAAAATTTTTAAGATTTATTTATTTGAGAGAGAGAGCAGGTGCACGTGCAGGTGGGGATGGTAAGAGGGACAGAGGGAGAGAATCTCAGGCAGACTGCACTGAGCTCAGAGCCCACCAGAGTTTGATCTCAGGACCCTAAGATCACGATCTGAGCCAAAACCCAAGAGTCTTGACGCTTAACCGACTGCGCCACCCAGGTGACCCTTTTTGTAGATTTTTAAAAAATAAATTGTTTGAATATTTATTTGAGGTGAATGTCCTTAATTAAATACTTCTCTGTACTGGGCTACAGTCTGATACATGAAACTGCACTCACTTTTTTCATGATGCAACAATAAATTGGTTGTCATTTGTCAGCCTCTCAAAATCAATGAAGATTCTTTCATCTTCTAACTTAACAATTGTATTAAAATAATTGGACCTTTGATAATGTAACTTATATATTTAGTACATCCATTATCAACCTATTAATATATAGTTAACAGGCGTGTCCATTTACCTGCATAAAGCATATATATGGTAAAATTTAAGAATGTGGACTCTTGCCAAGCCACGCCTCAAACCCTAATTTTGAGTGACCCCTCTGCTTCTATTTCATTATATGCACAATGAGGATGACAGCCTACTTTCATGGATTTCAAGTAAGATAATTTAATTTCAGCATGGTGCCTGGCTCAGGCCACATTAACTTGGTATTCATGCTTTTGTCGGGTGGGCTGTGGGTATATTTTAATAACCTCCCCAAAGACCTCTTTTTTGGAGAATGGAATTTAATAGGGACAAGTCATATCTGGCTCCCATGGCAACTTCCAAATACAGGAATGTCTCCCATACCTTACAACACCCACTCGCTTTCCCTTTCACTTTTGGCTTTCTTAGAAATCCAGCAGGCAGGTTTTTTTTTTTTTTTTCCTTCTTCTTCTTTTTTTTCTTTAATTAACATATAATGTGTTATTTGTTTCAGGGGCAGAGGTCTGTGAATCATCAGTCTTTCACAATTCACAGCACTCACCATAGCCCATACCCTCTCCAATGTCCATCACCCAGCCACCCCATCCCTCCCACCCCCCTCCAGCAACCCTCAGTTTGTTTCCTGAGATTAAGAGTCTCTTATGGTTTGTCTCCCTCCTCGTTCCCATCCTGTTTCATTTTTCCCTCCCTTCCCCCATGACCCCCTACTCTGCCTCTCAAATTCCTCATATCAGTGAGATGATATGATAATTGTCTTTCTCTGATCGACTTATTTCACTTAGCATAATACCCTCTAGTTCCATCCACATCATTACAAATGGCATGAGTTCGTGGTTTTTTTGATGCCTGCATAGTATTCCACTGTGTGTAAGTGTGTGTGCGTGTATGTATATATATATATATATATCACATCTTCTTTATCCATTCATCTGTTGATGAACATCTAGCCTCTTTTCCGCTGTTGTGGACATTCCAGCAGGCAGTTTCAGTGAAGCACCTCATGCGGGCTAACTCCAGGAGCACTGACCCCTGGTGGGTGCTACTGTTTTAGGGGGATACATGGACATTGCCCACAGTGGTGCCGGCACAGTTAGACTCACTGGCTCTGAATCTGAGACCTTGGCGCATTCTGCATAGATGGAACTTGAGGACCCAGCTGGTTGTGTGGGGCACGTGGTGGCTTGATGGCCAGATGTGGGATCTTGAACGATGGACCACGTAAGCACTGGATGTGTGAGGGAAACTGAGGACCAGTCAGACCAAAAGTTTAAATGTTGTAACTGACTTCTCAGCTGCAATGAAGATCTCTGCTGGAAAAATCCGTAGTGTGGTAAAAAAGAATTTAGAAATTACATTTCCTGTCTACCTATCTATCTGTCTGTCTATCTATCATCTCCTATCTACCTATCTATCTACATGTACCCTTATTTATGTGCATAAACAATATATGTGAAAAGAGTCATTCATTCAGTATAATTAAATTTCAAGCAATTTTCATTTTTCTTCATAATAAATTTTGGAAAATTTACTTTTTTCAATAAGCACAGATGGTTTGTATGATATCAAAGAAAACAACTGTTACAGAAATCAGAAGCCCAGTCCCTATTTTTCCTGGAGCGAATGAAGCTGCCATGTGGCTTCATACAGTGAGAGCCTCAGAGGCATATTTAGCATTTATGAAGCAGTGACTCTGCCCAGACACTATGAAAAGGGCCTCGTGCACATGTGTGGTCACTGAATTCTCACAACATCCCGAATGCTCAGATAAAAGCCTTTATGTGCGTTATCTCTTCTATCAGAAAGCAGGGAGCCAAGTCGCATACTTAGCAGAATGGCAGGAACTCCCAACATTATTTTTATATGAAATAACGATTAAAAAAAAAACTAAGAAGACATTGACATCATTGTTTCAGATTGAAGCACTTTATACAAAATTGACAGACAAAACCAAGTGGAAAAATAAATATAGTTAATATGAAAATCAAAGACATGATTTCTAATCTCTAATTCTTCAAGTTAAAAAGAAAAAAATCAATAATCTGATAGCAATAGAAATAAAATCAGTGAAAAGAAGTATGATCTAGCAATTATGTCTCTGGCCTCTGAGTTCACCCTATGTTAAATTTTCGTCACTCAAAATGCAGATTTTACCATAGTTATCATAAATAAAAATTTGGATCCATAATAAAATGATCTAATTCACTAGGTTATTTTGAAAGCTAAATAAAGCCGTCTGCATTTTAAAAATGTTTATTTTGCATTGCCTGAAATGTAGTAGTTCATTAGTAAGTTTTTGTGGTCGATGATCATGATTTTTAACCTACAGTTCAAATAACACTTACTAAAAATGTCATTAAATGACTATTAAGTGCACAAAAGGGAAGTTCATGGGATTTATAACTTTATTTTTTCTATCAAATTAAAAAATAATACTAACAATAACACTTGACAGGGTTAATAATGGTCTTGTTTAATTAAACTTTAGAACCAAAATAATTTGATTCTAATACTTCAATATCTACAGATACAATAATACTATTTTAAATGAGTTATGATACATTCCAAATAGTCGAGATTATTCTCTGTTGTTTCCCCTTAGGTCTAGAGATAAGTTGTCTAAAAATAACAATGGTGAGTTTTTAGCTTGGCTTCTATTTTTGTAATTATTCCCAATTTTATTTAACGCTTAAGAGGTCATAATGCTGTATGTCTGCTGGGTGGAATTTACAACTGTTTTTTCTCTTGGAGATCACAGACGCATACACTGTACCTATTCTACATCTAGGTCTTAATCTAGATATAGGTAACTCCGTGTATTTCTGTAGGAAGATAAACATACCTCTCTGTATCTGTTTTGTTGTTTTTTTGCTTTAGTGTCATCATTGCAGTAAGTGTGGGGAGAAACCACTTCATACCAAGACAACTCATGTTGCCAAGTGAACAGTGCTCATTAACTATTGAACTGTGCTTTCTGCACTCCCTATCCAAGTCTCTTGCATATTTTTTGGTGAGGGCCTAACATTTTCTGATTGGTATTTAGCTCTGTATATATTATAGGCTCATCCCTTCATTGATTATATGTATCACGAATACTAACTTCCAACGCGTGGCCTGCTTTTTCACTCTTTAAATGATAATGACAAAAATTCAACTTTAATATAGTACAGTTTATCTATATTACATTAATGATTAAATTTTTTTTTTTTAAAGATTTTATTTATTTATGAAGGAGAGAGAGAGCAGGAACACAAGCAGGGGGAGTGGGAGAGGGAAAGCAGGCTTCCTGCCAAGCAGGGAGCCCGATGTGGGGCTTGATCCCAGGATCCTGGGATCATGACCTGAGCCGAAGGCAGACGCTTAACGACTGAGCTATCCAGGTGCCCCTGATTAAAGTTTTTATGTGAGACGGAAGTAGAGTGCTTAAGACACTCTAAGCCAATTTCTTAAATTTTCTATGTAATCCACATGACCGTTACACTTTTCATAGTGAAATTAATGATCTGTCTGGAAATTATTTTTGTAGAGTTTGATGTAGTATAGCGGTTTCTTTTTCATTGCTTCTCCTCCTTTTGAACTTGAACATGCAGTTGAAGAAGACCTTCCTTTCCACACTGCTATGTGTCATGTCACATGACTACATATGGGTGCCTGGTTCTGGGGTCTCCTGCCTATCTTGGAGCCAGTTTGATATGACATTTGACTCTGTCTATCCTGGAACCCATTCCTCACAGTATTAATGATTGTGCATATATGGTGGTCCGCTGACATCAGGTGGAGCAAGATCTTTTTGTTTTCATGAGTGCTTTAGTTATCATTGGCTACTCTTGGGAGAGATTACAGTATGCCTCCAGTCAGCCATTTTAAAACTCTTTAAACCTTGTCAAAACGGTATATTCACAATTTTACTGGCTTTACGGATAAAATTCCTTTGTGGTGCCTGTTCTATGAAGCTGGCTGAAAAATCTGTGATGGTAATTAGACAGATTATTTAGCTGATCCAACCAGGACTTTTATCCATAACACTTAATCTTTGTGGTAGATTGCATCTGATTGCAGCTGTGATTCTATAAATATTTTGATAGTAATTATCTTTATTATATATTATAATATGTAGTGAGGTTTAAGACTTTACTGAAATATGTATCTATATCTAGTAATGCAATTGCTACTTATGTATAGTGTTTTTCATTTTTGATATTGCCACAAATACTGTTTTTTTCTAATTCATCAGGCAGATTTGGGACAGGGTGGAGTTTGTAAATGGTGTTTTACTCAAAAGAGGGGAAAGTATTTTAAAGTTGTACCACAGAAAAAGAAGAAGAGTATTCTAGTTAAAACATTGTAAGATATAGAAATAAGGACAATTTGTAGTAGATGGAGAATATCATTTTTCTCAAACTACAGTGAATGTACCAGAATACTCTGGCATTTATTTGAGCAGAGAGCTCTACACACCACATATGAGTAGTTCCCACCTGGCTAGGAAATCAACGGCACGGAGCTGGTTCTCTGGCTTCTGAAAGAATAAGTTGGAACATTTCTTATGCATTTCTTGGTAACTAACACAACCTCTTCATCTTCTCCCATTATGCTCATTCCTTAGGCAATGCCATATTTCCCTTCAAAATGTAAGTCAATGGAATAATAAATAATAAATAACTAAATAATAAATAAAGCCATGCAATAGAGTAATAAAAAAAACCACCTAATTTCCCAAAGAAATAAACAATAAAATATAGGTAAACTAAGAAAAGTTTAAGAAAGAGGTGCCTGGGTGGCTCAGTCTGTTAAGGGTCTGCCTTCCGCTCAGGTCATGACCCCAGGATCCTGGGATCAAGCCCCACATCGGGATCCCTGCTCAGCGGGGAACCTGCTTCTCCCTTTCCCTCTGCCGCTTCCCCTCTACCACCCTATTCATGCTCTCTCTCTCTCAAATAAATGAATAAAATCTTAAAAAAAAAAAAAAAAGAAGAACATGTTAAAGTGAAGCATAATTTAATTATGTTTCCAGGATTTTGATTTAATTGTGACACATATCTTCACTGAAATAGTTGCGGATCTTAACACATTTACAATATAGCTATAATGCTAAATTTTCAAATACTATATATATATGAGAAATGGTGAGATTATCTCATTTAATATATGAAATCATTTAGTGAAAATGGAAACCTGTGTCCTCCTTTCACCTCTGTTTCCAGGGCCCTGCATCCTCCTTCACCTATTTCACTGTATCTCCTCTCCGATAGCCACTCTCATATTAAATTTCCCTACAATTTGTTTATTTACAATGTTTATTGCTTGTTGTCTACCAAATCACCACCTGCCCTCTGACTTCCAAGAAAGCAGGGTCATAAACTGTTTCATTCATTCATGTTGCAGACGTCTAGGAGAGAGTATTTTAGTTATACTTTTAAACACCATGCTCAGGGCAGATCTTACAGAGGTGATATTTGGAAATTACTTGAAAGAAAAAAGAAATGTTGGCAAGGATGTGAAGAAAGGGGAGCCCTCTTACACTATTGGTGGGAATGCAAGCTGGTACAGCCACTGTGGAAAACAGTATGGAAGTTCCTGAAGAAGTTAAAAATAGAGCTACCCTATGATCCAGCAATTGCACTACTAGGTATTTACCCCAAAGATACAAGTATAACGATCCAAAGAGGCACATGCATCCCAATGTTTATAGCAGGAATGTCCACAATAGCCAAACTGTGGAAAGAGCTGAGATGTCCATCAACAGATGAATGGATAACAAAGATGTAGTAGTATATACAATGGAATATTACTCAGACATCAGAAAGGATAAATACTTACCATATACATCGATGTGGATGGAACTGAAGGGTATCATGCTGAGCAAAATAAGTCAATCAGAGAAAGACAGTTATATGGTTTCACTCATATGTGAAATATAAGAAACAGGGCAGAGGACTGTAGGGGAAGGGAGGAAGAACAGAATGGAAAGAAATCAGAGAGGGAGACAAACCATGACATACTCTTACATGTAGGAAACAGACTGGCTGCTGGAGGGAGGTGAGTGAGGGGATGGGGTAGTTGGCTGATTGGGCATTAAGGAGGGTGATGAGCACTGGGTGTTATATGCAACTGATGAATTCTTGAACTCTACATCTGAAACTGTTGATGAACTATATGTTGGCTAATTGAATTTAAATTTAAATATATATACATATCTTTATAATATCTATCTATATATCTTTAAAGATATATGTATATATATATCTTTAAAAAACAATAAGGTTAGTCATGCAAATTTTGAGGATATATAATAAGAACCAAAAACTCAGATTTTGTGTGGGAGACTTGTATATTTGTATGTCAGAATGACAACAAAGATTCCAGGGGCCCTGGGATATGGTTAGTGAGGGGCCAGGCAAAGAGAGAGGGAAGGCAGCCTGGTGGCACTGAGTCTCACAGGCTCATATCATGGTTTTGTTTTTTTCTCGTGAAATGAGAAATAGCGATGAGTTTTGAACAGAGGAATGACATGAGCTGACTTATACTTTAATGTAGGCACTCAGTAAATATCGAGTGGAATTGAACTGAATTGATTTTGAGGGAAAAAAGAGCTACAGTTCTCGCAAGTTCAGCAACTTATCAGACACTGATATATAACAAAAATCAAAAAATGATTTTTGGGAAATGTATCTAGAACAATGGGAATAAAGTTAATTTATATGAAATAGTGGCTGAAGTTTAGAATGTTGATTTTTACTAAATGATCTAAAAGTAATTTCTCAAGAGAATGTCTGTAGAAAGTATACACACACACACACACACACACACAGATGGACACACAGATGGCGTGCACACAGCTTCCTGTGGAAGGTGGAAGTGGTCAGTGTTTTACAAAAGACATTTGCAATGGGGAGATTAACTACCAAAAACAGACCCATGTTTATAGAAGCACTTATGGAATTCTCCTTCCGGATTATTTATAATGGATACTATTAGATGCAAGCTTTTGTTAGCCGTACAGAAGTTTTTGTATCTTTTTAAAGATTTTTTTATTCATTTCTGAATGAGAGTGAGTGAAGGGAAGGGCAGAGAGAGAGGGAGAGAGAGAATCTCAAGTAGACTTCCCACTGAGTGTGGAGCCCCACCCAGGCCTGGATCTCCCAACCCTGTGATCATGACCTGAGCCTAAAACAAGAGTCAAGTGCTTAATCCATTGAGCCACCCAGGACTCCCAATGTTTTTGTATTTTAAGGATGTTACAAGAGGTCAAAATGTATGCTTTCCTTTTGTGCTAAAATTCTTATCACAAGATGATGTATCAGAATTGGGTGCATGCATTTAAACATTTAACAGATTTTATTTGCTCACAGGATATTTCTTTATTGATATATACAAAATAAAATATTTTAATTAATTGGAATACAATGTTGGGATTTTCCTATGATGGAAAATTATCATTTTGTCTTTAATACCCACATTTTTGTTTGTCTTGTTTATTTTAATTTGATTGGGGGGGTTTTGTTGCTTTTTAACTTTTTTTAAGGTTTTATTTATTAGAGAGAGGGCAAGCATGAATGGGAGGAAGGCAGTGGCAGAAGCAGATTCCCTGCTGAGCACAGAGCCCTAAATGGGGCTCAATCCCAGGACCCTGAGATCGTGACCTGAACTGAAGTAGACCCTTAACCGATAGCCATCCAGGCACCCTTCTTTTTAATTTTTTTAGTGAGTCTAGTTGACACACAATGTTACATTAGTTTCAGGTGCATAACCGTGATTGAACTTCTCTGTGTGCAGTGCTGTGCTCACCACAAGTGTAGCTACCATCTGTCACCATCCAACACTTTTAATGCCTACTTTTAATTCATTTTTAGGAAACAGCTTTTAGACTGTACCAGTCCTCACGACTGTTTGCAGTGGCAGCTGCTAGCTATTCCCAGAGCAGTAGTGGAATTAACAATGACACTAGTACAGCGTATCAACGAGGAAATAAACAAAAACAGAACATGCTTCTATTAGGGACACTACTGAGAAGAATCAATGTTTTCCTAAAGGAAAAAAAAAAAAAGACATGGCAAGGGAGGAAGAGTGTTTCCTTTTCAGGCTTCTCAAAGGGCATTTAGCCAGAAACTAAACTATGGATGCTGTTGACTTATGATTTTTTTGACTTTACAATGGCTTGAAAGCAGTCGATGTTCAGTAGAAAGTGTACTTGAAATTTTGAATCTGGATCCTTTCCTGACTTTGCAATATGTGCAGTAGGATGCTCTCTTGTGCTGCTGGGCAGCTGCCGCAGCCCCTAGTCAGCCAGTGATCTCAAGATCAGCAGCCAATATGCTGATAACCGTTCTGCACCCACACGACCATCTCTTTTGTACTTCCGGTACAGTATTCAGTAAATCACATGAGATATTCAGTATGTTATTTTCATATGGGCTTTGTGTTACAAGGCTCTGCCCAACTGTGGACTAATACAAGTGTTCTGAGCATGTTTCGGGTAGACTAGGTGAAGCTATGATGTTCAGTATTGTGTATTAAATGCATTTGCAATTTACAATATTTTCAACTTAGGACGGATGTTTCGGGACATTACAAATTGAAGAAGACTTTTGCATAATTACAAAAGTTTAAACATTTGAAGTATAACCTATGAAAGACCAATAGAAGAAAGTAACAAAAAATATATGGGAGAAATCTAAATTATCAGAGACAAATGGACATACTTTCTTGTAAGTTATTTTGAGGTTATAAAGAAATTCTTCAGGAAAATCAACAAATACTGATTTTAATAATAGGGAATTTGAGGATAGTTTGAGAATTTTCTGATTTCACTCATTTATTCAGAAATTCATATTAATAGAACATATTGAAACTTTACTTCTGTCAGTACTCTATAAACCTGGAGCAACCCTGTGACCAAGGCAACTAGAGATGCTTGACATATATATTTTTGACAAAAAAACTGATAAATAATTCATCAATAGCATTCTTTTATTAAAGGAAATTCTAGAGGTCCTCTTTAAGGCATGAGAAAAATTATACCACTTGTTAGGAGATATATACATATATATATGCCTAAATAGTGATTGTGTATCTGTTCATATAAAAATAAATGCATTTAAAGAGTTCTAAAGTCTTTTTCCTGAGCAAGAATCGATAAGAGTAAAACTTTATTTTAGACTTTGACTACTAATGAGTGTGTTGGAAAATCATCTAATTTAAATTAAATTAAATCATTAAATTAAAACCATTTAAATAACTGTAATTATATATGTAGGACAGGGAAAGAGAATAATGAAACACACACAATCAGATCAGACAGGAAAGCATGAAAGAAGATATTTAAATAGTAAAATACATCTGGAATCCAAATAAAGGGTAATAGAAATTTTTAAAAATCTATGAGCAATTACATTATATATAATTGGAATAATTCTCCAAATCAAGTCTTAAATGATCAGACTTGAGTGCAAAAAAGAACCAAATGCTACTTATTAGAAACACATAAAATATAAATTTTTGGACAGTTAGTTGATGACTAAAAAAAAATAACCAAAATATACCTGATATCACTGTATTAATGCCAATAAGTGTTTAATGGCAGATAGGATTATTAATAAGAGAGATCATTATGATATAAGTTTTAATTCACAGGGAATTTGTAGCATTAGATGTCTACATGCAATTAATAACATCTCCATTTCATAAGATAAAATGAAATAAAAAGAAAAAAGTCAAATCCAAAATTTATAAGTAAATACAGCCATATTTCTTTCAAAAGCTGACTGAATATGAAAAAGAATTACACAGCAATGAGACAATTCGCGTGCCATTTTTTGATAGATTTGACATACATAAAACATCACGACAGCCCAAATATAAATTCCAGATGATTGTTTTCCCCCAAACAGAATGCAATGTTTCCATGGCAATGAAAGGAACCAACATTAGACAAGACAATTAAAGAAGAAGTAAAGACAAGTTTTCTAGGTATCAAGAGTTCTGTGCACCTTCATCATTTAAGAGAGTCTGGTACTGACACAGGGATAGAGAGACATAATAATAAGACAGAGTAGAGGCTCCAGAAGGAGGCACACATTCATAGGAACTCTATCTTGACACATACGGCCCCATAGAACAATGAGAAAAGAACACTATTTTCAGTACCTGGTACCGGATCTGTTGGAAAATTGTAATTTCTGGTGCTGAGCTCCTACCATACATAGCATTAATTCCAAATTGACTGGAGATTTAAATTATAAAAGACCTCTAGAAAATAATATAGAAGAAAAAC
The DNA here is from genome assembly GCA_028534135.1 of Potos flavus. Taxonomy (NCBI): domain Eukaryota; kingdom Metazoa; phylum Chordata; class Mammalia; order Carnivora; family Procyonidae; genus Potos; species Potos flavus. The sequence continues at coordinate 5,454,609 of CM052889.1, read as the reverse complement.
TTCTTGTCCTTGGGGTAAGATTTTTTTAAATTGCACATTACTTCTAATATAAGGGAAATGATTAATAATTTGGAGTACATTGAAATTAAGAAGTTTTGTTCATTAAAAGCAGCAGTTAAGAGAGTGACAAAGCAAAATATTAGCTGTGAGAAGATATGTGCACACATGTATGCAACTGAAGTTGTAACCCAGAATACATAAAGACTTCCTAAAAACTATTTTAAAAACAGTGTTGGGTAATTAAATGGACGCAAAACTTGAAGACATACCTTGGAATGGGCATGCGTGCAACTTCGCTAATAATCAAGTAGATTAAAATTCAAGTGAAAACTGGCACTGGTAAGAGAATCATATGACAGGTCGCCTGCAGTCGGATTATTTTTCCCATATTAATGATCTGTGAATATGCCCTGTAGCATATGGGTTCATTGAAGTGTTTATAAACAGCCATACAATATTTTGCTTTCGGGTGACTTACTCCGCTGTAGGAAGTAGTACAGATTTTAAGATGGTACAGTTAGACTGGGGGCTGAATGTCATTACCTATCATCTGAAAGCTGAGCAAGGTCTTAACCAGGTAGGGAGGGCCATTTGGAGTTAAGAGAATGAATATTAAACTCAGGGCACGCATCCTCTCTTTCTCCTTCCAGAACAGTAGCACGTGACACTATCTCATCATTAAACAGAACCTTATCTTTTGGGAGAAAAAAAGATGTCAGCCACGTGGACCCAAAGACCCATGGGGCCAAAGTAAAACACTAGGACATTGGTGGGTGGGTTATTTTTAATCCGATTCAAGACTGGCTGGCTATGAATGGAAGTCTATATTTGAAGTGAAGGGGGAAGAGCCAGAAACATTTCTCTAGATATAGAACTGAAGTGTCTGTCACAGCTTCATTTGTGTCAGTTTTATGTTTCCTTGTGACATTAACTGGTTAACCTATTTCTATAGGGTATGTAGCCCTTCTCTTGCCGTAGGATATGTGTTGTCTTTCTATGGATATTCTGCCAGCAGTTTCTAAATTCTGTGCGATTCCCACTTTCTCTTTCTCTCCTGATGTGATGCCTTTCCACTAGGCTGAAATCTTGATCAGAATAATTAACTTTAAAGTTGAGGTTTAAGATAATAATAATAATAATAACACATTTCTTCTGACAATCCCTATAATAAGATTGTCAAGCATTCGACTTCCTGCTCATGTTGTGATTCAAAGCTCTGTGTCCAGTTTCATCACCTTCTCAAAGGTCCTAGACAAAAGCACTGAAGGAAGCAAACACAGGGCAGACCCAGAAATTACAAGTAGCTCGGTGTCCTTGATGAAGTTAGAGTGAGGAGCGTGGAGAAGACTCCCACACTTTGGGCTTGAGGTGGAGGATGGGTGAATATTTGACCCGATCCCCTCTGAGCACTGAAAATGAAGTTTCTCTTCAATTTGGCAAGCCTATATGTTGTTGTTTCATAGCTTTCTAATCGTGAACACATCCTTTCCGATACACCACTATATTCTCTAGACTCATTTCTCTACAGTTTATATTTTATGACTTTAAACTATTTCGAGAATCACTTAGATGTACTTTTCTAAGATTTTGGCAGAAGGATAAATGTCAATTTTTCACAGTCATCCAAAATTATGGAATTAAGGAAGATGATTTTTACTTCAGATTGAGTATCAAAATGATATAAAAATATCTTAGAATAGTGATGAGTAAGTATCATTGTATAAATACTAACTATTCAATTTTTTCAAAATTGAATCATAAATTTTTAAAATCATAGATAAAGCCATATCAATTTATGGCCTAAAGCATGCATAAAAGATAAGCAAAAATTATGCTGGCTTTTCATATTAAAAAGTCTGTATTTCACAGTCTCCACAGAGGTGTTTTTTTCTCGTTTTGTCTTCGGTTTAATTTAAATGGCAAGGTGAAACTTCTTCGATGTTTTTTTTTTTCCTTCTACTTCATGAAGAGCACATTCTGTTTAATCCGTCATTTCACTGGGTTTGTTTGTTTGCTTCTTAGTTGGCATGTCTCTACGTCTGTTTCAGAGGAATGCAGAAACATTTTTTCAAAGAAGAGAAAGCAAGCTTTTTTTCGTTGTTGTTAAAAAAAGATATTGCTCATAGAGAAGATAATCTTGAATTATTGATAGGCTCACCCATTCAAAAGGGTTGACCGGGGTGACTGTGGTTGCTGTCTACTTTCCTCTGGCTTCCGCCTTAGGCAACTCCTGCTAGTTGCTCTGTACCCTGCCAGATACACCAGCCTTGTTCTCTGCTCCTTTTTCCTGCAGGGCGATTTTTGAAGGCTTGACTAGTTTACCGGTACAAAGCAATAACCCAAACAAAACACAAAACACAGTGAAAATATCCTCCTATGAGGGGATCTTGGCAATGGATGAATGCTGGTCGCAAGGATGACATGGGCAAAGGAAAAGAAACCGCCTACTAACAAGTCATCACAGGAATAGCTACAGAACTAGTCTAAGAATTATTTCCCTGACATAAACAATGAATGAAATAGTTTTGCCACAAACTGTTTTCATTTTCCACCAGGTGATTAAGAAATGTTGAGAGAGAGAGTGAGAGAGACATAGACAGAGAGGTTTTTATTTAAAGAATGAGGATTTCCTTTAGTTAAATTTGGCTTCTCTGAGTTGAGGGAGGAAAATGTAAGGAAGGGGTAAGCAGTGAGGGACACATGGGCACATAGGTTCATTTTTTAAAAAAGAGATTCTGGCAGAAAAATTTTCCCAAGATTGTGGTCTATTTTTGCCCCATGGATAAAGGTAAAGATTAGGAAAGAATGCAGTACTCTTTGTCATTTTTTATTTTCCCAAATGTTCATCACTGTTCATATTTTTACCATACCAATCATGGAGAATGGAGGCAGGCATCATATCCTTATGTCAGAGAATGCTGGTATAGTGACCCAGAGTCTTTCTTTTCTCTTAATCCATGAGGCTGAGGGAAAGAAAAATATGCCAAGATTCATATTTGCCAGAGAGAGTCAAATGTAATTTATTCTTAGAGCATCTCCAGAGTGCCTAGAACAGGTTTGCCATCTCCACTGCTGTGAAGCTAAGCCAATGAGAACAACCTCTCCATTTGTTTTGTTAATATCATCTAATCCTTACCCACCTGAAGTATCTTCAACAAGTAGTTGTATTCTTGGAAAGTGAAAATATTGTTGTATTTACTTCGCTGCTATTCTCTGTAGGATTATTCTGTCAAGGTTAATATATTAAATGTGACCATATAAATCATACTGAAGTTTCAGCTTTCCCAAGGAATTCCAATTGTGTAAGTGTTAACTGACCATAAACAAATATTGAACTCTAGTTTGTAGCATACACAATAAAGTATGAAAGGGTACAGTGTGACTCTCTTAAAAATAAGCATTAATGTATGAATATAGGATTGGATAGATATATATGCAGTAAACAAGATAAAGTTATCATTGCAGAAATTGGGTAGTGATTGTATCCATATTCACTGTATGCTTCCTGCAAATTTTCTATTTCAAGGTTTTTGTGATGAAGTGTTGGGAAATTTATTATTTTTTTTAAAGATTTTATTTATTTATTTGACAGAGAGAGAGAGAGATCACAAGTAGGCAGAGAGGCTGGCAGAGAGGCTGGCCCAGAGAGAAGGAGAAGCAGGCTCCCTGCTGAGCAGAGAGCCCGTTGTGGGGCTCGATCCCAGGACCCTGAGATCGTGACCCGAGCTGGGTTGAAGGCAAAGGCTTAACCCACTGAGCCACCCAGGCGCCCCAAGTGTTGGGAAATTTAAATTGTGATGTATACCAAATAATGACACGCTGCTCATTATAGATGCTTATACATGAAACTCTCAATAAATTTTACTGAATCCTCATAAATCAGTGACTTACTATAACCTTTACTTTTTAAGTTTTTATTTAAATCCTAGGTAATTAATATATAGTGTAGTATTAGTTTCAGGTGTACAATATAGTGATTCAACACTTTCATACATCACAGGGTGCTCATCACAAGTGCCCTCCTTCATTCCCATCACCTATTTCACCCATCCCCTCCTGCCTACCTCCCCTCTAGTAACCATCAGTTTGTTCTCTCTAGTTAAGGGTCTGTTTCTTGGTTTGTCTTTTTCCTTTGTTCATTTTGTTTCTTAAACTCCACATATGAGTGAAATAATATGGTATTTGTCTTTCTCTGATTGACATATTTTACTTTGCATAAAACTCTCTAGCTCCATCCATGTCACTGCGAAGGGCAAGATTTCATTCTTTTCAATGGCTGAGTAATATTCCATTGTATATAATATACGTGTGTGTATACCAGATCTTTTTATCCACTCATCAGTCAGTGGACACTTGGACTGTTTCCAACATTTGGCCATTGTAGATAATGCTTCTAAAAACATCGGGGTGCCTGTATCCTTTTAGATTAGTATTTTTGTATTCTTCAGGGAAATACAAATCAGAACCACAATGAGATATCATCTCACACAGTCAGAATGGCTAAAATCAACAACACGAGACACGACAGGTATTGGCAAGGATGCAGAGAAAGGGGAACCCTCTTGCACTGTTGGTGGAAATGCAAACTGGTGCAGTCACTGTTGAAGACATTATGGAGGTTCCTCAAAATGTTGAAAATACAACTACCCTATGACCCAGCAATTACACTGCTAGGTATTTACCCAAAGAATACAAAAATTCTATAACCTTCTTTAATAATATGTCATCTAACAACTAGGAAACCTTGTAAGACTGTGGATTCCTTAGTGACTACTTTAGAAATGAAAAGAGGACTCTAGACTCTATGGTGTGTTCTTAAAACAATTACTTTCTATGCAAACAGAAAATTAGTCATGTAGGAGTCACTATTCCGAGGGCATTTCCTGAGGGTATTTGGGAGTAAAGTACCTGCCTGGGCACTTGCGTACTCCAAGTCATAAAATATTCTCTGGATTTCTGGTCCCAACCCAGTTTGGCAACAAAAGTGGAAAACTCTTAAATGCCCTCTCAGTGTGCTTTAACATAGTTGCCTTAGTCATCTACAAAGCGAATATTTCTTTCAAATAGTTCCTCCACATCCCACCCGTTAAAAATGGAGCTTTGACTAGATAGAATTTGATTTTCTTTTCTTTTTTAAAGATTTTTATTTAGTTAGTTTAGAGAGAGAGAAAGAGAGAGTGAGGAGGGGGAGGAGCAGAGAGGGAGAAGAAGGGGGGAGGAATCTCATGCAGACCCTGTCCTGAGCTTGGAGCGCCACTCGGGGCTTGCTCTCACAACCCTGAGATCATAACCTGAGCTGAAACCAAGAGTCAGATGCTTAACCAACTGAACCACCCTGGTGCCCCTAGATAGAATTTTGAACTATTCTAATTTTAATTGCCTGTGATTTCCAAAGACTTAAGGAGTAAAACTGTGGAAAACGTATATTCTGGTATCAGAAACAAGATACAATTAGGAAATTGTAACTTCTCAAATTTGGCTTAAGTTGTATGTGTTTTATTTTGTACACCCACACAGGATAATTTACCAAAAAAAATATATATATGTAGAAGGAGCGATCAAAAAGTGAATGAACACAATGACCAAGTTTCAAAGCATTTATCAGATATTAATTGCTAAGGAAAAGTACCGCACTCATGTTCTGTGAATCTATAAACCGTCTTTCTCAAAGGCAATTTCTCAAAGGTAGAGCAGGTACCGCCTCTATGCAGTCTTGGAGAATGCTAAAAAGAAATGTGCTTTAGGAGTCGTATGTATTATGTGAGATGCCCACCAACAACTAGCACTACTATTGCTAGGGGCTTTTAAGAGAAATGTCAGTCCTCACAGCAAGTGATGAGATTTGACATATGGCATCAAAGCATCATTAAAACCACACCTGCTGCAGAAGAAGCTACATCTTTCAAGAGATTTTCAAGAAGAAAAGGTTACACTGAAAATCCAAAAGGCTAAGGCTTATTTCTTTTCTTTGCAGGCAATTAAATGCTCTAAAGAAAAAGTAATTGCACAAATATATTTAAGAAAAAATAATATCTCCCTTTGCAGCATACTGGCTTTTAAAAAACTTTATGTATGTGCTATCCCTAGAACATACAATATAATCTAATGCAACTTATTCACAGCATTCTGATTGTGAGGTAAGTTTTGTAATGTAACTTACCACACAGGGGGCTAAAAATGCCAAGGTCTTGCTATTTGGGCAAAATCTGATTTTTAGAACTTTTCACTTATGTTCTGTATTATGTTTCCAGTTATAAAAAGGAAGGCAGTATCATTTCCTGAGCATTAATAACTACACGGCAATGGCTTACATATTTTATCTTCTTGTCTTATGTGGTGATGCATTTAGATGAGGAAAGGTAAAATAATTTTTTTTCATGCTTATATAACCCAAGTGGGCAGTGTTGGAATTGAAGTCTGGGTAGGTCAGATGCAAAAAGCGTATCCTTGTTTCTTTATGCTATGCTGTCTACTGGGTTCCCAGTTGCAGTATACGTAGCAAAGGAAAATAAGTGTTGGTCTCTTAGCTGAAATGCTTTATAATGTCGTTGGTGAGATGGGGCATGTTCTAAAAAGAAAAGAAACATGACAGAAGCATGTGTTGAGCATGAAGTGGCTAGAACGGGCAGCAAGCCCGCCCCCATCACGTGGGGACACAGCCTGGTGCCCAGATGTTCCAGAAAGCCTCCCGCGGGGCGGACGCGGCCCCACTTGTGGTTAGACAAATAGCAAGGATTTAAGTAAAAAGCACGAGGGACGCAATATTAATAGGAATGCTGTGCACGGCGTATGTGGACATCGTTACCTATAAATACGAGCAGTTTAGTAAGCCCCTGAGATGGCTTCTGTTTCTGCTACAGTAGACCGAAATATATTTACTCTTCATGCCTCCAGCGCCGACAGATTGTCATGATTTCAGCCAGATCTCTTATCGCAACACATGACTGATGGAAATGGTAAATATTTTTATAGTAAAATGTTCATATTATCAAAATTTCATCATCGTTAAGAAATACTTATATCTCAGTAAGGGAAAAATGTCTCCTACAAATAGAAAGTAGTACAATTTTCCATGTGAAATCAAATTTTAATTCTGCTCTCCTAGGAAGAATGAAGGATGCCTTTAAAGTTATATCTGAAAGAGCAAATGATGGGCTATGTAGTGAAAGGATAATTGAAATATCAGCCCAATGAAATGCATACCCAAATCCTGCATTTCAGAACACATGTAAAGGAAACATGACCACCGAATCATTTAAAGTAATTTGAGGACACACACAGTTCAATTTTACCAAGCATTTCATCATTTAAAAATAAAATCAGAATATTTACTGTGTGCAGATAACGTGCTAACTACCAAGCCTAAAATGATGAGTAAAAACAGACACATTGCCTGCTTACTGGGTGAAAATGAAGGAGGGTGATGGATAGTCTATGTTAAAATCCCATCAGGACATGCAAAATTTAAAACTGTGAAATCCTTTAGAAGGATTATGAAAGCATCGAGAGGGGGTCTTGAATCAATGTGGGTCGGATGGGATTTACATAAAATAAAATGCAAGAAAAACTGGTTCTGGAGAGAGAAAACATGCATCAGGTCCCTGATTCAGGATGAAGAACTGGATATTTAAAGAAATGAAAACCAATCTTTGTGGAGGAAGGGACAGTGATGGGGAAGTGGAGCAAATGTTATTTGGCTCCAGAAGTGGGCGGGTTAAAAATGTTATGATCACATTTTCTTTCAGATGGCTAGACAACAGGATCGCATTTTATTTTTTCAAACAATCCCTCTGGCTCAAGTATGGAGAACGAACTGGGGAGAGGGGGTGGCAAAGGGGTAATTTTGGTGCCAGACGTAAAAGATGACAGCTGACTGATAGGGGGATGGCACGTCTGAGGAGAAGGTGTTGGGTTCAAGGGCTGGAAACAAGGGGGTTCTGTTTCCTGAGGAGTTGGCGAAGTCTGTGCACCTGCTGCTTCCCTCTCAGTCACAGCAGTGGGAGGGAAGGGCATGGAACTGGGGTGGCAAGTGTAGGGGAGTCTGGGGGAGACAGAGAGGAGGTGACCTGGTATGGGAAGGACGTGATGGCAGCTTGAACAGAGATCAGTGGCCCGGGGAAGCGATGGTTGTGAGGAATGAGTTTGCCTGACTTGTGTTGTTCTTTCCTCTCCTCTGCACTGACCTGATGGAACTCTGTCCGATCACCAAAGAGAACAGAAAAACACAGGGTGGGTGCCCATCTCTGTTCCGCCAGATCGGCAGCTCCCAGCGCCTACTGGAGTCGGGTGTGGACAGCCTCTACTGCGGAGCCTGTTGCATGGTCCTCCCTCCTAGCTGCACAGGCCCTGCAGGGAAAGATGGGCTTGAGGCCCAGTGCCCTGCACTGTGTATGAGGGCAGTAAGGGAACAATGGCAGGAGACAGCCTCTAGGGGCAGTTTCACCTTTGATGGAGGACAGAGGACCAGAAATCAAAGCCACCAAACCTTGGCTATGGGGCTATATCCTTTCCTCCCTGGGGCACCATTCCTAGATTCTTAAATTCATATCAAATGGCAAAAATCAAGAAAATGAGATTTGTCTTTCTCCATTTCCTTAGCCTCTACCACCACTCCTGGGAATACATAAACATTTAGTATGTCTGATTCTTAAAAGGGAAAAATAAGATCACACACACGCTCGCACTCCCATAGACACACACACACACTATTCGAAACCTGCTTAAAGGGACATAATATGTTGTAAACTCAGAGAATTTAACTGAAATTTAAGCGAAAACACTACCCTATCGAGTGAAAAAATGTAAATAGGTAACTTTTCTGGGAAAAAAAAAACATAGGAAAAATAAAATTCGTAGCGCAAACTTGGCAGGACTCAGGGAGGAAGTCTTTAGAGATATCGGATCTGTCTGGTTGCTGAGATAAATTTATCTTCCTTGGAGTCAAATATACTTGGATATTTTATCTTGATGCCTGTAAATATTTGAATTGTGTGCTTACCCCTCCCTTGCCAACGTTTCTCCATTCTGGGTTTAAATTCACCAAAGAGAATTCTGATAATTTGTCTACATAGGTAGACTTAATGGAGAGAATGTGCTGGAAAAATAGTATGACTGGTTTCTTGTTAAGCCTATTTATCTTTGTAACAGAATGAAAGGCATTTTCAATTTCAACATCAATCTCACAGTCTTGGCTAATGTGACTCTCTCCTTAAGAGAGAGGCAAAAGTGCAGATGCTGACTGTCAAGTTCTCTTACTCTCTGAAATAAGGCCAGGTTATGGCTCCCAGCAAATTAATTTAGGTGATTGCCTCATTGCAGCTCTCCTGGGAGACAGCCGTCCCTTTTCCCCACCCCTCTCATTGACATCCACTGGCATTGGAATACACAGCATATCTTCCCCATCTTCATGCAAGAAGTAATAACTAAGCAATACTTAGAGTACAAATGTTTCTTCTAAATAAGTTATTCATCTAAAATTATCTAGACTATTTTAGCCAACATCCTTTGGAAAGTGACTAAAATGCGACGAGGTTGACTAACTTGATCAATCTCTTAAAAATTAATTGCTCTACAAGAAAGAAAACAGATTTGAGTTTCCTAATATTTTTTTTATCATTAAGAAATATATTGGTGGATTATGCTTCTGGCCAAGATAGAGTAATAGAGACTGGGTTTACTGGTCTGCCTGAAATGACCCAAAGCAATAGAAAAAATGTATAAAATAAATGCAATAACCATCTCCATCACACTGGACATCAAACAACAAAGGACAGTTGAGAAACAGAAAATGAAGAAGACAAACCCTAGAACTGCCCCAGTTGACGGCCTCGAGAGGGTCTTCCACTCTAAGGACAGAGAGTGTATTTTCTGGGGCAGCTACAACACAGTGGCCCAGAATGAATGGCTGACAATTCAAAACAATTCAAATGTACTATCCTACAGTTTGATATGTTAGGAGGCCTCCATGGGTCGTAATGAACTATATGAAGGTGGCAGCAGATCTGCATTTCTTTCTGGCGGTTGTAGAGGAGAATTTATGTTTTGCCTTTTCCAGCTTCTAGAAGCTTCCCACTTTCCTTGGCTCATGTCCCTTTTTCTCCATCTTCGAAGTCGGTGCCAGCAGACAATTCCTTTTCATGCTGCATGTCTCTGGCCCTCTTTTCTGCCTTTATCTTCTTCGAAGGTCCTTGTTCTTACTCTGGTCCCATGCAGAAAATCCAGAATACTCTCACTATTATAAAGCCAGATGTTTCACAACCTTACTTGCATATGCAATCCTTAAATCTCCTTTTGTGGATGATAGTAAACGTATAGGTAAACAGATACTTATTATGTAAATTCCTTTAAGAGGTAACTGATTTTTCAAAACAAACAATAACAGCGTAAAGCGGGTTTTGTAACACAGAAAAGTGAAATGTGTATCAACAATAGGATAAAGGCTAGGACAGAGCTCATGGAAGTCATCAGATTCTACTGTAAGTTGTAAGTTCTGCCATAGGATTCTCACACAGTGCATTAGTAGTAGTAACATTTGAAGGTAGACCGCTAAGTTAAAGATGCACATTCTAATCTCTGCCTGCAAAGAGAATGAGAGCCAATATGTTGCCCTTTTACTGTGACTTAATAAATTTAATTTCACTTTTACACTAATGATTTTTTTTAGTTTATCCATCTTTCGGAGTAACATCTATTCTTGGTTGAATAAGACCATAAAAGTGAATTTATTAAGGGAACAGGTGTTCGACTTGTGAAACATCTAGTAGAAGGCCTACAATCCTATAGCTTTATAAGTTATACTTCCTTTTCTTTCCCTTCTTTTCTCTCTTCTCCATGTTATTCCCATTACTACCGTGCAAAGCACATCTCCACTGGGGTGACGTCATCTGGACAGGACCTTGTCTCATTTCTTTACTGCTATGGACCCACACCCTGGCTTTTCACAGTTTTCCAACAAATATTTGAATTGGCTTTTATCCTTGCATTTTATTACTTCCAGAGTAGCAGCTTACTAAACTCCTTTATTTATTTCAAAATATGAATATCTAATTCTTGTTTGACAATGTAGAAGTCAGGGCAATCGATTACATTTTTTCAGTCTCTTAGCCTGTATCTCTTCACCGATGGAGGTGTTTTCCCCCTTGCTTACGATGAGGGAGTGTGGGGAAGGGGCTTCCTGTTTTTTTATCAAGATGTGCACATAATCATTCTGGAGAGTGTTTCCCCACAGCTCAGCTGAGGACACTGGGCTTGTTGGTGGAAAGTAAATAATCATCCATCTAGTTTAGCTGCCTCTTTCCTTTACAGCCACTCCACCAAAGTCATCTCATGACCTTCTGCAAGTTCCTTTTCCTAAAGTTGTTCTCTCCTATTTCCCCACAGTTCCTCTTTCTTTCTGCCACCTTACCTTTGCTGAGGTTCCTTTTGTGACTTGAAAACAGGAATCCGGGGGCACCTGAGTGGCTCAGTGGGTTAAAGCCTCTGCCTTCGACTCAGGTCATGATCTCAGGGTACTGGAATCAAGCCCCGCATCGGGTTCTCTGCTCAGCAGGGAGCCTGCTTCCCCCTCTCTCTCTGCCTGCCTCTCTGCCAACTTGTGATCTCTCTCTCTGTGTCAAATAAATAAATAAAATCTTTAAAAAAAACAAAGAAAGAAAAAAGAAAACAGGAATCCGGTGTGGATCAAGGAAGTCCTCTTTAGTTTCAAGGGGAATCACTGTAGAAGAAATGGAAGACCGGAGTTTGAGAAAGCTTTCATTTTGGGGATTAAATAATTTTGTCTACATCTTAAGATTGGAGATGTATTTATAATTTGGTAGAATTACTGTCATTTTGAAGTTGTATGCGAGTTGTTCTCAGACATTGTTTTCTGAAAACCACTTGTCCCCATTAGGCTCCAAATAAAATGACAAAGTCCATGTCCATTACCTTGGTAATAAAGGTTACGGGCTCCATTGGTCCTTCACAACCTTGGGTTTATCCTGTGGCATAGGCGGTAAAATCAGAGAAAAGGGTCACTATAGACAGGAGATAGCATTCTGGCCCCTTACTCCCTTCCATTCTATGATTTCCAAGCTTTTTATAAGCAATACTGACAAGCATTTTTCCTTAGTTTTATCAGAGAGCGTTTCTCCCCTTTCCTACTCATAATATATAACTAGTTTATGCCTTTTCATACAGGCTCCCCAAATCTACTTTTTTAAGAATGAATTTTCCTTCTCACAATATAATTTCATCACAGTCTTCAAATCCCAGTGTGTCTGCCCTTCCAAGAAAACTTCTGAATTCTCCGTTCAATTTAGTAGTCTGTCCCTTTTGTCACAATTGTCCTTTGAAGTCTCTTTATAAGAGATTCTTTCTTTATTAGTTTGTTTTCTTGGTGCACATGATTGAGCCACTACTTCAGATGCTCATTTGAAACAAGATTATCAACCCAGGGGCCATGCAGTCCTTAATGGATTTTTTTTTTTTCTGGAATCTAACATCCTTCTCTTAACCAAGTTAACCAAGCCTAATATTCGTCAAAAGATGTATTGAGAAAGAGAATGAGACTTGTTAACAGCATTCCCATCAACCAAAGAAAAAGAGTGAAAAAAAAAAAAAACCCTGCACATTTTTACGTTGTAGTTTATCATGCACAATATATAATGCATTTTAGCTCATGAAACCTGTTTACCTGAATATATTATAAGAATTATTATTATGTATTTAAAATTCTCTCAATGTAAAGATAATAGACTCAAACGGCATGGATATAATGTCCCTATCTCAATCATGGCAGATATTTCATTTTTATGTAATTTCTTTCCCTTCAAGATACTACAATTGAAAATAAAATGAGTGGGTGACAGGTGTTTCTCCTTTACTCTCTCATGCTCCTTTGCCACTCCAGCGGAGAGATCTCATAAAAATGTCCGCTCTCCACCGGCAAAGCACGCTGCATCTGTTTGCCATGTGCTTAGTGACTACTAACATTTATATATCGCTGTATTCCAAGTCACATAAATTGATAGAATGCAACTCAAAAGCACAGCGCGTTGAATCTCTAATGCTTTTTAAATAGAAATGTTTTCTCTCCCAATCCTAATGCAAAAGAGCCATTCCTTATTCCATTCAGTAAAAACATGGCCACTTTGATATTCAATTTAATTTGGAAAATGGTGCTGAAAAATATTAAAATAAGATAGATGCACTTATCCAGACAAAGTCTCTCTAATCTACTTCAGAATTGCTTACTAATGGCATGGAATATGCTAGGCCGGCTGAGATTTCATTCTCTGCTAAGGCTTGCATAAGTTAATAATTTTTCAACTTATGCAATTTCCATTAGAGGTGTAAAAAGCTGTAGGTGATGGTAGGAAGCAGTATTAGCACACTCATGTGTGTAAGTGGTCCTTTGGCTCTGCCTCCCATTTTTATGAAAACTTTTACATACTTGCCATCTGAGGTGGTTTTTTGGTGTGTTTTTGCCCCAGCTTACTTTCACATAACAAATGTACGCTCAATTTATCGGAGTAATATGAGAAAAAAAAAACTTCTAAATTGTCCTTTAGAAAAAATTATACTTTTCCATAATAATGATAAAGATAGATTTCTAAAAATTAACGAATGAGATGACAATGAGATGAATGTAGTGGAATCTATTTTTTAAATACATACTTTACACTCATTTTATTTTATTTTTATTTTTTTTTATTTATTTTTTTTCTTTACACTCATTTTAAACCCATGCTTAATCTTTCTCATAGATCACTGGAAACCTTTTCGCTTAAGGGATGACATATCTTTCCAGAGGGCTGCTAACTGCATTTCGTATGCCTTGTCCCATATTTTTAAGTTAGAATGTGTGAGTTTCCTTTGCGGTGGTTATTTTCTTTTTAATGAATCTTAATCTCCATGTCCATGTAGGCATCCTCACCAAAGTCTAGCCAGAGAACACAGATGCAAAAGATCTTAGTGGCCCGAAACATAAAATAAACAGAATGCTCATGAATGATCCTGCTGTCTCCAATGAGACACGTGCTAATTAGCATTTCCATGAAGGAATAAACACCCAGCACACACCAATTACATCCTGTACGTCAACAGGGATGGATGAGTAATAACCTTCTGGAGATAATACTTTAGATGGATCCTGAGTGAAGATCTGTATTCATGATCAGTGGAGAACAATGTCAAGATCGGTTTACTAGCCTCTCCAACTGTATAGACTAAAGTAAAACAAATTTTGTTATATTTGACCTGCAACTACAAAATGGTGTATGCATTATTGATATTTTTGTGATTAACAATTACTCAGTAAATTGAATTTCTAGAAAAATTAGAAACTTCAGCGCGAAAGGGACTGGCTTGGGTTGTAAGAACCACACTTCAGTAGCACTTATACTTCAAAATTTAATTAACTGTTAACATAGAGAAAATGACTTAATATCACGTAAGTGCAAAAGATGCAACCATGTTAATGCACACACACTAAAGATGTATTTCATATATTTTTTGTTTTAAAAATAAGTTAATAATTGATATGACTCTGGTGTCTTTGAAATTATTAGATTTCTTCTCATTAAAAATGTGTTTAGTGTTGAGAAGAAGAATCTTGACTCTAGAGATAATGAGTCAATGTTTTTTTAAATAATTCTCTGTTGAGGTCTATAGAAAGAGAAATTACCAGTATCAAGTGAAAGAAGTATAATTTTTATGTGCTGAATGCACTTTATGTTATTTCTTCCAGATAGCATGATTTGAAGGTCAAAGTCAGTTATATTCCAAATAACTAAATAATCCTGGGCAATTAAGTTTAATATAAGCTTTGGGGGTAATTATGACTTCTTCGTTAGACTACATCAAGGACATGCAGAAATGTAAGAAGAGTTCTTGGAGATTCTCATACTCCAGTAAAATGAGGAAATTGCCTAACCTAAATAGTTTGTAAGGTTTGGCTTGGGGTCTGCTTTATATCTAAACAAAGATAATGATGAATTATCAATGTTCAGTATCAAGTTGTTTCGCTGTTTGTATTTTTCCTTTCAGGGTATCTTAGGACAAAAGTAGCTTCAGGATATTTTCAAAAGCTTTGTTATGTTTACAAATGTCTTAATGCTATAGGTTCATTCTTAATGTATCTAGACATTCACAGAGGTATAGTTATTAGCTTAGCTACATATAAAGTTAAATTCCAGTTACTCATTATTTTATGAGTCTATGATAATTATCCGATCATTATATGGTTATTCCTGTATTTAACAAGCAATAATATGGTGTCATAAAAATAATTATTTTTTTGCTCACAATTTTTAAATTTTCTTCTCTGGGATAAAATGGATAATGTGGGATACCTAAGTTAGAAGAGACCACATAAAACTCCAAGGGTGTGTGTGTGTGTTTATATTCCTCTGCCACAAAAGCATTTTCTAGTATTTGGAAAACCAGGAGTGAACAATTTAATAGTGTTTTAATAGCAAAGAGGTTCTGAAAGTTTAATTCAGGGGCATCTTGTATGTTCTCACATCTTCATCACCCTTTAAGGGTTATCTAAATAAACTGTCATCTATTAATAATTCCCTATACTCCATATAAAGATATATTACTTCTCACTTAGATGAACATCTGTATAATTTGCATTTTCTTTTGAGTTATTTGTTATACGTGTATATACCACTGTTAAAATTGCAAGACGAGGATTTAAATTACTCACCATTTATGTCTCCCAGTGTTTTTACCTAACGTCTCATACAAACATGGCATTCAGGGATATTTATTGTATTAAATAGTATCTATTAATAGGATATGAAATCTTAAATAATATTGTTTTCAAGACTAGAAATGACTAATCATCAAAATGAAATCCTTCATTCATCAGGCAAAGAAGTGGGATCTATATGCCAGTCTGTTTTTTACTATTTCTTTATATACACAAGTGACTGACTTTAATTTCTCTATGAATCAAATACCCATCTGTTAAAACATTTCAGATATAAGTTATATTGAAGCTTTCACTTTCAAGCTGATTATTTCAATTTAATATGGAAGCCCATACTTCCAGTCAGGTGAAATAAATGTACCAAATGGTGTGTAAAACCTTAAATTGGACAGTAGAATTCTTTTGGCAGTTAGAATACTGACCCCACAGATAGCTACAGTTCAAAAACTTGAATATTCTGTTTCTTCCTGTGGACATATATAATGCAGATATTTGGAAAAATCACAATGGTATGCTAGAATCCAAGCTTAATAAGTGAAAATAATGAGGTTTAACTGGTATATAAATTTCCCAAATGAGAATCCATACTTACAGTCAATTTTCTCAGAGGAAGGCTGTGGTCTCTTTACACAACCTTACTATCTTTGAAGAGGAGTCTCATGGATGAGAAATCATATTTTCTTTCTATTAAGACATAGATATTTTACATTTTTATTTTTGTTTTTGCAGTGTGTATTGCTTTAACAGAATGGACTCATAATAATTGGGGTGAAATTGCATGATTCTGGGCTTGCCTCTGTTTAGGTGTGTATTCTTAAACTTTCAAACTTTCTAAACCAGTTTTGTAATCTTTTAAATAAAGGGTTTGAATAGAAAAGGACTATATACTGCAACAATTAATATCACTGACTCTGGACTCCAAAGTCTTGACCTGAAATTCCAGCTCTACTACTTTTGATTAGTCAAGCTACTTAATGTCACAATCATTATTTGTTTTTATTTACTTTGATAATCGTGAAATAATACCTGCAGAATGTTTATTTCCAATATTAATGAGGTTATATGAAAATTTAATAAATCCTCCACAGTTAAGGTCATCAAAATTATTATTCCATGGTAAGGAATTCCTTTTGTAGCTGGATCACTGCATGAGAACATACACACTGTGGATAATTATTACCAACAGACTGGCTGGTCGAGGGGCTCAGTGATGCTCACTGTAAGCTACGTTAAACACTGACCAAAGCACACCAGACGATGTGGCGTGTCTGGAGAGGGAAACATGGGCCAGGATTAGGTCATCGGCAGCAGCATCAAGTCTATCTCAGCTTTGCTTCCATTCATTGTGTTATTAATTATGCTGTTTCTCGTGGCAAAATTAAAAAAAAAAAAAATCCCACAAAACTGGTGACTGACAGCCCTGATGGGGCCAGTGGAGAGCACTGATTTCAGGTTGCAAATATGATATTGTCCTCAGAAACTGGGTATTAAAGCTTGTGGTGATCCCTTGGGATTGACACAAGCAAACTGTGATCCCTTCTCACCATATAAGCAAAAGATCTTGACTGGGAGCAAAGGGATGATGGGATTCTTGTGCATGATGCCTTTTGGGGTTTTCAGAATGAGATTTTTGTGAATGCAGCTAAGGTGTTCTGGAGAAAGGTCTAGAGCTTTCCGTACCCTCTTTTACAAATTGCTCTGTCCTTCCCTGGAACTTTGCATATTATAAGATTGCTTATGGAAATAGTTCTTAGCATTTGTGTTGAATGATCCCATATTTGGAGAATGATTTTAAACCTGTTTCCCAGGTAAGACTCTCTTGCCTGCATGATTTGTAATCAGAAATTTGCCACTTTCTCCAATATTTTAGAGAAGATGATAATCAAGATGGCTTAAGAAAGTTATTCTCCCTCTCTCTCTCTCTCCATATATACACACACACACACACACACACACACACACACACACACACACACACACATATATGTGTATATATATATTTTCGTTTTGTTTTGTTTTGTTTTGTTTTCCCGTTTACCAGGTGGCATAATAGATCTAGAGCCTCAGCTGTCCCATTCAGAAATCCATTCTTATTTTTGCAGACTTTTTCCAGGAAAATGTGGCCTGGCCTTACTGAAGGTTTCTTAGTCTGCCCATAAGTCTCCACAGCTTCCTCTAGGAACTTCTTTCTTTCCTCTCTTCCTCCCCAAGGTCAGATTTAATCATGGTGCGAGGGCTCGCTCACCTTCTTCCTCTTTAGTTCTAGTCACAGGTGTTTCTCCTAATGAAATCCCCACACATGTAATTTCATCTTTGTTTCTCAGAAGACTGGAGAACTAACTTAGCTCATCAGTTTTTAATCTTTCAGCTCTGATGAAGTGTTAAGATCATCATACCCTTCAGAAGATGGCCCGTTAAAGTTATTGGTCCCTGCAAGTCTCCTCTCTTATTTGATATATATATTAACTTTTATTTCCCCCTAAACCCTCCAGTACCCCATCAACACATCTTGCCACTAATATCCTGCCTTCATTTTATTGTACTTATGTGTTGTTTTGTTTGCTTATGCTCTTTCTAAATGTTCATTTTATTCATGTGTTTATTTTCCTTTTCAATTTCAAATTATTTTATTTTTTAAATTTATATTTTATTTTTTAAATTTAAATTCAGTTAATTAACACATAATGTATTATTGGTTTCAGAGGTAGCAGTCAGGATTCATCAGTCTTCTATAATAACCAGTGCTTATTACATCACGTGCCCTCCTTATTGCCCATCACCCAGTTACCCCATTCTACCACTCCCACCACCTCTCCAGGAACCCTCAGTTTGTTTCCTGAGATTAAGAGTCTCTTATGGTTTATCTCCCTCTCTGATTTCATCTTGTTTTATTTTTTCCTCTCTTCCCCTATGATCCTCTGTTTTGTTTCTTAAATTCCACATATGAGTGAGGTCATATGATAATTGTCTTTCTCTGATTGACTTATTTCACTTAGCATAATACCTTCTAGTTCCATCCATGTTGTTGTAAATGCCAAGATTTCATTTTTCATGACTGAGTAGTATTCCATTATATATTTTTTACATATATATATATGCCACATCTTCTTTATCCATTCATCTGTCGGTGGACATCTGGGCTCTTTCCATAGTTTGGCTATTGTGGACATTGCTCCTATAAATATGAGGGGGCAGGTGCCCCCTT